>CM042251.1:43565404-44165404 GCA_023566225.1 Romanogobio albipinnatus
CACTATAAATAACGCGTTTCCTTCTGGTCTTGTATACCCACATCCACACCACACCCAATGTAGTGAAATGTCTGCCCTTTGAAAACAACGCAGGATTCAGATTAAGTCTTAGGAATGTATTGCCAACACTCTGGGCCAGATGCCAGCAAACACAGAGCGGAGGGCACGATCCAGCCAATGAATGGACAGAGTCCTGACAGAGCTGCGGCACAGTGGAGTACATTACACCAGCACTGTTTGACCTGAAGCGTTCACGTTTTGTAATGCCCTAAATTACAACGAGAAGTGCAACAGCTGCTTTAAAGTCCACAAACTGGTTGATAACTGATTTCCTGTGCAATAAAAGGTCATTATCAACACTAAAAACTAAATTACAGCACTAAATTATATACTAAAACACGATGACTGAACATGATGCAGCCTATTCTTCAGCATTCTCCTCACAGTCAATACCGTTAAACAAACCCTAGATAAATGTAATCCTACTTGTTTTGTTACAGACACAATAAAGCAAAATGACATCACTTACCATGCTTAACCACTTTGGTAGAAAAGTCCACTTTCAACATGACCTGTGAGCAGTTTTGGCTCAAGAGTGCATCAGCATTTAGAGGAGGATGAAAGGGATTTGAGAATGGTCCACTGTTTCCCTCTGTGCCCACCAGAGGCAATCGACCCCCTAAGGCGGCCACAAGCAAGCACAGCCGTAAGATCATGGTCCCTGTGGTCTGTTCCTGGTTTTTACACATCTAAAGATACATGTGTCCTCAAAGGTAACAAATGTGTATAGGTATTTGCGGTTTATGAAATATTTTAGGTCCAGAATGCAGAAAAGCCTGAATAACACACGGCTTGAGTATTCATTTCTTTCTGCGTTTTCTCTCCATTGTGTGTTTGTGGTCCAGTGGAGGTGATCAGTGTGGCAGCCTGAGGAGGAGGAGAGGGGCCATCTTCATGAAAGTGTAGAACAAACTACAGTAGATCAGGAGAGGTGTTCATCTGGTGATGGGCTTCCTCATAATGGCCAAAGGGTTTCTATTCTTCCTGTAGACAGAGAGGAGACAACACAAGAGTTAGTTTAAGCTAGTTGCTGGAAAACACAAATATCAAAAGGTCAACATTCAGTCAATAATTATTCTGATAGAAAACAGTTATTTGAAACTGTTATAATAATTTACAATATTATTGTTTTACTTTATTTCTGCTCAAAGTAGCTTTAGTGAGCATAAGATACTTTTTTTTAACAGTAGTGTAAAGACACAAAAATGACAAAGACCATTCATTTTAAAATCAAGTGTGGTCCTAAAGTCTGCTTTAAGGACCACTCTGCACTGACAAACAGCAACATACATTCATCGAGTTTTGCTGGATTGGTGTTACCCCTGTCTGTTGCCACTCATGCAGCTCGAGTGCTCTAGAATGATGCTTGTAATTTACCACAAAGTGTTAGCCTCAGGATAATGTGAGTCCCCCACCCACAGGCACCCTTCCAGAGGCTTCTGGGCCAGGCTGTGAACGCCAAGAAGTGGGCTTAACTCTGATGGGCTGAGCTGTTATGCAACTCAATATGCACACCATATGGTTCTTTACGACAACCCAGACCATCCCTGCTAGTCACAGACACACAAAGATTATTGTAACGGCATAAGTACTGACTTGTCAACATGACAAAAAAATTCACTACTTTAGTTAACATGAACTAAGAATTTACAATACAACATTTATTACTCTTAGTTCATATTCATTTCAACATTCACTAATGCATGACTAAAATCAAAAGTTGTATTTGTTAACATTAGTTAATGCACTGTGAACTAACATGAACAAACAATAAAAGACAGTATTTTTATACTACTAACATGACCAAAGATGAATAAATACTGTAACAAATGTATTGCTCATTGTTACTTCATATAAGTTCATAAATTAATTAATTAATGTTAACAAATGAGACCTAAAGTGTTACTGATAATCCTAATTTATTGCAAACATCTGGGAAAAATGTTGCTGGCACGGTTGAGCTTATTAAAGTTGGCATGAAATGAAAAATCATGCCGTTTATTTTCTAAATGAATGTTATAAACAATTAATTCCTCCAGGTTTAATTTTTAAAAAATGTTTTGACCTCATAATGTTTAAATTAGTGCTGGGCAAACACAGGCGATTAATTTTTTCAGTTTAACACAATTAACGCAGTGTCCGTTTTTATATACATTTTTGCCCAGTGTTACATTAAATAATCACGCTCTTATTTATGTAAATGCTTTTAAATAATCTAAGCACAACAAGACAAAAGAGAACGCGCTGTATGTCAATGTCCTGTCTGTGTGGGTGCGTCTGTGTGGGTCCGCTCCCTGACACACACACACACACACACACACAAAGTCTCGTGCATACAACAACAGAGAATTTTGCCAAAAGGCCAGTTTTGTTGAGGAGTCTTGAGTTAGTTAAATAACGTCTTAAATGACCTTGTGAGAATGAGATGAGATGCGCAGGACAGCGCGTCAGATCCGCGTCATATTCGGCAGCGACCGATCTTAAAGTTACAGTAGCACTGATAATGCCTGTCATTAATGTTCATCAAAGAACAACGGGAACAGAATTTTTTTTTGCATTAATGACTATTAGATATTTAATTTATAATTTATGCAGTTAAGAAAGGTGTTGATAACTTTATTCAATTTCTGTGTAGACTATGTCTAACAGGGAAGGCCATGGGTAAATAACATTTATTATAATGGGTTTATGTAAAGATTGTTTTAAATAGTTTTTTTGCCATTGCAACAAATATTTAAAATATGCTGTCTTTAAATTGTTTCTTCATTAATTTGGAGAGTAACTGAAATTATTACTATATCAAAATATTAAAAACTCCAAAGTTTTTTTTAATTGCGATTAATCATGATTAATTAGTAAAAAAATTAATCAATCACAGCACTAGTTTAAATCAAAATCAAAATATCAATCTGATCTGTGAAAATGACTTTTCTCTGGTGACGCATGCAGGACTCCGATCACTTAGTACTCTTAAAAGTGCAGCATGCGATTTCTCAAAATCGTTATATGGAGCAGAAACAACACAAACCGCTTAGGTCTTTCCACCTCTGGAAAGCTTTTCTAATATTAACGCAGGTCCTAAAGCTTTTGCCTGATCATAACCCCAGCTGTTCCCTTTTGTAATGTCTCTCTCAGCCATCTCTCTTTCTACAGTCTTGCTTCAAATCTCCCTCTTGCACCATCATGAGTGGACACGTCCCCTACTGCTGACTGGCTACAAGTTTGTTGTAGTGCTCCGTTCCACTTTCAACATCATTTTTAAAAAATTGTTTAATGCACCTTGAAAACCTGCCACAACAAGCTTGCATTCATCTGCCTCCACTTTTGAGTGCAACATACATCTCAAAATCCAATCAACAATTGATGCGTAGAACCAGGTTCTCGTCATACATTTCACAGACATTAACCGGGGCATTAAATTGCAGAAAACTAACGCTACTGCATGAGCATTTCTAATACAACTGACCAAGTTAAATCAAACTCTCAATATTTCTTTTCCTTTTCCTAGGGTGACCATATTTTGATTACCGAAAACCAGGACACTCGGCCCGGCAATGAGATACTCAAAGTTTACTCAAAGATTCCTTATTAATTTCAATACTTTTAAAGTATGCCCTCTCTGTATGGGTAGAAAATTGTTATATAAGGCCCAGGACAGGACAGGACATGTCCTGGGAATAACAGGACGTTTGGTCACCCTACTTTTCCTCTCTTTGAAAGATTTATTTTTTATTGTGGAGCAAATAAGAATTTGGAACTCAAATATATTTGTTGCAGTTTCTGTTCACCACTATAAAAGTTTACCCAACTTTCGCTACTGAGAACCCCAGAAAGTGTGAAAGGATCCATAGAGAAGGAATCACAACTTTAAAGGTGGATAGTGCAAACAAGCAAAACGGATGTGAATGTGACATTCACAGAATCAATGTTTACTTTGATGTTGTTTGTAGAAAAGAACAATCGACATTGGCCTGTAAGAGCCATTGTTTTATTTGCCAAAGGCATGAGCCAAATTGCAAAACAAATGTCAACCAAATAGAAACTGCAAAGAAAAAGAAAAATAACCCAGAGTTTTGAACAAAGCCTTAGCATTGACAGCATTCTGTATTGGATGCCATGTTCAAATTGGAAGTAACGTTAAATATTGAACATAAGGAGTCAGTATTTGAACGGACTGGTTTGGTTCTGTACTGACCATAACACTGCCTGATGGATAGATCTGAAATCATTCAATCTCTCATACTTTCAACAATACACTAGCTCATGACAATAACACTAGCATGTCTTGCTAGCTATAACATCACCAAAACATCCATTTAAGTTGCGTTTGACAGAACAGTTTGACAGAACGGTCCGTAATTCACTAAACTCTCATGTAAAAAGAGCTTCAAAGATCATGTTTTTGTCACTAAATAAGACAAACATGTGGCCTCGCCACCATCCTGCTACAAGCTAACAGCTAACGTTAGCTTAGCAAAGCATGAGCATAAGAGTTCCCACACATGACCAACAAGCCCATATTACACTAGTATGTTATATGTATACTTACTATCTGCAACGATGATGCAGGAGATTATTAATTTCCGGCATATGTCGTCGGAAATATTTTTGTGGTATTTTGTCTTTAGTACATATTAGAACTGTAAGCTAATGGCGCAAGCTGTTAGACTGTAACGTGAGATACCGATATTAAACACAACAACCAGTAGCCAATTATAGATCGCTGCGTCATGTCTCGACTCCGGGAGGGATAAGCGTTCAGCCAATAGAAAACATTCATACCTTTACGCTTCCATGTGATTGGTTATTACGATACCTATAATAAGGTGCTTCAAAAGCAAGCGTTAAAGGTGCAAGCAGTTATTTCCCCTAAAGGCCTGTACACACCGGGACGAATATCGCGCGCGTTTATCGCCAGCGTTTTTCGTGACGTTTTTCGGCGCGTCTTGAGTGTTCACACCCAAGCGATTTTCACTCGCGATGCGCCGAGTGAACGTGCAATTTCACTCCCTGACATTAGATGGCGCTTGTTGAAAAACAGAAATAGCCCGGTACACAAGGTGGCGCTGCGCTCGCTGCATCCCTTGTCACACAGAAGAAGAAGAAGAGAGAGCCGAAACACACATAACTTTCTCACATACTAGAAGTTAGAACATGGATTTCTCAAGCAGCAGCAGCAGCTCCAGCGATGAGACCATTGTTGTTCTGTTGAACGAGGAAAGACAACAAAAAAGACGCAGATTTTGGATACATCCCATAGTTAAAAAAAAGAGAAGAACATGGGAGTTCTATCGACTGATACAAGAGCTAAAAATGTATCATGAACGTTTTCGGGGGTATTTTAGAATGTCCGTCAGCGAGTTCGAAGATTTACTTCAACAGTTGGCGCCCTTGTTGACAAAAGAACAAACACACTACCGTAAACCAATCGACCTAGAGCAGCGTTTTAAACTAAATTGTTAGCTTTATGAACTGATTTGAATGATCTTTTTTAAATGAATGTGTATTTGTCCTTACAATGTTTATTCCTGACAGTAAATTATGCCATAGTAAAGGTCCAATAATAAAAACCGTGATATACCCAGCACTGGTGTGCATCTTGAGACTAAACAGTGACAGTGATATATTTTAAGATACAGTGTGTCAGTGCAGGTTGCTTTTGTAGTACTCTCCTGAAAATGAGGAAGAAAAATTAAGAAAGGTACGCTACTGATGGCATCTCGTCTCTGCCTTTACTACGAATGAAATCAATAAAACTATGCATTTGACAACTGTGCAGCATATTACATGGTCAACACATAAATAACTTTTGCATAGTAATGACTGAATATTAGCACTAACTATAAACATTTTTCTTATTCAGCATTTACACTCGTCAATCATTTCTATATATTTATATATATAAAACATTTTCACTAGTACTTAACCTTTAGCTAAATAATAATGATATAAAAACAAATTTATAATACAATCCATATTCTGAAACATACTGCTTAGTTCGTTGTCTGATATTACATTGAATGACAAGACATAATTCACTCAATTGTAAAGCATAACACACAGTTAACAGACATCACTGCAGATTAAACGACCACATATGTAAATTGAAGATTATTCATAACGCTAAACAATAGTTTTTGTAGTCACTGTGGCGTTTGTCAAACAACTCTCTGTGATCAGTCTTCTTCGCCAATGTGTGCTCGGCTAGACCGTTTTGTGCTTGAGCGCCACCAAGTCGTGTTTTACTGTAACTTCAGCAGCTCCAGGCACGTGAACAAAAGCGCCGATCTGATTGGTCGGCCAGTTTTTAACGCGCCGCGTCAAAAAAAAAAAACGAACCCGAGGCGTTTTTTTAAAAATGACGCTTTTACGCCTGACGTTTTACGCGTCGGTGTGAACACTCACATTGGCGCCCATTGTTTAGTCACGAGGCGTTAAACGTCGGCGATAAACGCGCGCGAAAATCGTCCCGGTGTGAACAGGCCTTAACTGAAAAAGTTTTACCCCGAACCAGATGAACAGATACTTTGAAGAACCCAGGCGTAGCCTAATAGCGAAATAAGACAAACCTGAAGTAGGTTTTAGCTGGTTTCACTTGTATAATACGGTGTTTGTGAGGTCCAGTTGGTAGGTCGTTTCCCAGCATGGCCAGACTGAAGTTACATTAGTCTATTTGATCAATCAGTCTGGTTTTGCTCACTGACCAACAAGTCTTATGTAGGCTATATAGTTGTACATTTGTTGTTGAAACCCTCATAAAAGTATTTATAACCATCCATTATTAAAATACTCACTCACTTATTCACACACAGACTTATCAGAGGGAGCAGCTGTAGTACTGTGCAAGCAGTTAAAAACATTATTCAATTTTGTGGGTTTTTAAGAGCAATAATAAAGAGGAACAAACAACAGAGGGGAATATTATCTATATAATAGCTGCAATTCAGAAAAAAAATGTATACGCATGCAATAAACACTACATAAGATTGATTTTGTAACATTTTATGAGCAAAAGGCAGACATTAATAATATATATATAATTATTTAATTCTATTTTCAAATCTGCTTCAGTGACTGGCTAAGGAACAGAGAAAGTGTTCTATGTGATTCTGTTCATCCCCATTGTTCTTGATATTAAATGTTGAAGTAACTGTGATTGTCTGGTCTGCACACGACATCAAGGATAGTGATTTGATAGTGTCCTTTTACCTGCACTTACCTGATTTATGTACTTGACACTACTACAGGAGCATGATGTTGCAAACTACATTCTGTTTAAAGGTTACACAAAAGCATGATTCATTATAATAACTGTTTATAAAATGGTTTTGAATAGATCCCAAAAGTCTGACGATGACATGTTTCTGCGCCAACAGAGCAGGTTTTAGTTGTGAGTGTCAGACAAGAAGGATATGCTTGACACGCAATGAAAAGCTATTAGTCTTGAAATGAGGTCATGCATTATCTCTAAAAGTCTTTTGATCACAATAATAGACAAAACCCTTTTTGAAAGTTACAAGATTATGTGTTTACGTCTTCCATACAATATTTAAGCATTATTTAAATAAAACCTTGTAAGTCATGAACTGAGAGATCAAATTTTCCTTGAGCTTTTGACATACAAGAGGTAATCATACTATAAGAATATCCTGTAAGTTTCAGAACTGAAAACTTCCTTGTTAGTCCAAAAGCTTTTATTGACACCAGGCCCAGCAAATGACAGGTTTTTCAAAGTGGGGATCTATGACGTCAAAAGGAGGCACCTCCATCACTGCCTGTTTAGCCCCGCCCACTGATTCGGTGTTAAACCAGATCGAGCTACCAAGCAATAAACATGCCGTTGAGGATACTGCCTGGACTCGACAGTAATGCAACATGCAAGTAACTGTGTTCATTCTAATGCCTGATCTGAAATGTGATGATTCGTGTACAGTCAGATGTTCTTTGTCTGTGTCAAATCTAACCAGTGACTAAACGCTCAACTTTACATTGTTTCTCTTAGTAGGATGAAGAGAATCTGTTATTTAACAGTGATTCAATTCTATAAAGAAAGCGATCAAAGAAAGCTCCCTTTGCAATTGTTGGAGCAGCGCAGGCCGAAGCTGTCAATCAAATAGAGTTTATCAGTGACGCGTTTATCAGTGACTCCCGTTTTATTCAACGAATCTCTTAACTATATCACGTTTGCACTGTTAGTGAAGATGAAAGCATTCGTTAGTGTACAGAAACTGAGTTGCAATGACGAGATCGCCGCTTTCATGGGCTCAGCATGTGTGTGATCGGCTACAATGATCATCACTGCAACCTTTCATGCCACGATCTTAATATAATGCCATAGATCTAAATATAATGCCATAGATCTAAATGTAATGCAACACTTTTCACAATTAGCATGA
Source organism: Romanogobio albipinnatus (assembly GCA_023566225.1). Taxonomy (NCBI): domain Eukaryota; kingdom Metazoa; phylum Chordata; class Actinopteri; order Cypriniformes; family Gobionidae; genus Romanogobio; species Romanogobio albipinnatus. Next base: position 43,573,861 of record CM042251.1, read on the forward strand.
GAGCTGTAATAGTAAAACCGCACTAAAAGAGAGCGTAATTTTAGCTATTTCAAATGGAAAGACATTAGCCAATCACAGCAGTGGACGTTTACACTGAACTCTCACAGCAGACACACCCCTTAAAACAGAGCGTTCAGAGCAGAGGGCTAAAATCAGGGTAGGAAAAATGCCTTTTATTTATAAATTATGACAATTTTTGATGTAAGCATTCTAACATTATACACTCACCTAAAGGATTATTAGGAACACCATACTAATACTGTGTTTGACCCCCTTTCGCCTTCAGAACTGCCTTAATTCTACGTGGCATTGATTCAACAAGGTGCTGAAAGCATTCTTTAGAAATGTTGGCCCATATTGATAGGATAGCATCTTGCAGTTGATGGAGATTTGTGGGATGCACATCCAGGGCGCGAAGCTCCCGTTCCACCACATCCCAAAGATGCTCTATTGGGTTGAGATCTGGTGACTGTGGGGGCCATTTTAGTACAGTGAACTCATTGTCATGTTCAAGAAACCAATTTGAAATGATTCGAGCTTTGTGACATGGTGCATTATCCTGCTGGAAATAGCCATCAGAGGATGGGTACATGGTGGTCATAAAGGGATGGACATGGTCAGAAACAATGCTCAGGTAGGCCGTGGCATTAAACGATGCCCAATTGGCACTAAGGGGCCTAAAGTGTGCCAAGAAAACATCCCCCACACCATTACACCACCACCACCAGCCTGCACAGTGGTAACAAGGCATGATGGATCCATGTTCTCATTCTGTTTACGCCAAATTCTGACTCTACCATCTGAATGTCTCAACAGAAATCGAGACTCATCAGACCAGGCAACATTTTTCCAGTCTTCAACTGTCCAATTTTGGTGAGCTCATGCAAATTGTAGCCTCTTTTTCCTATTTGTAGTGGAGATGAGTGGTACCCGGTGGGGTCTTCTGCTGTTGTAGCCCATCCGCCTCAAGGTTGTGCGTGTTGTGGCTTCACAAATGCTTTGCTGCATACCTCGTTTGTAACGAGTGGTTATTTCAGTCAAAGTTGCTCTTCTATCAGCTTGAATCAGTCGGCCCATTCTCCTCTGACCTCTAGCATCAACAAGGCATTTTCGCCCACAGGACTGCCGCATACTGGATGTTTTTCCCTTTTCACACCGTTCTTTGTAAACCCTAGAAATGGTTGTGCGTGAAAATCCCAGTAACTGAGCAGATTGTGAAATACTCAGACCGGCCCGTCTGGCAGCAACAACCATGCCACGCTCAAAATTGCTTAAATCACCTTTCTTTCCCATTCTGACATTCAGTTTGGAGTTCAGGAGATTGTCTTGACCAGGACCACACCCCTAAATGCATTGAAGCAACTGCCATGTGATTGGTTGATTAGATAATTGCATTAATGAGAAATTGAACAGGTGTTCCTAATAATCCTTTAGGTGAGTGTAAGTGCACCCCAGGAAACATCATAATACAATAAAACAACGCAGTTCATGACCCCTTTAAAAAGTGATCATTTTTATTTAATGTCTTTAAAATTATTTACTCCAGAAATGTAATTTTTTTTAATAAGTCAATAAAATATATTGTCACTTTACAATGAGCACAAGAATAACAATCAGTCAGTCAATGCCATGAGGTAATTTAACCATTTTACGATTCAGGTGGGGAGAATAAGTATTTTTAAACTCCCTAATAGTGCCTGTTAATACTCTTCTGTTACATCATCAGATCAGTGCCAAGATGAGGTTTTAATACATCACTAAATACGTCCAGTGCTTGTTTGGTAAACCATGCATGCTTGACTCTTCATTCTTCTCAGTGTGACAGCAGCCTCATTCCCGTCTCACTCCCCGTGCTCCAGTGGCAGTGACGTGACACACTTCTACATCAGCACCAAGCTTACACAGCTCATCCAGCCAGATCTGTTGCTTCTGTGACAGACGGTCATTAGGACCCTTCACTTCCACCAGCTAGAAGAACAAAACTCAAATAAGCAATATTTTAAGTATTTCCATTGTTTCATAACACAGTAATCTTATTAAATCAGTTAAATAGGTTACTTTCTGGAATATTAAGTTGAATACAGTGACATTCCTAACTAGCAAGCTACGCCTCCTACTCACCTTGTATTTCTTGTTGGACATGCTCCAGACTACCAGATCTGGAAGTCCTCCTCTGCAGTGCCTGTAGTCCTTTGCCATTCTCAGGACCACACCTCTTAAGAAGTGGCCACCCAAACACTCTACTAGACTCTAAAACCAGACAAAGAAAAGGAAGTAATTAAAATGTGCTCATTTACGGCTGTGAACATAATCTGGCACACGCAGTAGAATCTAATGGAAATGTTAAAGTCACCATAAAATCAAAACTGACAATCCTTGTTTTTTGGATGGAATTTTGCATTATTTATTATAAATGATTTATCTGTGCTTGTCATTATTTTTTTTATTCATCTGACGTCGTAATCTTTAATAAAAATAACTTTCCCAGAGACTTTTCTTCTCCAATGACGTGTTTACTGACACAAGGAAGGGACAACCTGTCACTCACACGAGATTGTAGCTAAAGCAAATCACAGCAATCCAATGATCCAATCAATTCCCTATGTGCAAGATCAAGTCCCAGGCTACATTTTTTTTCTTGTTCAAGATGGTATGCATTACAATAAGGAAGAAAAGACTATTGCAACTTCAGTTTCTAATGCCGACTTTAAAATGTTAAAATACACTAAAAGAACTATGCTTGTCTATGAAAAAAAAAATTAAACAATAGTAACACTATGTAACTCTTGGCGCTCTAGCAGTTAAAAAATAAAACTGCATTAATTTTGCGGAAGAACATTGTTTTGGTTGTGCTTCGGCTCTGCGTGACTGTGCAGATGAGTATGTCCCTTCACAATAGATAATGCTTTACAATTAACCATTTCCGCGATACTTTTACAATCCCTCAATTCTCACCATCTCGGTGAAGCCAAGCTAATGTTGATTCTAATTTTATTACGAGCATTCTCTTTTTGACAGCAGACTCTCCCCTGATTTGCTTTTTTTTTTTTTTACGAGTGATTCGGAGGTTTGAGATTTTTGCTCCATGCCAACCTTTCTCGCTCATTGTGACAACTAACCAATGCCACTCCCGTGTCAAAGTAGCCGGAGCAACTTTTCTCTATTTACGGATTCCCACCAAAAACCAATATAAACACATGTATAAACACGACTTACCATAGTGAATCAGGGTAAGACAAAAACACGTTTCGGAAAAAGGATTGATCGTGTATTGACGCATTTCAATTTTGAAAAAAAAAAAAATAAATTAATGACGTTTGTTAGTATTTTCTTATTGCTTAGGCTTCACTTTTGACTGTTCTTGTGTAAGACTGCCTGTGTTTAACTTCTTTCCATTGTTATGTGCACATCGTGGACACACCTGGACAAAACAAGAACTAGACCTTGGAAACACATTTGCTTACACACATCTCTTACTTGTTGTTACTATATTTCTTAATATGCCAAATATGGTGAGGTTAGACCTCTGAGTACTATGATTGGATTCCCAGGACATCCTGGATGTAATTGCCTGATTATGTGCGTATACTATGACCCATCTTCCTTACCCCTCCCTCGCACTTTGTAACAAATCCTTCCCTCGCGGGTCAAAATGACCCGAAGCCCTAAAATCTTTTTTTTTTGGTCCAGAAAGATTATTTCATTTCATTTTGATAATATTTTTAAAGCAATTTTTGTGTAATTTTTTTTTTATTTTATTTACCTTTACATTACTAGATTTTATGAATAAATAAATAAATAATAATTTAAGCACATTTTCTCAACTTAAATTCAAAATAACAATTTCATGCATAACCCTTATAATTCAGCTCAAAATATCTTACCGACCCCTTGTGAAAAAAAGAAATTCATGACTCTAGCCACTAGATGGCCTTATAGCGCTATATGGAGCAAAATGAGCTGTTCCGCTGGGTCCTAAAGTCAGTTTCTTCTCTTCTGTATGCATTCAGATACACATGTAGACATTATAGAATAATTTCTGGTAAAGTTTTAGCATTTTTAGTTAGAATTTTGAGAAATATTAGGTTTTTCTATGTGTACCGAAGCATTCCTTGTATTCCATTCTTTCCTAAGGGGGTCAAAATTGACCCGCAGGTGAAGGATGTGTTACTTTTTTAAATTTCAACCACAAAACTGCTCAAATACAGTACATTTTTTGTGTATTTGTGGTTCAAGTACGACAAAAGACCTAGGGACTTGGACCACTCCGATTAGTGTTTTTTTTTTGTGTTGAATGTTGAATTCAATTTAAAAAAAAAATTTTTTTAATTATCTGAGTGAAGGATGATAAAGTTGAGAATGTTATGGTATTGCACTAGCTCTGTCTGCTTGATCATTCTCCCAAGATATCTTGCACTGCCGCTGCCACACATCACAAGGGATGAGATGCCTGTTTTCAACCGATGACTGATAGCATTGAGGCTTCAGATAGCCTACCTAAAAATGTATCTAACAATGTTAAAGACACTTTGAGGAGTTGACAGACCACTAGTAGAAAAATGAATGGGATAAATTTAGGGCTGAACGATTTTTCCATCGTCATCGCGATGTGAACACGTCGCAACCGACAGCCTGACACGATGAATAAGGGAAAACAGTTTATTATATGCGCCAATCTGAGTAGGCTAACGTATTCTGAATACTTGGATTACTTCCACATTGAATTGCATTTTATAAGTGTAGGAATGCGGCCATCAAATTCTGCTTACTAAACATATATTATAAAATATTTAGCTAACGTCAAATGGGGCCAACGGTGCTTGGGCTAGTAAATCAGCACATAGGAGAATGTCAAGTTGCACATCAACTAAGCAGGTAGGCTAGCACCGGCGGTGGTCGGCCAAAACACTTTTTTTTTTGTATGAATGCTGTTTTACGTGAATATTATGACACGAGTGAAGCACAAAGCTTTATTTACAAAATAAATAATAGGTTCGCAAATTAAATGCAACATCACAGCCGTGGAAACAAAGATTCATGCCGAATGAGAGAGGAAGCTTTGTGTGGTGAGCCAAATTTAAGTTTGCTTGCGTTTTGCTATCTAGTCACACGATTTTCCACGAATTTAACAATAGGCTTAATTTTATTCTACTGGACATGGAATCTCTTATTTAATCCTCATTTACGTCTCTCACAGGGGATTAAACGTTTCTTCCTTGTTTGATTTATTTAGGAGTAGGCTATATTCGCATCATTTACTGTGGTAAAGTAGAAATGGAGTAGGACAGATACATTTTACTTCAAACTTTACTTTATTTAACACAGTTTGTGGTTGCTATTAGACTTGGTCAGGTATTTGTGTAGCCTATAGCGTATTTCATACACGCCGGAGAATGTTAGTTTCACTTTCTCTCACAGCGCATAATCAAACAAAGCCTAAGTTCTTGACCCTGCGGAAGATAATTTCGTTCTTCACATTTAACTACAAGTAGCCTATCAGTTTTGTAACATCAGGAGAAAACATGAAGATATTAGAAAACGATGCTTCTTTCCTACTCGTGTTATCCCTCTCAGTGCAAAGAGGCATGACGCACGTCTGTGGGGAAATATAAATTTTTTTTTTACTAATATTTAAACTAATATTTATTATATTATTTATATTTTGATTATTTACAGATATTTACTGAAATGTTTTACAGGCTATATTAGGCTATATGTTGTTTCACTGACGGAAGTAGGCCTACTAAAATAAACACACATGTTTGAGCCTTGTTTATATTTTTTATTTTCAAAATGTAGGCCATTTAATTGAGGTATATATGAATACACCTCAATCTCAATTAAATAGCCTACATTTTGAAAAAAAAAAAAACTAATAATATATTTAACGAATATATAACGAATTTATATATAATATAGGCTATATAAAAAATATATATAGGCGTGCGTGTGTAGCCGCCACCCCCAACCACCGCGCCACTGCACAGTTACACTGCAGTGTTATATTTCGTTCTCCCTTCTCTTTCTTTAATATAAAATGCTGTTTGAATATCCAAGATAGAAACGCTTTCTTGCCCTGGCTCTGTTGTTCTGGCTCCATCTCTACCTCTAGCTCCCACTGCTCCTCTTCCGTCTCCATTGTGACTGATCACGCAAACCGTGCATTTTTTCGTTTTCATATTGGGGCGTTCTGAGAAATGCATTGAGTTTCCTTAATTTATTTAGAGAGTAAATAAACTCATGAAACAGAGAAGTATTGTTAATGTTATCCATTAATTTCAACAATGGTAACTGTATTATAAATATCAACTATTTAAATTGTAACTTCAACGAAATAGTTACTCATAATATGCATTCTGAATACGTAATGCCGGTACATGTATTCCGTTACTGCCCAACACTGAACACGACCTATTAAAGCACTAAGACATGGGAACAGTATAGTTAACATTCACATTTGAATATTTATCGCAGGTCATATCGTCATCACAATATTAAACAATGTTATCGCACATCGTAGCTTTTCCTCATATCGTGCAGCCCTAGATAAATTGCAAAACTTAATGTGGCAGCAACAGAAAAAGATCCAATTGCCTTTTAGATTGTGATGCGGTCTGTTTTTTACTTTAAAACACAAATTAACCGTAGCTAGATTTTATCGCTAATTTGAAATATGTTACTGAAAAATAATCTTTGCAAAAAGGTTCCCCATTCAAGTAGACCGGAGCTGCTGGAAAGCTATTACCAAGATGGCCACCATGTGAACGAACATGGCGTAAAGAATCTGTGATTACCTGTGCCTGCTGAAGAGAGGAGAAGCGCTCCCAGTTTATCAGCGCACACACTCTCCCCTCTTGTGCGTTCCACACATCAGCGAGCAGCTCCTGCAGGGTCTCTGCAGACGCCTCGCTCAACATCTCAGCGCGAGCCTCGATGGCTTCCCGCCGGTTACCATAGAAACAATCGGTGTGCAAATCTAAAGGACAAGTCTGGGAAAGGGCATGGAGTCATTGATCACTGACCTGTTGGGGTGGTATGACCTGACAATAAAGCACGACCCTAGACGTGTGAAGCACACAGCATTCCTTCTTTAATTATTTCGTACCTGGTATGGGTTTCGGAAGACATCAGGAACCCCATCGATGAAGATGATGTCCCACATGATGAGTCCAAACAGGGTGGAAAATGTAGAGCCTTCTCCGTGAATACCTTAAAAGGGGAAAACAGAGATTCAGAAACATAAAAAATGCAGAATGTATACGCTAGTGCAGGGTTTCCCAAACGTGTGGTCGTGTGGTAACTGCAGGGGGTTTGTGAGTCGATTAAAAGCTAGTAATTAATCATAAAAATGTAAACAAAATAATTCTAAAATAACAACAATCAAAATAAAACACATACTAAAAACTTTACTTGCATGCCATGTAGCCATTAACCGGCATCAGAGAACCGTAAACATGCAAATGTGTTGTTAAATTAGCTTAAAATCAAATTAGCTTAAAATCTCAGGTGGTATTTTAAAAGGATAGTTCACCCTGAAATGAAAATAAAGCCATCTTTTACTCACCCTGCTGTTGTTCTAATGCCCTATGTCCTTCTATCTTTTTCGGACCTCAAAAGCAGAATTTTTTTTAAATAGTCCTGCACATGCTCCTTCCTATAATGGCAGTGGATAGCGACCAGGCTAAAACATTACAAAAATAATACAAAAGTATCACACAATGATACAGTGAGAAGCCCGCCATATATGGAACGTGTTCAGGAGGCATACCATAAGGTTTTGCGAGAAATAAACCATATTATTCAGTCAAAATACTGAGCTCGGCCATTACTCTGAGCACGCTCCTGTGAGTGCGTGCGAGACGTCAGCACTGACTCTGCAGCCCCTCACGCAATGTTGTCATGACAACGGTACCCAATATTCACTTCAGGAGGTTTTATTATTAGTATTATTGTATTATTTCTTATCATATACCTTAAAGAAAAGACGAGAGACGCGTTTTGTTTCTATTGAGCCTGATTTCTCAAAATGGTATGTCTGCATGTGTGTGCTTATCCTGGGTACCATGACAACAGTGCGAGTTATAGTAAGCATGAGCGCCGGCGCCTGCTGACGGCTGGCACTCATCACAGGAATGAGAACAAGAGTTCATCCGACCTCAGTGTTTAGGCTGAATAACACGGTTTCTTTCTCGCAAAACCTTATAGTATGCCTCCTGAACACTTTCCATATATGGCGCGCGCCTCACTGTATCATTACGTGATACTTTGGTATAATTTTTGTAATTTTTTAGCCTGGTTGCTAAGTCTTGTAGGGCGGATGTCATTTATTTCTGCATGCTACAAGGTACATTCTTCAAAATTTCTCCTTTTGTGTTCCACAGAAAAAAGAATGTCATTTCGAGGTGAATTATCCTTTTAACTTCCTTCATTTTGATGGTGCACAAACAAAATGTGATGCCAGACCTTGATCAAATCCAAGTGTTCTGTAGTGTTCCAGAGCCAGTTCCTCAACAGAACACATGACCATAGTCCCTCGTCCCTCTCCGGAACCTTTATCCTCATTGGCTTCTCTAAGGAACACTGATTTGCCCATGCCACCCTCATGAGGAAAGAGCTGGCCACGAATTGTCACCTGTTAAAACACAGTTGTAAACTGTACGTCAGTGTTGCTATAACAGTATATAAATAATACTAAAATAACACTGCTGTACATCCACATTCTCCAATTACATGGTGATATAACTTTAGTATTTAGTAAGACCACACAACAATATGCATTGAATCACACAATTATAATGACGTCCCCTACAAAAATTAGGTGAAACTGAAGACTCACATGAGTGACATCCTGTACGTGCACAGAGGGCAGATCTCGGAGCAGCAGACGGTACTTCTTCAAGCTAGCAGATTCCTTCATTCGGGAAGCTCGCTGATGAAGTGACAATTTGTGGCCTGTTCGGGCCAGAGGGTCATTCAATCCATCCCGGATAGCACAGATGGCCTTGATACAAAAGGAGTCAAAATCATTAAATCCTTTGAAAGAATGCTTGTGTATCCCATATAAAAGAAACATTAAAACAATCTCTCTGTTTATATTTATACCTGCTCATGTTGTTTGAGGTGTTGCTGGAGATTGAGAGCAAGTCTGTCCCACCAGCGCCCCCTACTGTCTACACAATACACTGACTGGGACAGAAGATTCCTGAGCTCCTCCACGGCTTCCTACAATGCAGAAATGCAAAGAAAAAGAATTGAATGAACTCAGGTGTTTACAATGGCATCATTCATTCCATGTATTATCCACCTACATCATAGCGGCGAAGTCTTTGTGAAATCTCAACTCCTCGAGACAGTATACGAGTGTAGATCCAGCCCACAGTGAAACACCGCAGAAAAACAGGCAGTTGTTCTTGACGACTGCACACATATTGAAAGTCAATCCATCTTACAACAGCAAGCAAATTCAATGAAAGCAACGTTTTCTTTTTCAAACCTTATTTCACAGGAGTCTTTAATCTCCTGCCAAGTGGCCTTTGCTGAAGTATAGAGGTCATGGGCGTCCTCCCAACTGCCTGTCTGCATTGCAGCAATCACTTCCTGCAGTGTACGCATCGCAGTTTCATACCTGTACAGAAGAATATGCACAGAATCAAACATTTTATAATACGATATATTACGATAATAATAATAATAATGTACATGGTGACAAATACTAGCATCTTCAAAAGACATTTTCAAGTGCAAACCTCACAAAACCAAAAAAAAAAGAACAGAACAAAGAAAAATATACAGATTATTCTCATTATTATAAAATATAAATCTCATTCTCATTATTATGCTAAAAATGTATTAAATATTTTAAATATTAATTTACAATAAAATATTTATACATCATGGTAGTATTTGTTCCTACAATTTATGCTTGTTTAATTTATAAATACATTTTTGTGTTTCAGAATTAATTTCTCTTAATTAAATGTAAATAATTGTCATTTAAAGGGGTCATGAATTGAGAAATCAACTCTCCCTTGAGCTTTTGATATATAAAAGGTCAAGGTAATATAAGAATATCCTGTAAATTTCAGAGCTGAAAACGTCCTTGTTAGTCAAAGAAAACCTTTTATAGACACCAGGCCCAGCAAACGATCGATTTCAGAATGTGCCCGGCTCTGACGTGAGAGTGTAGTGAAGCGCCGCCTCAACAGAAGAAGAACATGGATTGCTTTATTTTTGATGAATATCCAGCTCACGTGGGGAAGACATTGCATATATGTTCATTTAACCACGGAGTCGTTTGTAAACAAGAGACTGGATTTGCAGACTTGATGAGATTGCATGAACGAATGAAGCAACACACTAATGTGAGTAAAAAATGTTTTTTTTTTATGTGACAATATTGCATTGTTACAGATCGTTTGATATCTATGGCTTATGTGTACGTGTCTAACAGAACATACCTTAGCACGCTGTCACAGGCTGGAGAATACTTTATTTGTGGTGTTCTTGGTTCATTACTGTCTTGATGCGCGTTGTTCACTCCCTCGACTCGATATTTGAAGGGTGCGTGTGTGTGTGTGTGTGTGTGTACAGTTCACGGTTATATTCATCGATCGGGCGGGCCAAGTAACGTTAATTAAAAAATAACATTCCAATCAATCACGGGTGGATGAGAGATGAATCACTGTTTGTTTGATAAAGACATTTTGCGAGCCCTGGCTGTAGGCTGGGCGATTCATTCCGGTTACCGTTTGCCACACGCCTTCACTGACAGGGGGAGCAGAAGCTCATTAAATATGCAAATCTTATCCAATCCTAGCCGTGGGCATTTACTTCCAAGTCTTCAGTGCGGCACGCCCATCAAAACTGAGCGCGCCCATCTGTCTTGAGAGAGCCTCAAAACCAGGACAGAAAATAGCCTATTACTTATTCATTATGATGTTTTTGAATGTAAAAACCACGCAAACGCAATAAGTTGACCTGAGACAACAGTATTAAAAAATGTGTAAAAAGCCAGTTCATGACACCTTAAAAAAAAAATTTAAAAAATCACAATGCAAAAGTCATAATGGACCTAAAATAGGTAAATATGATCATCTTTATGCAAAATATAATTTACTTTTCTTTACACTTTACATTTAAATAAATTTGATGCAGTACATACATATCACAAAAAATACCTGTATGTAATTACAGCTGCAATTCATTTCTGTAATTAAATCTATAATTACACTGTTGACCGTTCCCTTATGCCTGGTACACATTGTATGATTTTTGGCTGTCCCAGATGAAAGATGACCAATCATGGCGGTTTCTGTGGTTGTGACTCCTAAACGGTGGTCGTATGTCATACAGTGATAGAGGTTCAAAGATGGCCGTTGTCACAGTCTTGCGACCAAAGATAGCCTTCGATAATTTTCTGTGTCAGAAATTTAGCATGATCATCTCACGGTGTGTTTGCTGCTACGACCTACGATCTACTGACTAGCCAATAAAAATGCAACATTAAATGGTGTATTGATCAACGCGACATGGCGCTAAAACGTAAAATTACTTACCTCAAGCTCCATTTGCAAAATTTCCCTAGCAATGACCGCGTCCATATTCTCTTTAGCTTCCTTCTCTTTTTATCAGCACACATTAAAACCCACAATAATTGCCAAAGTGTGTTTGTTTACCACTAGCACATGCTGATGATGTTTTATTCTTCTGTACTAACTTGCATTGTAGCCTCAGATTCAATAGGTGTCATCATGATACAGTCTACATACATGTCGTACCCAAGTTTATTAGATCCATGTTCTACAGTGTGATTTGTAATGATCTTGTACGTCTGTAGCAGGCGTACACTTTTACCCACCCTTAAACCTAACCATACCACCAAACCTGTCCCTAACCACCTGTATCCCACCTCAATAGCTGCAAAAGTGTTTTCCAACTAAATAAATACATTGTACCTAAAGAAAATAGTAAAGACACCTAATATAAAGTGTGACATACTTTTCTTTTCTTCTGATTTTGGAGTGAAATAGCCACTTCAAAGTTTAGTTAAAAAACACATATAACACTGACCTGATGAGGTCATCCCTGTCCTGAAACAGTCTGGCTGAGCGAAGTACAGTGTACTCTGGGAAAGCAAGGCGGCCAGAATTGACAAGCAGAATGGTGTAGAGCTGCCCCTGACCTCCAGCGGACAGCTCCTCCTCCTCCAAAGTGTCTGTAAGGGAGAACAGGAGCAGCACACGGGAGAACACGGCACGTGACCTGCGGCACAGACGCACACAGGAACCTGCAGCTTGCTTGGCCCTGTAAGAGATTGTAAGTTTGAGTGAACAGGGCACGTAACAGGACATCTGTTTTGCACAGTTTATATTATACACCGTGTTAAAATGTTTGGGGTCGGTAAGATTTTAAAATTACGCTCACCCATTTATTTGATAAAAAATACAGTAAAAAATTGTAATATTGTGAAATAATATTACAACATAAATTAACTATTTTCTGTTTTAATATATCTTAAAATGTAATTTATTGCTGTGATGCAAAGCTGAGTTTTCAGCATCATTACTCCAGTCTTCAGTGTCACATGATCCTTCAGAAATCATTATAATATGCTGTTTTTGGTGCTCAATAAACATTTCTTTTAGCTTAAAGGGTTAGTTCACCCAAAAATTATATCATTAATTACTCACCCTCATGTTGCTCCAAACCCATAAAACGTTAAAATAGTCCATGTGACTCCAGTGGTTCAACCTTATTTTTATGAAGTGACGAGAATACTTTTTGTGCGCAAAAAACAAACAAAATAACTTTATTCAACAATTTCTTCTAGTCTGTGTCAGACTCTTACGCTGTTGACATAGTGTAAACAGTGCCTAATTCTACGGCAGAACGACTAGTGCGCATGCGTCGTGGTGCTCACATGAACAGCGTCGGCCAATGGTAAGCCGGCATTCTGGAAGTGCAGTTTATATTGTGTCAACAGCATATTAATCTGACACAGACGTGAAGAAATGGTTGAATAAAGTCGTTATTTGTGTTTGTTTTTTGCACACAAAAAGTATACTCGCCGCTTTATAAAATTAAGGTTGAACCACTGGAGTCACATGGACGATTTTTACAATGTTTTTACTACCTTTCTGGACCTTAAAAGTGTTAATTAAATAGCTGTCTATGGAGGGGTCAGAGAGCTCTTGGATTTAATAAAAAATATCTTCATTTGTGATACGAAGATAAACAAAGGTCTTAAGGGTTTGGAACGACATGAGGGTGAGTAATTAATGACTAATTAATTAGTGAGTAATTTTCATTTTTGGGTGAACTAACCCTTTAAAGGTGTACTGGGTAAATTTTAGCAGCATCTAGTGAGGAGATTGCGAATTGCAATCGTCCACTGCTCACCCCTCCGTTTCGAAGAACATAGAGAAGCTACGGTGGCAGACACAGGACAGAGATGTCGTCGTCTGAGACAGCAGAGAGTAGCTAGCGCTCTATAGAGAAGTTTGTCCGTTTAGGGCTACTGTAGAAACATGGCGGTGCTAAATAGTGACTTCACTGTAAGGGGACCCCCGGTGTATGTAGATAGAAATGACTCATTCTAAGGTAATAAAAACATAACTGTTCTTTATGTAAGGTCTTTATACACCACTGAAAACATAGTTATTTATATTATATTGCATTTCTGTCAAAAGATTCTCATAAATATTTCACACTGCACCTTTAATAATTTTTTATTTTAATGATGTCTTTACTACCTTTCTGGGCCTTTTTTTCCAGGATTCTTGGATGAATGGAAAGTTAAAAAAGACAGCATTTATTGAAAAAATCAACGTACAATGTAAATGTCTTTACTGTCACTTTTGATTAATTTAATGTCTGCTTGCTGAATAAAAGTATTAATTTGCTTTAAAAGCAATCTAACTGACCTCAAACATTTGAAAGGCGCTGTACAAGTCAGCGTCTACTAAATTACCTTTTTTAATTTAATCTCTATGACGTTAACAGCTTCTGCTGTTACAGGTGCAAACCTTTGGCCAATATCATTACTGGGACATGAGTACAGATGCTGCATGTATCTTGAACATCTCACCTCTTGAGAATGACTGCAGCCGTGTTATTTTGACCAAAGAGCGATCGCTGTTTCCCCAGCTGGAGTAGCCCTTCTACCAATTGCTGTTTCTGAGTCCCATTCCCTCCACGGCCAAGGTGAAATGTTTTGGCCAGGTTTCTGAGTTCTGGTGCAGGAAGCAGATCCAAAACTTCTTGGATGTCACAAAGCTCCGATTCTGTCATGGGGAGGAAGTTGTGAGCTGCAGTTAAGTATGTTGCCTGATATGGGTTCTAAACTGTTGATACACCACTAACCTGTTTGTAAGAAACCACATGCGATCAGTTCTTGAACGACAGGTCTGAGGTCTGAGCTGATGTCTGTATATTCCACCTTACTGACCTGAAGCCATTTCAGCTTCCTTTGGAACAGACGGACATAAAGCATCTGGCCAGGAACTACAGGAGAGGGAGAGGGAGAGGGAGAGGGAGAGGGAGAGATGTCTGCATTCGTTCAAACATACACTACAATTCAAAAGTTCAGGGTCGGTAAGATTTGTTTTATGTTTTTTGAAAGATTTTTTTTTTTTTTAATCAAATATACAGTAAATACAGTAATATTGTGAAATATAATTACTATTCAAGATAACTGATTTCTATTTTAATATATTTTAATGTGGAATTTACTCCTGTGCTGGCAAAGCTGAATTACTCCAGTCTTCAGTGTCACATGATCCTTCAGAAATCATTATCATATGCTGATTTGCTGCTCAAGAAACATTTCTTATTATACCTGCGTGCAGCTGGCCCCCCACCCAACGCAAAACGTATTATGAAATATTAAAATAACATTTATAGGTAATTCTGAGGTTTTGCTCAAAATTCCGCTTGTGCTGCTTCTGTCTTTAAGATATAAAAAAAATAGGTCTATTTATTGGTCATTCTGAGGTCACTTGAGACCAAATGGTCTCAATCGTTTGTGCTGATTTGTGCCGGTAAAAGTTTTGTTTGTGCTGCTTCCGTTTTTAAAATATTATACATTAAATTATAGACGATGACGTCACTCAGCCACCCCACATGGTCCAAATACACCCAAAATGTGTTGTTTGTGAATAAACTAAATTGTTTGTGCTTTGTTTGTGCCATATATTTTTGTTTTTAAAATATTAAAAGAATATTTATTGGTCATTCTGAGTTCACTCAGCCTTCTTATTATCAGTGATGATTTTTTTTTTTTATAAATATAAATATTTTGTAACATTATAAATCTTGATGTTTACTCTCAATTTAATACATCCTTGCGGAATAAAAGTATAAATTTCTTTAAAAAAAAAAGAAAACAAAGCACTGACTGTAAGCGGTTACATACCTTACCTGAAGTGCAGTTCATTTTAAAAGAATATTTTTGCATATAAGAGCAGAACTGAGACTTCAAAGTGACTTTGAAGTAGTTCCTCTACCTGAAAGTTGCTGAAAAGTGTGAATTGTTAAAAAGTCATCTTCATTGAAGAGCAGCCTATCGTCCTCATTTTCCAATACCGCCTCAAGGACAGTCCGAAAGTTTTGCAGGTAATACGGCTGTCTGGTATGCTGATGCTCTGATCCCTCGTTGGCTTTCTCTACGGCAAGCATTTTAGGTTCATTAGCCGGTGTGGTAATCTCAATATCCTCACATGTGGTCTTGCTTTTGATTCGACTCTCTGATGATGAAACATCATAGACGCTAGACGAGGCCTCACTGTGATCTGACTTGACATTAGTCTGCTTTTGTCTGTTTTCAGTTTTACTTTCAAAATATCTACTTTTCTTATGCATGATGGCGGTTTCTGTAGTGTTTGTGTCATTTTTAGGCAACTCCTCTGACTTCCTCTTGAGTATTCTGGATGAGGATGAAGATTTCACTGACTGAACGTCAGCGCTGCTGCTTGATTCTGCCAGAACTGCCACAGATTTCGCGACGTTTTTCACTTGAGGTTGGTTTGAAGCTGTTGGTTCTGTTGGTAGCATGTTATCTGTATCCACTCCATCGACTTTAGATCCAAAAGTGAAACTCTTCATGTAATTTTCCTTCTGTGAACTGCTCAAATCTGCATTGCAGGCCTCTTCTTTTCCAGAGACACGAGTCCTATCCATCTCAGAGTCACCTGAAAGCCTAAGTGCTCTTCTAGACAGTTTAGAGGATAAACTCCCCAGGCCAACTGTTTTAACCGCTTTAGTTTGTACATTTGTTTCGGGTGAATCCTGCCTCATCACACAGTTCTTTTTAAAATATGGACTCATATCAGAATCTTTCTCTCCTGGGCTTTTATCTTTCTCATTATTTTGAGTTACTGCACCATTAGAGGGTGTTTTGGTTATTTTCTCCTGCTTGTCATCACTGACAGCCAATGCATCTTCATGATCCTCTCCAAGAAACTTCTGGCATTGAGAGTCTATGTGTTCATTAATCTTGTAACGGGGTACAGGTTTGCCACACAGAGGACAGGCCAGTTTACAAGGTGGTGTATTCCTGAAAAATGAAGTTATGGAAGCAACCCCACCTCCATTGCTTGCACTGACCCTCTGACTCTTTTCCTTCGTCACTGAGAGTTTCCTGGCACTGCCTCTATTAGAAGAGCTGCCTCTCCTCATCTGAGACGCCATAGCGGTCTGTTCATATGTTATCCCATCAACCAGCTAGACAACAACAGTCTGAATATTTGTTTCTGAACCTGAAAGTACATAAAAGGCAAAATAGTCAAAGGAGAGGGTGGCATTCACTAGACAGTGGCTGAATTAAGTAAAGGAATGCTTCTTTATTATATCTTCAATTATATTCAAAGATTACTTTTTATTATTATTTTGCAACTGATTGATTTGTCCGTTTCAGGCTCTGCAAGGCTGACACAGAATGCATTAGCCATGCCACAAATTAAAATAAAACATTATGAAACGAAAATAATTTCAAATAAGGATTAAACTATAAATACAATTAAAATATTATACATTTATAAATAATGCTGCACATAACTACAGACCTGTCTTGTGCTGAAGTGAAATGTGAAGCCAGCCGCAGGAATTCATGGCGCCATGATTTATTTTGTTACTTTTCAAAATAAAAGTCAGCTCCAGTCCAGTCTACTATGCTTCGTTTGATAGTTTAGTTAGCGATTTAGTTAAATCTTAACACAAATGTAACTTTTCCTCGATTTTTAAGCTGTTAAATAGCAACTTGAGTTTTTAAAAAAATTATGTTTGACTGTGTGTAGTTGTTGTGTTTTATGGTATGCAGGTTTTGGATGACACGAGGAAATTATTTCCTTTTTGGGTGATCTATCCCTTCAACATTACTTGAAGAAAAAAATGTTGTCCTTTAAATTAAAGGACAACATTTTTTTCTTCAAGTAATGTTGAAGGGATAGTTCACCCAAAAAGGAAATTATTTCCTTGTGTCATCCAAAACCTGCATACCATAAAACACAACATATGGAACATAAAATAATATTTTGAGAAATGTATCAGTTTTGTTTTTCCAAATAGGCTCCCATGTTGTTTGGTTCCCATTGTTCTTCAAAGTATATATTTGTGTTCTGCAGAAGAATGTGATTACATGAGAGTGAGTAAATGATCCAAAAATCCAAAGATTTTTGTATGGACTATCCCTTTAACCACAGACCTTATTTTACCTATAAATCAGAAACCAGTTGGCCTAAAAATGAACATTATTGCTGACTATTCATGACTATTACTGTATATTTACCAATGAATCACAATTTTTTTTCCCCTTTATAACAGACAATTAGACAGATTTACAAACTTCACACAGCAGCCAAAAAATTTACACATCTTGTGAAAACATCTGTGAAATGTGAAAACATCTTGCTTAGATATGACTAACATGTTCTATGTCTCATCCGTACTAAAGGAAAATTAATCATAGTTCTATTGCGGTCTCAAAACTCTGGCCAGTTGATATCAAAATCATCTGCAGGCGGTCGATCCTTTTCCTCTTTAGCACCTAAACTCTGCAACAGTCTTCCTAGAATTGTTTGGGAAGCAGACACACTCTGTCAGTTTAAATCTAGACTAAAAACACATCTCTTTACTATGGCATACACATGAAACATTTTTTTCAATTAAATGATTGGCTGTATTAACTAGGTCAGCCGGAACCGGGAACACTTCCCATAACACCTGGTGTACTCGTTAAAAGAATGTCATCTACGCTAATGTTAGTCTCTCTGTTTATCCCGAAGTTTATTGCAGTCAGCCAGATCCGGGCCGTATCCAAATCAGATGGTGGACCTGTGCCCAGACATGACCAATGCATCCCTGAAGTGTCTGCAGAGACCATGTCAATGGTCATGACTCCCCCTGAAATTGCCTCATCGACACGGTATCCTCAATAAACCCGTCTCCAGCGTGATGACTCCGATCTTTCGAATATTCCTATTTTATAATTGTTTAATCGATATGTCATCCTCAATAAACCCGTCTCCGGCGTGTTGACTCCGATCATTTGAATAATCCTTTTTAATAATTGTTTAATCGACACGTCATCCTCAATAAACCGGCATGTTGCCTCCGATCTTTCGATTATTTCGATCCAGTATGACCCCTGACCTGTAAAGTTGCCAGAATAATAATCATTATACGCTGTTTGTTAATTGGCCAGAGGAGAACTGGCACCCCGAATGAGCCTGGTTTCTCCCAAGGTTTATTTTTCTCCATTAGGATGGAGTTTTGGTACCTTGCCTCTGTCGCCTTTGGCTTGGCTTGCTCAGTTGAGGACACAAAATGTTCTACTAAATATCCAAATAAATCTAATTAGTAAACTAAATTAACTTTATAAACTAAACTACTGATCTGCCCACATTGTCACTGTATGATAATTGAAATGAGCTAGATGACATCACCGTTTTCCCCAGAGCGGCTGTACAGCCGAATCAAATTCTGTTGCATTATTTTCCTGTTTATCTAAAATCCTTGAGAGAGTAGTGGCGGAGCAGTTGAATGCGTTCCTTGAAGGAAAAATGTTGTTTGATAAATTTCAGTCAGGTTTTCGCAAATGTCATTCAACCGAGGCTGCGCTTTTAAAAGTATCAAGTGACATTTTGATGGCTGCAGACTCTGGACACTACACTGTGTTGATTTTACTTGATTTATCATCGGCATTTGATACATTAGACCATAATGTGTTGATAAATCGGCTACAAAATGATATGGGGTTTTCAGGGTCGGTTTTAAATTGGTTCTCCTCTTATTTGAGTGACAGATCATTTTGTGTGTTCGCTAATAACATTCTTTCAGAAATGACCCCACTGTCATGTGGAGTTCCTCAGGGCTTGGTTTTAGGTCCTATTTTGTTTTTAATGTACATAGCCCTCTTGGTGAAATCATTCAACATTTAAAAAATGTGTCCTATCACTTTTATACCGACGACATTCAGTTGTACTGCTCATTTAAAAAGTCAGAGTTAACTGAATTGCTGGAATGCATGTCTTGCATTAAGATCTGGTTAAATAATAATTACTTACAACTAAATACAAAAAAGACTGAAACCTTAATCATTGCTCCAGACAACAACAAAAAAACTCTAATTAAACAGCATCTCGGTTCCTTGGACTCAACCGTTCAGCTAAGCCTTAGAAACCTTGGTGTTCGGTTCGACCAATCAATGTCTCTGGATGGTCATTCTAGACAGTTGGTCAGAAACTATTATCATTTGAGAAATATCTCTAAACTGAGGACTTTGTTGCCCAAAGCTACTATGGAGTTGATCATTCATGCTTTTATTTCCTCACGTCTAGATTACTGTAATTCTTTTACTTGCTTTAACAAATCTTCTTTGAGTCGTCTCCAAACGGTGCAACACGCTTCTGCCAGGCTTTTAACAGGAACCAATAGAAGGACACACATTACTCCAATTTTATTTACATTACATTGGCTGCCTGTTAAATACAGAATTGATTATAAAATTTTAGTTCTAACTTTTAGAGCACTACATGGTCAGACCCCCCAATATATCACAGACTTGCTGTCACCGTACTCTTCCTCTCGTACTCTTCGTTTCTCAGATCGAAATTTCCTGAGTGTCTTGATTTAGATTTTTTTTTTTTTAATTCCCCAATTGTTGATTAAAGTGAGAGTCTTTGTTTTTCAATTATTTAATTATAGCATGGGGAAAAGTGAAGAATTCTGTCATTGTTCTTCATTAAAAATTGACCCAAAAAATGAACACGAGACAGTGTTGGACTGAACTCAACAAATGGACAACAGTTGCAGTTTTATTTCAACTGTAGCTACAAACACACATTCCTTACATGAATGTTGGTGATACACTAAAATAAAAATATTTTTGCACTTTTAAGAGCATTTTCTTTACTAGTCTCAATTTGACGTGCACATATAAAATAGCTTTTTCCTTGAGAGAGAAAAAATATTTGGGGTATAAAGGCATATACAAACAGTGGTTTTACCAAAGTCATTTTTGATGTTGAGATTTTAATAGATACTGCTGGATTAAAATGAACAATTAATGTATGACAGCCTTAACACTCACATATGAACCCTCAAGCAACTTTAACCATTTCAAATTCCTAGTAATTTTTTCAATAAACAGACAAAAAAAAAAAAAAAAGATATTTTCGCAGGTTTGAAAATTGTTGAATTTAGCTAATAAATGTTTTTCTAAAGTCTGAGAAAATTACACAAGCTTAGAAGTGAGAGAATGTTTAAGAAACCGGATAAAACAAGAATATTTCTGTATCCAAAACCAATGTGATGTTACCATTTTTTCAAAATATTATTCACTCGTTTCATCAATTGTAAAACAAATTCAAGGCACTTTCTGTGAAACGGAACACAACCCAAAACACAGATTCCCTTATCCCTTAATTTTTGATATATAATTTTATAAAAAATATTTTTGAGAAGTCTTCATTTCATCACAGTTTTAACACAAATTATTTTCATGAGGAATCATATGTCAGATCTCAGCAAACGTTGCTCGGTAAAACAGGCACACAGGAATTTCTTTGGCACATCTCTGCTGGTTTCTGACAGAGGGAGGTGAGAGTGAAAAGGCTGCCAAAAGGCCTTCATGGTGGTTCAGTGCCTTGCTCAAGGCACAACAGCTGGTGACAGAGAAAGTAACCAATTCTGATCTTGGGGCTTCCCAATACTGGCACCCCATACAGTGAAAGCGATCAATATTAGATAGTATGATTAATTACTACAACAGTAGAAGTCATAAATCACGGTAAGTTTCTTCACTGACCAAATCTAAAGACTTAAAGGGATAGTCCACCCAAAAATGAAAATTCTGCCATTAATTACTCCCCCTCATGTCGTTCCAAACCCGTAAAACCCTCGTTCATCTTCGGAACACAAATGAAGATATTTTTGTTGAAATCCGAGAGCTCTCTGACCCCTCCATAGACAGCTATTTAATTAACACTTTCAAGGCCCAGAAACAAAGACATTCAAGACATCGTTAAAATCGTCCATGTGATGTGGTTCAACCTTAATTTTATGAATCGGCGAGAATTTTTGTGCGCAAAAAAACAAACAAAAATAACTTTATTCAACCATTTCTTCACGCTTGTGTCAGTTTACATTGGCCAGCTCCTGCGTCAGCATCACACGCATGTGTCGTTGTGCTCACGTGAACAGCATCGGCCAATGGTAAGCCGGCATTCTGGAGTAGCTCTGATGTAACCCCGAAGCGCTGGACTGTATTTACTGCGTCAACTGCCTAGGAGTCTGAAACAGACGTGAAGAAATTGTTGAATTAAGTCGTTTAGGTTGAACCACTGTAGTCACATGGACGATGTCTTTCCTGCCTTTCTGGGCTTTGAAAGTGTTAATTAAATAGCTGTCTATGGAGGGGTCAGAAAGTTCTCGGATTTCATCAAAAATATCTTCATTTGTGTTCTGAAGATAAACAAAGGTCTTACGGGTTTGGAACGACATGAGGGTGAGTAATTAATGACAGCATTTTTGGGTGAACTAACCCTTTAAAGCCTCTGACTACACTTTTTTCATATTTTTTTCCAACAGGTATTAATTGCCAATACAATTAGGCACCTTTTTAGTAGGGTTGCAGAAACGTCTGGAAAACCGGACAGTTGTGACTTATTCAGGACCAACAAAAGACATATTGGGCATATGTAGAGCCCTTTGATATTTTTGGACCAACTTAAAGCAATAGTTCACCCAAAGATTCATGTAATCACCCTCATGTTGTTCTGAACCAGTACCTGTCCATACAATGCAGGCCAATGAGGTCCAATGTTGTTTTGGACCCCATTGACTTTCATTTAATGCAAAAACAGTTCTTCAAAATATCAACTTTTGAGGGTGAGTATATGATGACAGGTTTTTCATTTTTGGGTGAACTATCCCTTTAAGGCTCATAATTAAACAGCAGTGTGTGTATCGTTATAAATGTGGTATGCGTGGTTACTTCCAAAGCAATTACCAACGGTCTGATTTTTACCATTCCCTCATGTTCAAAGTGATATTAAGGCACAATAAACTATAACTAGGTCATGTGATTTGTTGCCAATAATGAATAAACAGCACATTTCCCCTATCAGAAGAACAATCTTCTGGGTGGGTACCGTAACAAAAAATTCACAGCAAAAATCAGGAAGGTGTATTCTTAGTCCTTCCAGCAACTTATGTAATATTCTGTTCAACAGATACAATCAGGTAAAAGGCTGAATGAGATCATTTCTAAAGACAACATAAACATGAAAATACACCAACAATAAATAAATAAAACACTCACATAAAAGGCAATAAACGAGAGGAAAAACAGCAGAAAAAATAGACAATGAATGAAAAGTTTAGAAGGAGGTTTTCTGCTAATTGGCTCTGTGGTGATGGAGCAGGAAGTTGACATCTAAGTTGAGGCACAATGTTGTTTTGCTCTCTCCAATGTTTTTAATAAGGCACACGCAGTCTTGTTTGTCGTTCCACCGCTCTCAACCGTTACATTGCTGCTGGTAGCGGCGGTTGAGTTCTCGCAGCTCTTTCTCGCGGACGCGCCGTGCCTTGCTGGACTTTGTAGAACGGCTGGAGCGAGTGGACTGGGCTGATTTAGTGCTGTGGCAGCGTGATGACGCTCTCTTCAGGAGGTTCTGGGAAATGGACCGCTGCAGGTTCTTCATAGAGGAGGAAGCTGCCATGCTGACAATCCAAGGATGTTTAAGTGCCTGGCCTGCAGTGAGACGCTCATTAGGATCCACCGTGAGGACACGGTCAATGAAGTCCTTAGCAAGGTTGGAAACACTTGGCCATGGCTGTCAGAAAACAAAACAAAAAATAGAAAATGGATTAAATAAAATTATTCAGACATTCTCAAGACTTATTATGTGAATTGTATGCAGTGTAGAGGGAAAATAAGACCTAGCTAATAACCTAGCTGATATAATATAATATATAATAATGAAAATTCTTATTTTAATGCTTTTGAAAGAAGTATCTTATGCTCACCAAGGTTGCATCTGACCAAAAATACAGCAAAAACACTAATAAATACTGAAATAACAGTAATAAAAAGTGTGAAATATTACAAATAACCGTTTAATATATTTAAAAATGTAATTTTTTCCTGTGTTGGCAAAGTTGAATTTTCAGAATCATTACTCCAGTCTTCATAGTCTTCAGTCTCCTGTCACATGATCTTTCAGAATCATTCTAATATGCTGATTTGCTACTCAAGAATTTCTTATAATCATCAATGTTGAAAACAGTTGTGCTGATTAATATGTTTGTGGATTCTTACTTTGAACAATGTTTATTTCAACTACAAATCCTAACATTACAATAACATTATGAATGCCTCTTTACTGTCACTTTTGATCCATTTAAAGGGTTAGTTCACCCTCATATCGTTCGACACCCGTAAGACCTGTTCATCTTCGGAACACAAATTAAGATATTTTTGTTGAAATCCGATGGCTCAGAAAGGCATCTGTGGTGAGCAGCGAGGCTGAGGGACCGTGAGAGCGGGACAAGGCTGCGGTCATTAGTGATGATGAGCGCCAGCTGCGTGCCGCATCGGCCTTGTGTCTCATGGAGGAGTGAAGGGAGTATAAAGGAGGAGCGATGACAGTGAAGGACAAGAGAGGACCAGGCCTGGATTTTAAGTTGTGTTTTGTTTACGTTTTGTTATGTGTGTGCGCGGCAGTCATCCGTGAGGGGCTGCTGCTTTTACTTTAATTTTGTGTTCATTTAATTTGATTATAAGTTGTTAAACGTTCGCCGGTTCCCGCCTCCTTCTTCCCACACAAACTAACTACGATACAGCCTCCATTGGCAGCAACGAAATTTACACTCACAAGACCCATAAAAGGTATTAAAGACGTTGTTAAAAAGTTAATCTCACTACAGTGGTTCTACAATAATTTTATGAAGCGACGAGAATAGTTTTTGTGCGCAAAAAAAAAAAATCTAAATAACGACTTCAACAAGATTCTGTCTTCCGCCTGGGCCTTTGACGTGAACTCACGAAGCACCACGACGCATGCGCGGAAATATGATGTAGAGCCGGCATTCTGACACATGACGCGGAAGCGAGGAGCTTTGTTTACAAGCAGAGGAAGACACGCCGTATCTAAGCTGTTGAATTCTACATTGATCGTGCTTTAGGTCTTGGCGACGTGGTCAAAATGGGGCTAAAGTGTGTATTTCATGGATGCCCGAACCGTGATAAAAGAACAAGTGCATGTAAAAGTGCCTTATCAAAGCCGCAATGATAAGCCGCGTTTCCACAGCAGGAACTTTCCCCAGGAACTTTGGGGGTACTCGGTGTGTTTCGACCGCAGGAACCAGGGTCTAAATGAAGTTCCGGGTAAATATTTCCCCCTCCAAACGGCCCCGCTCGTGAGGTAGTACTTTTTCAAAGTTCAGGAACTTTCAGGGGTGGGACTTGGGCGCTGAACATGCTGATTGGTTGAACTCACGCAGATTTTATTTCAACCGGCATTTTTAAAAGTCTTTAGCGAGGTTCGTTCTGCGTTCAGTAAATATAAGTCTTGCTCTTTCGGTCCGATGGCGCACGTTGTCTCAGCCATTGCACGGTCAATGTCCGTAATAGCTGATAATAACATACGTTGGCTTATTTTAAATCTAGCTTTACGAGCTTTCAGAATACGCTTTAGTATCAGTGCTCGTCTCTTTTCCGCCATTTTGTTAATTACCTCTTTAGTAGACCAATACATAACCAGCAAAAGCAGCACAGCTTGAATCTCCTCCACACTTGTTAATGTTGCAGACAGTGTCGCGCAAAAATGATTACTGTCCGTCTCTGACTGGGAGGAGCAGTCGTGCGCAGTCCTACATCACCGGACTAATTTGCCTAATCTTCACGGTACTTTAGACCGCAGTGAAAACGCAGACAGTAGCAGGTCTGGGGGAAAAAAAGTTGTACACATTGTTCCAGGTAATTTTGGTGGAAACGGGGCTATATTCTCACGCATGCGTCATGGTGCTTCGTGAGTTCACGTCAAAGGCCCAGGCGGAAGAAAATAATTTGTTGAATAAAGTTTAACTATTGTCGTCGCTTCATAAAACTATTGTAGAACCACTGTAGTGAGTTGGACTTTTTAACGACGTCTTTAGTACCTTTTATGGGTCTTGTGAGTGTAAATTACATTGCTGCCAATGGAGGCCTTTCTGAGCCATCGGATTTCAACAAAAATATTTTATTTGTGTTCCGAAGATGAACAAAGGTCTAATGGGTGTCGAACGACATGAGGGTAAGTAATTAAGGACAGAATTTTCATTTTTGGGTGAACTTTAATGTACTTTAATGTGTCCTTGCTTAATAAAAGTATTAATTTCTTTCAATTAAAAATCTTACTGTACAAAACTTTTGAACGATAATATAATAAAATACTATCTAATATAATATAATTTTAGGATACCTTTTACATTAAGTGCTCAGATTGGACCTTATGATGTTTACGGGTAATTCCACGCAAAAATGTTACATCCATAACGCCAACTAAATACCATGGCATTGTGTTGGTGTTATGGATGTGACAGTTTTCCGCGGAATTGCCCTCACCCAGTTTTTTATTTATGTTGCCTGGAACTAAAAGTGCGGACGACAATAAGAAAGAAACCAGTCAAATATAACAATAGCTGATATTGGAGGGCATAATTCAAGTTCGTTGAAAGGGAAAGAAAGGACCGCATCACCTCTGCCAGGACTGGCTAAATCAATGCATGAAGGTTTCAGCAATGCAAAATACAAACTAGTTACTTTTAAGTAAATTTTTCACTCTTCCGGAAACATCTTTAGACTAGTCGTGCATGTCCTGCTATGTTATGACAACTGGCCAAACACTAGCAGCTCTATAAGCGAGAGAGAAAACAAAACATCGCTCAGTTTTTGTTGGTTAGCATGACTTCTCCAGGGCTTTTCCCTGTAAAGCCCACATTCGTCTTGTCTGTGACTCACAGCAGCAGAGAGGTCCTGACGCACACACTCTGCCAGGAACTCTGCGGCCTTACATCACACGCTCATGCAGGGGGTTACTGCGGGATAAGACATGATGACAAGACTGCGCTGGGTATTGTCCAGCTAACACAAACACACACACACTCCCCAAAATACAAGCACATGCGGACACACAAAAACTTGCATACAAATACTCATACGATAAATAGAGGCACACAAATAAACACGCACAGAAAATCCAAGGTCAATAGACAAAGACAAAATGGTTGGCAAAAGTTTAAAGTGTTTGAAAAGAATAGAAACAGAGCACACTAGAGCCAAAAGACAGAAAGAGGCAGGACTATCATAGCCTGTTGTGTTCTGGTGGCTTTGTGGGGAATATTTCTATTTAGGAATGCAGATCTGAATGGATTGTATAAAAGCCTCAATGACCTCAAGTAGCTATATAGCAGTAGACAGATATTTTCAGTGGGGCACTGTCATTCTTATTAGTGCAGGATGAGTCGTTAGTATTTTTGGATCGTTTAAACGCAAAGTTTAAATGAGTATCTGCTAATGGCTAATTTTGTCAAGTTAGGATATTAGCATATAGATGGCCTCAAAGCTAATAGGCATGGATTACATGCCAATAGGGATGCACCGATGCCACTTTTTTTCAGACCAAGTAAAAGTACAAGTACTTATATTTGGGTACTTGCCGATACCGAGTACTGATACGAGTACGTAATACCATTACAGCTCTTCTAACAATGTTTTATTTTCATCAGATGTTTTTCACTTTCTGACTGTAACAAAGTAAATAAACAAATTGATGCTGTTGCTGACATTTTAACATTCAACTTGGTGTTTTCCTAAACAAACATGGCACTGCAGCCCATTTCACATAAATGTAACCTGTAACATTCAGTGGATTCCAGTACCACACAACATAGTAGCAGAACCACTGAATTCAATTATTATATTTTATCATATCCATACAGCCCTTTTCCATTTTCTTCCATGTCATGTCAAACTAGTATAACAATTAAGCTTGCTTAGGCTTGTTATACTACCGGTTTTAGGCTAGTCATTGCGCACATCCCTACTAAACAGCCCTTCACTTTCAGCACTCACTACCGAGCGGTATCTGCCTCACGAGCGGTTAAGCTTGGTTTATACTCGCCGCGTCCGCACTAGCGCTCGGGTGCGCGCGGCAAAAATGACGCCATACTATGGCAGTCGCGCGCTTTGAGAGCGCGAGACCCCTTTGCACTTGGCGCCGCGGTGTGCACGCCGAATTATGTAACTTTCCGCGCAGCTCCGCATCCGAAGATGCGTTGCCATAAAGTGGTATCGGGTGCGGTTGTATCGGGGTAGTTTTACGAGTACGAGTACTTGACAACAGTATCAAACCGACACCGGCACCGACACATCTGTGCATCCCTACATGCCAAAAGCCTTTTCTCTGTAAACGTGAGCATCGCGATCATTTGGCGTTTGAAAAAAACAACAAAAAAAACATGAAATTATATTCATATGACATGCTGAAACATATGCCACTGTACCTGGGATGAAGACATTTCATACGCGACGCAAGCAGAACACCTGCATGTGAACTCCTCCTGCAGTGTTCAGGGCTATCATAGTTGTCATGTCAACAAATGCATGTGCGATGCATCCCCTGATGTAGGATGACAGAGTTTACGACAGGACAATACTGTTTCCCAACTGTAGGGGGACCCTGAGAGCAAAACCTACCTAGTGCTGCTTTAATATAATGAAGAGATGAGAATAGTTTTTGTGTGCAAAAACAAACAAAAATAATGACTTTATTCAACAATTTCGTTCTATTTCAATTTCGTTCTCCTACGCTGTTTATGTTGCACAAATGGTTATTTGAAAAATGTAATTTTCCTGCAGCCAGTAGGAATTTCTTTTATTTGTTTGATATATACGTTTTTTTTGTAGATGTAGCTCAAACAGTAGAGCATTGCTCTAGCAATGCCAAGGTCATGGGTTGATTGATTCCCAGGGAAAGCAAGGACTGATAAAATGTGTACCCTCCATATGAATCCAGCGTTAAGTCCAAATTTTCTGAAGAGACTTGATTGCTTTATATGATTGAATATAGGCTTTAATTAACATATAAACACTGATTTACACTACGTAACATGAGAATGAACCTCATTGGTTGCCGCAAGTCTAGTGAACATGCTTGAGCTTCCTTTTACCACAACTGATTGTGAGTTGATCAGTGTTTATATGTGAATAAAAGCCTACATTAAATATGTTCATCATATAAAGCGATCGTGTCTCTTCAGAAAATGTGGACTAAACTGCTCAATTGATATGGATTCGTTTTATGATCGATGAGTTGCGTGGGACATAAAGCTCTCAGATTTCCTCAAGAAGATCTTCGTTTGTGTTCCGAAGATGAATCAAAGTCTTACGGGGTGAGGGTGAGTAATTAATGACAGCATTTTTGGGTGAACTATCCCTTTAAATGCTATGTTGCTTTGGATAAAAGCGCATAAATTATTTATTTAAATGTTTTTATAATAATGCAATTTAAATTCTGATTAATGTTTCATGCATTCAGAAGAGATGAAAACAGCTATATTGTACAGAGAAACTGCAGGGGGTTTGTGAGGTTATGAAAAACGAATAATTCAATTATAATGTCAGCACTGAATAAAAGTGCAAAAATATTTTTTCTCAACACTCAACGGACAAACAGGTAGTGCTGCCCCAAACTCAAACCATTTGTTGAGTCAATGTTGCTATGTCAGGCTCAAACAAACAGAAATGCTGAAAGCACCACAGACCACAGTGCTTACACTTTTCGGGGAAATCAACCTAAGAATGGCACAAATATAAGCAAGCTGGCATAAGAGAAAGGATTTTAACATAACAAAACAGTAACACACATCAGCTTTAAATTTGGGGTAGGCGATAAGAGTTTAACATCAAATAATAACCCTTCAGAGCATACCAACACCCATTAACATGTACATATAAAGCATATATAGCCTACTTCATAAGAGCGTGTTTGTTTGCAAAAGCCAAAAACAGATGAACCATTAAGTATAGTACAATGCAAATGAGCCCCAAAACATGGCACACAAATACTTCTGGGTTTAATAAAACCAAGTAACATTAGCATATGCTTTATAGCACTTCTATACCTAATCAAAAACATCTGCATTTCCAATCTCCCAGCAACCCTTGTTTTGCACATGCATTATCCACACTGACAGCTCATATAAATCTCATATAAAGCACACACATACAGCTCAGAAATATACATAACTAGTGCAAAAACAGCCATTATTAGGGTACATTTATGCATTTACATTTAAGAAGGTTTTATCTCTATTGATTATTCCTTCGGGGTTTGACACGTCAAGCTTGGCTAATACTTTGAGAAAGTCACCATAAAATCAAAATGGGCAATTCTTATTTTTTTTATGGAATATTGCAGTATTTCTCCCAAGGTTTATTTTTCTCCATTAGGTCACCTGATGGGGTTTTGGTTTCCTTGCCACTGTTGCCTCTGGCTTGGCTTGCTCAGTTGGGGGACACTAAATTGTTCTACATTTTTCAACTAAATATCCAAATAAATCTAATTATTAAACTAAATTAACCATATAAACTAAATTACTGATCTAATTACAGATCAAAAGCCCACACTGCCACTGTATGATAATTGAAATGAACTGATGACATCACCGTTTTCTCCAGAATGTCTATACGGCTGAATAAAATTATGTTGCATTATTTTCCTGTTTAACACTGTAAAGCTGCTTTGAAACAATCTGCATTGTTAAAAGCGCTAGATAAATAAGGTTGACTTGACTATTTATTACACTTTTTTAATTGATGTGACCTCATAATCTTTAATCAAAATAACTTCCCCTCCCTAAATCAATTCTTAGTGGACAAAATCAAGTCCTGCCCTACATTTTTTCTTGTTCGTGAAGCTGATTCACTCGGATATATGCCACAACAGGGAAGAAACGACTATTGCGACTTCTATTTCATGCCGACTTGAACTTGGTAAAAAGCTTTTTTAAGCTTTATCTATATCTATATATGAGACGTGAAGGATTTTAGTGGTGTATGTAATGTGTGTGACACAAGAAGGCATGTGCCGGTATCAAATTTTCGTGTTGCGATTAATTGCCAAAGCTTTTATCACGGTATATGTTATTATCACGATATTGAAATTCGTTGCAAAAAAAGTGTTGTCATACTATAACAGGTTTAATAACTTTCTTAAAACAAAAAGAACCAAACATTTAAATACATTAAAGCAATACACAAAAATGTGTAAAGTAAACAAATATTTAAAACTAAGATTAAAGAGCTAAAGAATTATAAAAAACAATAGGTAACACTTTACAACAAGGTCTCACTAGTTAATGCATTAACATGAACAAATAGCTACGTTTTCACAGTTATTATTCGTTGATAATGTTAGTTTAAAAAGCAGCTGTTAGTGTTAGCTCAGGTCAAATAATACAGTTACAACTTTTGATATTAATAATGTGTTATTAAATGCTGAAATTTACATTTAACTAAGATTAATAGACGTTTTAGAAGTATTTTTCAATGTCAGTTTGTTAATGAATGAACTAATGTTAAATAATAGAGCCTTATTGTAAAGTGTGCGACTGAATAACAATCAGAACATATTCAAACAATATCTAGGGCATGTAATTTAGTCCAGATTAAAATATAAAATGTTCAAGTTTGAAAATGAATCTTAAAAAGTCTTTAAGTATTAAGTATTTGGTGATGAGATTTGTTTACAAGGATTACCGGGGAAACGGCTGCATTTCTGCTGTTCCGTCAGCGCCCTCTGCTGTCAGAAAGTGAATGTGCGTTTCATTCTGGGCATGTCCTTCACTCGTTCCACCATGTGCTCGGATCGTTGGGTTTTGTTTACATCAGTGTGGGTTCCTCTTTGACGTATTGTTAATTTTGAACGGTTGATGGGTAAAGTATTCTTAAAATGCATTCTGAATGCAAATCTGAATAATTCGTAAGAAATAATTATTCACGCTATTTTGAAGTGCCCACGATAACAATATTGTGCATGTTCATTATTGAGGTATATCGTATTACCGTTTACCGGCACATGTCTAGACACAAGCACATCAAAGTTGAAATAATACCAAGCGGCAACCTCCTCCAGTTTCTCTTGAAGCCAATACGGAAGTGACATCTACTGTAATTCATCGACTGGCCACTAGGGACAGGCTCCAGAAGGGAGCAGAATCTCATTGAGTTCTATGTTAAAATGGCCAACTTTACAGCAGATTAAAACATGTTTACAGTCTGGTACAAATTGTGGTTTTGGTCTATACGGCTAATTTTGCCCTTCATGGCAACTGTGAGGGGGGGGGATTTTTATAACTCATTCGTTTACATTATATAAAGCATTAAAGTTCTGCATAATTAAGGGCGTGGCCACTTCGAGTGACAGGTGGATAGCCATTTATCTGCTGTCTGTTAGTCATCGTGTCACTTTAGCTTCGCCCACTCGGCAACGGCCAGCTCGTCCCTACTTTGCACTTCAGAGCGGCTCATCAGAATCCTATGGGTGACGTCACGGACACTACGTCCATATGAATAATACATATTTGACCATTTAATGAGGTTGATCTCAAATCTGTAAGCTCACAATTATCTATTTGATGCTTGGCAGTGTTGACTTTGAGATCACAAACATTATTAAAGATTCTGCAAGTATATTGTTTGTACACATGCAGTATATAGGTTATGTACAGTACATGCATATCATTCTGATGAATAATTATTTTAAAGTAGTAGCATAGTCCTTACCTCGCCGGAGAAACTGTATTTCCCTTTGAGGATCTGTCGGTACAGGCGCATGCGATTGTCATCCTCAAAAGGCATGGTGCCACTGAGCAGTATGTAGGAGATGACTCCCAGTGCCCACATGTCTACTGCATTAGTGTACGGCTTACGAACGAGTATCTCAGGAGCGATGTACTCAGGCGTTCCACAGGTAGTCTTCATC
Source organism: Romanogobio albipinnatus (assembly GCA_023566225.1). Taxonomy (NCBI): domain Eukaryota; kingdom Metazoa; phylum Chordata; class Actinopteri; order Cypriniformes; family Gobionidae; genus Romanogobio; species Romanogobio albipinnatus. The sequence continues at coordinate 43,606,383 of CM042251.1, forward strand.
AGGCATTCGTCGCCTTTCTTCCGCGTGCTGGCCAAGCCAAAGTCTGTGATCATAATCTTGGAATCAGCACCAGGATGGTAGTAAAGCAAGTTCTCCGGCTTTAGGTCCCTGTGCGTGATGCCCAATGTGTGGAGGTACTTCACGCCATCGAGAACCATCTGCAGCACCCGTGTGGCATCCCTTTCTGTGAAAGACCCACGGGCGATGATGCGGTCGAACAGTTCTCCGCCGGTGGCCAACTCCATCACCATGTAGACCCGCTCAGCTGTCTCGAACACCTCCATCAGCTGGATGATGTTGGTGTGGCGCACCCGTCGCAGGACACAAAGTTCAGATTCACAGACTTCCCTGCCCTCACGGTAGCGAGTCTCGATCATCTTTATGGCGTATGGCTGCCGTGTGCTCCTGTGTTCCACTCGTACTACCCGACTGAAACTGCCCCGACCTATCAAAGCTTTGATATCATACTTAGCAGTCACTCGAGGGTCAAATTTGGCCCTGTATTTGGCTACTTTTTTCCGGTGTGGGTCAGCGGGCTCTGGCTGGCCATTAGCCGGTGGAGGGGACTGGCTCACCTTCGCAGCAGCCTGGCTTTGACCCTGAGGGGATGGCGAGCCTGTTTTCTCCCCACCACCATCACTTTTGATGAAGTTTTTATAGACATCGGTCTGATGAGGCTCTACCTTTTTGACCAGGTCAAGTTGGACGTCAGCGGGTGGCTCTGGGAGGACTTTGCTCGTCCTGCACCCCATCACATCAAAATCCTTCCTTCCTGGTGCCAGCAGCACATCCTCATCTCCCAGGCAACACGTCCAGTCTCACACTCAGTTACCTCTTCAATCAACACCCCAGAATTGTGTGAATTCCAGTCGATGTGAAATGTACAACAGTGTTAATCTGAAAAAAAAAAAAACCTGAAAAAAAAAAAAAACTTTATTTATTAAGACTTGTGTATATACAGTAAAAGTTTGGAATGATGTCTTATGCTCATCAAGGCTGCATTTGTTTGATCAAAAACACGTTAAAAACAGTAATATTGTGAAATAATATTACAATTTAAAATAATGGCTTTCTATTTTGATATACTTTAAAAAATTTATTTCTGTGATGCAAAGCTGAATTTTCATCAGCCATTACTCCAGTCTTCAGTGTCACATGATCCTTCAGAAATCATTCTAATATTCGGATTTGATACTCAATTATTATCAATGTTGGAAACAGTTGTGCTGCTTAATATTTGGAACCTGTAACACTTTTTTCAGGTTTCACTGATGAATAAATAGTTGAAAATAACAGCATTTATTCCAAATATAAATCTTTACAATCACCTTTCATCAATTTAACACAATCTTGCTGAATAAAAGTATTCATTTCTTTAAAAAAAAAAAGAAAAAAAAGAGGAATAAGAAAAATAATAAAATTACTGACCCCAAAATTTTGCACGGTAGTGTATATTATTACAAAAGATTTCAGTCACACTTTAGATTAGGGTCCAATTCTCACTATTAACTAACTATTAACTATGACTTTTGCCTTAATAAAGTCCTAATTACTGCTTATTAATAGTTAGTAAGGTAGTTGTTAAATTTAGGTATTGGTAGTAGGATTAAGATGTAGATGTAGAATATGGTCATGCAGAATAAGGGATTAATATGTGCTTTATAAGTACTAATAAACTTCCAATATCCATGTAATATGCATACTAATAAGCAACTAGTTAAGAGTGAGAATTGGACCCTAAACTAAAGTGTTAACAAGATGTCTATTTTAAATAAATGCTGTTCTTTTTTAACGTTTTATTCATCAAAGAATCCTGAAAAAAGTATCAGGTCATGCTATTAAAAAAAAAAAAATTAAGCAGCACAACTGTTTCCAATATTGATAATAAATCAGCATATTTATATGAATATAAATTCAGCGTTGCATTACAGAAATAAATTATATTTTAAAGTATATTAAAATAGAAAACCATTATTTAAATTTTTTCTAATACTATTTTTTCTGTATTTTTTTTAACAAATGAATGCAGGCTTGAAGAGCATAAGAGTCTTCTTTCAAAAACTTTAAAAATAGTCATGTTTCCAAACTTTTGACTGTACTGTATGATTATGTATGTAATTATATAAAAAGTACATTTTGCATGAAGTTTGAGTAGTTACATTTTAGCTTGTGTTTGATATCAAGTGTGAATAGTAACAGTTCATGCTGATATTGGAAAATAGACGTTTCTGTTTGTAACAATATGATATTTTTGTAAATTATATCGTGAATTATTTAATAAAACAAATTAGAGTTAATAAATAGGAATAGTGAATATAAAAATAAATGTACTGTATAACTGTAATTAAAGAGGCTAGCTTGAATACAAAGTGTATTTCACATATGTGATAGATAGATAGATAGATAGATAGATAGATAGATAGATAGATAGATAGATAGATAGATAGATAGATAGATGATAGATAGATAGATATTATTACTGAATTTTAGTATGTAAATTAGTGCTGTTAATAAATGCTAATGAATAGTGAATAAAATAAATTAAACAATATAATTGAACAACTGCTATCGTATCACGTATGGATGGATCAATAGATAGATGTCCAGCTGAAATAGGTGTATACAACGTTTAGTTATAAAGGATATTTGTTGGCATAAGCGGCATAACATTTTGTTTCTGTTAACCGTATAATCTTTATATCGGGTTTAACGTGTTCTAAAAGTCAGAAACGGTGATATTTGGAGCTGTTGTGATATGCGGTTTAGCCTATATATCTGGTAGTAAAAACGAATAACTATGACACACCACTATTCCTATGTTGTGTCACGGCATATCAATTAAGCACTTTATATTGTTAAACTAGTTAAACTATAAATGGATCTAAACAACTGAACTTTACCACAAAAATTCCGCTGGCCCCCCACAAAGACTCGAGCTCAGACACTTGTTCACTTTTTCATCGCTCAAAACAAACTTGAAACACTTTAATTCAACTTTTCGTTAACCACTGGAGGCCTTAACGGAGCCATTCATGTTACAAAGTCGTTTATAAAACATTAATAGCATTAAAAGTGAACGATATACCGGATATAAGTTACCCCCCAAAATCACCACACACACAAAAAACTCCCCTTGCAGCACAAATCAGTTGTTTTCCGAGGCCTGGATCTAAAAGCGAACTCAATCGCTATAGTTTCCGTAATGTTGTAGTTTTTACGACAACGGTATCAACTTAAAACCCAAACTGCAAACTTTAAAAGTCCAAATAGAGGTGAAAATTACCTTAAGAGGGATTTTCTTACAGGCGATGGTGGGAGTAAGAAGGCGAGATTCCCAGCGCCAGCCTCTTCACCCCAGTTTCAGCTCCTCTCTCCATTTTACCGTATTTTTAAAACTTTACTACCGCTAGAATGAAAGCATCCCCTTAGTATTTGCTAACATGAACATGTTGAGTCCAAAAGTAATGGTTGTTAACGTGTTTGTATCACTTTAACTTAGATGCGAAGCGACATGAGAAGAAAAGTATGGAATTGAGACCGCCTGCTTGGAAACGGTGTTTTCGGAGTGGGACCACCTTTTTTCCCTGTGTAGACCTTCTTTCTTTCTCCCCCCCTCTCCGTTTTTTTCCCTTTCCTTTTCTTTTGGGAAAGGAAAGACCTCCGCTTGCTTCGATCGACCCCTGCAACAAATTATGTGAAGCCATAATCATAAATGTAGCCGAGAAACTAACTAACGGTACGCATAATGTCCCCCTGAGTGTCTTTAGGATAAACGTCAATGTATGCATCTGCATCTTGTACAAATGGCCCAATAACTGAATTGTAAAATTGTAAGATGATATGAAAAAGAGCTGGTCGTTCGTTTGAACATTAGGAATAAGCATTTACAGTTACAGTAAATGTAAGAATTACCTAGAATTACAGCAGTTTGAAATAACGGTCATGAGTCAGATCCGTATTTACATTACAACAGTAGGCTATGTAAAGGTTGTGAAATATGTCGTCCTTGTAAGATTTTTTCTTGAAATGTTTAACTTTTAAAATGTAACATTTAAAACTATTTTATTTTATACTATTGTTTATTAATTTTATAGTTCTTTATGTGTCCGAGTTTGCACAATAATTTTTTTAATCTACACAGTATGTTTTGCAAAGTTGAATTACAACTATCTTTTGTAATAAATGTGTACGATTTCAATTAAGTATCATTTTGCGCCATTTGTTTATTATGGTGTAATTTTAAACCAATTATTGGCGAATTTAAAAAAAATACAAAAAGCCAGAATTATTTAAAAATTCACTTTACAAACTACTTTTCTCTTTCAGGACTATTCTGATGAAGGGACTTTTATATTGTAAAAATCTGTTTCTACAACCATTTGGCATGTATCGTAGCTTGCTTCAACGTCTACTTTCTAAAGGTTAAAGGGGACAACTTACATTATTACGATTTACACTTGTGTAACACTAAGCTTTATGTTTTCTTTGGTTAAGGAATTTATACCAGCTTCTCATGTAATGCCTTGATAAATATTTCTCTATTATTTAAATCCAAAAGCCTATATTTGCATTTAACATAATTTAATGTAGAAAACAAAATAGGGACAGAAAAAAACATCATCAACATCAGGAGGTCAACCTGTTTATATGAGCTGTTTTATTCCATGTTCTTTAAAAAAAATTGTATTCTGCCCTCACATTGGCGTCACTCGTCCCAAAGTTAGTTAGATGTGAAACCACAGAAAGGAGATGTAGCCTAAATAATGGAGCTGCTTAGTTAACTTATCTCCAACAACATTACACTAATATAAATTAATTGTAGCCTACATGGTTCTTACATGTCTAAAATTCTGCACTACACAGCTTTATAAATAGTAAATATAATAAATAGAATACAAATTAATCATAAACTTAAAGACAATGCTTTCTACAGAGGATCATAAGATGAATTGCTGCTTCAAGTTTCTTCTGTGTTGAACTAACTTTAACTGATGCAATTAACTTAATTTATCTGTTTTGGAAGGTTACTATGGCAACCATTTTTTTTAAAGAAAGCTGCATGACTAGGCATTGGAATCAATCCATAGTTTTCAGTCACGTGACTGTCGCGGAGCCTTGGAGGGCAAAACCTCCATAGAACTCCATAGAACAGCGCAAGCCTGTCAAATTTCCATCTTAAAACAAAAAACATGTGAACAAGATGCATGTTTTGGCCACTTATGATCCATATACAGCACCTGCTGCAGTATTTCAGCGGGACGTAACGCTTAACGTGAAACACACTATAGGGTGAGCTGCACCAGTAAGGATTAAATTAAGCAAAGTTTAATGGATTTGTTGATATGGGTTTTATTTTAAATCGAGTTGTTGCACCACTTCATTTTAAACACATTAATTACGCAGTAAAACGTTATAGAGCTGATCTATCCGCAGACGGAGGTGAACTGACGACAGGCTAAAGAATCCTTAGTGCAGCCCACCCTTAAAGTGCTGTAATGTACTAAAACAGTGATATTAAAAGATCAAATTCAGTTTACACCTTTTTGATGATGCATACTATATACAGGCGAGTAGATGAGGCAAGAATATGAACGCAACGCGTTTTCTTCATAATGGGTTTTGATGGGGAAAACACCTAACCAGAAACCTCGTGTTGCACTAATATTCTGTGTTCATCTGCTTTCCTGTACAAAGTATGCAACATCAATAAGGTGTATATTGAATTTTATATTGTATTTTAATATCAAAGAGAGCCTTGTTTTGCCCTCCAGGTGGGCGTTCCTATAAGCGTGTGACGACACGTGAAAACGTTTCGGTTACTAATGTAACCTCGGTTCCCTAAGAAGAGGGAACGAGTATTGCGTTTTGCTAAAACGCAAGGGGTGAATTCCATTTCCTCGAGATATTGAAGCAAATTTTTATCCAAAAATACCTTTTAAACGCAGTGCAGCTGCACAACTCTCAGCAGGAAGAGCTGCGTGCTGATTGGCTGTGCCGCTGCAACTGCAGCAACCTATAGCGAGACCGTGGGGCAGGACGGACCAATCAGGTCCTTCCAAATTCCCGCCACAAGGGGCAACAGAATTTGCATAGCCAAGGGTATATAAGACCCACTCTCGCAAGGTTAGTCAGGTTAATCGACTGAAGCGACTCCTGAGCAAATGAGCAAGCACGGCAAGCAAAACGCAATACTCGTTCCCTCTTCTTAGGGAACCGAGGTTACATTAGTAACCGAAACGTTCCCTTACGAGAGTACTCTCGTATTGCGTTTTGCTAAAACGCAAGGGGGACCAATGCAAAACGCCGTGCTTGCTTAATGGCTCTAAGGCCGACGACACCAAACCCAGGCCAACCTAGGTGGGCCCGTAATATGATATCAAAATTCAGAGTGAGCCAGACCTGAGTCGGGCCCTAATGAGAATGAACACGATATACGTGCAATAATAAGAATAGACCAGACATAGTCGGGTCAGGAATAATAAGTGGCCAGATAATTCGAGCCATATAAGGAATATGCTTATGACTTATACAATATCCAACCCAGGCCGGACTATCGAGCCTTAAGGGGTTAAATCTGTTTACACAGCAAAAAGCCCGGCTTGTAAAGCCGGAACATCTAAATTATAGAATCTGATAAAAGTGGACGGGGAGGCCCAGCCTGCCGCCGCACAGATATCATTCAGAGAAACGCCAGTAGACCAAGCCCACGAAGAGGCCATGCCTCTAGTAGAATGGGCTTTAATGCCTAAGGGGCAGCTGAGATCTTTAGACTCATAGGCCAGTGAGATAGCATCCACTATCCAACGTGACAAGGTCTGCTTTGTGGCCGCGCACCCTCGGGTGCGGCCGCCAAAGCACACAAAGAGCTGTTCAGTTTGCCTGTAAACAGCGGAACGCTCTATGTATATTCTCAGCGCTCTGACAGGACAGAGCAAATTAGCATCTATTTCATCTGACTGTGATGAAAGTGCCGAAAGTGAAATGACCTGTGCTCTGAACGGAGTTGAAAGCACTTTAGGTACGTATCCATGTCTTGGTTTGAGGACGACCTTGGAGTCGTTTGGCCCAAATTCCAGACATGAGGCGCTCACAGAGAGCGCGTGCAAATCACCCACTCGCTTAACTGATGCGATCGCTAGCAGAAAAGCGGTCTTTAGTGACAGGAGCTTTAAGCTCACTGAATGCAGAGGCTCGAATGCAGAGCTCTTCATGGCATCCAGGACCGTGGACAGGTCCCATATAGGGACAGAAGGGGGGCGAGGTGGGTGAAGCCTTCTAGCCCCCTTAAGGAAGCGAACAATGAGATCGTTCTTTCCTAGTGACAGTCCGTTCACTTGAATGTGATACGCTGCTATAGCAGCCACATAAACTTTGAGCGTGGAGGGGGAGCGACCCGCGTCCAGAAGCTCTTGTAAAAATGTAAGCACCTCTGACACTGCACAATCATGTGGGGTCAGGCTTCGCGCTTTACACCAGTCTGAAAAGACTGACCATTTGCCTGAATAGAGCCGCCTAGTCGTGGGGGCTCTAGCTTCAGTAATAGTATTCATTACGCTTTCAGAGAGGTTCTCATGTACCCGTTGATGGGCCAAACATGAAGCGCCCATAGGTCGGGACGGGGATGCCAGATCTGCCGTTCCGCCTGCATGAGGAGGTCTCTCCTCAGCGGAATCGGCCACGGAGCTGCATCTGACATCTGACTCAGCAGTGAGAACCAAGGTTGGTTTCTCCAAAGCGGGGCTATTAAAAGCACAGCGCAATTGCTCTCCCTGATCCTCTCTATGACCTGAGGTAGCATTGAGACTGGGGGAAAAGCATAAAGAGGAAGGTTGGGCCATTCGTGGGCCAACGCATCCTCGTGCTTGGAGAAATATATTCGGCATTGAGCATTGTCTTGTGAGGCGAAAAGATCCACTTTTGCCTCTCCAAACTTGCCCCAAATTATCTGAATTATATTTGGGTGAAGAGACCACTCTGCAGGGGACACTTTGCCCCTGGACAGCATGTCCGGACCCAAATTCAGAATGCCTGGCACGTGAGTCGCTCTCAGCGAGCTCAGATTGTGCTCTGCCCATATTAGGGCTTCTTCCGCCATTGAGTGCAGATCGACAGATCTCAGACCGCCTTGGCGATTTATATAGGCTACCACCGACCTGCTGTCCGTTCGGATCAGGACATGGTGGTGTTTTATGTACGGAAGGAAAGCTCTTAGCGATATCGTGACCGCTTTCATCTCTAGACAGTTTATATGAAGGCTCTTCTCCGAGTCTGACCAGAGACCGGAGATCGGCCTGCCCTCGTGAAGGGCTCCCCAACCTAGGTTGGATGCATCTGTCGAGATAACTTTCCACTTCGTAACAGTGCCCACACTCACGCCCGTCCTGTACCAGGCGGGATTTTTCCAAGGAACCAGAGCTAACATACAGCTGTGGTCTACCCTGATTCGTAATCGGCCCGAAAGCCATGCGTGAGCTGGAACGCGGCGATTCAGCCAGCGCTGTAGAGGGCGCATGTGTAACAGACCCAGTCTGAGCACTGGCGCCGCCGAGGCCATGAGACCCAACATCCTCTGAAAATATTTGAGAGGAATGCGTGCACCGGACCTGAGGGAAACCGCTCGGTTCCGAACAGAGAGCGCGCGCTGTGACGTCAGCCGCGCGCTCATCTGCAGTGAGTCCAATACTGTTCCCAGAAACGAAACTTTCTGTGTGGGAGACAATAAGCTCTTTGCCACATTGATTCTGAGTCCCAAGCATTGTAAATGGTTGAGAAGCCAAAATCTGTGATCTAATAACTGTATCTCTGACTGAGCTATTATGAGCCAGTCGTCGAGATAGTTGAGAATTCTCATTCCCCGAAGCCTCAGCGGGGTTAGCGCCGCTTCCATGCACTTTGTAAACGTGCGAGGGGCTAGAGATAGACCAAAAGGTAGCACCTTGTATTGGTAAGCTTTCCCCTCGAAGGCGAATCTCAAGAATGGCCTGTGATGGGGGGCTATTTGTATGTGGAAATAGGCGTCCTCTAGATCCACAGTGAAAAACCAATCTCCCGGGCGAATGTGCGCGAGGATTTGTTTCATTCTCAACATTCTGAACGGGCGCTTCATAAGGGCTTTGTTCAAATGTCTGAGGTCTAGGATGGGTCTTAGACCACCGTCCTTTTTTGGAACAAGGAAGTAACGGCTGTAAAAGCCTGACTCGCTCTGTGAGGGGTGTACGGCTTCTACCGCTCCCTTTATTAACAGTTTTGATATCTCGGTTCGAAGCACGTGACTTTTGTCGCTTCTCACCGCTGTCTCTTCCACGGCGCGAAAGCGCGGTGGTCTGCGAGCAAACTGTAGCGAGTAACCTCGTTCTATTATGTTCAACACCCATTTCGAAATGCCGGGAATGGCCCGCCAGGCCTCGGCCTTCGAAGCCAGGGGCTGAATTAATCTGTGGGGCGAGTCGCTGAGTAACAGGGACTCGGTGGCCCGATAACTTTGCGCTAAGTTGGCGCTTATGAGGGAATTGTTTCCCGCCGCCTGAGTGCAGGGGGCCGGGGAAGATAGAGTATTGGTGCTTGTGTACAGGCGAGCGCGCTTGAGTGCGGGCTCGTTGACTGTGAGAGTAATGTTTCCAACCACCTGAGTGCAGGGGGCTGGGGAACATGGGGGAGTGCTTGAGTGTAGGGGTACATGCTTTAATGCTGGCACACTGCCTACAGAGAAAAAGCTCTTTTTGTGACTCATATGGGTCGCCGTGAAAACGGCGTTTGTGTACAGGCGAGCGTGCTTGCTTGCGGGCTCGTTGGCTGTGAATGTGGCGTTCCCAGCCGCCTTGAAGGGAGCCGGGGAACGTTTTAGAAGAGAGCGAGGCGGTGCACCGGCCAAAGCGAGCACTATCCGCCTTCTCTTCATACCTCTGGCTAGGACGGCTTCGGAGGCTCAGGTTTCAACACATTGCTGGGTCGTGGACCTCGACGCTCCGGCGGTCTGTTGCGGCTCGTAGAGCGGGAACGCTGACCGGGCTTGGAAGCCGCGTGCGGCTGGCGAGCTGAAGGCGGCGCCTTGGTGGGCTGAGCTGGTCCAGCTTTAGCTTGACGGCTTGCGGAGGAGCTGGAACGCTTAGGCAGGAAATGTCGCATTGCCTGCGAAGCCTTCTGTGCTTCAGTGAAGCGCTCCGTGAACCCAACCACGGCGGAACCAAACAATCCTGAAGGCGAAATGGGCGCGTCCAGGAAAGCGGTCTTGTCCGCGTCCTTCATCTCAGTCAAATTAAGCCATAAATGGCGCTCCAACACCGTCAGGTTGGCCATACATCTGCCGATCGCCTGAGCATTAGCCTTGGTGGCGCGCAGGGCCAAGTCAGTGGCGCCGCGCAGGTCCTTCAGAGCCTCGTTGTCAGGAACAGACTCGTCCAGGGAACGGAGGAGTTTGGCCTGGAAGACTTGAAGCACCGCCATAGAGTGCAGCGCTGACGCCGCCTGGCCGGCGGAGGCGAATGCTCGACCGGCGAGGCTGGACGTAGTGCGGCAGGCTTTGGAAGGGTGCACAGTCTTTGACTGCCATCCTCTGGTGGAGGGCGGGCAAAGGTGTGCAGCGACGGCTTCCTCGAGGGGAGGAAGGGTTTGATATCCTTTTTTCTGAGCGCCATCGACTACCGAGAGCGCTGGAGAAAAGGAGGATTTGGCGCGAGAAGAAAATGGCGCCTTCCACGATTTTGTTAGCTCCTCGTGGACTTCTGGAAAGAAAGGAGCGGGTCTTTGAGCGGTCGGATGACGGCGGTTCTCGAAGTACCACTCATCCAGTCGGCTTTTCGTGGGCTCCTCGGGCTGAGACCAGTCAATGCCGAGGTTGTCCACGGCCTTGGTGAGCAAGCGCATAAGCTCAGCGTCAACTGAGGTTATGCCGCCGCTAGCCGTCCGCGTCGAAGTGGCGTGCTCCGAGGCGGCATCCGACCACCCACTTCCGGATGCAGCAAGGGAAAGGCTGTCATCCTCTTCCTCCTCCGGTCCGCCGAACGAAACAGCAGCAGCCGCCATGCGAGGGGAGCCGTGCTGCTCGTCGACGAACAAGACGGGCGATGGCGAGGCACGCGGGGACATGCCCGGCGTGTGCTCGTCAGAGCGCTCTGGTGGCCTCTGGTCGCGACGTTTCTTCTTCCGTGGCTCTAGAGGCTGGAAGCACGGGACGGGATCCGCGTCGAAGCTGGCGAGCCGAGCCCGAAGGGTCTGCAGCGCTAGTTCGTCGCACTCAGGGCAGCCGCCCCGGTTGAGTGCAGCCTGCGTGTGGTCTCGTCCGAGACATGACACGCAGATGATGTGCCGATCCTCGTCCGCAATGAAACCCCTGCACGAGCCGCAGGAACGAGACATTTGAAACAACGTCTCGTGCTCTTTTTGAATGTGTAAAAACACAGAAGGTAACAAAAGGATATAGTGCCGGATGGCGCAGCTGGAAGGCAGGCTGAAGGCGGAGAATCCGACGTCCTCAGGCCGCGTGTTCCGCTGGGTGCGTGTCGACGGCAGGCTTCGATCCGGAGCTCAACGATTGCAAGTCGCTGAAGAAGAATTAATCTGACTAACCTTGCGAGAGTGGGTCTTATATACCCTTGGCTATGCAAATTCTGTTGCCCCTTGTGGCGGGAATTTGGAAGGACCTGATTGGTCCGTCCTGCCCCACGGTCTCGCTATAGGTTGCTGCAGTTGCAGCGGCACAGCCAATCAGCACGCAGCTCTTCCTGCTGAGAGTTGTGCAGCTGCACTGCGTTTAAAAGGTATTTTTGGATAAAAATTTGCTTCAATATCTCGAGGAAATGGAATTCCCCCCTTGCGTTTTAGCAAAACGCAATACGAGAGTACTCTCGTAAGGGAACTATGGATAGAGACAGAGCGTATTTAGGCCACGCCCCTCACCGGGGTGGAAAACAATCCAACGCTCTCCATGACTTTGCATTGCGTGAGGCTGCATCCTTGTCATTTCTGACTTATAACAAAAAACAGAACAATGTCTAAAAGCTGATATGTGACAAAGTGTACAGCAAACAAGCTAAAAAACACAGAAATACTTTTTTAAAAGCTGTCGACCCAAAAAAACGAGAGTTTAAAGAGACAAAGGTGGATAAAGGCAGTAAAACGTGACGCTTCAGCAGGAAGAATGGGTACATTTTGGGATCCTGACACTCAGTATGCGTATGTGTGCAGTAAACATTCTGTCACTGTTGAGTCAAATATACAAATGTCAGTTTTATATATTATATTTCCTGTCTCTAATTACGTTCCCCTGTAGTGGGTGTAGTTCTCATTGTAATAAACGTGTCGTGCTCTGTCTATTGGCCTGTATCCACTTTTTTGTCCTTAAACGCTCGTTTTTTGGGTCAACATCTTATAGAAACTTCTGGGTTTTTGTGGTACACTTTGTCACATATCCGATTTTAGACATTGTTCTGTTTTTTGTTATAAATCCGAAATGACAAGGAGGCTGCTTCACGCAATGCAAAGTCAATGGAGAGCGTTCGATTGTTCTCTTTCATAGGTTCACTCGACGCTGCGTCACTTTAATGACGTAATGGGACGCCCTCTGGGTGTGCCGATTGTCTGAAGCCCTTATAGAATCACGCCAATTGATTGGCTGATGGCGCGCACGTCGCCCACCTGACGTAGTCACCTATATCAGCGCGCGCGCGCCATCTGCTCCTCAGATTTCTCTGCCTTCACGAAGCGGCCATTTCTGCCCTTCGGTTATCGATTTTTCTGGCCCAAAAACTAGGATTCAGTATACAGATTTACCTCAGCACTTCAGCGACCGCGGATTGTGGAACTTTGTTCTCCTTGTGGTGAAGTGCTATGGAATTCCGACGTTGCCCACCGCCGTGCACTCGCTTCATCGCGATTGACGATCCCCACAGTAAGTGTGTTAAATGTTTGGGATTTACTCACGCACGCGACGCGGTTCAGGGGTTTTCTAATTGTAAATACTGCGAAAACCTCCTTCTCAAAACCCTCCGCTCGAGGCTCGCGGTTTTTGAGAGGGAGTCATCCGTTTTTCCCCGTCGCGCTCCCGAGGCCGCGCAGGCCTCTCTTGGATCCGCGACCTGGGGTTCGGATGTAGAGCTCGAGGATGTGGAGTGCGAGCAGACGGGCCTCGCCCTTTCTCTCCCTCTCTCTCCCGAGCACGTGCGCGGGACTCCGCCTGTGGAATACTCGCACGACTATCTCTGTCCCAGCCCGGAGGCACGCGATGCGGTTTCCTTCGGACTGGAGGATGTCATTTTCACTGCAGCATCCGACTCCGAGGACTTCGGTGCTGCAAATACCGACGACGCTCTCCCGCCGAGCGGCCAGGAAGCGCGGCCATCAGCGGCGTATGATGAGCTTGTGGATGTACTCGCGCGCGCTACTCAGAAGCTCGCGATCGAGTGGCCGGATGAACCCCGCGAAGCTCAATCTTCTCGGTTGGATGAGAGATTCCTCAGCGGCCCTAATTCTAGGCCTCCGCGGAGGAAGCTACCATTCTTCAGTGATCTACACAGTGAGATTTCTAGATCCTGGAAGCAACCGTTCTCAGCCCGCCTAACTAACGCGGCAGCCGCTGATTTCACCAACCTCGTGGGTTTTGAGGAACAGGGCTATTCCGCTATTCCCGCGGTTGAGGACACGCTGGCCACTCACCTCGCGCCATCTTCAGCTCCCTCGTGGAAGTCCCGCCCCCTTCTTCCCACTAAGCCGTGCAGGACCACTTCTGCCCTGATTGGCAAATCCTACATGGCGGCTGGTCAGGCTGGCATGGCCCTTCATACTATGACCATTCTCCAGGCATATCAGGCGGATGTTTTAAAGGAAATGGATGAGGGCTCCGGTTTGACACCAGAAGCTGTAAAGGAGCTTCGTAAAGCCACGGATTTGGCGTTACGGGCTACTAAGCACACAGCTCGCGCTGTAGGGCGCTCTATGGCAGGCTCGGTGGCGGCGGAGCGCCACTTATGGCTTAATCTCACCGAGATCCGCGACAAGGAGAAAGTTTTCCTTATGGACGCTCCGATTTCCCAGTCCGGATTGTTTGGGGAGGCGGTTAATACTGTGGTCGAGAAGTTCAGATCTGCAAAATCCCAGTCTGCCGCTCTAAAACAGTTCATGCCGAGGAGAGCGAGGGACGCTCCTTCCCCCTCCCCCTCTCAGTCCAGAGATCGCCCCTCTTTCAAAAGAGAGTTTTCCGCCCGGAGGAGCGACCAGAGTTATCCTCCACCCACCACGGTCTGGGGAGCTCGCGGTCGTCCATTTCCCCGTCAACGTCCTCACAGACGCATCGACCCAAAGCTGCCCAGCAAACCTTCTGCTTCGGCCACTTCGAGTCGCCCCTGACCCTCCGGTCAGAAAAAGGGGAGCTGCAGTTCACGACCGGGGCTGGGTCAGACCGCGCAAGTGTTTCTGCCCGCCCCCCACCAGCTCTCCCTATCCAGCTCTGTCATTTCCGCCGCCTAGCGCGCTTCGGAATACAGATCCGGTTATATCCCCGCCTTTTCCGGCGCTGAAGGAAGGAGACGCGGTCTGCTTTCTCCCCTCACGTCTGATTGACTCACCATCCGCCGCTCGTCCAGACGGAGACACGTCCTGTTTTCTCCGGGATCCAGAGCGGCCCAGCCTTCCACTGCCTACTCCGCGCCAGGACGCCACGTGCTCTCCTCTGCGGATGGCCACACCCCCCTCAGAGGTCCACGACACCCCAACTCAGGTATGTCCACCGCACCTCATAATACCTCCCACGTTGTCAAATTTCTTCCACGAGTGGAAGCTTTTGCCAGGGATATCATCCTGGGTCCTCCGCACGATTCAGTCAGGCTACACGCTTCAGTTCTGTCGCAACCCTCCTCGCTTCGACGGGGTCGCTCACACGGTAGTAAACAGCGCCTCTCAGGCTTCTGTGCTACAACAAGAGCTCTCTTCTCTCCTCCTAAAGGGGGCAATAGAGGAAGTTCCGGCATCAGAGGAGAAATGTGGCTTCTTCAGCCGCTATTTCCTTGTTCCGAAGAAAGACGGCGGTCTGCGTCCCATCCTGGACCTCCGACGCCTGAACTTCGCCCTCTACAAAGGGAAGTTCAAGATGCTAACGCTAAAGACTATCTTGTCTCAGATACGTGCGGAGGACTGGTTTGTCACTATAGACCTGAGAGATGCTTATTTCCATATCCAGGTTGTCAAACGACACAGGAAGTTTCTCAGGTTCGCCTTCAAAGGGAAGGCTTATCAATACAAAGTCCTTCCCTTCGGCCTTGCCCTGGCACCAAGGACGTTCACGAAGTGTATGGATGCTGCGCTGGCCCCGCTGAGGCTCCAGGGCATCCGTATTCTCAATTACCTGGACGACTGGCTCATTCTGGCCCACTCCAGGGAGTTAGCCTGTCATCACAGAGATGTCGTTCTTCGACACGTTCGATCTCTTGGCTTGAGAGTGAACACAGACAAGAGCGTTCTTACTCCGGCTCAGCAGACCACCTTCTTAGGTGTTCGTCTGGATTCCGTTCCGATGCAGGCCCGTCTGGCCCCTGCTCGGATTTCCAGTATCACAACATGCTTGGTCCGCTTCAGGCTAGGCCATCATGTTTCTGTGGGTACTTGTCGCAGGCTCCTGGGCCTCATGGCCGCAGCTTCCCCGGTGCTTCCCCTGGGACTGCTCCATATGAGGCCCTTCCTCTGGTGGATGAAACGCTCAGGGGCTCGGTCAACAGGATCGGCCCTTCGCCTATTGAAGGTGTCATGCGGCTGCTTTCGTGCCCTATCAATGTGGCGAGACCCTCTTTTTCTTCAGAAAGGGGTCAAGATGGGGGCTGTTTTCCGTCGCCAAATGGTTACGACGGACGCCTCTCTTACCGGCTGGGGTGCGGTATTCGAGGGCAGACCAGCTATGGGGATCTGGGAGGGGGAAGTTCTCTCCTGGCACATAAATTGCCTGGAGTTGAGAGCGGTATCCCTGGCCCTTCAACATTTTCTCCCCTCACTCAGGGGGCATCATGTCATTGTCAGGACCGACAACATGGCAGTGGTGTCTCACATAAATCGCCAGGGAGGGTCACGGTCGCGCACCCTGGACAGGCATGCGCGCCGACTCCTCCTGCGGTTTCAGGACAAGTTTTTGTCCCTGAGAGCAGTCCATGTACCCGGAGTCTTAAACCTCGCTGCGGATTATCTGTCGAGACAGAAGCTTCGGTCGGGGGAATGGATGCTGAACCCTCAAACTGTGTCACAGATTTGGGAGAGGTTCGGGAGAGCGGAAGTGGACCTCTTTGCCTCGAAGGAGTCGTCCCAGTGTCGGCTCTGGTTTTCTCTGAGCTCTCCGGCCCCGTTGGGGATAGATGCGTTCGCGCATCCATGGCCCAATCTGAAACTTTATGCGTTTCCGCCCATCAAGCTGATTCCGGCGGTTCTGTGCAGAGTAAGGGAAAGTGGGGCCAGCCTCCTGCTGGTGGCTCCACACTGGCCATCCCAGACTTGGTTCTCGGAGATGGTTCTCCTCCTGGACTCCTCCCCATGGGAGATACCGGTCAGGAAGGACCTTTTGACACAACTTCAGGGCAGGATTTGGCACCCTCACCCGGAGATTTGGAAGTTGTGGGTATGGCCCATCAAGGGCCAACGACACTAAACGCTGGTCTTTCTGCGGACGTTCAGGAGATCATTGCTAATGCGAGAGCCCCTTCTACAAGGAAGCTCTATTTCTCCAAGCGGAGGGTCTTCGAGTCGTGGTGCTCGGCTCATGCAGTAGATCCAGTTAACTGCCCGGTTGGTTCAGTTCTGGAGTTCCTGCAGGAGAAGTTTGCTGCTGGAGCAGCGGCTACCACCCTTCGGGTCTATGTCGCAGCTATAGCTGCCGGTAGGGAGTCGGACGAAATCCCTCTGGGCAAGCACAGACTGGTTTCATCTTTCATGCGAGGGGTTAGGCGCCTGAGACCAGCACGCTCCCCTGGTATTCCCTCTTGGGACCTCTCCGTGGTCCTTGAAGGGCTAACTTTGGCTCCATTTGAGCCTTTGGAGTCAGCTCCTGAGCGAATTCTGACTCTCAAAGTTGCTCTTTTGTTAGCTCTGTCTTCTTTGAAACGAGTGGGCGATCTACAGGCTCTCTCTGTTAATGGGACCTGTATGGATTTTGCCCCTGGCCTAGTTAAGGTTACCTTAAGACCTAGGGTGGGTTATGTGCCCAAAGTTTTGTCCACATCATTTCGCTCTCAGGTTATTACTCTTCACTCCTTTCACCCCCCTCCGTTTGACTCGGAGGAAGACGAGAAACTTCATTTGCTCTGCCCAGTTCGAGCGTTGAAGTGTTATGTTGACCGTTCGGACAGCTGGAGGAAATCTAACCAGCTGTTGGTGTGCTTCGGTGCTGGCCGCCGCGGGCTTGCCGCTTCGAAGCAACGGGTTTCCCATTGGGTGACAGAGGCTATTTCCTTAGCTTATGAGGTGCGTGGTTTACCTTCACCTCTTGATGTTAGAGCGCATTCTACCAGAGGTGTGGCTTCCTCTCAAGCACTTTTTAGAGGGGCTCTTTTGGAAGATATTTGTGTGGCGGCAGGTTGGTCCTCTCCGCACACTTTTGTGAGATTTTATAGTTTGGATCTCGACATGGCTCCGGGTTCGCATGTCCTGTCTGCTTAACCTAGTCATGCAGGTTATCTGGTGTTCTTTGAGCCAGATACGGCAGCGCTTTAGCTTGGCGTGTTTGGTATATCGTTCCCATTACGTCATTAAAGTGACGCAGCGTCGAGTGAACCTATGAAAGAGAACGTCTCAGGTTACTTGCGTAACCTATGTTCTCTGAGTAGGGAACGAGACGCTGCGTACGCTGCCAAGCTCCTCGCGCTGCCGACAGGCTTTCCTTTTCGGCAGAGAAATCTGAGGAGCAGATGGCGCGCGCGCGCTGACATAGGTGACTACGTCAGGTGGGCGACGTGCGCGCCATCAGCCAATCAATTGGCGTGATTCTATAAGGGCTTCAGACAATCGGCACACCCAGAGGGCGTCCCATTACGTCATTAAAGTGACGCAGCGTCGAGTGAACCTATGAAAGAGAACATAGGTTACGCAAGTAACCTGAGACGTTTTCCCCCCCGGTGGGCGTGGTCCTCAGATTATGACGCGTGTCGCTCTGTCTCTATAGAAAACACTAAACAGATAATCCAGAACATATTTTATGTTAGATTATAGTTTAAAGGGATAGTTCACCCAAAAATGAAAATTACTCCATGATTTAGGCTACTCTCCCCGAAGCCATCCCTGGTGTATATGACTTTCTTCTTTCAGACGAATACAATCAGAGTTATAAAAATATCCTGGCTCTTCTAAGTTTTATAATGGCAGTGAATGGAGGACGAGATTTTGAAGCCCAAAAAAAGCGCATCCATCCATCATAAACCCTCTATTAACTACCTTTTTGGACCTCACACCGCCCCTTTAACTTTTTTTTAAAATAAAAAGTGTATATACAATATCACCTGACATGTCTGTTCAATGAAATGAGGGGCTGAAGTGGGTGTGACTTTTTGTTTGGGGGTGGAGCAGTCCTTTCATGAAGCAAAACCACATGGGACAGTGTCATCAATTGGTTAGATAAATATCACTTTTTAACATGTTTAAATTGAAATAAGTTTATATAAAAAATATATGCATGTGCATCAGTATGTAAAGAAGTATGTTTGATTGTTTAAAGATTTATTTTGTTTTTATTTATATACTAAAACAGTGTTTTTTTGTTTGTTGCCTCAGGGCAACACTGTGCAGTTAGACCACTTTTGTTCAGGTAGTATCATAGGGTTAGGACCATATGGTGCATTCAAGTCCTCCTAGTAAGTTTGTTTTTACAAGTTCAGAAAACTCAAAGAATGTGCATTATGAGTGTCATTTATGTTTTTTTTTATATTATTATTAACACCAATCAGGCATAACATTATGACCCTAATTTTGGGTTGGTCCCCCTTTTGCTGCCAAAACAGCCCTGACCCATCGAGGCATGGACTCCATTCGACCCCTGAAGGTGTGCCGTGGTATCTGGCACCAAGATGTTAGCAGCAGATCCTTTAAGTCCTATAAGTTGCGAGGTGGGGCCTCCATGGATCAGACTTGTTTGTTTAGCACATCCCACAGATGCTCGACTGGATTGAGATCTGGGGAATTTGGAGGCAAGTCAACACCTCAAACTCATTGTGCTCCTCAAACCATTCCTGAACCATTTTTGCTTTGTGGAAGTGTGAAAGAGTGAAAGAGTCCAAGAGTGAAAGAGTGTCAAAGTATCATCCACATGGATGGCAGGACCCAAGGTTTCCCAGCAAAACATTGCCCAAAGCATCACACTGCCTCCGCCGTCTTGCCTTCTTCCCATAGTGCATCCTGGTGCCATGTGTTCCCCAGGTAAGCGACGCACATGCACCCGGCCATCCACGTGATGTAAAAGAAAACGTGATTCATCAGACCAGGCCATCTTCTTCCATTGCTCCGTGGTCCAGTTCTGATGCTCATGTGTCCACTGTTGGCTCTGTCAGCGGTGGACAGGGGTCAGCATGGGCACCCTGACGGGTTTCAATGAGCCTTGACCGCCGATGACCCTGTCAGCAGTTCACCACTATTCCTTCCTTGGACCACTTTTGATAGATACTGACCACTGCAGACCGGGAACACCCCACAAGAGCTGCAGTTTTGAAGATGCTCTGACCCAGCCGTCTAGCCATCGCATTTTGGCCCTTGTCAAACTCACTCAAATCCTTACGCTTGCCCATTTGTCCTGCTTCTAACACATCAACTTTGAGGTCAAAATGTTCACTTGCTGCCTAATTTATCCCACCCACTAACAGGTGCTGTGATGAAGAGATAATCAGTGTTATTCACTTCACCTGTTAGTAGTCATAATCTTATGCCTGATTGGTGTATGAATATAATACATGAGGTGTTAGTTGTAATTTGTAGTAGGGTTTTTTTTTTTTTATTGAAGTGAAGTGAAGTGACCTGTGGCCAAGTATGGTGACCCATACTTGGAATTTGTGCTCTGCATTTAACCCATCCAAGTGCACACGCACAGTAGTGAACACACACACACACACACACACACACTGTGAACACACACCCGGAGCAGTTTGATGATATAAAAAATATTATTATTTTTTTCCCCAAAAAATAAAATCATGCCATAGAGGATTAAAGTAATAAAGGCCATCTGAAGCGAAGTAATGCGATTTGTGTGAGAAAAATATATTTAATATCTATATTTAAAACTTTATTAATTAAAATAACTAGCTTCAGACAGAGGGCTTATGACAGTAACCCCTGACCCATGTAGGAGTAGTGTAAGCTTTGACACTTCTCGTGGTTCAAACAAATTTAAGCTCCTCTTCTCTTATATCGAAATCCTCAGATATTTCTCTATAAAAAATCGAATTTTAGACAAATTTTCATAATTAGAGACCAGTGTTTTGTTTTGCTCTATCCTCTGCGCTTCTGTGTTCGTCAATGCGTCATGTGTCAGGTCAGGGGTTACTTTTTCACCTTAAATCAATGAGTAGCAGTCTGCCGACAGCTCGTTATTTTTGTTTATAAAGTTTTAAATATGGATTTTTTTTTTTTTACCCAAACATCGCTTCGCTAAAGAAGGCCTTTATTAACCCCCCAAAGCCTTATGGATTACTTTAATGATGGATGGATGCGCTTTTTTGGGGCTTCAAAATCCCGTCCTCCATTCACTGCCATTTTAAAGCTTGGACATTTTTTAATATAACTCTGATTGTATTCGTCTGAAAGAAGAAAGTCATATACACCTAGGATGGCTTGAGGGTGAGTAATTCATGAGGTGATTTTCATTTATGGGTGAACTAACCCTTTAAGATCCATTCTCTTCATGCATGCTGAGAAGGTTTTGGCGCCAACATTGACACATCTCACAAATTATTTTATTCATCCACCAATAGATGGCGGTGTTCTTTAGATAATGTCAGACTCCAAATAGTATTTTGTTGCTGCATTTCACTCGTTCAAGTTTTATTGTGTGCTGTTGGTAGTTCTAAATCAAGAGAATGTATTTACTGACTTCATTAAGTACAAAACACCTGAACATATTTCTAAGACTAATCATTTCATTTCTATCATAGGCCTATCTGTGATATGGCCCATGACAAAGGGTAAAGCTGAACTCTTATTTCTTGACTTTGTGATATTACTACTCCAAAAAAGCAATCACTTCACAATTGCTCCAATAGGGCAAGATGATGATATAATGCAGCGTAATTTCTAACGCTCAGAGGAAATGCCAATGGATTTGTGTCCCTGCAGATGTAAAAGGCTGGATCAGATCCATCCATTACCACAAAAGGGCACCAACTATCCAAATGAAAAAATCAGACAAGCACAGTGAGAAAGTGTTGACACACAGTGTTATGGTAGCTGGGACAAGAGAGGGAGAGTGATCAAAAATGAGAAACAAAGGATAGATGTATGAAGTTTCTAGTTGCAGATGATCATGTCTTACAATGTGTCTTACCGTGAAATAAAAGTGGACATTTCTTATTTTTTAAATGGAATATTGCAGTATTTATTATAAATGATTTATCCATAGGCCTACACATACTTAATTTATTAATGTGCCAATGTAATCTTTAATCAAAATAACTTCCCCTCCCTCTTTCAGCTGCTTCTCTTCTCTAATAGTGTCTACTTGCGTATAGGCAAACCAACCTGTCACTCACATGAGATCGACCAATAGCAAACCACAATCATCCAATCAACTCCTGATAGACAAAATCAAGTCCCGTCCTACATTTTTTTCTTGTTTGAGAAGACAAGATATACGTCATACACGGATATACGTCACAAAATGGAAGTACAGACTATCGCATCCTCCATTTTATGTCGATTCTAAACAGACAAAATAATAGGAGGCTTTATAAAGAACCTCCTGTGGTAAAATATAAATAAATGCACCTTTTTAATGCAATATCACACAATCAAGAGTAGGCTACTATATTTCTGAAAGCTCTCGGAAAACCAACACGACTGCGATATTGCATTTATAGCCAGAACAGTTCAAAATAAGAGGAGAGAGTATTGAGTATTGAGAGAAAGCTCCGAGCAGAACAGCAGAATTAATCATTGTGCATGTCTAGCAACACACATTGCAGTGTTTTTGGACGGAACGGTTGAATGAATGATTCAGTGATTCAATCATAAAGACAAGGGCTGCATCCAAAATCGCATATCCCTACATATTAGATGGGGGGAAAGGTATGTGAGTAGCATGTCTGAATTCGTAGTATTCATTAAAAAGACCTACTATTTCCAGTGAGAATTTGAAGTGCGCATCCAATCGACACTTTACTATTCCATGAGGCCACTGGAGAGGATTTGTGAATGGCAGTTGATGCAGCTGACACTGGTAGGCCATATGACAGTGACAACATGACGAATGTATATGTCTGGAATACACACACACTATATTCATAGTATATAGAATGTCATTTTTTAATTTCACAAAGTAATTACGTATTGAAGTATTTCCTTGTTCAAGTACTTACCAGCAGGTCTTCCAGGTACTTTTCACCTACTGATTCATGAATATTATGAATTCGGACATAGTACTCTTCTCTTTTCTCGTAGGCTACTTCTATATATTAGTGATGAATGCACTCGTGATTTTTTTAAGCTGTTATGTCTTGAAATAGGTAGTTGCTAACAAGTGGCTAAATGGGACCACAGAGGCAGTCGAGGAGATTAAACGTCATTGTAACGCGGTTCGATCGTATGGGAAGAAGGAGGCGGGAACCGGCGAACATTCAACAAGTTTAATAAAACAAACACAAAATAAAATGGCGGCGGCAGCCCCTCACGGACGACTGCCGCCTACATACAAAAACAAATGAACACAAAATGAAAGTAAAAGCGGCAGCCCCTCACGGATGACTGCCGCGCACACACATAAAACGTAAATAAAACACAACGCAAAATCCCCGGCCTGGTCCTCTCTCGTCCTTCACTGTCATCGCTCCTCCTTTATACTCCCATCACTCCTCCGTGAGTCACGGGACCGCTGCAGCGCGCAGCTGGCGCCCATCCACACTGATGAGTCCCGCTCTGACGGTCCCTCAGCCTCGCTGCTCGCCACAGTCATCACTCAGAAAAGGTTTTTACAGCCTCATTATGCTCATAATCGTGCTCTTATTAACTATTCTAACTGAAACATTCTGGGAAAAGGTTGTTGGAAGCTTAGTGGTGACGTTGAAGTCGAGTGACCTTGGTGTAGTTATAGCCTAGTAAGCCTACCTTTCAAGCCTTTTACTTCTGGCGACTGCATTTCGGCTTCAGAATTCATAAAAGTTGTATTAATTCATCTGTGATAATTATGTTTATGGACAAAGTGTGTAAGTATCATAAACTTTTATTAATCACAGAGCTTGTTTTTTTGCAATAGTCCAAAAGCCTATGGGAAAATCCAAATTGGGTTTTTATCGAGGGAACCAGTGTGATGCTAACTGCCGATTGGCCTACAATGTGACGTCATACCCGCACCACTCAAGCTGCATTAATTTAATTACTTCAAAATAATGATGTAACCCCCTAGTTGCTGAGAAATATAATGTAGCAATTCAGTAGCAAAGCTATTTTATTACTAAAAGTCGCGGGGCAGCGTTGACAAGTTTGTGCTCCAGAATGTTTTTGTGTGGGCAGCGCAATCTCCGCTTTATGTGCGAGTGACGTATGCGTCAATGAATATATAGAATGGGGATTCAACTGGCTTGGCACTACCTGTGCATTAAACGATTTTATTGCACACCTTCCAGCCAATGAGAATAGAGTATTCAGACAGACCATGGTATAAGTGATTTTAACAAATTGGTTAAATGATTCGTTAAAAAAACACCGGTACTTGTCACCTGCAGTAAATCCGGAAAGTATTCACAGCGCTTCACTTTTTCCACATTTTATTATGTTATAGCCTTATTACAAAATGTATTAAATTCATTATTTTCCTCAATTCTACAAACAATACCCCATGATGACAACGTGAAAGAAGTTTTTGAAATCTTTGTAAATTTATAAAAAAAATACATAAAAAAAAAAATTCACATGTACATAAGTATTCCCAGCCTTTGCTCAATACTTTGTTGAAGCATCTTTGGCACCAATTACAGCCTCAAGTCTTTTTGAGTGTGATGCTACAAGCTTGGCACGCCTACGTTTGGCCAGGTTTCTCCCATTCTTCTTTGCAGGACCTCTCAAGCTCCATAAGGTTGGATGGGGAGAGTCGGTGCACAGCCATTTTCAAATCTCTCCAGATATGTTCAATCGGGTTCAAGTCTGGGCTCTGGCTGGGCCACTCAAGGACATTCACAGAGTTGTCCCGTAGCCACTTCTTTGTTATCTTGACTGTGTGCTTATGGTCGTTGTCCTGTTGAAAGATGAACTTCACCTCAGTCTGAGGTCCAGAGCGCTCAGGTTTTCATAAAGGATGTCTCTGTACATTGCTGCATTCATCTTTCCCTCAATCCTGGTCACTCTACCATACGGGCCTGATTGGTGGAGTGCTGCAGAGATGGTTGTTCTTCTGGAAGGTTCTCCTCTCTCCACAGAGAAACACTGGAGCTCTGTCCGAGTGACCATCAGGTTCTGGGTCACCTCGCTGACTAAGGCCCTTCTCCCCCGATTGCTCAGTTTGGCCGGGTGGCCAGCTCTATGAAGAATCCTGGTTGTTCCAAACTTCTTCCATTTATGGATGATGGACGCCACTGTGCTCATTGGGACCTTCAATGCTGCAGAAATGTTTCTGTACCCTTCCCCAGATCTGTGCCTTGATACAATCCTGTCTCGGAGGTCTACAGATAAATCCTTGGACTTCATGGCTTGGTTTGTGCTCTGACGTGCACTGTTAACTGTGGGACCTTATATAGACAGGTGTGTGCCTTTCCAAATCATGTCTAATCAACTGAATTTACCACAGGTGGACTCCAATCAAGTTGGAAGAAACATCTCAAGGATGATCAGTTGAAACAGGATGCATCAGAGCTCAAAGGCTGTGGATACTTATGTAGACTTCATGTGATTTTAATACACTTGCAAAGATTTTAAACAAACTTCTTTCACGTTGTCATTATGGGGTATTGTTTGTAGAATTTTGAGGGAAAAAAATGAATTGAATCCATTTTGGAATAAGGCTGTAACATAACAAAATGTTGAAAAAGTGAAGCGCTGTGAATACTTTCCGGATGCACTGTATTGGCGTAACAATGTACCCCGAAAGAGTCACTGTCTTGGAACGTTATATATCAGCACTCATGGAACGCTGATTGACCAAACTGTTGCATAACATGCTGTATTTCACAGTGACACAATAATGGTGGTTTACTTGCTAGAAAGCATCAAACCTGTATTTCACGTGATATCACATGTAGCGTGGTGCAAAATGATGGATTAAGGCTTCCAAGTAAACAATGACTGATTTCTTCAATGTTAAATTGACTTTGTCACTCTATAATCTATGTTTGTCTGTTATTTTCATAACAATATGCAAAGCAAATCAACAATATCAGCATGATTGATTGCTTGGCCTTCAAGGCTGTCTCTCCCCACCCCTCTCTCACTCTTAATTCATTCTCATTCTTTCGTTCATTCTCTCTCTCTCCTTGTATCACACCCCACTCACTATCTGCACAAAAAGGTCAATATCATCCGTTAAATCCAAATATGCTGACTGCTGTGCATTATTTATCAGTATGAAGATAGAAACAGCTCTATTAAAAGCAGCACTGACTCTTCCTCTCTCTCAATTATTCTCATGATAATCAGTCTTACCCTGTGGGGCTGTCAGGGCTGGAGCGCCAGAACAGGCAATATGAGCACTAAATTTGGCAGTCATCTGAGTGCAAAGTCCAGTTTGAGTTTGTCCAGGACATTAAACATCCTTTGGTTTGTTGATAGGGGACGTCCTCAATTCTTTAATTCCCTTAGCTTATTACGCATGGAGATTATTGAGTGTCCAAATATTTGGAGGATTGTGAAAGAACATGTTGACCAGACCCAGGATTTAGCTTTCCATTACAATCTGTTTGAAACCTTAAACTTTACACAGAAGACCCATGCAGTGATTTTGCTACATAATCTGTTGTTAGAAAGACATTACATTCTAGACACATTTTCTTGCAGATAAGCTATTCTTGGTTCACAATCATATTTCTCATCTTCTAAGGTGGCCTGGGTGGCTCCCCAGACAAGAGAGTCAAACAGAGACACGGAGGAGCTTTCAGAAGAAAAGATTCTTTGGGAAGGAAACCTCCCTGCCTTGGTTTTGCGTTCAGGCTCTAATGGGATACAGTGAAGTCGTCAAAGTAATTCAATAACTGTTTGATGGGAGCAAGAAAAATCTAATTTCAGTATTTGGCACTGAAATCCATGACCTACCCTGAGTTTACAGAACATTCTGTAGACATTCGGGACATTCAGTTGACGAGCTTGAAGAGTGAAACTGTGGTTTATTCCTACAGATTGTGTTTCCCTGAAAATATTATGTCTGATAAATGTGAACATGACAGGATCCTCGCGGTCTTTATAAAATAAATGTTATTTCCTTGCCACAAATTTAAACATGAAATAAATCTGACGACTTTAATAACTATATAATGACTGAAAAGGAATTTTATTTATTAATTGAAATGTCTCTCTTCATTATACACTCTCAAAAATTTAATTCCACAGATATGAGTCAGTTTTTATTACAAGTGCAGAGGATTTTATCTGAGACATTCTTCTCATACCAACCACATACTATTTCCGGGCTTATTAAAGGTGAATGCCTCAAAGGACAGGCTATTAAACATGAAGAATCTGTCCCCCACATTGACTATAACCATTCAAAAGCTACTTCTCGGACTTTTTTATATAGAATACAATTCTTTTCAGCTGAACCTCATTTCTGTGGATTAAAGGTCCCGTTCTTCGTGATCCCATTGTTCAAACTTTAGTTAGTGTGTAATGTTGCTGTTAGAGCATAAATAATACCTGTAAAATTATAAAGCTCAAAGTTCAATGCCAAGCGAGATATTTTATTTAACAGAAGTTCCCTTTCAAAGCCTACAGCGAACGGCCGGCTTGGACTACATCCTGGTACTTCCTTCATAA
This sequence comes from Romanogobio albipinnatus, assembly GCA_023566225.1. Lineage (NCBI taxonomy): Eukaryota > Metazoa > Chordata > Actinopteri > Cypriniformes > Gobionidae > Romanogobio > Romanogobio albipinnatus. The sequence goes on from CM042251.1 coordinate 43,633,497, forward strand.
ATGACGTCAGTAGAACAGTAGAACAGACTAACCTCCGCCCACAAGAATACGCGCAAAAAGGGGGCGTGGTCTTGTTGCTGTCCCACGTGGAGAAGAGGACGTGTCGCGTGGAGAAAAGGAAGTGGTGCGTTTGAGTGTGTTTGTCGCCATGTCATCGAGACGCTGTTAATTTCATCCCGGAGTCAAATCACCTTTGTTTGGCTTTCCAAGGGACGCTGTAGAGATCATTAAGCGCATTTATCTCCCGTTAAGAGGCGTGACCTTTCCACGTGCGCTAAGCTGCTGTCGAATCACAACACAGGAACCGTGCCACGTTTGCTAAGATGTGGTCAAATCACAACACGGGAACCGCTGGCACAATCAGAACTCGTTACGTATTTCTGAAGGAGGGACTTCATAGAACACGGAACATCAGCCGTTTTTAGGACAGTGAAAACAGCGGTGTACAGATAAGTAAATTGTGTTAAAAATACAGTTTTTTTTACACGCGAAACATGAACACATGTTATATTGCACACTGTAAACACAATCAAAGCTTCAAAAGAACACAAAGAACGGGACCTTTAATGTAAGGGAGAGCGGGGCTAGTTGTCACAAATGACAATGGCTTTATTTTAGTAACTCTAAGGTTTTGAGTCCAGTTACATACATTTGTTTTCTCTATTCTCTATTCCTTCTGAACTAAGGTTTTCACATAAAGAACATTACTATATGTACCCTGCAATTGTACCTTTGGTACACTAAATTGGTATACTTAAAGTCTGCTAAATTGGAACAACTAATTTTCTACTTAATGCACTTTAGTTATCCAGAAATAGTGCTGAGGTCCAACTAAAGATACTTAAGTGTATTTGATTGTGCTGAAATGGAACTATTGCAAGTATACTTTAGGTATACTATAAATATCTAGCATTTAAAGACTTTATACTATATAATACAGAGATCATATTTCCTTACTAATAGTGATATTAAAACACATTTTAGGCTTATTATTAACTATTGTGCATCATGCAAAAAAGAAGTGGGCCTACTTCAAATAATGTTTAATTATAATATTTACACCGATCAAGCATAACATAACCTAACCTAATATTCAGTTGGTCCCCCTTTTGCTACCAAACAGCCCAGAGCCGTCAAGGCATGTATTCCATCAGACCCCTGAAGGTGTGCTGTGGTATCTGGCACCAAGATGTTAGCAGCAGATCCTTTAAGTCCTGTAAGTTGTGAGGTGGGACCTCTATGGATCGGACTTGTTTGTTCAGCACATCCCACAGATGCTCGATTGTATTGAGATCTGGGGAATTTGGAGGCCAAGTCAACACCTCAAACTCGATGTTGTGCTCCTCAAACCATTCCTGGACCATTTTTGCTTTGTGGCAGGCGCATTATCCTGCTGAAAGAGGCCACAGCCACCAGGGAATACCGTTTCCATGAAAGGGTGTACATTAGGGGTGGCACGGTACATGGAAAAAAACCGAACCGTTCACGGTTCGCGCATGCGCAATATATCCTCGTGCCCGTATGTTACCTCAGACAGTGGGTGTCCTTTTCGCGTGAAATAAGTGGTGTGTGTGGACATACAGTAAAGTGCTGCAGGTCACGTCACATGTAGAAATGAAAGTGGGAGAGATAAGGAACTCCTGCCCGTGCCCGGAGTTGGAGGATGCGCTAGCATCGTATAACAGGGCAAATGCAGTGTGGAGAACGGGAGCCGCGCCGCGCGTGCCCGCACATACACACACTGGCAGTGTTTGTCTCGCGAGTCGCGCAGCTGAACCGCGGCTCGTGGATTGCAAATACATATATCTGCTGCAAATGCAACCGTGTTCCCCTCTGTCTCATACACACATTCATATGTTGTATATAAGTAGTTCACATGATAAATGTAACATTTAAAAGTTAAGATATGCTTCTAGTTCTAATAATTTAAACATGCCTTTGAAGTTTGGGCAAAAACTTCTGGCAGTGTTGTGTTTTCGTGTATTTTATGTTATTTTTTCACAGCGCTGGATGTCATATGGTGATTGTGAAACACACGGGACACTTCATGGTGAAATGTGTTAATCAGGTCAGCTGAATTAAAGCCACAGTGCATTGTTCTGATCAAAATTGATATGATTAACATGAAAAATGTTACGCCAATGTGTCAGACTCGGTAGACAGCCAGTTAGGAAACAACTTGATATAACAATTTTTAATACTGTATCCTAAATTGATTAAGCCATATATACCATGCTGAAGTAAATTTCTGGAGTGTTAACGATTAAAAAAAACAACAACAAGAACCGTACAGAACCAAAAACCGTGACCCTAAATCCGTGATACGAACCGAACCGTGGTTTTTGTGAACCGTGCCACCCCTAGTGTACATGGTCTGCAACAATGCTTAGGTAGGTGGTACGTGTCAAAGTAACATCCACATGGATGGTCCACAAAGAACACTGGCCAAACCATCACACTGTCTCCGCTGGTTTGTCTTCTTCCCATAGTGCATCCTGGTGCCATGTGTTCCCCAGGTAAGCAACACACACGCACCCGGCCATCCACGTGATGTAAAAGAAAATGTGACTCATCAGACCAGACCACCTTCTTCCACTGCTCGTCTTGAGCAATCTGAGGTACAGTAGCTCGTCTGTTTGATCGGACCACACGGACCAGCCTTCACTCCCCACGTGCATCAATGAGCCTTGGCCGCCCATAATCCTGTCGCCAGTTCACCACTATTCCTTCCTTGGACCACTTTTGATAGATACTGACCACTGCAGACCGGGAACACCCACAAGAGCTGCAGTTTTGGTAATGCTCCGACCCAGCCGTCTAGCCATCACAATTTGGCCCTTTTAAAAGCCGCTCAAATCCTTACATTTTTTTAAATTTTTAAAAACTGCTACTGCAAAACTGTAATTTTCTGCCAACAGGTAGGCTCCGCCTACAAAAAAATAAAATAATAAATCGCTGTTTCCAAACACCCAAATGGTCTGGCCTGGCCTTTAAAGGTCCCGTTCTTCGTGTTTTTTTGAAGCTTTGATTGTGTTTACAGTGTGCAATATAACATGTGTTCATGTTTCGCATGTAAAAAAACCCAGTATTTTTAACACAATTTACTTATCTGTACACCGCTGTTTTCACTGTCCTAAAAACGGCTGATGACTTCCTTTATTCTATGAAGTCCCTCCTTCAGAAATACGTAACGAGTTCTGATTGTGCCAGCGGTTCCCGTGTTGTGATTTGACCGCAGCTTAGCGAACGTGGCACGGTTCCTGTGTTGTGATTCGACAGCAGCTTAGCGCACGTGGAAAGGTCACGCCTCTTAACGGAAGATAAATGCGCTTAATGATTTCTACAGCGTCCCTGGGAAAGCCAAACAAAGGTGATTTGACTCCGGGATGAAAATAACAGCATCTCGACGACATGGCGACAAACACACTCAAACGCACCACTTCCTTTTCTCCACGCGACACGTCCTCTTCTCCACGTGGGACCGCAACAAGACCACGCCCCCTTTTTTAGCGTATTCTTGTGGGCGGAGGTTAGTCTGTTCTACTGTTCTACTGACGTCATTTATGAAGGAAGTACCAGGATGTAGTCCAAGCCGGCCGTTCGCTGTAGGCTTTGAAAGGGAACTTCTGTTAAATAAAATATCTTGCTTGGCATTGAACTTTGAGCTTTATAATTTAACAGGTATTATTTATGCTCTAACAGCAACATTACACACTAACTAAAGTTTGAACAGTGGGATCACGAAGAACGGGACCTTTAAAAAATGGTCTGGCCTTTAAATTAACATTTCCTCAGAGGATTATGTACATTACAATAGTTTATTGTTTTGAGCGTTGTGGAAGCTAAAAATTACGTCTAGTGACAAATAGAGCTGTAAAAAGTAGGTTAATACCAGTGGGATTCAATGTGTGTACAAAACAAGTAATTATAAAGCAATGTCAGTGATAAGTATCATATGTGAAATGTGTAAGAATCACACTTCAGTGTGTGGTGATCGTCTCCATGTTGTCCCCCCTAACCAATATCCGTTTAACCCACCCCTCCTGTAGTGCCAATAGATTATTCATTACTCTTTTCCTGAGTGCAAAGCAATTGCAAGCCCACCACTGCCTCCTGTGATTTCCACAGGGACTCTTTCAGGGACCATTCTTATCTCAGCAGGGAATTAAAATATGGCAGCAGTGAAAAATGAATAACAGCTTTGTAAGTGCACAAACACACATAAACACACACATACGCACGTACACACACAAACAGTATAGCAATACCTGTCCTCCTAAAACGAGGGCTCTACTGTTTAATCTGTTGAAGTGTGGCATTTTATGAGATCCATAAAAGCAAAAACTATACGTTTAACATGATACTTATGTGTGTTATGCATATATTAATCATTATTTATTTTTGATATGCAAGATATCCAGGATAGATAACCAAAACCCTTTGCTCTTTTTTAAATAGACTGTTATAAATATAATTTCAGAGAATACTACCAGTTTAATTTACCTAAAACCAAATTTAAGAGCAAAATATCAGCAGTATGCATGTACATTTTTGGTAAAGGGATACCCGACAAGGGATGCCATATAGGCCTATAAAATAATTTTGGTGACTCGTTGGTGATCATAATTATTAAAACAAACATGTACCTTTAATCATCATGAAACAAAGCAGACTCTCATCTGGCCAGGAGAACGGGCCCATAGGGAGATACAGAGCTATGTGTGTAAGCAAGTATTGATTTAAGATATAGTGGCAAGTCAATCGCTGTAAAGAGAAACCCATCTTTACTAACAACTCATGAAATAATCCTTAAGGACGATGCACAGTTTGTGAAAAGATTCATGCATGTAGGTCTGATAACGACATAGCAAGGAAAGAAAGAAAGATGGGATTGTTTGCAATTACCAATTAAGAGTAAATAATTCTAAGATTTCTTGAGTTTGTATAAAGAGTTCTATGCAGTGTTCCATTTAATGATTCAATAAAATGCATTTCATGTCATGCTTTTTATGATGCATGCAAGGCCTCAACCAGGGCCGTCCTTCGGACGGTGCAGCTTGTGCAACCGCACCGGGCCCTGTGCTTTAGGGGGCCCGCAGTGAACGCCCCCCATAATAAACACCATAATTTCAAATGGCCAAAATTTTCTAAATATGATCCTGGACCACAAAATCAGTCATAAGGGTAATTTTTTTGGGGGTCAAATTTATACATCATCTGAAAGCTGAATAAATAAGCTTTCCGAAATGTATGGTTTATTGGGATATCACACAATTTTTGGCCGAGATACAACTATTTGAAAATCTGGAATGAAAATCGCCTTTAAAGTTGTCCAAATGAAGTCCTTAGCAACAGCCTAGAAATCTAGACGCACCCTAGCAGCAGCAAATCTAATTTGCCGCGAGTGTAGCAACTATCGGTAGAGGTCAGGCCAATGGTCAGGCCAATCACATCGTGTATAGAGTCGGTGGGCGGGCTTAACATAATGACGGCACGTCATGGCAGAGTTGGAGGTTCTGCATGCTACTCGTAAACAAAGAAGCTGATGAACAGCGGTCTTTCGAATCGGCTTTGGCTCTGGACTCTGGAAGACTTTGAGTTAAGCTTTTCTTTGAGAAATGAACAAAGAACGTCACTGAAGTCATTCTTAAGAAAAGAAGATGTGTTCTGAGTTTTGCTGACCGGATACGCCGAAAGTCTATCAACAAACGTTAGCTCCATAGACAGCTTCACCTTCTTCTTTGCTCTGGTTGGTTGTGGCGCTCATGGTGCTATCCTATTGCGTGCAGAGGGAATTTGAAAGACAACCGTTTATCCCGCCCCTCGATTGAGCCCTGTCAATGGTGAGTTTCCAGACCCAACATCTTGGGTCAGGCTACCTTAGCAATGCATATTACTACTAATAATACATTTGATATATTTACAGTAGGAAATTTACACATTATCTTCATGGAACATGATCTTTACTTAATATCTTAATGGTTTTTGGCATAAAAGAAAACGTCTCGGTTACGTATGTAACCCTCGTTCCCTGAGGAGGGAACGGAGACGTACGTTAGTGACTAACGAATGGGGGGTTTCGCTTAGAAGCCAATTATCTTCGAGAATTCAACAGCGCCCAATGGCAGTGCCAATGCCATGGGCATGCGGAATTTGCATGCGTAACTCCGCCCCACCTCGTGGGTATATAAGGAAGTACGCTGGCAATATCGCATTATGTTACTGCTGCAAGAGCCAAGACTGAACTCCGCGTTCCAGGCAGCACGGCTGACGTGGCAGAGGAAACGTACGTCTCCGTTCCCTCCTCAGGGAACGAGGGTTACATACGTAACCGAGACGTTCCCTTTCGTTCAGTCACTACGACGTACGTTAGTGACTAACGAATGGGGGTTCCAATAAAACAACGCCACTCAGCCGTCATCCAGTGCCCTGCGTAAGTGTGAGTACCCTGTCGTAAGACTAGTACGGACGAAGGACTCCCACTTATCACAGGATTACCAAGGTACACTGGGAAGCATATCCCAGTGAGGGAATGCCAAGATGCCTACCCGTAGGGAGGACTTAAGAATACACATATGACCCGCTAAGGACTGCATATGGAAGATCTCTAGGGTACCAGCCGAAGGTGGATTTTTAACCCTAGGGGTGGCAGGGACTTGCCGAGGGAAAGACACCTGCTCGCTGAGGAGGCTTACGGTGGGAATACTCGTGTGGGGGTCGCCGGAGGGGAACCATGCACACGGAGCACCTGGCCGGACATGAGGGTCTGGGCTCGAAAGGGCAGACTGAACTGATGTCGGCGTAAGCAGAGCTGGAGGAGCTCAGGGCTCTCGGGGAGCTCACCTGAGGAAAATATCGCACGTATCCAGTCCTTGGAGTGGAATGGCGAGCAAGCGAAGACACCTGAGCCTGGCCCATTACCGGCCACCCGTAGGGGCGAGTACATAGTTGGACACTGGCTCCACTCGGAGATTGTAGAATCTGGCGAATGTGTTTGGTGTCGCCCAGCCTGCAGCTCTGCAGATGTCTGTTAGCGAGGCGCCATGCGCTAAAGCCCAAGAAGAGGCCACACTCCGTGTGGAGTGCGCCCTAACCCCAAGGGGACATGGTCGACCTTGCTGCTGGTAAGCCAAAACAATGGTGTCCACTATCCAGTGAGACAACCTCTGTTTCGAGAGAGCACTTCCCTTCCGCTCTCCACCATAACAGACAAAGAGCTGGTCTGAGGTCCTGAAACATTGCGTACTGTCTACATAGGCGCGGAGAGCGCGTACTGGACAGAGCAATGCCAAGGCTGGGTCTGTCTCCTCCAAAGGCAGCGCTTGCAGGTTCACCACCTGGTCTCGGAACGGAGTGGTAGGAACCTTGGGCACGTATCCGGGCCGGGGTCTCAGGATCACGTGAGAGTTAGCCGGCCCAAACTCAAGGCACGCTTCGTCAACCGAAAATGCTTGCAGGTCCCCGACCCTCTTAAGCGAGGCCAATGCGGTCAGCAGAGCAGTCTTCATAGACAAGAATTTAATCTCAGCTGACCGCAAAGGCTCAAAGGGAGGCCTCTGCAGAGCACTTAAGACTACTGAGAGGTCCCAAGAGGGTACGAGAGGAGAGCGAGGAGGATTCAGTCTCCTCGCCCCCCTCAGGAACCTGATGATCAGGTCGTGCTGACTTACCTTTTTGTCCCCCAGGAGATCGTGGTGGGCAGATATTGCGGCCACGTACACTTTAAGGGTGGAAGGAGACAGCCTTCGTTCCACCCCCTCCTGGAGAAACGATAGCACGGACCCGATCGGCCATTTCCAGGGGTCTTCTTGGCGGGAAGAACACCATGTGACGAAGAGGTTCCACTTCAACGCGTAGAGACGTCGTGTAGACTCAGCTCTAGCGGAAGTGATGGTAGCGACCACCGCAGGTGGAAGACTACTCAAACCTGCCGCGTCCCGTCCAGAAGCCAAATGTGGAGCTTCCAGAACGCCAGACGCGGGTGCCAAACGGTGCCCCGTCTCTGAGTGAGGAGGTCCGGTCTCAGAGGAATAGGCCAGGGAGGGGCTGTCGCAAGGAGTAGAAGTTCTGAGAACCAGGTCTGGCCGTGCCAATACGGGGCGACCAACATGACCTGCTCCTTGTCCTCCCTGATCTTGCACAGTACCCATGCAAGGAGGCTCACTGGGGGAAACGCATACTTGGTCTGTGTCGAGGTAGAATGGAGACATGGAAGTAGGCGTCCTTCAGGTCGATCGCTGCAAACCAATCGTCTGGACGAACGCATTCGAAAAGGCATTTCGCTGTCAACATCTTGAACGGAAATCTTGATTCCGCATGCCCATGGCATTGGCACTGCCATTGGGCGCTGTTGAATTCTCGAAGATAAATGGCTTCTAAGCGAAACCCCCCATTCGTTAGTCACTAACGTACGTCGTAGTGACTGAACAAAAGGGAACTAGATAATTTTGACCCATACAATGTCTTGCCACAAATATAGGCTACCTGTGCGATTTATGATTGGTTTTGTGGTCCAGGGTCACAAATGAACTGATGAAAAAAGTCACACAGACAAAAAAAGATTTAAAAAATACCTTAAAACACACATATATATAATAATTAAATTATATATTATAATTAAAGGGACATATTTTTTTTTATAAAAGATAAACTATATTAGAGTAAACATGTTTCAGCATTATAGTGTAAGGATGATTTGTACAGTGTAATAAATAAACAAATCCTGGCTATTTGCATCTGATACATGCCATAAATTTGCTGCAAATGTACATTTCACATGCTGTTCTCTTACCAGTTAATGTGTAAACTTATGTAGTTTCACAGAATTTTTAATGTGCAAGTTTTCTTGTGCTTGTAGTTTCTGCTGATACATCGATTTAAAAAGAAATCTGCCTCTTTTTTTCTTTTCTTTTTTTTTTACAACAGTTTCAATCTTATATCTATCCATTCACCCTCTTTACATATAAATTTCCTCTTTATCTCTTTAAACTATTTCCTTTTCCGTCAGTCCCCTCGCCCATGTTGTCTCACTTTTCATAGTATCTACCTCAACACATCAGATTTAACTTCGATTCATTTCTGATGAATCTATCACAGAGAAAGGGAAAAGGAGAGAGAGAGAGGGCCGAACAAAAATGCCGGAATGCGAGAGAAAGAAGCTAATATACATTTTCTCTCTCTAGCAATCTGCGTGAAGAGAAAGAGAATTCCAGAAAGTAAACTAGATTCAGCCCCTTGGGCAGAGTTTTAATAAGGGAGAGTGTGCAATTTTAGCTTGGAGCAGGAATGGGCAATATCAGGATTTCCTGAGTGATAAATTACCTTTTGTCTTCCTGAATTTAATGAGTGAACATGGAGAAGGAATTTAAGGGCTATTATCTATCATGCCACATTTGTTTCTGGGTGAGGGAAGAGCTGCTGATGTAACAATATCTTAAGTGAGACTGAAATAATTCACTATTTTATACACTATTGAAGACAGATGTGCTTTGCTTCAACTGATGAAATGTATACCTTTAAGTCACATTGCATAAAAGCATCTGCCATGTTAACATCATGTACTGTGACAACAGGGTCTATGTTAAATTTTCAACACAATATTAATTGGTTAGCAAGATTACCTTTGTGCACCTCTGTGTCAGAGCATAACATAGCAGTTGTGTTCCTTGTTTTTGAACAAATCAGTTGAGTATATAATTCAGTGAATGGTTCCCGAATGAATGAAGTGTTTTGAACAAAGTGGTTGCCTCAATGATTCAATGAATCAGAGTTTTTGAACAAACCATTAGAGCGAATGATTCAATTACTCACTTGTTTTGTTCCTAAATGAAAGTTCTTAGTAAATCGATTGAGTATATAGCCCTGTTTCCTCTGAAATTACCCAGAACAATTTGTCCCAGGATTGTCCCCATTGTTGATTCGAGTAGCAAACAACTCTTACTGCACGCACTGCAACAGACCTTTAAAAATGGTGGTTGAAATAAAATTCTGTGTGAACCAATCAACCAATCAGCATGTTCAGTGCCTAAGTCCCACCCTCGAAAGTTTCTAAACTTTGAAAAAGTACTAACTTGCGACCAGGGACGTTTTGAAGGGGATATTTTTACCCGGGACTTCATTCCCAGATAGCATTGTGACATTGAGTCAATGTTGAAATTCCATCAGAATCATCAATTTGGTTGAGTTTAAAATGTCAATGCTAAGTAATATTGGATCAATGTTGAAAATTCTATGCTAAAAAAATAGTGGACCAATGTTGAAAATTCAATGCTAAATAATATTGGATCAATGTTGATAATTCCATGCTTTTCAGTGTTGAAAAGACAAACATTGAATCAATGTTGATTTTTGGTCAGCTTAATTCTCCACTAGTGAGCCTTACTCAATCTATCTGTCCCATCATTCAACATGTTAAAGCAAATCCAAAACAATTGGGTACATTTCTGTGAAATGTGAGCACATTCATTATCCTCAAAGGATGAATCTCTACCAACAAGTGTGTGGATTAACAAAGAACTACTACCATAAATTGAACTCAAATATTTACTAGCATCTTGTTGTTTTAGGTGCATTACAAGTGAATGCTGATAAAAAGGAGGCATCAGAGTGTATCTTTGCTGGGACGGTTACGCCCCTGAAAGGCTTGGGGGCACTGCTTGTGGTGGAAACCCCTGAGTTTAGAGTATTCAGAGTATTTCATTCTTTCTTCTACCTTTTTTCTTTCAGTACTACTGTCCCATTTCTGTCTTTATTGGCGAGTTTCCATTTGTATTTACTTCCATTTTGCAGATGCAGGTTGTCATGTTTTTCACTTGTGTTATAAATTCTGATGTAATTGTTTTAAGTCAAACTGTGGGGGCATAAATAAATACATTTGCATGTAAACTGAAGGATGTTGTTTACTTTGAGTGACTTTTTGATACAAAATCATATAAATTGCAGCCTAACATGAAAATTAACTGGCATAGAATCCTGCTGTACATAAAGCAAAATTGATTTTATAGTTGATTCAGTGTTAAATAAGTGATTTAATTAAAGTTGAAAAAATATAGATTTTATGGCCATTTTGATCTATTTTTCATCATTGAAAAAACATTATTTCAAGGTGTAAACCTGTTGAAAAATCAATGTTAAATATCAACATTGTTTCAATGATAATTTAGTTGATGCATTAACATTGATTCAACAATGATTCAGTGTTGGTCTGCTATCTGGGTTTAGACCCTGGTCTCTGCGGTTGAAACACACAGAGTACCACCCCAAAGTCCCTAGATCCTGGGGAAAGTTACTGTTGTGGAAACGCAGCTTATGATTCATTGAATCTTTCCTTAATAGAGGGTATGCATTGATGTCACTTTTTTTTGGTGGCAAAAGAGCTGTTGCATGACTGGATTTAATCCACAAGTTTCCTACTCCCCATGAAGCCTTGCGTCAAAAGTGGGAGCGTTTTCCGGTTCGAAATAAACAAGCAGAACTTTATGCAATTCCATCGTAGTTTATGCGCACGTTTTCGTATCGGATAGAAAATGTATCTGGCTCAAACGAGCGCATACATTTTTTATGCGCATTTATAGAATTCATACGCATCTTGGCGTTTCCATTCAGCATTTTTTGATGCAATATCCTAAAATGCGCATAAAAATAGGTGGATGGAAACATAGTTTATTGATATTCAACAATCATTCAAGCTATCCAAATTTGCTAACGATGTGGGAACACAACCTCAACGAACTTTCAAAAGGGTGAAACAACAGTACCTTTACCCTCCGCGGTTGTTGGTTGGGAGGATGGCGTGAAGAAATGGCATCGTATCACGTACAGTAGCATTTTTAATTATTTTCTAGATTCAGTAGCCTGTGATGGTAAGGCGATGAGCAATTTGAAAAGCTTAGAGGCGTATATCTGTCGGAAACTATCTAAAAGCAGTCATTGAGCCGAGCCTGAGCCTAAACGTATCCCATCACAAGGCATGGGTGCTAGCATCAGTGACAGGTGAAGTACAGACAGTGGGTTGTTCATGTATTAGGGCCAGAACCCTTTTGTGGAAGGTCAGTGTCTAGCGTCAGTCGCTAGAGCGTCTCTTGAGATCAGGGGAGTGAGATTTACTCGCACAGCAACTACTAGCTGGCCTCTGTTACATCAGTAAAGTAAGGACAATTAAGGGCACGAAAATTTTATTGTTTATTGTATTGTGGTTTTATTAAGTAACTAATAAATGTACTAAACTGAAATGTTTAGTGTGTGTCATTAAATGTTGACTTCACTGTAGCCTTCACTTAACCCTTGTGGCACCATCTGATAAAAAAAAAAAATTGTAAAAATTATAATTTTGAAACCTTGCTAATGATCTGAAAAACACTTCCTCTTAACCTTTTCAAAACCTCTTCACTAACTAGCACACAAAATAGCACAGACTTTCTTTTTTACAGTAGCGCCCCCCGGAAACAGGTAGATAGGGGAAACTGCGAAAACGCAAGTAAAACAAACGATTATCAGTTTAAACTAAATATAGTGTTCCAACTTACCAAAGATCCAGTGAACCACGGACATTGACATGCAGTCAGAAATCATGTTTCCTGATATTTATATAAGCCTGATTTCGACGTTGGGGAAATACATAGGCTAAAGCAAATTTTCCAGTGAACGCTTTATATAAATACAATATAGGTATGTCTAAATCACGGTGATCACTTACTGTATATCAATAGTCATATCGTCCAGCCCTAAAACTTGTATAGTTTTTGTCAGTATTTATTTAAAAGCATCAAATAAGGCAGAATGTACGATGGTGGTAATTATATAATAAATGAGTTGTCAATACAATATATACCAATACAATTTATAGGGTGTGATTTTAGATGGTCGGCCGAAAGTTTACTTGATAAAGTTTTAAATATGGATATTTTTCTTATACAAACGCGTCAATTCGCTTCAGAAGGCCTTTATTAACACCCCGGAGCCGCGTGGAGCCCGTTATTTGACGGACAGACGCACTTTTTATGAACTTCAAAAACAGAGCAACTATAAATCCGATTCTAATGCTTGGATCAGCCTGGACTTTTGTAATATAACTCCGATTATATTCGTCTGAAAGAAGAATGTCATATACACCTAGGTGAGTAAATTATGGGCTAATTTTCATTTTTGGGTGAACTATCTCTTTAAATATCACCTGGCCCTCCCTAAAGTGGTAATGTGTCCGATTAGAACAGCTGCCAAAAGCAGAGGAGAGAGGATGGTGAGGGGGTGAAGTGAAGGGCGGGATGTGATCAAACAGCTCATCCTCCCCCGATCAATCAGGAAAGGGCCTGATTAATGCAAGCAGTGTTATAGTTTGGCTTGAGTTTTAGGTGTGTGTGTCTTAGTTTGTGTCTGCCAGCTTTGTGTGACTATGCAACATCTGCACAGAGGGCAACTGTCCCAGCAGATCTCTTACCTAAATCAAGCACAGACTGTCTGCAGCACCAGGAGTTGATTAATGGTCAGGACATCACCACTGAGATGTGAATGCTTTGGTTTCCAGTCACAAAATCATACTGAATGGCATCATGTATAGTTGAATTCATTAAAATGTGATCAAGCTCTGTTTTATAATCAAATTATGTTTGCGGTTCATTAGTGCAGTCTCTTTTTTGGGAAAATCAAACTTAAAGGGAAGTTCAATAGAAACTTAGGTCATCATTTACACACCCTCATGTCTTTGCTAAATTAACTTTGTTGCTGGTTCTATGAGCTAGAAACTATTTACCATTTTAAAGGGATAGTCCACCCAAAAATGGAAATTCTGTCATAATTTCACCCTTATGTAATTCGAAACGTAATTTTTTTCTGTCGAATGTGAACATGTTTTTTTGAAGAATGTTGGTAGCCGAACAGTTTCGGCTCCCAGTGGCTACTTTCATAATGTCTGATTTTGGGATTAACAAGTGCATTTACTTACAGGTGTGATGTCCTGTTTACACAGCAACTTACAGTAGCGTCTTGAATACTTTCTGTAAGACTGTACAACTGGAGTAAAGCCTGTATTCTCTTACCAGTAGCCATAGAGACAACGACCAAAGTAATGACCGACAGCAGCTTTTATATGTGTGTGGAGAGCGGAGTGCCACTTGTTGAACACAAAACTGATGGGAGCAGCTCCGGTGGAGAACAGTGACTTGATCTAGAACCTTCAAATGACACACTCATATGTTTGTCGCTGTAAGTTACCAAAACCACACATCACAACACATGGTAGACATGTGTTTTGTGCAGCGCAGAGCGGCTCTCTTACACTGTATCATGTGACAGACAACTAGTTGTCCTGTCTGGATCCATTAAAACAGCGCGGTTTTCAGAGAATGCAGTTGTGAGTCCTCAAAATTTCACCTAAATAACTGAACTGTGTGTGAATGTAACCGTATTAAAGGGTTAGTTCATCAGTTACTCACCCTCATGTCGTTCCAAACCCGTAAGACCTAAATGAAGATATTTTTGATGAAATCCGAGAGCTGACCCCTCCATAGACAGCAACGTTATTACCACTTTCAAGGTCCAGAAAGGTAGGAAAGACATTGTTAAAATAGTCCATGTGGCTCCAGTGGTTCAACCTTAATGTTATGAAGCGACAAGAATACGTTTTGTGCGAAACCCCCCAGGAAATAACGACTTTATTCAACAATTTCTTCTCTGCCATGTCAGTCTCCTACGCTGTTCATGTTGTAAACACAGTGCAGCGTTTCCGGGTTCAACATCAGAATGCCGGCTCAGTATTGGCCACTGATTGGCCAGCTCCTGCGTTCTCACAGCCTCACACGCATGCGTCGTTGTGCTCACGTGAACAGTGTCGGCCAATAGTGAGCCGGCGTTCTGATGTAGACCCCAGAGGCACTGCACTGTGTTTACTTACTAGAAAAAATTGTTGAATAAAGCCGTTATTTTTGTTTGTTTTTTGCACACCAAAAGTATTCTCGTCGCTTTATAACATTAAGGTTGAACCACTGGAGTCACATGGACTATTTTAACAATGTCGTTACTACCTTTCTGGGACTTTCTGAGTCTTTCGGTGGTTAGAAAGCTCTCGGATTTCATCAAAAATATCTTCATTTGTGTTCCAAAGATGAATGAAGGTCTTACGGGTTTGGAATGAAATGAGGGTGAGTAACTGATGACAGAATTTCCATTTTTGGGTGAACTAACCCTTTAAGGACTCGAACACGGGACTGACAACCATATTCTGCTGCTGTGTGAATGTGGCCACTGACTTACATTGTATAGACAAAAATACAATGGAAGTCAATGGGAACTTAAACTGTTTGGTTACCAACATTCTTCAAAATATCTTCTTTTCTGTGCCACAGAAGCATACAAGTACAAATTTTCATTTTTGGGTGGAAACATTTTCCAAAAACTTTTTTTTGTAAAGCTGTTCTTAAGAACCACATTGTCACGAAATGTTGCTGTATATGCTGCCACAGATAGCCTATTAAAATGTACCTAAAGGAAGCAGAGAAATAGTTAGCGTTCTTGCAATTAAAATGCCCACATAAATATAACACATTACTAACAATAAAACCATGGCGCATCATCATAACTCTTTAAACTGTTACTGGATTATCATCAGCACACCACACCACAAGCCAAAAGGACCGTATACTATATTGGATCGCCAATAAACAAACATATATAATTGATGATATCAAGAGAAATGTTATGCCTATAAAAATGGTTGTTTTCATACAGTTAAGAATATTATGTATATGTATGTTTTAAGCGGTATTCAGCTGTGTTGGGAGGTAATCCCAGTCTTGCTAACTGAAGGTGTGTCTGCGTTTACAGAGGCATCTGTGATGCATGAAATATTAATATCTGGAAGAGGCAGAGGAATAAAAAATGCCACCCAAAGTGAGAACGAGAGATTTACACACATTCTGCCGGAGAGCCCTCAGATATAGTTGCTCTGTTTCATAGTATAAAGCAGGGAAAAATCTGTTACTTTCAACTAGTTGACCAGCACATTTTAATTATGTAATAGCAATAGTTTTATTTATATAATGTATAGAACATATGTAGCAAATAATTGTGTGGACAGACAGAAAAAGTTTTCTTTCAGACACCTTCAACCAATGTGAGATCATATTTTAAAAAGACAATTAAAAGTTTTGTAGTGAGCAGGGCACATCTTAAAATGAGTGAGCGATCAGCAATATATAATAAGATTTAAAGGAGAAAACACTTAACATGCATCTTCCAAGCAAATTATAACTGCCTCCAAAGATTGGATATATAACGCCAAAGATTATAAATAAGGGAGGCATTAATGAGAACTATGTAGCAGGGAGCGATGTACACATAAAATCTGTAGATATTAGCCCTTACTATATTATTTAGACATAGTTTCATTAGATTGTACTACATTCAATACATAGTGGAATTAGACTTAAAACAAAGAAAAGCATGTGCCGATAGACAGTTTACTACACAAAAGCAAAATTTGAGGCAAAAGTGGCAATCCTCCCCCATTAAAATGTTTTTTTTTTTTTTTTTTCTCAGACTAAATAAATGGCTTTTGCCCTCCTTAATAAGTTCACTGCATTGGCAAACATGATTGATTGCCAATTAAGCCTAAAAATTAAACATAAATCACATTGACTGAGGAATCCGCTGAGCGGAGCAGAGCACAGCGTTGAGTGGAGGTAATGAAAGCTGATCCGGGGAAAAACCTCCATCGCTTTAAAGTCATGTATCCACAGAAACACACTGTATGCTCATAAAGTGATATTCACTTGATCTTATTGATGTTAATACGTTCACCTCCATTGATTTGCCGCATCTGTTGACTATGCACTTAATGATAATGTGTTTCATATATAATATACTCATTCAAATAAGCTCTTCTTTACAGCATATCGGTCATATTTACATATTACCATCATGAAGTGATTTTTTTGAAGCTTATCCATCATTTTGTGTCTTTACAAATACACATACCTGAAAAAATAAAAACAAGTAGCTATGAGGAATGTATAATGTAAGACTATACAATATATACACAGTACTCTGACCAACATCAAATGAACAGCAGTTCCATACAGATACAGACTAGTAAAAAAACACATTGAAGAATTATGCTGTGCTATTCGTTAAACTGAATCAATGAACCAGACAATAATAAGTTGGGTTTAAACTGTCACCCAAAGGCATTCAGACTACACACTGTCCCCAGGCAAAGCCTGTAGGTGAGCCATGTTGCTTAGATTTACTTTTATTTGGTGTAATCCTTAAACTTAATCCTCTTAGGATCCTACAAAAGATGATTACACTACAGAGTCAAATAATAACATTTTTTAGGACTCTTTACATGATACTCATAGCTCACCAGTGTGATAATGTATTGCAGTGTACCTTCATTTAGATGAAGGGGTTTGAATGTTTGGAAATGTCTTTCGGCATCTTCGATTTGTCCTCATCGGGCTTGGAGTCATTTGAGGTGCATTTTGGTCCTCCAATGAACATTTGAATGGTGCCATGATTGTGCTTAAATTTAAGTTTGCTATTTTAAAGCTAGGGTAGGCAATTTCGGAGAGGCTAGAACAAGCGGCAACCTCCCCCCGTTTCTCTTGAAGCCAATACGGAAGTGACTTAAACTGCAATTTATCGACTGGCCGCTAGGGACAGGCTCCAGAAGGGAGCCCTCCATGTTAAAATGGCCAACTTTACAGCAGGAAAAAAAACATGTTAACAGCCTGGTACAAATTGTGGTTTTAGTCTATATAGCTAATTTTGCCCTTCATGACAACTGTGAGGGGGGTGAATTTTTTCATAACTTCATTTAAATTATATTAAGCCTTAAAGTTCTGCATAATTAAGGGTGTGGCCACTTTGAGTGGCAGATGGATTGCTGTTTGTCTGCTGTCCGTTAGTCGTCATCACGTCACCTCAGCTCCACCCACGTCCTGTCTCTTTGCCCATTTTCTGTTATCAGGCTGTGACGCGCTGCCAAGATAGCAACGGCCGACTAGGTTAAAAAATGCTCTTCAGAAACCTACGGGTGACGTCACGGACACTATGTCCATATTTCTTTTTACAGTCTATGGGCTAGAACTAGCAAGCTAGCTTTGAAATCATAAGATCCCTCCCTTCAGAGCGTCTCCAAAGCCACACCTCCTACGAAACACATGATCGCGAGACAGCCAGAGCCGACAAGAGAGGCGGCGCTAAATTACCTCATGTCTCAACGCACATAACATTACAATAATAATGAACGCAAATAACTTAAAGGTCCCATGGCATGAAATTTTCATTTTATGAGGTTTTTCAACATTAATATGAGTTCCCCTAACCTGAATATTGTCCCCAAGTGGCTAGAAATTTTGATCGATGTAAACCGAGATCTGGCTGTCTTTCTCTGCCTTTGAGAAAATGACAGCTCAGACGAGCTGATCTGGAATTTTCTTGTTATGATGTCATAACAGGAACGGTTACCTCCCTTTCCTCCGGCCAGAGAATTTGGCACGCCAATGCGAGCACCATAATTGTTTGTCCTCAAGAGATCATGGCTTGTGAACGAGTGAGTCTTTTTTCAGTTCCTTCTGATCTGTGATCAGTGATTTCAAATATGTAGCTAATTATTCAAGTTCACACAGAACTTTATTCGTGCTGCGGCTTCTCTCTCTCCAGACAGAACGGTGTTTTCTATCTTGTGAGTCAGTGTTTTTGTACGTCCTCGTCGTATCTATCTGTTCTAAAATGTGCATACAGTCGTGAGTTTCTGCTCAACATCAGCAGAGCCACATCTTTAGAGATAAACCTCACGCACGCCGAGGCTCGGGCTGCACTGACCGGTCGGCCTTCAACATCACCGACCCCCAGTACTACATCCGGCCCACAACGGAGGCGCCATACGCGGCGTGAGATTTAGCAGAAGGGGGTAAGCGTGAGGGTATCCAGGGTAGGCTAGCCAGCTATCCCCACAATAAACTGGATTACATTCGATTACTGCGCTGTTGTGTCTGCGCTGATCCATAATTTACTAAAGTTACTAACTTTCTGACATGAGTGACAGCCCCTCCGACTAGAAATAAACGAAAAACCTGAAGTATATGCTAGTAACTACAACAGTTCACTGAACTGAGACGTGCTGAGAGAACTGATGAGAAGTGAACTCAGGTCCATCCGTCTCTCTTGCAGGCTCGTGCCTCGTAGACCTCGTTAAACCACGCCCCCTCCGCTACAATATCTAATACTCATTTAAAATGCTAAGATGTCAGCCAATCACAACAGTGGGCGTTTTTACTGAAGTCTCACAGCAGACACGCCCCTTGAAACAGGGCATTCAGCCAGAGGGCAAACATCAGTATAGAAAAAATGCCTTTTATTTCTAAATTATGACATTTTATGATGTAAAAATCATACTAACAATATAAGTACACCTCAGAATACATTATAACATAAAATAAAAAATCCATTCCATGGGACCTTTAAAGAGCTCTGACTTGTACCACCTGACTGCTGCAGTTTCATTTCGGCATTGATAGTGTTTCCATAGAAACGCATAAATCTGAATCTGAGGAGGTGAACATCTCTGAGTAGAATGTCACAGGTTGCCATCTCTTAACTACGGTAGTTATAGCGTGAACGCAGCATAAGCTTGAACTGTAAACGGCAGTCGCTGTTTGTTTGCGGCGCTCATTGACTGTCTGTCTACAACTCTGCATAGTCTCATGGAACAGGCTGATGACGTGTGATGTCTTTGCGAACAATGTGTGCGGAGGTATGCCTAAACATAGTTTGGCAGGATGGTAGGACATCCTATCATTGCATTCGGACTTAATTTGGACATTTTTTGTACACTTTTACTATTGACTGCTATCGGGATGTGAAGAAAGTTTCAACCAGTATAACAAAAAGTGTTTTTGAACAACATTGCCTACCCTACCTTTAAGATTTTAAGAAGAGTTTTTGGGGGAGGGACATAATTAAACAATAAATAAATAAATAATAAAAGTACGCGTTTTTGGACCTGAAAACGTTCTTTGGGTGAAAATTACATTCTTTTTTTTCTTCGAACGGCTTCATTTGAAGCATAAAAGGAATCTTATCGTACTACATGAGATTGGTATGAAAATATCAGAACAAAAGCAGTCAGTATCGTTCTCTATATGTGCTGGATATTTGAACTCTGAGGTGAGTCTTGAGATGCCATTATATCCATGGAAACAGTAGTAGCACAGGCAAACAAAAGGTCAGAAAGGTCAGACTTTTATGACTAGCGCGTCCCTTTAACGACTCCTGATTGGTCTCATCGGGGCTTTGGGAATCAGAGGCAGCTGCTGATTGGCTACGACTGGAGCACATCTCATACAGGTTTCCGGAAAACTGCATCTTTTTGGATTCTTGTCTCAGAGACTCCCACACTGTAGCAGCCTCCTCAGGGCAGCCGGCCATGGCCACATTTGCACAGTCATGGAAATCATCCCAGGATCTGCAACAGACACAAGCTTAAGGTTAAATGTCCTGAATAATTAATACCTAATCAACAAACTAATGAGCAAGAATTTGATAAACCTGAAACATCCCTCATGTAGCTATAGTTTAAAATAAAGGACAAGGTAGCACTACAGTGAGATATGGGGCTTTTTACATATAATTTAAGATATTTATATATTACATGTAGACACTTCATACCTAATATCAAGTATTAGATTTAAAAAAAACTCTGCATTTTTGGTTGATCTATACTCTAAAATGATCATACATCAAGAACTGAACTAATGTTTATTTTTAGTAAGCAGGGATTTCAGGATTTGTTGAATCTTTAGAGCAATGGTGATGAACAGGTAAAACATTAGAGTGAAAATATTTTTATCAGAGCAAAAAGGTTGATGCAAGGATATGCAATGTTGTCAAACATTGTTTCTGTCTTTTTTGTGTTTTTCTCAACAATAGCATTCTGTGCTGAAAATGATTGTGGTGGAAATAACAATATAGACATGTTATGTACCCTAAAAACAACACACATGACTTTTTTTCATAATTAGATCAAAAATTAAGATGAATACTAATATTCTGTTCACAAGCGATGGTTTTCTGTACACATATTTCATATTACACATATACTCATATTTCATCTTAAGCATGCTCTTCCCTGCTGTCTCCTTGGTAACCAAACACTAAAATTTCTGATAAACCTTCATGTCAAAATAATTGATTATGGTAAAAATAACATAAAAACTGAAGAACAGTAAATCGCTAATCACCTAAATACATTTTAAAATGATTTATTTTTTATTATTTTACTGTTCACTAAAATATCATAGTTTTTATCATGTGATTTTTTTTGTAATATTAATATTCTTATGATGGATTTTTTTCAAATATATTTTAACATTGAAAGTCTGGGTCTGGAACAAGAACACACACAAGAAAGGCATTTGAAAAGTAGCAGAAATAAACGATAAAGACAAAAAGTAAAAGTTCCCAAGAGTTTCACAAGTTTAAATGTGACCTTCACATAAAATAAAAAATAATAAAAAATAAAATATTCAGTTAGTTTTGATAAAACTCAACCCCAGGGACCATAGAAGTTCCCAGTGAAGAAACACCCTTTTATGTTAAAACGACACATTATGTGAAGCACACAGAGACTGTTCCCTATTAAACAGTGATGTATTGTGTGCAGTTCGTAGTGGAAGTCTGTCCTTCAACACCTCAAATGTCTTTCACCACCAATCCTTTTCTTAAACGTCCCTCTCAGATCTCTGAGACAGAGCAGTCTTGGCCCAAACCTGACACTTTGCAGTCTGGTGGGAGAATGTTACTGTTGCAAAAGATCCCCTGACAAAAGATCAGACACACCTACTGCGAACCTGCATGTGAATGTATACGTGTGCGTGCGTGCATGTGTTTATGCAAGTGTGCACGCGATCAGTGAGCTCAGTGGCACGATTAATTGGCACCTGGAGGAATAACACTTAAATAGCTGCGTTAAAGAAAGCGCTCTCTTCATTTCCTGCGAGGGCTGAATGCAGGACCATATAATGCCGTCATGGATCACGATTCATTCAGTCAGTGGCGTAAACGGTAAAGTGTCACGGATTGAGTCTGACCGGAGGATAAACAGGAGGCTGTTCTTAAACAACATCATGCTG
Organism: Romanogobio albipinnatus; assembly: GCA_023566225.1. Lineage (NCBI taxonomy): Eukaryota > Metazoa > Chordata > Actinopteri > Cypriniformes > Gobionidae > Romanogobio > Romanogobio albipinnatus. The sequence goes on from CM042251.1 coordinate 43,655,624, forward strand.
CTACACAATGAATACTTAAAGAGTTCCTGCAGCTACAGAGTGTGACATAATATCAAGTCATATCATAGATGCATGATCTATGGAGGGGCAGACGGAAAGAGACAGACAGGGAAATAGAGAGACCTAGTCTTTAATTAGAATATCCAGCACTTGGGAGGAGGAGAAAGATGAGTGAGCAGAGGAAGAAACGGAGAAAAGAGTGGAAGGGAGCAACAGAAAATGAGATGAAATGCAATGTAGGGAGTCAGAGAATGAATGAGGTGTCATATCAGTGAACTATGATACTCTATATCACATTCCTCCTGTGACAACACAATGAACGGCGTATAGCAATTATTCCTGTGGTGTGAGCAAGGCATTTTATGTGGCTATACAGAGAAGTAAATGTGCTGCTGGGTCATTCCTGTTCGGCTTGACCTTTTGATCTTACTAACTTTCAAAAAATATGAATATGCTTGTCCCTGGGTGGCACTTCACATTTGATGGTTTTTGTTATCAGTTATATATTAGGGGTTTATATTACATCTTATGTTGTTAAGTGAATGTTTATTGCTTTATTTGAGAGTCATGATAGTGTTTTGTGTTTTTGTACATGACTGTGTGCACCTTCTATATATTAGTATTTACCTCAAACTGTGGAAAAGCTACTTGTGATGAACCTATGGTGAATGTCAGTATATGTTAAAAGTACAAAACAGATTTAAGCAGCAACATGGCCTTGCTAATTCAGCAGAAAATGCCTATTGGATTTACCGTTTGTTTTGTTGTTGTAAATTACAATTTTAAACTGTAAAGTTTACAGGTCAACGTCAACGTCATCGTTCTCAGCCACTCCCTCTGTTCGCTGATTGGACCGGTAAAAATTTGACCGGAGAAACCTAGAGAATATACCGCAATCCCAGACGGAGTACTGAAGGAAAATGAAAATTGAGTGGAAGTACGTAGGAGGGCCGAGCCAGGCTATATCTACACTATATTGCCAAAAGTATTGAGACTGCGCTTCTAGTACTGTGAGCCAGGGCTTCTCGTCCAACATCAGAATATGGTCAAAATATATATATATATAAAAATGTATGGCAGACTTTCTGAAATATGTTCTGGAAAAGCATAAACATTGAAATGTCATCAATTATAACTTCATTATTAACACAATGAAAATTGAAATCAACAGAATTTAATCTAATATAATGGAAAAAAAGAACTATAATTAGCCTTTGAGAGTTAGTTATAATTTATTAAATATCAAATCGATTATTAATACTAAATCATGTGTTGTTGTTTTACCACTAAAATGTCCTTTCCTAGTAGATGGAGGAGGGGGGGGGGGGGGGGTATTATTAAATAATAATTATTAAATTATTATTTAATCATTTTAAATTATTATAAATTCACCCCTATGTTTGTTCACTGTTGTGATATTGTGATAAAAGACAATTAAGACTTCCATAATTTAAAAAATGTGATGAATAAAAATATTAAAATTATTTTATAATGAATAATAAAAAATATTATAGTATTCGTGTGGACCTGTACACTACTGTTCAAAAGTTTGGGGTCGGTAAGATCTTTTATGCTCAACAAAACTGGAAAAATGATGAATATGAAGTAAAAAAAAAAAAATTTTGTAACAATGTAAAATTCTTTACTGTCACTATTGATCAATTTATTGCTTAAAGGTGGAGTGAGTGGTATTTCAAAACTCCTTTAGACAAGTGTCTCGGCCGAGTACGAAAACAAACTTATAGCCAATCAGCAGAAAGGGGCGTGTCTACTAATGACGGGGAGACAAGAGCACTCAGTGTCATTTCCACACCGTATAAGCCTGGAGCGTTTAAACCTCCTCCACTGTCTGTTGCAAGCGTCAGCTCCCAAAGTGTGTCCGAAAAGTAAGATAATACACTCCTAATGTGTTTCCTTTGGTTCCTCTTTTCGTGACCGATTTAACCCTCTAATCTTGTCATAATTGTAATATGTTTGTTAGTTGGACTGTCGCACTCGTGCTATCGAGCTGCTCATGAGAACTGTGTTTGTGTTTTTGGGATGGAAGGGATGACTTTTTCACCGAACATTCGACCTAGATAACCATAGTAACACACATTGCTTTCACTTATTGATGACATCATGTCCTCGGCCGGTGTCATGAGAAATCCTGTCCCCCTGTCAAATAGTGTCTGCTTAGGACCCCAGAGCGATTCTATTGGCTGAAAGAACTTTCAATGGGTAATCTGTTCAGAGCCTGATTACAATTCTATACAAAATCACGTTTAGATTTTTGTTGTTTAAATTGTGTTAAAATAGTCTCTAACGTCTTGCAAATCATATGTTTCACATACTAGTATAACCGAAGCTATAAGTTGTGAAATCAAGAATATCTCGTTCTTAATGTTTTTTTAGTTAGCGTATGTTCTAGCATAGCATACAGCTACCCGATTAGCTTAGTTTATACACCACGGTGGCACTTACCCTACATCTTAAAAGCCCTAGCCCCGCTTTAATGTTTATACTTTGTTTTTATTATGTGCACCTGTTCTGTATATTATTGTTTTTTTATTCTTTATTATTTACATTATAGGTACATTACTACGTTTTTATTTTGTATTGGTATTATTACTTAGTTTATAGAATAGTTTGCAGTTTCATCAGCAGAAGCCAGCTTCAAGTCTCACAAGGAGTTCGTAGGCCACGCTCCCTCTACCAGCCTACCCGCCTCCGCCTATCGTACATACAATTTCTCAACAGTTATACTGTTTTCAAGGTCTAACCACGTCAATACTGCCATGTGGATTATTCTGATTGGCTCAGAGAAAATGGCCAGTCATGGTAAATTTCCACACATTGTCAGTTAATCAGGTTCACGTGTACAGATATCACTTGTTGACGCTTTCTCCCCGGAATTAGGCACGTAATGACCTTGCCGATTCTGGAGCAGGTGCCAGCGTGCCCAGAAAAACACTTGATGCTGGTAATCCACATCCAATACTGATCTTTAACACAGAATACTGCGCATACACACACAGATACACAGTATCTCCAAGGTTGAGCTCTGGTCCAAACCAGAGACAGTTTTCCAAAACATACAGATAACATGTGCTTTTCTCTCAGTGAGAGGTACAGACAACCGTACAAGCAATATTCATCTTGATTCTTTAGGGTTTCAGTAAAAGGAAATATAAAATTAAATTAAATAAAATGAAAGACAAATCCATATTTCATCTCTGGAAGCCGGGCTAAATGAGAGGTGTGTGATGCCTCCAAAATCCAAACACACGACCAGGGCCGGCTCTAGCTCTTTGGTTGCCCTAGGCGAGATTGAGTTTTGCGCCCCCCGTTAATTGTTAAGCCCACCGGCAACTATAGTTGACGCAGTGTATAGTTGTCATTTTCCTTCTGTAAGTATTTTTCTAGATATTATCCATGTTTTATATCTTAATGAATACACAAGCAGACAACCAAATAAAGGATTTCAAGAAAAAAAAAAGGTATTAACTTCCTTCCTGTCACATGAGACTGCCAACTTCCTACCCCTACTTCCAGGAAGCATAGCGAAGGCAAACCTTCCCAAAGAAAGGTCATTTTCATGTTACTAATAAGTATTTTTTTGTTGACACATATATATCTACATAATTCTTTAGGATCATCCAAACAAAACAAATCTTACAACAGATCTATAGTTTTTTGTATACTTAGTCAAAAGTCCAAGCGGTAACTATAGTTGCCGGTGGGCAAATTACTTGTAAGTACATATAATGGGGTATACTGTGTTAACAGGTTAATAAATCAAGGTTTTGGTCTTGTTTAGTGCCTTTTGCTTTCATAATATCCCACCTAAAACATAACTTAACCCTTTAACTAGCATCTCTACTGTACAGTAGACCTTAATTCGCTTGGGAAAAATATTATATTTTATGATATTATGTCTTATAAGGGCCCAAATATTAAGGACCCTTCATCCAGTTTGGAATGGATGCATTTCAATCTAATCGGTCAAGGACCCTAAATCATTTTATGACTAGTAGCTTACGACCATTGTAATGTGGAAATTCAGACAAGTAATGAGTTTAACATTTACATTATTATATGAAATCACCTACTACAGTCAGCCATTGAATACTATGGGACTATTGATTTTATTTTTTTGTAAGATGTAATTTTTTCGTCAATCTATTTATTTATTTTCATTTTACTTTTTGATACACAATGCCCTGTTAGGGAAACTTAATGGCTGCACTTTGTTCTGCACTATGTTCCACCACTTTAAGACTTTATTTGTTGTTTGTAGTGCTTTCATAATCAAAAGATTATAAGATAGAAGCAGCTTTTTTGAGTTTGATTGAATGTTCTTCGACTTTTATACATAATACATTTGATTATGAATAAAGATTGATCTGTTGAAAGCAGTTATTTTGAGTTAGATGCTAAATGTTCTCCTCTTATTCATATTTGACATTGAAGGGGTGCATACAACATATTTGCCCACCGGCAACTATTTGCCACACATTCAAATACGATTTTCAAAAAATAGAAAAACCTGGGGGAAATAAATGCAGAACATGTTCACATAGGACACTATTAACATGACTATATGCATGAAACCATGTCTCGTGCTTTGATTTATGATGGGCAGCATATATCTGCTGCAAATGCGACCCTGTTCCCCTCTGTCTCATACACGCATGCATATAACGTTGTATGTTAAACGCACTGCAACGCACCCCCGTCCCTAGGAAGGCTGAACAAAGTGGACCTGCAATCCGGATGAAAATAACAGCGTTTCGTCGGCATTGGTAAAAACACTCCAGCCTACTAACTATACCACAACAACTATTCCCCGCGGCGATACAAAATGGCCTCGCCCCCCCTTATTTCATATTCTCAGAGGAGGGGTTTATGTAAATATTGGGGCTGGTGATGTCAGAGACCCTGGAGGAATGTCTGTAGTCCCTAGCGGCCGTTTGCTGTAGTCCTTAGAAATTGATTTCTTTAAAAGTAAATATCTCCCTTTGCCTTAAACTTTGAACGTTGTAACTTTGCAGATGTTGTTTATGCTCAAACAGCAACATTACACACTAGCTAAAGTTAGAAAAGTGAAATCGTGGTTTACCACCCCTTTAACAAATTATGACTCAAACAATGGATGAACAAACAAAAATGCTTTTATAGTCACTCCAACACTTAATCAAGCAAATTAAGACTTGAAGGATCAACTGTAATAAATGGTTCATACACAAATGCTAGAAAGAATGTTCAAGGATATTTACCAAATATTAACTCCATAAACTGTGCAAAAACACTCTTAAGCACCTGTAAAGACACTTAAGCAAATTATGACCCATAAACTGGATTAACTATACCCTCTACAAACAAAAGTGCTATTTTGGATACACTGTACTTACCACTAGAAAATTAAAATATATAAGTTCTTGTAGCTCTATCCCTATCTCAAATAATAAAAGATGAACAGTTGTTTCTGGCATTTCTATTTACCTTCAAAATTGACGCAGCATTAAAATTTGGCTCGTCTGGACTTCCTTATTGTCAGTTAAGTTATGTTTGTAATGCGTAGTAATACGTAGAAAACTAACTAGCTATAGTGATAGCTTAGATGAAACGTCCAATGCAATCCAATATTATAATACAAAGTAAATTTATTTAGTTTGACACCTTTATGGCTGAGATGAGAAGACTTCTATACTGGGCTTTCTTTTGATCTTCTGCCTCTCTCTTTTTCCGTCCCTGTGCACCCGAGGGTTTAGACCGCTTCATTTTTGATGAACGCGCCAGTGATGAGCACTTGCCTGACCTAACGCCTGAACGCCTGTGCTCGACAATACTCACCATCCAATCTAATAATCAGGTTAAGTAATTAAACGTGTGGCTGAGGGGGCGCCCAAGGATGATCATGTTTAATAAACATTATGTTTTATTTCGCTTGTTCTAATTCTATGCTTAATGGGAAGTAAGCCTAAGGGCGACACTAGAGGGCGCCTGCGCCCCCAACACATTTGTCGCCCTAGGCAACCGCCTAGCTCGCCTATAGCAAACGCCGGCCCTTCACACGACAACATGTTCTGAAATCAAGTGTTTTGGCGAAACATCACACACGCCCAGGACAGACCCTCAATCACCACTAAGAGACCAAATACAAACTTTAGAAAATATAAAGGAAGAAACAATCATTGGTCCTCTTGATTTAAGCAAAATCATAACTGGAAAGAATCGTTAAAATCATAATAATTATTTAGGAGGATGAATATTGATTGAGGCTTTGATTATGAATTTAATTAGGATAGAGATATATATATATATATATATTGAAGCGGCGGTAGATTCCAGAATCTTTCAGTACTGTATATATCTGTATTGATCAGGCCTTTAAAACAGCTACTAGGTTGGGTCCTAAGCGGACACTATTTCACAGAGGGACAGGATTTCTCATGACACCGGCTGGCACAGCAGATTCCGCCATAGACGTTGCCTGGGTTACGTATGTGTGGGGGGCGGAGCTATCAAAATAGGGGCGTGTTTGTTTTGGTGATTTGAAATCAACATTGGTTACCAGAAAGCACTTACCCCACCTTTAATTGCTGGAAAATGTATTCATTTCTTTCACATGAACAGAATATAGATTCATGCTTATGTTTGTAAAACTAGGTTTTTTCCTTACTTGCAAATAGAGTCGATCTCCTGCGTATCCTCATCTTTTTGGGCAACAGAGAGACTGTCTCCCAGGGCAAGCAGACACTGGGCAAACCCTTTATAGATGGAGCTGCACTTCTTTGTGGCTGCAGCTGAACATGGACTGGGGACAAGCACTAGAACAAACAGAGACACACAGCAATATAACAATATAATATAACCCTCATTTAAACACTCATTAGAGATGAAGATGAGATAAAACATTTGGAAAGAATAGTAAATTCATGTAAACTCAAACTTAAAAATAAATTCAGTAATGTAAGCGTGGGGAATCTGAGCACAATGCACAGAACAATAACCTTCATGATGTAACTTAGCTCAAGAATAATAATACAAATATTTTCCCATTTCAGGTTACCAAGCCTTCGAGCCTTTTCATTTATTTCCAAAAGCTCAAATACGAAATAGATTTCTTCTAAAGAAATAGACAAGTTCATCAACAGAGCAGCAGGGTGACATTTAATGGCCTTCACTACATCCTTTACAGACGCGAGGAAAAACACTCACAGCCGTACACAAAGGTTGTGTGGGGTTCTTGGGTATTTGTTAACTGATTATAAAAAGTATAAATCTATGCTTCATTGTTAGAACTGAACACAGGAAAATACATCTCTAACCTTGAGGATATGGGAGCAAAATTCAATAGAAATGCTCTGATGTGTTAGGAGCTCCAGCTAAAGCGTCAAAAAGACAATTGCTTATTCTTTTTTAAGGTACTTAAGTTTGCTTCTCTGTGCATGTGCCGGTGTTCTCCCAGCATCCATTGCTCCGTGTTGTCTCTCAATCACTAAAGCCTATACCGATTGACAATAAAACCACAGATGGAAGTAACAGGGAACCTAAGTGAGATATGCAGGAGGATCTTAATTGGGTCAGACAGCAAATCACCAGCACTCTCCTAATTCCCTTGAGGAAATGAATGATTAATATTTGATAGGAGAGAATTTTCTCTCTCTTTCTCTTCCCACACTGCTGCAAACCTATTGATTTTCAGCTATGTTTTGCAGTGGGGTCTGAGGATTATTGGTTTCACTCATCCCCATCAACATTTAATGAAGATATGGAGAAGGAGAGAAAACCAAGTCATACATTAGAGGAGGAGAAGACAAAGAACTCTTTCACAATCACTGAGGCACTGCACGTAAATGGAAATGACTGAAGAAATCAGAAATATGGAAGTAATTTTAATAATGCCAAGGGGAAATTCAGATAACTGTCACTCAATAATACAAGACTCAATGCCACTATCAATACTACAATTATAAGAGATAATGTAAAGAAAGGCGGCCGCTATCTCAAAATAAAAAAAGTTTATCCAGCTTTCAAGGTTACTACTAGCCTAGAAATCTAGACGCAGCCAGGGTTGTCTAGCAACTCCCTGTTGGCTTGCGAGCTTGAAAAACCAAACTCTAGTCAGGCCAATCACATCGTGTATAGAGTCGGTGGGCGGGCTTAACATAATGACGGTTCCGTGTGAATTCCCTGCTAACAAAGAACGGCACTGAAGTCATTCTTAAGAAAGGAAGATGTGTTCAGAGTTTCGCCGACCGGACACGGCAAAAGTTTAATCTATCAACTAGCTCTGCTGGTGGGAAAACGCATGGGACTCAGCCACAACCGGCTTGTGATTGTTGTCTCACCACTGCCTCTGGTTGGTTGTAGCGCTATCCTATTGCGTGCAGAGGGAATTTGAAAGACAACCGTTTATCCCGCCCCTTGGATTGAGCCCTGCCAATGGTGAGTTCCCAGACCCAACATCTTGATGTCAGGCTAGGTTTCTACCCAAATAAATAAATAAAAACGCTTACACTAAAAAAATAATCCATTACAATGTACAAAAAATGGCAAAAAGACAAACAGTAATATAGACAAATAGTACAGTAATCTACTGAATTTGAATATACAAACTATGGTGAGTATTAGGAAAAATCAAACCCCTGAATGATGCAACTGACCAATCAGAATCAAGTATTACAGAGAGCCACGTATATATACAGTATATAGGCTACACACAGGTTTGTTTTGCTATCTAAGTAAGGACATGCCATAGGCGTAATGGTTTTATACTGTACAAACTGTACATTCTATCCCCCTACACTAACCCTACCCATAAACCTACCCATCACAGGAAACATTCTGCATTTTTACATTTTTAATAAAACATTGTTTAGTATGTTTTTAAAGCTATTTTAAATATGAGGACATCTGAAATGTCCTCATATTTCATATTTGCATCGTAATACCAGTGTAATACCTGTGTCATTATACAAATTGGTGTCCTCATAAATCACAAACACACACACACACACACACACACACACACACACACACACACACACACACACACACACACACACACACACACACACACACACACACACACACACACACACACACACACACACACACACACACACACACACACAGACACACATACATATAAAAATGAACTGATAACACTTTGCAAGAAGGTTCCATTTGTTAACATTAGTTAATTAATTGGTTAACGAGAAAAACACTTCTAAAGCATTTAAAGGGGCTATATGCGTTTTTCTGAAATTTAAACTCGCGACTGACACCTGTGGCCAAAAAACAGAACTGATCTTCATTTCTGCTCGCTCTCGCAGCGCGCGCTCGTACGTGTACACTTCACAAGTCATCTGCTGCAAGGAGGTCAACATTATGTTTACAGAGGTAAGAACAGTCAAATACATATAATGTTTGAGATAAGTGTTCTCTTATCAAAACGTCAAACGTGTAGCTGACAAACTACACAAAAAATTAATACATTAAATAAATAAATAAACCCATTTCGCCATTGGCATACACGCTGATGAAGGGCGCACAGACCGAAACTTTCGTAGAATATTAAAAACACAAATCTGAGCACTGTCCTTGACGACTGAGCACTGTCCTTGACCACTTATTATACACAAGTTGCTTACTATCACCAAGTATGAAAGACACATATACATAATACTATTTAGCAATATTTATTGACTACATGTCTTATGTGAAATAAAATGCATCACACTTTACATCTTCATTTACCTCTTATTTTTTGTTAAGATATAGAAACAACAAACAATATAATGTAGCTTTACATGGCTATATAATAAATAATCCATCAGTTTTATATAGCGCTTTTCTAGACACCCAAAAAGACTTTACATTACTGATGCACTATTCATATTTATTTTTGTTTATATATATATATATATATATATATATATATATATATATATATATATATATATATATATATATATATATGCGAAGTCAAATGCGAAGCCGATGTTCACTCTAGTCCTTGCAATGCGCCGGTCTCTCTCAATCTTCGACCTTTTTTGGCCACTTGTCAGGGGTTTAACTTTTTTAGACTTCTGTGGAGTTACTGTTGGTGTCCGAGTTGTCCTGGGTCTCTTCTGTGTATTCGTTAAATCCATTGCACTGCTTGCGAGTGTAGGCTACTCGCTGACTAGCGGTGGTGGCAGGCAGAGTGATCTGAAACGTTTAACATGAACGCGCTTGACGTCACATCCGCAGACAGCGCGGGAAAAGACGACCCGTCAGAAAATATGAAAAATAGGATACAGGCTTATAGGTGCACCCACTGTGAGCGGACAAGGTGTCAGTATGCTCATCAGGAGATGTTTGAGTCATAAATGGTAAAATAAAAAGGCTATAGTTACGTTTATTTTAGGGAAAAAGTTGCATATAGCCCCTTTAATAATCTTAGTTAATACATTATTAAAAATCTAAAAAGTTGTATCTGTTAATATTATTTATTTAATAGACAAACTGACACCAGAACAGTTAAATTGTTATGGTTACAATTTATTTGTTTACACTTTATTTTAAGGTGTCTTTGTTACACTGTAATTATACATTTAAGTACTGAGTAATATTAAGTAACTACATGTACTTACTATAGGGTTATGATTAGGGTTTGGTTTAGGGCTAGTTGCATGTAATTATGCATAATTTATAGTTATTACTATAGTAACTACATGTAACATATGTAACTGACGATGTGTTGCCCTTTATTTTAAGATGACAAATAAGTACTGAGTAATATTAATTAACATGTACTTACTGTACAGTTACGGTTATGGTTTGGTTTAGAGTTAGTTACTTGTAATTATGCATAATTTACATGTATGCATAAAAATACATGTAGTAAGGTATAACTACGTCACCTTAAAATAAAGTGTTACCATTTACACTAACTAATTAATAAACAACGTACTGCTCATTGTTAGTTAATGCTATTTAATGCATTAACTAATGATAATAACTAATGATGAACCATTCCAGAAACATTCAAATGCAGTAAAGACCACACCACATACAAACAGCCTGGGAGGAAAAAGAAATCATCTAAGAAGTGGATATGCCCCAAAAAGTCTCATCGGATCAAAACGGAGACAAGAGCGTACAGCGTCCAATTACATATCTCTGAATTTGTATCTCTGGCCGAAGCTCAAACGGATTGAAGCGTAGTCTGAACCACAGCCTGCATTAGTAATGTTATTACTGATGTTGTGTAATCCAAGCTCTGATATGTCGGAGTGCTGTCCACCCACACGCAGCGTGATCTGGCCTGGTCCATTCAGCTCAGCAAGCCGTTATGACCTAGGCAGCAGACACATGGCTTATTTGAACCACAACATTCATTTTTAATGTGTGGTGCCAGAGATCCACGGGGAGTCCATGGGGTTTCTGAATAAATAAATTATATAAAACAGGGCACTGGCATGAGAGGGGACTGCAGAGAAACTCAGAAAAGGAAAGACAAATAGGCCGCGTTTGAATGTTCTGGTGTAACCAAGGCTCCATAATGCATAATTTTTAAAATGAAACATGCTAATATTAATCATTTAAAATCTATACAAAATAAATTATTTGTATATACAAATTCAATTTTATATGAATAATTACATTCATATACTCTAAAATAAATTAATTACTAAAATGTTATTAAAATAAAATAAATAACGACAGTATTATAAAGTATTGTACATTTACATTTACATTTATGCATTTGGCAGACGCTTTTATCCAAAGCGACTAACATTGCATTCAAGGTACACATTTTTTACATTTTGTCAATTCTTGCTTTCCCTGGGAATCGAACCCATGACCTTGTATAAACATGCTATTACAAGAAATGATTTAGATCTCTCTAAAGCTGCAAAATTCATTTAATATACTCTGAGATAAGCACTGCGTTTCTCATGCAATATGAATAGTTCACTGTATTTGTAGAAATCACCATACAATACAGGTACTCAGACCATTACACAATTCATGATGAAGCATTTTGACATCATCCTTTTTAAGGAGCATGTTATGAAACCTTGAAACAAAAACGTCATAAATAATGAGGTACATTAAGCATCATAGAGCACTTTAGAGCAAAACAGCTGCATAATTTCTATCCATCCATCATCATCTATCTATCTATCTATCTATCTATCTATCTATCTATCTATCTATCTATCTATCTATCTATCTATCTATCTATCTATCTATCTATCTATCTATCTATCTATCTATCTATCTATCTATCCATCCATCCATCCATCCATCCATCCATCCATCCATCCATCCATCCATCCATCCATCCATCCATCCATCCATCCATCCATCTATCTTCTATCCATCCGTCCGTCCGTCTATCTACTTTGACAGACTTCAAACCTTAAACTCATTACAGACTGAATTCACATGACCTCTGGGGCATGAGACGGGCAAGTGATGATGGAGCTGTAGGCCCCATACGTGCCCATCTCCTATTCATGAGGTTGAATATGCAAGCTTTATCCAGACCAGAGCTGAGCAGGCACATTTGCTGCTGAGCTTTGCTACACGTGGCTCTCGCAGACATCCCATGGGGAGAACATCAAAATAAGTGAAAACCATTTTTATTTGTCGGTTTCTGAAGATTTGCATTCACAAACACAGGGGTGCATGTAAATAAGGTTCAGTGGTGTGAGTAGATATATATGTAGCCTATATATTTCTATCATGACATGGTATGGTAATGGATATGACATATGTTAATGTATTTGGTTTTGGCAGAATAGATCTGCTACGTTTCTGTTGTTTTTATTGCTGCTGCTGCTTCAGAGCAAGTACAGAGACTTGCTACTGCCAATACATACTCATGAGCATGTAAGACATGCTGCCACTGCAGAAATAGCATATATGAAATTACTCATTAATTAATATTTTTTTCAAGGGGGGCAAAGATACTTACACATGCTTATATATTTGCCCTGACAAAAATAAAATAAAATAAAGACTCATACTAGAGGTATCAGGAAAAATCTCTGGAAGACAGGCAATACTGATTCTTTGTGTGATGTAAGAGACCGCATTGGGCAGAACTCATTAAGACTTTACCTCAGTGCCTGCTGGGAGCAGAGCTCAATCAAAAGCACTAGCAGTACAAATCTAGACAGACACTTCATTATATGCAGTGTATGGGTGGTTATATATTTAGGGTTATAAAAATGCCTTTTTGGAGGATATACAATATACTTGTATTATTTGAAGCATCTATATAATTTAAGCCAGGACACTACAGGTTAATAGCATACAAATTGTATTTAATAGATATCACCACACTTCTCCAGTTGATCAATCACAGTACATTAACACATCTGTTACAAGTTTTCTGAAATGTTATGTTTATATGCAAATGAGACATCTAATTAAATATACACACTTTGCATACTACTTTGACATTAGAGCTAAAGGTTGTTACAGAGGGGATCTTTTTATCACTATATAAATCCTGAAAAGTCATTGCCAAGTGTAAAGTTTGGTGGAGGGGGGTGGGGGGGTTATGGTGTGGGGGTTGTTTTTCAGTGGTTGGGCTTGGCCCCTTAGTTCCAGTGAAAGGAACTCTTAATGCTTCAGCATACCAAGACATTTTACACAATTTCATGCTCCCAACTTTGTGGGAACAGTTTGGGGATGGCCCCTTCCTGTTCCAACATGACTGCGCACCAGTGCACAAAACAAGGTTCATAAAGACATGGATGAGTGAGTGTGATGTGGAGGAACTTGACTGGCCTACACAGAGTCCTCGACCCGATAGAACACCTTTGGGATGAATAGGGATGAATTAGAGTGGAGTTTTAGAGAATTTTACCTCACAAATACGCTTCTAGAAGAATGGCCACATTCCCATAAACACACCCCTAAACCTTGTGGAAAGCCTTCCCAGAAGAGTTGAAGCTGTTATAGCTGCAAAGAGTGGGCCAACTCCATATTAAACCCTTCGGATTAAGAATGGGATGTCATTAAAGTTCATGTGCATGTAAAGGCAGGCTTCCCAAAACTTTTGGCAATATAGTGTATCTAGGGGTGGAACGGTTCGAATTACTCACGGTTCGGTTTGTAATCAAATATAAAATAACATTGCATATTATAATCTTCACTGTATGAATTAAATAAATATTAATCATTATTTAAGTTACAAAAGCTATTCAGTTAATAGCAGTGAGTATTTAGTCATTTGTTGTTTGATTAACTTTAAAAACACAGGCAGCAGGAAAAGGCTATCAACACCCGGTGATGATGGCGTAAATGACTGGGTCATGTTTGCGCATACGGCACTCGCAAGAGTGACTGTTTTGTCCACGCTTTTTGATCATCATTGTTGTAATGCATTGGGAAGCCAAAGTGTGTCTCCATCGACAGAAAAATACATTAGCCGAACTCTTGTCTGTCTGTTTTACACGTTGTTATTCAACAAACCATATTATAGATGCGTCGTCAGATTTGAAATGAACCACGGTGCAAGTGCGTGCCGAACCGTGGGTGGAGAACCGTACAGTTCGATTTTGTTCCCTGAAATGTTCAACCCCTAGAAGAAACCCCTCTGGCTCTGTAAAAACCTTCAAAAAAGGAATAAAATAGGAATAAAACTAGAAAATGTGGTTTATGCAAATGCTACTGAAGTGGCAATTTATAAAGTGTAGCCTAACAAAATAAACACTTGTGTATTTTGGAGGTTTTCCTTCCACTGGTCTGAAAGAAGGCATGTTAAGTAAAAAAGCCCAAAATCTCAAAATTGAAGAGTGCATGAAAACACTGGTTTTGCGACAGGAAAGCAAATCTTCCAGTTTGGATCAAATTTAATAGAAGCACCTAAAATAAAATATACACATTCACAATGTTTCAATTGGCCACATTAGGCACATGCATAATAACAACTCCACTCTGCCGAATGAAAGAACTAGTGAACTGTTACTTTGTTTAAAATGAGAGGGAGTGGGGGCAGCTTTTTGCTGCACTATGGCAACTTTTTCTATGGTAACTGTGGCCCTCTCTTGCGTAGCATTGTTAGGGGCGACAGGCTAATAAGCCTAGCAGTGACAGCATAGCGTGCAAAAGGGCGAGGAGAGCCTCTATTCCCTGAGCTAACTCTAAAACAGGGCTTCCAGTGAAGCCGCCTGCAATAGCACAAACAAATTCTGATAATTAGCTCATGCCAGCAAAGTCCCTTTTCCAAGTGATTGGTTAACCTCTCCGGTTTTCCATTCACACCTTCACTCCCAGAACACTGAATGGAGGGAGGCTGCGGGGGATGAGAAGAAGTGCATTTGCCAGCTGTTAATTTCTTTCATGAAACCGAGAAGGGAAAAGACTGGATGCGCTGCATAGATATGCACTGTAAATTTAGACAAGCACATTTTGCTTTTGAATTTTTGTAGCAAATGATGTTAAGAGACGTTAAGAAAACTGAGAGGGAAAGAGAAACTTAATCTTCTTTAATGAGGATGTAAAAATCGAGCCTGACTCTGTGACATAACCCGCACTATGAGGCAGCTTTCATAGCTCAGGTCATCCTCCAGGTGAGGAGGAATAATTGGAACAAAATTGAGCTCAAAAGAGGTGTTAGATGTGTTTTCTGCTTGTTAGTACAGACCAGTTCAGTAGCTGAGGCACTGAGTTATATCCACTACAACACCAAAGCTCACTTCATTTTACTCTTTGTGTGACACAAGAGCAGAAGCACAACCTAAAAGAAATAAAAACCTATTCTTGCAAGCTGGGATGGGGAAAAAGCCAAAGATGGAAAGACACATCTTAAAAGGAACCTTTTTATTTTGCTCTAATGGATGTTTTTCTCACACACATGCCCTCAAATACTCAGAGAGATGCAACACATATAAACATGAGCAATTCCCAGACGAGTTTACAAAATTTTGCAGGCCCCATGGGACCGCGGTTTCATTTGGAGACGGGAGGAAGTTGGGGAGGGATGAGAGAAAGGAAGGCAGACGTCTTTCCCATCGCTAATGTGCACAACACTGGCTTTGATCATGAGAAGGTGATGTGACTCCCACAATAACACAATCACTCACACGTGCAGTCATGTGTCACTTTAAAAAGTGGAAGGGAGAGGAGTAACTGACCATATGAGACAAGACCTGCTTTCGATTTGATCTCTTTATTATCTCACATGGAATGGAGAAGATACAAGGGTTCATTGATTTTTTGTTATAAAAGTGAGACTCCTAGCCACTCAAAAAAGGCCTGAAAAAGAGATATCATACTTTCACTGGCATTAATTTGACAGCTGCTATCTGTCCAGAACAAGGTCACAGATAAACCTCCACAGATGGAGGAGCTCCTTCACCGAGACTCCCCCCTTAAATGCAGTATAAATTAGATTCAGATTTGGGCTTGCTGGAAGAGCATAGCAGTAAAGACCCAATTAAATTAATTTCCACATCAAATACAACTTTAATCTGTTAAAACCACCACAGCAGCGTTTCAATTAATCTGTCAAAAAATTTTACTGTGGAAAAAAAGGTCTGCATTTGACTTCAGGTGTATTGTAATTAAGCGTTACAATTTTATTTCTGTAATGTAACTCATTTCCTAGTGATATTCCACTAGATTAGCCTGGATGCCAGCCGAATTTAGCCCCGCCCACAACATTTGAGGTCGGGAAGTTCGGTCTGGACTTGATCCGTTGTGGAGCAACTATGCTCGAACCAGAGCTGTTCGGACCAATCAAATTGTCAGGGCGGGCTTTATATGATGATGGACAGATGATGAACAGTAACGTAAGCATCCACGTCACCAAAGAGCGCTTGGGTTGAATTCGTTCTAATCCTAAACGGAGAACTTGTTTCGTATGCATTCACCTTTACTATTTCTCTCAAAAATGATGATCGTGTTGGCAAGTACTCCGTGTATCCTTAAATTCTTTTTACAACACTTTTTACACTCATTTTCTTTTTCTACTTCTTCCAGCGCGCGTGCAGTTGAGTTCTGTTGACAACTATGCATCGCTCCACACGTCACTTAGTCTGTTGCTCTGATTGGTTGTAGGTCTATCCAATTGAGTGCAGAGGCATTTTATTCCCTGGTTTGGTTGAAACACGCCCCCATAATCACAGCCCAATGGAGTAGTATAAGACTCTATATGACGACGTCAGGCTACTATAAAATCACTTTCAGAATGAATGTTTTGACCAACTGACATTCGTTGACCAACATTGATCAATCAGATTCCACTCGACTTTTAAAGAACTTGAGCATGAATAATTAAAAACAGAATGTTATTGTCTGTTGGTGTGGAGGCTAGTTGGTGCAGTTGATGTGGAGATCATTGATATAAAAGATTACAAAAAATGTTTAATGAATCATTCACAGACCAGGAACCTACATTATACACGTAAACAGGTTAAAGGCAGGTAATTTTCGGAGAGGCTAGCAATAGCGAGCTAGCTTTGAAAGCATGAGATCCCACCCGCCCTTCAGAGCGCTTCCAAAACACATGAACCCACACAGCAGCATCTATAACTCGCCACAAGAAGAGAGATGGCGTTAAACTACCTCATGTCTCGAAACACATAACATTAAAATAATAATGAACATAAACAACTTCAAGAGCTCTGACCTGTACTGTCTGCTGCAGGTTAATTTCGGCATTGATAGTATTGCTATTGAAACGCATAAATTTGAGTCACGAACCGCTCCGCGTATAACGTCACAGGTTTCTATCTATTCCAAATTACAGTAGTTATGGCGTGAATGCAGCATAAGCTGGTTGGTTTGGTTCAGGAGGAAATGTAAAAGGCACAGAATGAAACGCACTGATGACGTGTGATGTCTGAGTGAGCAGGTGCGCGGAGGTATGGAAATACATATGTTGACAGGCAGGACCGAATACAATGATTGGATGAACATTTTATGGTCCTATCATAGAAATATGGGCGTAGTGTCCGTGACGTCACCCATAGGATTCTGAAGAGCAGTTTTTAAGCGTAAAGTAGAGTCGAGCTGTCCGTTGCAATCTTGGCAGCGCATCACCGCGCGTCACTCCCGGGTAACTGAAAGTGGGCAAAGAGGCGGGACGTGGCTGAGGCTGAGGTGACGTGATGACTAACAGACAGTGGCCTGTCACTCAAAGTGGCCATGCCCTTAATTATGCAAAACTTTAAGGCTTTATATAATGTAAACGAATGAGCTATAAAAAAAATCACCCCCCTCACAGTTGTCATGAAGGGCACAATTAGCTGTATAGACCAAAACCACAATTTGTACCAGGCTGTTAACATGTTTTTTTCTGCTGTAAAGTTGGGCATTTTAACATAGAGCTCAATGAGATTCTGCTCCCTTCTGGAGCCTGTCCCTAGCGGCCAGTCGATGAATTGCCATTTAAGTCACTTCCGAATTGGCTTCAAGAGAAACTGCGGGAGGTTGCCGCTTGGATCCTATACACAATCCACAGACGATCTATATATATATATATATATATATATATAAATATACACTCCCCTAAAGGATTATTAGGAACACCATACTAATACTGTGTTTGACTCCTCTTTCGCCTTCAGAACTGCCTTAATTCTACGTAGCATTGATTCAACAAGGTGCTGAAAGCATTCTTTAGAAATGTTGGCCCATATTGATAGGATAGCATCTTGCAGTTGATGGAGATTTGTGGGATGCACATCCAGGGCACGAAGCTCCCGTTCCACCACATCCCAAAGATGCTCTATTGGGTTGAGATCTGGTGACTGTGGGGGCCATTTTAGTACAGTGAACTCATTGTCATGTTCAAGAAACCAATTTGAAATGATTGGAGCTTTGTGACATGGTGCATTATCCTGCTGGAAGTAGCCATCAGAGGATGGGTACATGGTGGTCATAAAGGGATGGACATGGTCAGAAACAATGCTCAGGTAGGCCGTGGCATTTAATCGATGCCCAATTGGCACTAAGGGTCCTAAAGTGTGCCAAGAAAACATCCCCCACACCATTACACCACCACCACCAGCCTGCACAGTGGTAACAAGGCATGATGGATTCATGTTCTCATTCTGTTTACGCCAAATTCTGACTCTACCATCTGAATGTCTCAACAGAAATCGAGACTCATCAGACCAGGCAACATTTTTCCAGTCTTCAACTGTCCAATTTTGGTGAGCTCATGGAAATTGTAGCCTCTTTTTCCTATTTGTAGTGAGATGAGTGGTACCCGGTGGGGTCTTCTGCTGTTGTAGCCCATCCGCCTCAAGGTTGTGCATGTTGTGGCTTCACAAATGCTTTGCTGCATACCTCGATTGTAACGAGTGGTTATTTCAGTCAAAGTTGCTCTTCTATCAGCTTGAATCAGTCGGCCCATTCTCCTCTGACCTCTAGCATCAACAAGGCATTTTCGCCCACAGGACTGCCGCATACTGGATGTTTTTCCCTTTTCACACCATTCTTTGTAAACCCTAGAAATGGTTGTGCGTGAAAATCCCAGTAACTGAGCAGATTGTGAAATACTCAGACCTGGCACCAACAACCATGCCACTCTCAAAATTGCTTAAATCACCTTTCTTTCCCATTCTGACATTCAGTTTGGAGTTCAGGAGATTGTCTTGACCAGGACCACACCCCTAAACGCATTGAAGCAACTGCCATGTGATTGGTTGATTAGATAATTGCATTAATGAGAAATTGAACAGGTGTTTCTAATAATCCTTTAGGTGAGTGTATATATATATATAAATACATTTAGACAACTTAACTTAGTGATTGCTATCAGGATGAGAAGAGACTTTCAACCAGCATAACAAAAACACAATTCTGGATAAAATCACCTAACCTGCCGTTAAATGTTATTTTATGTATTACTACATTTTTTTAATTAAAATTTTATTTGTGATGTTTTGGCATCAAAGAACTCAAACTGTGCAGTTCATCATTCTTCCAGCCCCATATACATGAACAGATCATGTATTCACATGAAAGTCTTAGAAGTGTCTTCAAGACAGAAAATTTCCTTTGATTCCGGCTACTTTAAATGTAGTCTCTGTAAGAAGCTAAAGGAGCTGTCTTTATGCAGTGACAGAGAAGAGAGAACAAAGAATAATAGTTTTTATGCTAAATCAAAAACCCTTTGACAGGTTGGTGTGATTTCCCTGGTCTCTATTTCACCCGAGTCTAATAACTACACTCAGAAATCCTCCAAAAGCTGTGAATAAACAAACCAGTATGTAATATTCCAACATCTAATCTCTTTGGTAAAGCAAGAAATAGGGTAGTGATTAAACAAGACAATATTCAAACAATCAAAAAGAGCAGTCTGAGGGGGCACTGGGGTGGGGTATCGTCTAGAAGCAGCAAAACACAATTAGGATGCGAAACTTGAACGCATCAGTCATGTTTAACTGAACGTTTGATGCTCTCACATACATTTCAGTCAGAGGGTGAAAAATTATGACTGCATTAAAGCTCTGATATTAGGCCTTAATATCCATCTCTCCCTGCACTCCCAATCCGAAGGAGGAAAATATTCCCTAGAGTCTTTTGATGATATGCAAATTATGTTTTTTAAATATTCTTTCATCTGGCCATGTTGTGAAGTCAGCTTTCTTTACACTGAACATGAAAACCTCACTTACTTTGTTAAGGAGGAGTCTGGAATGTAAAGTAAACACACAGCAAAAATTTGCACCAAAAATAATCATTGTGATTTCCAGCCACAGATTATATGATGCTGATGAGAGCATTTCTGCAGTGGTGTATAGACAAGGAATAAAACAAATAAATCATCAGGCCAGGGATTAGGATGATCCGTGAGCAGGGGATAAGTGGTTCTCAATTACATTACAATAGAACGCAACAGTAGGGTTCAGGAAGTGAGATCCCATTTATTTTCTCCATAGAGAAATTGATTTTTAATGTTAAATCATAAACTTTTCTACACAGACCTGACCTACCGTGAGCTCCAAGGTTGGTAATTGACGATATATCCTTCTGTACAAGCCATAAGTCAGTTTAATTAACTTAACAATTCATTTATAAAAAAAATAAAAAATAAACTTAATTGGACTGAGGGGTGGGCATCCAAAAGTGCTCTATCTAGCCAGTAGTAAAACTGTTTTGGCTTCGATTGGATTTGATAAACAAAACATACTTGACCTTTTAATAACATTTTTATACCTTTATTATTCTTTCTGTTTTTATAGCTTCATTTTTTTGTCTATTTTGTTGTAGTATTGGCTATCATATACAGTATGTCACTGTCTGGAACCACTGCTGCCTCCATTATAATTTTATTTGTTCTCATATTACCAACTTAAATTCCCATCTCAGAATAATAACACCACTGTCCATAATCCTGAAGAGAGCCCAACAAACCAAAGACTGTCACATAGTGCAGTAAGGAGAGTTGAGTAGAGGATCTTTTGCAGCAGTTTTAATGAATAAAGACAATACAGGTAAATCAGTAGCACTTTACTTTACAGTTCTGTTCCCCTTGTACATACAATTTAATTTTTTTAGTTATTATAATGAATGGGTAATTTCAAGGGACTAACCGTGAACCTACCCCTAAACCTAACCTTAACCCATGTAGTTACCTTATATTACCAAGTATTTTCTTAGGTAAGTACACTGTTAAAAAAAAGTCAGTAAAAATAGGGCACAATGTACTGTATAAATATGAAGACATTTTGCGTATTGTTTTATTTTACAGGTGTTTTACCTGTATTTTGAATTACACATTGCATCAGTTTGTGTTTTATGGGTTAATGGAAATTTCCATAAAATTATTGGATAATGTCCTGACCAGTACATTTTCCGTTTTTATTTTTTACAGTGTACACGTATAAAATAAAGTGCAACTGCTAAATCAAATCCAAAGCTTTGCTAAACAAAGACAATAACTGACAACTCAAGATAGAAACACAGGGAAATATACCAGAGCAAACAAGCAACTAAACAGGACACGTGAAGTTTATTCAAGTCTGCTATTGCTATCCTTCTTTTAAACCAAAAAATAAGAACGTATACTTTCAGTCTATACTTTTTATGTACTTCTCCGAAATATACTTAAAATTGCACTTAAGTATATTTGACTTAAGTGTACGTGTACGCAATCTTTTGATCAAGATATACTTAAAAGTAGGCATTCTAAGTATACTTGGCTAGTTGAGTAGCCTATGAACTATTTTTTTCACTTAGTTTTACATATTTTTCGACTCGCTGATTCATAACACTTCGAAGCTTCATGATGTCGTGTTTTGAAATCGTTCATCACTATATAAGTCATTATTTAGGGGGTTTTTTTTGCTCACAAAAACTATTCTCATCACTTCATAAAGTTATTGTAGAACCACTGTAGTGAGATGTACTTTGTAACGACATCTTTAGTACCTTTTATGGGTCTTGAGAGTGTAAAGTGCATTGTGACAATGGAGGCCTTTCTGAGCCATCGGATTTCAACTAAAATATCTTCATTTGTGTTCCAAAGATGAACGGAGGTCTTACGGGTGTCAAACGACATGAGGGTAAGTAATTAATGACAGAATTTTCATTTTTGGGTGAACTATCCCTTTAACCAAATTAACTTATAGTATATTTAATTTTTGTAAATGCATAATTAGCAACCATAGAACTATAAGAAACTTAGGGAAATATACAAACTTAGAGTCCATGAAAACAGAAACTAAATCCGTCTCATAAATGTACACTTCACATAGTCTTGTACCATGGTTGGAATCAGATGTTGTGATTTCTTTCAGAGCTTTTTGATTTGTTCAAGGCTTAGAAAGCTTTACTTAAGAAGAATATCTTGTATCTCTATGAAGTAAATTAATAGGAAAAGTGCTGTACATCTGGAGCCAAGGCCATTGAAAAATGGGATGTTACTGTTGTGCTCTATTCACATGATATGTTCATCATATCTTCATTCATACTAATTTGACCTATGATACACTCTTGTTATGACTATAACATAAATGCACCTGCCCTTGAACTTTTATCTCCTGGTGTTCTCATATTGTTGAGATTATAGATTTAGAAACGATAGAAACACTGGGTTTAAATTTAGAAAATTAAAAACTCTGAATGGTTGTTCAGATAGGGAAAGAGGCAGCAAGGCTACATACTAAGAGCTTCATACTATACAAGCCAGTGAGTCATACTGTTTTTCAGAGCTATTTACTAGGAAAGAGCCAGAGCATTTTTTTTTATCTTTCATAGAAATCTGCAACGCTGTTCTGAAGTAGGCCACATAATAATTGGACCACTTTTGGTGACCACTTGGCATTGGCATACACTGTGGACAAGGGCAGAAAAAGCAATTGTGTTATTGAACAGATTCATAGCAGGGACAGTACAAAATCTAATCAGCAGATTTCTTTATTCTAGGATGATCAAAGAAAATGATGATAAATATTGATAAAATGATAAACATGGCCATTTGAAATGATGATTGCTGTAAATGGCACACCTAATAAAACAGCTAGATTGTGGTATTTTGGGTAAATAAGGGAAAATGTGCTTTAGCTGGTCATCACCAAATAAACATGGCAGGACCCGATGCAGACCTATTATATAGACACCAAATAAATCAATCAATAAATATGTGGACATTAAATATTAGTTTGAGATGAATTATTATCTGTATAGTTTTAAAACATTAACTATAAGTATAGCCTACAAAACAATCGTCCAAGGAACAAGACAAACACTTCAGCTCAGTCTTGGCCTTGACTGAGACCTGGGTCCGCCCAGAAGACTCAGCAACACCTGCTGCTCTTTCTAATAACTTCTCTTTCTCCCACACCCCTCACCAGACTGGGAGGGGTGGTGGCACTGGTCTTCTCATTTATAACAACTGGCAATACTCAACTCACACATCTCTTTGCAATAACAACACATTTGAATACCACGCTATTACGCTTACGACTCCCGTTAAACTCCATATTGTAGTCATTTACCGCCCCCTGGTCCATTGACCACCTTTGTTCATGAGCTAGATGTTCTGCTGTCCTCATTTCCAGAGGACGGCAGCCCACTCATAGTCCTTGGCGACTTCAACATTCATCTGGACAAATCTTATGCTTCAGATTTCCACTCCCTCCTAGCATCATTCGATCTCAATCGCCACTTCACATACCCACAAATCTGGTAACCATCTGGACCTCATTTACACACGCAACTGCTCTACGGACAACATTTTGGTCAAACCTCTACACATCACAGATCATTTCTTCATCATATTCAATCTTCAACTCACTACTCATGCTCCACCAGTTCCTCCACCTGTTACCTTCAGGCGAAACCTGCGCTCACTTTCTCCTTCTCATCTCTCCTCTGCTATCTCATCCTCCCTTCCCTCATCCACACAATTCTCCTCTATGGATGTCAACACTGCAACTGACACTTTATGCTCCACTTTAACTTCTTGTCTAGACAGTATTTGCCCTCTTTCTTTTAGGCCAGCACGAGCTACTCCCTCTAACATTTGGTTATCTGATGTTATTCGTGAACACCGGACGATACTCAGGGCAGCAGAGAGAAAATGGAGAAAAATCTAACCACCCATCCGATCTAGGTAAGCATCAGTCCCTGCTCTCATCCTTCTCAGATGAAGTACATGCAGCTAAATCTTCTTATTCCAAAACAAGATCAACAACACCTCAAACTCACGCACACTGTTCAGAACATTTAACTCTCTCCTCTGCCCTCCCCCACCACCTCCCTATCTCCAGACGATTTTGTACAATTCTTCACAAACAAAACAACAACCATCAGCAGTCAGTTCTCACCCACGCGCACTGTAGACTTTAGTTCAGCCACATCCACAACCAAACATCCTCTCTTCTCATTTTCTACACTCACTAGGACAGAAGTATCTAAACTTCTCCTCTCTAGCCATCCTACCACCTGTCAACTTGACTACAGACCTGTTTCTCTACTACCATTCATAGCAAAAACTATTGAACGAGTTGTTTTCAACCAGGTTTCATCCTTCCTATCACAGAATAATCAACTGGACATCGACCAGGTTTCAAAAGGGGCCACTCCACAGAGACTGCACTACTGTCGGTCACTGAAGCCCTGCGGTCAATCATCAGATTGTTCTGTCCACCTTCTCATCATTGGCCATCACAGGGACTCCACTCCTTTGGTTTGAGTCCTATCTCACAGGTAGGTCTTTCAAGGTTGCCTGGAGAGGAGAGGAATCCCAAGCACATCCACTGACCACTGGGGTTCCCCAGGGCTCAGTGCTTGGTCCTCCCCTCTTCTCCATCTACACTACTTCCTTGGGACCCATCATTCAGGCACATGGCTTCTCATACCACTGCTGTGCTGATGACACTCAGCTCTACCTTTCATTTCAACCAGACGACCCCACAGTAGCTGTACGAATCTCCAGCTGTCTGGCTGACATCTCTGCATGGATGAGAAAACATCACCTGCAGCTCAACCTGCCAAAGACTGAGTTTCTCATCTTCCCCGCCAGTCCCACTATACAACATGACTTCACCATCCAGTTAGGTACATCCTTGATTTCCCCATCAAAGTCAGTCAGAAATCTTGGAGTAACATTTGATGATCAGTTTTCCTTCAGAGAACACATTTCTAAGATCAGAATCAAGTATTCCAGAGAGCAGTGTAATAACAGAAATTAGCGCTAAGAATGTATCAACTGATTTTGTATGGAAATGATGCTAATCAGATTGTTTTGGCTTTGCTTCTTATAACTACTGGTAAACTATAGCTCTACATTATGTCAGCAACTAATATCTAATCTAAAATCTAATATGAAAAAAAAAGAAATCAGAAAATATCATTCAAATATGTATCCACTCTTCAGAGTAAACTTTAAAAAAGGATATATTTGAAAACTAAATTAGCAAAGATGACTTCTGACATACACTTGAATAACCATTTCAATTTTTATTAACATTATGACTCACTGGAAAACACAAATGGGATTTTCAGTGCACAGAATAAGCAGAGAATGGGCTAGAGAATGAATGCAGTCAAGGTCTTTTTGAAGGACCTACAGAAGCATCTGGTGAAGCAGCTTTACATTATTTACAATTGAAACTTGACAGGGGAATCCACATAGCTACACCATTAAAGATTCATGGCATGATATTTTAGTCTAGTTTTTATGTACTTCTCAGAAAATATACTTAAAATTTAAAAGTATACTTGACTTTTACTAACTGAAAGGTCTAAGTAAATTTAGACTATAGTAACTATACTAATTACCCAATGATTTACTCACCCTCAAGCCATTCTAGGTATATGACATTCTTCTTTCAGACGAATACAATGGGAGTTATATTCAAAAGTATTCTGGTTCTTCCAAGCTTTATAATGGCAGTGAATGGCAGCCCAAAATTTGAAGCGAAAAAAAGTGCTTCCATCCATTATAAAAGTACTCCACATGGCTCTGGGGGGCTAATAAAGGCATTGAGGGTTGATTATCCCTTTTTTGGGTGAACTATCCCTTTAACGCTTTCCTCTTCACTGACTGAATTTTCCGGCTATCCATGTTTTCACTGTTATATGGTAGGGGGCGCTATTACGCATCCTCTGTAAGAGTAGAGAATCTCCTTATGCAAATGTAAAACAAAAACGATTATCAAATATTAAACAGCATATAAATCAAAACTGCCTAACGTTACCAATTGAAATGTCGACCCATGAAGAGGAAACGATGGAAATTGATGACTCGATCTACTCCATCTGTGTTTTGATCATCATTCTGAATCCGATCCAGATTTAGTCTTTTTAAACAAAAAGCTGAGAAAATCGCATATTTGTTCAATGTTGCTTTTATTGAAAGGCTGCAGCATGAAGCTAGAATATATATATATTTTAAAATGGACAGAGTTAAAGTACAGTAAAAGTTATATTAAAATAATACCTGAATAGGAACATAGTAGTAGTAGTATACTTAAAGTGCAAAACTAATATATAAATAGTAAACTATAAGTATGATTTTATGTTCACTTAAAGAAAACAAGTATACTTGCGGTATAAAACTACTAAATAGTAGCTTACTGAGTACACTTCAAAGTGTACTTTCATAAACTAACAAATGTGCTACAAGTATTAAAATAGTACACTACTATTATACTTGTACTATCTCTATAAGTGAGAAATGTAGTTGTGAACTAGCTGTGCACTTAAAGTTCACTACTGTTACACTTATAGTACACTTAAATGTATACTTCGATATACTAAAAAGAGGGCCAGTTTAGTTCCAACTAAGTAGTATTGAAATAGTGCACTTACAAGTGTACTACTACTACTACTACTACTACTACATTGATTTATTGACATACTTAAAATAAACTTTACTTAAGTATACTTCATGAAATGAACTTGAAGTGTACTTCTTTTTTTAAAGGGATAGTTTATATACAGATCTTATGTAAGGCAATGCATAAGTGTAAATAGGTCTCCTGCAATTAAAGAACTAGTGTCTGAGACCATCACTTGAAACATTGGAAAACAAAGAAGAACAAGCCCACCAGAGTGGTCTGTCAAGTCTGCATTTGAAAATGTTTTTTCTTTCTGTTGCAGAGCAGGGAATCGGATGCCAATTTTTTTTAACATGCTTTAACCTCACAAGTTAATAAGACTCTGAGGCAATTAATTCAGCTCTTCTAACTAACTATTTGGGGTTGGAATCAAGGGAAGGCTTTCAGGGAGACTCAAACAGGTGGAGATGCTATTCTGGGCAGTGGATAGTTCTCTCTTCCCAAGCAGTGTCAGAGGAACAGAAGCAGATTTCCTGGAAGTAGATTGTGTTCTACAATAATGACAGAATTGGAGCTGTAAGGCTGTATGTTCTGGCAACGGACCCGTGCTAAACAAAGTAGCACTCAAACCCCTGACTTAAGACTTCACACAGGAGAAAAGCCGAAGTGTTTCTAAATGTACACTCGCTGTAAGGACGAATGTCCTGTTCTCAACTCTTTCTCTGTATTTCTCCTTCCCTCGAGTGCATGGAGACTGTGGACCTGAGCTGAGGTGAGCATTGAGGCCATGCTGAAACCATTTTCCATCCGGCAAATAAATAAGCTTACTGCTAAGATCAATACACGCTCCTCTCATCCTCTCTGATGGAGAGTAAATGCGAGGTTCATTGCACTGGACACTAACACAGTGACCCAGTCCTGCTCTAATGAGTTTTTATCGACTGCAACATTGAAGTTCCCAGCTGTAACTTATCAGGGTTAGTGCATGCTTCCAGGCATACAGGCTGGGCCGCTTCCAATTGTGGCAATCTTCTCTCCAAAGGCTGCAGCATTCTTCTCTTCTTGTCTGCAGGATTCTTATCTATTCTTTTGTTCTGTTCTGTTCTCTTTTTTTTTGGTCTTCTCATCTGTTCTTTTCTTTTATCGCTCTCATCTCCTTGTCTCATCATTACTCATTCAGTTTGTCATAACTCATCTCATTTCATTTCTTCTCTTGTCTTGTCTCCTTTCATCTCATCTCTTCAATTCTTTTGCCTTGTCTCTTCCCTCTTATTGTTCTCCTTTTCTTCTCGTCTCCTCATCTCTTCACTCTCATTCTCTCGTCTTGTCTCATCTCAACACAACTCTTCCCTTCTCCTATCTTGTCTCTTCACTTCTTTCCTCCTCATCTCTTCCCTTTTCATCTTGTCTCTTCTCTCTTCTTGTTCTCCGCACTTTTCTTTTTTTCCTTGTCTCTTGTCTCATCTCTTTTAATTTTGCATAATCTTGCCTCTTCTCATGTATTCTCTTGTCTTGTCTCTTCATTTCTTCACTTCTCTCCTTCTCTCTTTTCTCATCTCTCTTCTTGTTCTCTGCACTCTTCTCTCATCTTTTTTTCATTTTGCCTAGTCTTGTCTCGTCTCATGTATTCTCTGGTCATGTCTCCTCATCTCTTCACTCTCCTTCTTTGCTCATTACTCATTTCTCCTCATCTTGACTAATCTCATTTAGTTTCTTCTCTTGTCTTGTCTCATGTCTTTTCATCTCATCCTGTCTCATCGTTTCTTCACTTCTCTCATCTTGTCTCTTCACTTCTATCTTCTTGTCTCATCTCTTCCCTTCTCTCATCTTGTCTCTTCTCTCTCCTTGTTCTCCACACTCTTCTCTTTTTCCTCGTCTCATCTCTTTTAATTTTGCCTAGTTTAGTCTCGTCTTATGTATTCTCTGGTCTCGTCTCCTCATCTCTTTTCATTTTGCCTAATCTTGTCTCGTCAGTATTCTCTGGTCTCGTCTCCTCATCTCTTCCCTTCTCTTCTCTCATCTTGTCTCTTCTCTCTCCTTGTTCTCCGCACTCTTCTCTTTTTCCTCGTCTCTTGTCTCATCTCTTTTAATTTTGCCTAGTTTAGTCTCGTCTTATGTATTCTCTGGTCTCGTCTCCTCATCTCTTCGCTTCTCTCCTTCTGTCTTCTTCATCATTATCCATGTCTTCTCATCTTGACTCATCTCATTTCTTCTCTCATCTTGTCTCATGCCTTGCAATCTCATCTCTTTTCATCTCATCTCATCTCTTGTCTCATCTCTTTTCATTTTGCCTAATCTTGTCTCGTCAGTATTCTCTGGTCTCGTCTCCTCATCTCTTCCCTTCTCTTCTCTCATCTTGTCTCTTCTCTCTCCTTGTTCTCCACACTCTTTTCTTTTTCCTTGTCTCTTGTCTCATCTCTTTTAATTTTGCCTAGTTTAGTCTCGTCTTATGTATTGTCTGGTCTCATCTCCTCATCTCTTCGCTTCTCTCCTTCTGTCTTCTTCATCATTATCCATGTCTTCTCATCTTGACTCATCTCATTTCTTCTCTCATCTTGTCTCCTTGTCTCATGCCATGTAAATCTCATCTCTTTTCATCTCATCTCTTGTCTCATCTTTTTTCATTTTGCCTAATCTTGTCTCGTCAGTATTCTCTGGTCTCGTCTCCTCATCTCTTCCCTTCTCTCATCTTGTCTCTTCTCTCTCCTTGTTCTCTGCACTCTTCTCTTTTTCCTTGTCTCTTGTCTCATCTCTTTTAATTTTGCCTAGTTTAGTCTCGTCTTATGTATTCTCTGGTCTCGTCTCCTCATCTCTTCACTTCTCTCCTTCTGTCTTCTCCTCCTCATCTTGACTCATCTCATTTCTTCTCTCATTTTGTCTCCTTGTCTCATGTCTTGTGATCTCATCTCATCCCTCAATTCTCTCATCTTGTCTCATCTCTTTTCTTTTTGCCTAGTCTTGTCTCATCTTATGTATTCTCTGGTCATGTCTCCTCATCTTTTCACTTTTATCTTCTTGTCTCATCTCTTCCCTTCTCTCATCTTGTCTCTTCTCTCTTCTTGCTCTCCACACTCTTCTCCTTTTCCTCGTCTCTTGTCTCATCTCTTTTAATTTTGCCTAGTCTATTCTTGTCTTATGTATTGTCTGGTCTCATCTCCTCATCTCTTCGCTTCTCTCCTTCTGTCTTCTCCATCATTATCCATGTCTTCTCATCTTGGCTCATCTAATTTCTTCTCTCATCTTGTCTCCTTGTCTCATGTCTTGTAATCTCATCTCTTCACTTCACTTCTCTCATCTTGTCTCATCTCTTTTCTTCTCATCTCTTTTCATCTCTTGTCTCATCTCTTTTCATTTTGTGGAGTCTTGTCTCATCTCACATATTCTTTTGTATCCCTCATCTCTTCACTTCACTTTTTTGCCTACTCATTTACACTACTCATTTCGCCTTGTCTCGTCTCGTCTCATTTCCTTTTTTCTCTCATCTTATCTCAGTGTCTCATCTCTTTTCATCTCATCTCTTCTCGTTTGGCCTGGTCTTGTCTCCTCATCTCTTCACTTCTCCCATCTTGTCTCGTTTCATGGTCTCATCATTACTCATCTCATCTTGACATTTAATTTCTTCTCTCATTTTGTCTCCTTCCATCTAATATCTTCTCCTTTTTGCCTTGTAATGTCTTGTCTCACCTCATCTCTTCTTTCTTCTTATCTCCTTATTCCATCTCTCATCTCATCTCTTATTTTGTATTCTTTGATTTTTTGTTCACAACTAAGCTCCCTTATCTTCCTCTCTGTCCATCCTGTGTGCTGTTTTGCCAATCATGTGAGACCTGTTTTTATGGTGTTCCTCTCTCTTCAGATCATCTCTGTCAAACTATCCATGCTTGTCACATAATGGCTGAAATTACAGAAAACCACAGTGAGTGGACGTGTCTCAGCTCAACTGGTTCAAAGGGTTAGCCATTGAGGGAGCAGTCAGTCAACCGTGATCAAACAAACCTGACAGCCATATTAATCTTTCTTTATGTCCACCTCCACAGAGCCACTGGAACAGAAAAGACAAACCTAAAGGACTGTTTGGCCTTTTCACTAGCTGATGTCTTTCTAACTCTCTATAATAATAATAATAATAATAATAATAATAATAATAATAATAATAATAATAAAAATAAACAGCTCAACTGGCTTAAATTCACCATTAAATCAAAATCAATTTATTCAAGTTTTATAAAAACATTTCAGTATTTATTATAAACGGTTTATCCTTACATATATATTTTTAATTTATGTGCCCTCGTAATCTTTAACCAAAATAACTTCCCCTCCCTCTTGCAGCAACATCTCTTCTAATCTTTGATGACATATTTACTGGTGCAAGGGCGGGACAACCTGTCACTCATGTGAGATCGACCAATAGCAAACCATAACCATCCAATCAATTCCTGTTGGACAAAGTGCCACCCTACATTTTTCTTGTTCAAGAAGCCGTTTCACTTAGACTGGGTAAACCCAGCCTGATCTGCCGGCGATTTGATTTCACCCTGCAGATCAGTCTGGAAACCTGTATTAATTTCTACTGCTTCTGTTACACTTTTGCGGGAACCAATCACAGACTGGCGTATCCACTTGGTGGCGATTGGAGGGTTTGACAGGATGACGGATAGAGAAGCAATGGGTCGTTGCCTGTTGATCACGCCTCTTGTGGTCTGATTGGTTGAAGGACTATCCAATTGCGTCTTGTGCATACATAGAAAATACATAGCAGACTCCCCAGACCAATGTTCAATCTTAAATTGGGCTTGGTCTGGTGATAGCCAGACAACGTTTCACTCATATATACATCACAATCGGGAAGAAAAGCCTATCGCAACTTCCATTTCATGCCGATTTAATTTGGCCAATGCACTTTATCCATTAAAGTTACAGGAGGCGAATCCAAAGTCAGAATGTGTGACTGGAAAAATCTGTTTGTATTCTAACATTATGATGTTAGAATAATCACAACCACCTTGATATGTACTAGATATAGTACCAGTCAACTTTATGAAAGACTTTCTTTCCAAAGTCTTTTTAGTTGTAAATGCAAAAACAAAAGTTGGCCGTATTTGGCTGCACATTTAGCCTCCATATGTCCCAAGGGACTCAGTGAGTCTTACCTCCGATGCAGATATGCAACCCACACAAAATGTACCACCTGGGAGATGGACTGCAGTGACCTTGGATATTCAGTTAAAAAGACATGATCCTTATGCACTGCAGAGTCTGCGTCCAATTCAGCTGCCTTTAATTACCCCTGCAAGTTGTGTCATTGTCTTTCCCTCCATCTCTCTCTCCCCAGTACATGCACACTAACTACATGCACACAAATGCTCACACCACTGAATCACTCAGGATTCATTAGTTCTAGAGGACACAAGTTTATGTAACTTCAATAGAAGTAAGTCACTTTTCTCATGAATATTCATTCCCAGTGTCACAGGGGTGGGGAGTCGAGGGGATGTCATGCCTCAGCTGCTGGTTCATTTCACAGCGCATATTTGGGGACTAAGCCATATACGAAAGACCAGACACTCACTCACTCAGACAAGGCTGATTGTATATAGTGAGGCTCAAAAGTCTGAGACTATTTAAAATGGTTCTGTTTTGCATTTTTCTACTTTAATATGAGAAAAAAAAACTATGTTAGTCTATACTTTTGGGTGACAGTTCAAACAGCTCAAGCCTCATATTTGATCGAATTCAATTTTGGGTATTACTTTATTTCAATGGGCCACTTAGACATTCTTCTAATTTTGCAACTACATGTCAAATAACTCTCATTAGTAGACTGTCTGCTTAATACCTGCCATCACTTTATTTTGATGCCCCCCCCCAACAGACATTCTACTGACACTACATGTCAACTTAATTTACTAACCCAAACGCCAGTGCCGGTCCCAGACTTCTGAGGGCCCTAAGCAAAACTTTGTCAGTGCATTCATAAAAATAAAACAAAATGACCCCATAACCACTTAATCTGTTCTTTCAGAGTTTCACTGTC
This sequence comes from Romanogobio albipinnatus, assembly GCA_023566225.1. NCBI lineage: Eukaryota > Metazoa > Chordata > Actinopteri > Cypriniformes > Gobionidae > Romanogobio > Romanogobio albipinnatus. Next base: position 43,688,897 of record CM042251.1, read on the forward strand.
AACCAGTTGAAACGTTCAGGAATATAATAAAAACAATAGGGCAAATAAAACAGAATATATGCATGAAATGAACAATTTAGCCTACTAATAATAATAGCCTATTATACAGAAATTGAATAAAGTAATAACATGTAAAAAATAAATAAATAATTGCATAGTCTTCATGGTATGATTAAATAAACATTGATTCTTATTAGAGTTAATGTTATTCAGTAAAGACAAGAGCAGGGAATGATTCTCTTTGATTGACATTAAATGACAGAGAGAGCAGCGGTACGTTTATTAGGCTGCTGTCACGTTAAAACAAAACACACGGACCTAATACACTAACAAGCATTCAATTACTTTCCCAGCTGTTTGTTCACTGAAGACATAACTGAATGCGTTTAAGTTAAAAAGTCCCCAAGACTGACCTTTTTACATATGTTTGCGTGTATTTGTCTGTTTAAACCATAGACTGTAAAAAAAATATGGACGTAGTGTCCGTGACATCACCCATAGGATTCTGAAGAGCCGTTTTAAAGCGCAAAGTAGGAACGAGCTGGCCGTTGCCATCTTGTCAGCGCGTCATCGCCCATCACTCCCGAATAATAGAAAATGGGCAAAGAGGCGGGACGTGGGTGGAGCTGAGGTGACGTGATGACTAATGTGGCGTTCACACCGGACGCGATTCGCGCGGATAATTTGCGATGATCACGCGAAGGTGGACGCTTGAACATTTTGAATTTACCTGCTTCATTCGCGCGTGAAATTCGCGCGTGACAACTACACAACAGACGCGAATTCGCGTCATGGGAGGGGCTTCTATATGAGCCTATATGAGCCAGCTCGTCTCGGTCACTTGACGTCTTTTTTGTACTATTAATGTGCGACAAAACGTAGTTTAAAGACTTTTTCAGGCGATAATATAGTTGTTTAAAGCCCAAATCTGTGGTTAATTTATAAAAAGAGTTTTTTTTTTATCTGGCGTTTTCGGAGTTGTGAGATCCAGGCGATCAGTGACATTCCGCGCTCGTTTACCCGGCGAGACCTGCCTTTCCTCGGCTAGTCCTTCTCACATTTGCCGCTGGCTCTGGCTCTTTTTTCTGCTCCAGTCTCGTTGTGAAATGGCTGACATAGATTTTGTTGAGAGGGTAGCTGACTGTCCGACCTCCTCACTCACTTTCTTCCAAGCAAGATCCTTTTTATTCCTGTTCCTGTAGTGATAGGATGATGTATCATACAGCTCCGGGTATCCACATTCGGCCACGATTATCTTGTCCTCCATTGTTGTTCGGATTTCTGCCTCCGCTTGTAAATGCGTCACTACTGGAGCAAGCTCATGATTGGTTAACGCGGCGTGAAATATCCGCCAAAGTTTAGATTTTTCAACTTGAGCGATTCGTGCGAAACGCGCATTCAAAACGCTCAATTCGCGTCATTCGCGCTGCCTCAATCGCGCGAATCGCACCGCAGAATGCCATTTCGCGTCTCTGCATTGACTCAACCTGTAAATCACTCGCGCGAATCGTGTCCGATGTGAACGCACCATAACAGACAGCAGATAAATGGCTATCCACCTGTCACTCAAAGTGGCCACGCCCTTAATTATGCAGGACTTTAAAGCAGGGCTTAAAAACTGAAAAAAATATCAATTGGTTCACTCCGAGCATAATCGATATTTTAGCGTTTCCGTTTTTGCGTTCCACATTAAACATTACTGTTCTGAAAACGGTTTGATTTGAAAAAATACCGGTTAATAACATTTTAATTTAGCCTATACTTTAAACAAATATGTATAAATAAAGACTTTCACTCAAAAATAAGATAACGTGATACTTACACTTGAACATTTATTTCATAACATTGTTAAAACCACAACAGAAATACCTGCATTAATTACAAAGCATAAACAGCTGGAAAAATATTGACCATTAGACAATCGAAAGTGGCCCTCTTATGCCTAATTCTTTTCAGAAGAGTGATAGCATTCTTTGTACATAACTTTTTTTTCCAACTTGTTTTAAAAATTACATGAATAAAAAAATTAATAAACTGGATAACAATTGCTCTTTTAATGCACCGTCAACTGCTAATTTCAAAGCAAACACTGCGCAACACTGCATCACATAATCAAATTCAGTCGGCTAATAAAGCTCGATCATTTAATGCAATATAACATTGTAAAACTGCAACAAAATGTATACCATTTAATACGCAGCATCAACAGTCAATATCGAAAACATTGACCTGTCCTGTATTGGCTGCCTGAAAGACTAGAAAAATGTGCGATAGATGCTAGTACTTGGATAGGCTTAAACGGAATCCATAAACTAGCCTAAATCAGTATATTTGAGCTTAAAGTCCGTACTACTTGTTTAAACGTACGAAAAGAATGTCCTCCAATATCTGCACATTCATTGAAGACCTCATTGGGGAAAGAATGTACATGAGGCATGAAAATGCGCGCTCTACAATGACTTGCGTTACCGGTAGATTCATAGATGACTGCTGCGCTGGCATGCTTGATCCGTCAACGTCACATGCTGTACTACTTAATTCATGATTGGTCACTGCCAAATTAAAATATTAAAGAGAACGATAAAATAACGTTATTAACCGGTTAATGGTCATTTCAAATAAACGTTTCTGTTCAGAACGATTAAAATTGATTTTGTTTTTGTTTCCGTTAAAATTTCATTCGTTTCCGGTTTTCCTTGAACCGGTTCAGAGCCCTGCTTTAAAGCTTTATATGATGTAATGAGTTCTAAAAAAATTCACCCCCCTCACAGTTGTCATGAAAGGCTAAATTAGCCGTATAGACCAAAACCACAGTTTGTACCGGGCTGTAAACATGTTTTTTTCTGCAGTAAAGTTGGGCATTTTAACACGGATCTCAATGAGATTCTGCTCCCTTCTGGAGCCTGTCGAGGAATTGGAGTTTAAGTCACTTCCGAATTGGCTTCAAGAGAAACTGTGGGAGGTTGCCGCTTGGTTTAAACGCATACCCGAAGCCCAAAGTAGCCTACTTGTCCGTGTTTCTCTACATCTCAAATAGCGTGGATAGAAAGCCGCCTGTTGAACAGTGTCTCTTTCGTCGCTCAATACGCTTTTACACTAGCCTGACAACCCAGACCCACATCAAGATGTTGGGTCTGGGAACTCACCATTGGCAGGGTTCAATCCGAGGGGCGGGATAAATGGTTGTCTTTAAAATTCCCTCTGCACGCAATAGGATAGCGCTACAACCAACCAGAGCAGTGGTGAGACAACAAATCACAAGTTGGTTGTGGCTGAGTCCCATGCGTTTTCCCACCGCAAGCCAACAGGGAGTTGCTAGACGACCCTGGCTGCAAATTACATTTCACGAGTTCACACTTACAAGTAATTCAGATATAAATAAATGGAATGCGTATTTGACATGCTGTCCGAGGAGAGAGCTCCAAGCTCGGTATTTGGCCAGAACCCAGAGTACTCCCCCCGTATCTCTGGTTAGGAAAGTAACCAGGTGAGTGTGAGGAAGACGGGGTGGTGGAGAGATACTGAAAACCTGTCAAGAAACTTTGTTGAGTTGACTGGGTATTTACATGATCCTCCACTTGTGCTGATTGGGTAGACATGTTGATTGCTGACAGCTGGTTGGAATAACATTATGATTGGATAGATCATTTGAATGTGCTCCTCCCGAACTTTGTTAATGAAACATCATTTGCTGCCGCTAGGGTGTGTCTAGATTTCTAGGCTACTTTTACACATGACGGTACATTATTAGACTGATTTGGATGTTATGTATGGATGACAACGCACCACTTTAAAGGAAAGGAATAGAAAATGGCATCATATTTTCATAATCATTGGAAGCCAAAATCAAAACTAAACTAAAACACAGTCCTAAATCATTCATCTTGAGACCCTGGTGGTTCGGGGGCCCTACGCAACTTACTTTGCCTACAGGGAGGACCGGCACTGCAGAACCCTAACACCTAAGCCGGAACCAGCCGTGACTGGGAACACTTCCTATAACACCCAATGTACATTTACATCATAAGAAGAATGGCATCTATGCTAATATTAGTCTCTTTGTTTATCCCGAGGCTACCGTAGTCAGCCAGATCTGGGCCGTATCCTGACCAGATGGAGGACCTGCGCCTAGACACGACCACAACGCAGACCTGAAGTGTCAGCAGAGATTGTGTAGACTATCCCCTGTGAAGCCAGCGGCACTGATCCTCAACAAACCCATCTCTGGCGTGATGACTTCAACCAGATGGAACTGGATTAAATATTTTGAATGTTCCCATCCCAATCTGATTTCTGATCTGTATCATAATCATGCACTGTTCGTTTGTTGGCCCCCCGACTGAGCCTAGTTTCTCCCATGGTTTTTTTCTCCATTCTGTCATCTGATGCAGTTTGGGTTCCCTACCACTTTCGCCTCTGGTTTGCTTAGTTGGGGACAGTATTATTGATCTGGCTGCATTGACACCATTGCGTGAGAACTGAACTGAGCTCAACGATGACATTTGAACGTTTGTTTGAACGATCACTGTTTTCTCCAGAGCTGCTGTATAGATAAATGAACTAAATTAATAACTAATGATTTTTACAACCAAAATGAATCAACACTGAACTTACATAAGCTGGACAATGACACTATTTTCTTCTAGAGCTGCTGTACAGCTGAAAACAAACTTTGTTGCATTACTGTATTGTAAAAAACACATTTACATTACAGATTATGCCTTGATTATGATGATTATGATGATTATGCCTATAATTATGCCTGTTTTAGGTTTAAATTCAGTTTTGAATCCCAGATTTTCAATGAGGCCTCAGATGTTATGCCCCACTCTATGTGTGTGTGTGTATGCATTATTTATAATTAAAAGCAAGTCCTGATGTCTCAAACACTTCAGAAGTTGCCATCAGACACTGTGAAAAGCATGGGTGGGAAAGACCTTGGCACTTTACAGTACACCAACAGTATTCTTTCTGCAAATCAAACCACATCGTATTTACTGAGTAATTAATGGTGCAGAAATGAACATTAGATAGAATGATATCCTTGGTGGTAAACATTAGTGTCCTAGTTTTCAAGGAGTCTTAAAACTATCTTTACTCAGAAGTCGTGTGTGCTCTTTTCAATGCAGAGAACTGTCTACAGAGCACGCTTTAAATTTTCAAACCAAAAGCGTATGAATATGAAAGTGATGTGGGGTGAGAACGAGAGCGCAAAATGATTGAGAGGATTTTCTCTTCTTCCCCTAAAATCAACCAAAATATAAATTATTCTATTTAAACTAAATCAAAAACTTCCACCACCCAGTGTGAGGTATTTAAAAGAGTTCAGGAACTGCTTATACCACAACATCTAAACTAAAAATCTGTCTTTTCCATATACTACTGAATTGAACGTCCCGTAAATAGCACTTTGGGACTGAACAGTGCTTTGGTTTGCAAGTATTACTTATACCGCTGGAAGCTACACGAAGGATAATTGAATGTGAATGTGAATGTCTATGTCTATTATTTCCATGCAGTTTTTTTTTTACCCTTAATAGTGAGAGAGAGACTTTTATCCACAACGATTATGTATTCTCTGAGAATCGAAACCATGACCTTGTCTATCCTCAGTGCTGGAGCGAACTCACAAAAACCATCAATACAGCTGACTCTGCAGTCATATTCCAACAAAGACACTCCCCTTCAATGTTCATTTACCTCTCTCACACTGAACATTGATTCACTTGTGTATATATAAATAACCACTTCCACACTTGCTTTACAAGTCCCTTATGTTCACTGTCTCAACTCATCTGTGTGTCCTTCTACAGTGTGGCAATGTGACAGACAAGTTAAAAATAGATGTGCAATGTATTATAGCAATTATCGTGGGTTTATTTTTGGTCTCTGATCATGCACTGTATCTTTTGAGCTAAATATTCACCCAATTAAACTTATTTGATTCTAAGTTATTGTACATTATGGTTTTTAAAAAGCACCTGCTAATAATTGCACAATTTGTGAGAATGTGGGAATGCTTTTCTCAAAAGCTACGAGTTGCCAAATACTTTTTTATATGTTGCCAAATACGTTTTAAACTAGTTAAAATGTGGGTGTATGCAGACTAATGATTGTTTTTGATCACGTGGACACTAATTCTAGCATACTGGACCTCCTACATATGTTTGATATTTCATATAAGTATATTTAGTTCATATTTTATGGCATTATAAATTAATGAAATATAGAGTGGCTTGGCAGGAGCTGTGGTGCTGCAGTAGTAAGCAAGTTTGTATCATAAAGCAGTGCAGCAACACATATATTTTCGTATATCTTATGTAAAGTTTCTTCTGATGCTATTCTGAAGAGAACATCAATATACAAAAGTTCCAACCCCGTCTCTCTCTACTGTCCTGTTTAATAAAGGCACAAAAAGCTCATAAATAAACAATTTTGGTGGCGTGTTGTGGAGTGGAGCCACTAAACAAAAGTCATCGCGTGAAAATATAATTCTTATAATGCTTATTGGTAATTGTTATGAGAAAGATATCGACAAATAATCTATTCCGTTCGATTGACTGAAAGGTCTTCTTTTGAACACGCATCAGTCAGAACGAATGATTCTAATGAGCCTTTTCTTTTTAGTGAATCGGCCACAAAAAACCTCAACGAGAGGTGTCCGAATCTTGAGTGAATGACTCTTTTGAGTCGGGGGAAAGCCATTTGTAGTGGTGTCCGAGACCATAGTGGACGTTATTGAGTGCACTCACACAACGGCTGTCCGGATTCACGGTCTTGTTTTCATTCACTCCTTCAAGTTGAATGGTATAGTGAATGAGGGTTTAGGGGGCGATTTCGGATTCAGCCAAGAGTGCTACAAGAGCAGTTCGATTCATAAACGAACGAATGATTCTTATGATCGGTTCTTTATTTAGTGAATCAAAATCACTTTGCTGATGTAATCTGACTCATTTACTGAACCTGTCTCGAAATTATCAAACTTTTAAAGCTCGTGACTAATTGTTCATATAACAACTTTGTAAAGTAGGCCTACACATTGTTAGTTTGACATTTTGAAAGAAAGCAAGAAAGAAAGTTACCAATTATGTTACCAATACATTTTGGACCACCCTGCTGAAAAATCCCGCTAAAACCAGCCTAAAATGGTTGGCTGGTTTTAGCTGGATTAAGCTGGTCTCCCAGCCTGTTTTAGCTGCCTGGTTTTTGCTGGTCTCCCAGCCTGGTTTAGCTGATCAAGCTGGTTTCCCAATCTGGACTGGAAGTTGGTGGTCTGCTTGTTTTAGCTGGTCTCCCAGCCTAGCAAAGCTGGTGAACATCTTACCTAATTACAAATCAATCAGATTCCATGCTAAGACCACACTGACCAGCTAAGACCAACACTGACCAGCTAAGACCAACACTGACCAGCTAAGACCAACACTGACCAGCTAAGACCACACTGACCAGCTAAGACCAACACCGACCAGCTAAGACCAACACTGACCAGCTAAGACCACACTGACCAGCTAAGACCACACTGACCAGCTAAGACCAACACCGACCAGCTAAGACCAACACTGACCAGCTAAGACCAACACTGACCAGCTAAGACCACACCGACCAGCTAAGACCAACACTGACCAGCTAAGACCACACCGACCAGCTAAGACCAACACCGACCAGCTAAGACCAACACTGACCAGCTAAGACCAACACCGACCAGCTAAGACCACACCGACCAGCTAAGACCAACACCGACCAGCTAAGACCAACACTGACCAGCTAAGACCAACACTGACCAGCTAAGACCACACTGACCAGCTAAGACCTACACCGACCAGCTAAGACCAGCTAAAAAGTGTTCAAAACCCCTCTTAAACCAGCCAGAAAAACCAGCTATGGCTGGGAGACCAGATAAAACCAGCCTGACCATGTTAGGCTGGTTTTAGCTGGATTTTTCAGCAGGGATCGAAGGCCTAGGCTACTTGCATTTATAGGCTACCGCCTCTAAAATGTCTTTGTAAAATAGCCTATTTAAAAGGTTTAAAGAATGGCATTAGCCTACATTTAGCCTGGGTATTTCTAATTTGTTAAATCTGTTCCGTTCATACATGATCTTTTTAAATATTCCTTCTTTCCTTTCTTCCTCAAAAGTACAAAAAGAATCGCCAATGTTAAAGAACCTGAATCATTAAGAAGAATCAAAATCACAACACAGTCATGATTTTAAGTCCTAAACACGGGTTAAACACATTTTCCTCCTAAACACTCGTGATGACTGATAACATCTTGTAAATGGGCAAAAGGTTATACTCTCCGGAGAGAAGAGCTGTGAGGGAATGAACAGATGCTTTCATTCACGATTTTTTCCTATCGTCGTGTTTTCCCCACACAGACTAAATCCTCAGGGGAAATAAATAAGTCACATGAACAGTTGCATTGACTCCAAAGAAACAGCGAAACGTCAGCGGTGCCCCGGCAACATCCAGAGCTCGACTCAACTCCTCGAGAGATGGAGCCTGAACTCTGCAGCACTTTTGGACAGATAGACGCTTATATGCGCCAGTGTGTTTCTCGTTTATAATGGGAAAACACCCCGTGAACAGTAACATAATCCGCTAAGGTAACCCCTCTCGATATATTTTACTCACAATATCTCTGACGCTGATTCATAGCAGCCTAAATAAGCCACAGAATTCAGCGATTTGACTCAGGTGTAACCTGGTAAAAAAAGAGCGAGCAACCCCACAATTTAACATAAGATTTGACCAAGAAAACAGGTTGAAACAATTTGTATTAAAATCAACTCACGCAGATGCAAAGCAACAGGCAAGATGAGGCAGGCGTTGCAGAGGAGAGGTGTCATCCTGAACAGATCCCAGTGCACAGAAACTGAAGGTAGTTCAGTCAGATGTGTGTTCATTTAACAGAAACTCTGAGCATCCGCTCGCATTGCGCTGGAGTGATGAATGATTCACTAGCGCGCGTATCTTGTAGTAAAGGGGAGGAGGCTGCGGGAACACGGGCTGCTCAACGGAGGTTTTGTCTCGAGCACAACTTTTCATTTCACTCACGCATTACTACACGCTGGTCTACATACACTATCATTAATAAGTCATCAGCAAACATTACATAATGGTAACGTCAGTTACCAACGTACATACATATATTAATTATATATGTGCAGAAAAACACCCCCAAAGCATGATGCTACCACCCCCATGCTTCACAGTAGGGATGGTGTTCTTGGGATGATACTCATCATTCTTCTTCCTCTAAACACGTTTAGTGGAATTATGACCAAAAAGTTATATTTTGGTCTCATCTGACCACATGACTTTCTCCCATGACTCCTCTGGATCATCCAAATGGTCATTGGCAAACTTAAGTCAAACCATAACCTTGGAAATAGTGGTCCCAGCTCTTTTCAGGTCATTGACCAGCTCCTCCTGTGTAGTTCTGGGCTGATTTCTCACCTTTCTTAGGATCATTGAGACCCCACGAGGTGAGATCTTGCATGGAGCCCCAGTCCAAGGGAGAGTGACAGTCATGTTTAGCTTCGTCCATTTTTTAATGATTGCTCCAACAGTGGACCTTTTTTCACCAAGCTGCTTGGCAATTTCCCCGTAGCCCTTTCCAGCCTTGTGGAGGTGTACAATTATGTCTCTAGTGTCTTTGGACAGCTCTTTGGTCTTGGCCATGTTAGTATTTGGATTGTTACTGATTGTATGGGGTGGACAGGTGTCTTTATGCAGCTAACGACCTCAAACAGGTGCATCTAATTTAGGATAATAAATGGAGTGGAGGTGGACATTTTAAAGGCAGACTAACAGGTCTTTGAGGGTCAGAATTCTAGCTGATAGACAGGTGTTCAAATACTTATTTGCAGCTGTATCATACAAATAAATAGTAAAAAAATTTTTTTTTAGATTATGTCTCTCACAGTGGACATGCACCTACGATGACAATTTCAGACCCCTCCATGATTTCCAAGTGGGAGAACTTGCAAAATAGCAGGGTGTTCAAATACTTATTTTCCTCACTGTATGTATATATATATATATATATATATATGTGTGTGTGTGTGTGTGTGTGTGTGTGTGCGCGCTGTGGTATCTGGCACCAAGATGTTAACAGCAGATCCTTTAAGTCCTGTAAGTTCCGAGGTGGGGCCTCCATGGATCGGACTTGTTTGTTCAGCACATCCCACAGATGCTCGATTGGGGGAATTTGGAGGCCAAGTCAACACCTCAAACTCGATGTTGTGCTCCTCAAACCATTCCTGAAGCATTTTTGCTTTGTGGCAGGGCGCATTATCCTGCTGAAAGAGGCCACAGCCATCAGGGAATACCATTTCCATGAAAGGGTGTACATGGTCTGCAACATTACCTGGTTGTACGTGTCAAAGTAACATCCACATGGCCTTCGCTCCCCACGTGTATCAACGAACCGGTTCACCACTGTTCCTTCCTTGGAGCACTTTTGATAGATACTGACCACTGCAGACCGGGAACACCCACAAGAGTTGCAGTTTTGGAGATGCTCTGACCCAGTTGTCTAACCAGCACAATTTGGCCCAGGTCAAACTCGTTCAAATCCTTACGCTTGCCCATTTGTCCTGCTTCTAACACATCAAATTTGAGAACAAAATGTTCACTTGCTGCCTAATTACCCACTAACAGGTGTTGTGATGAAGAGATAATCAGTGTTATTCACTTCACCTGCCATAATGTTATGCCTGATTGGTGTATATACGCACAGAAAAAAAAACATCTATTTTTATATGTTATTTTAAGTACCTGAGCGTATAGTGACTAACGAAAAAAAGGTTGAATATTTACAGGTTGAAACAGGACACACGATGCATTAAGCTGGGGGTGAAAACTTTTTGAATTTGAAGATCAAGGTAAATGAAGTATCTTCTGTTGTTTCCGAAGGGCAGTAATAAATGAAAAAAAAATTATATTTAAACAAAATGTAAAAAATCCTATGAACCTTCCTTGAACCTTTTTTAATAGTTGTGTTTGTGTCCCTCAATTGTCCTCAGTTTAAAAAGACGGATCTCAAAGTCATACAGTCACTGCTGGAGAGCGTTCAAATGTGCAAAAGATGCTGGAAAACTGAAGAATGTGCAGGACCTGGAGGGCAGTTTAACTGCTCAGGACAAACAATGGACTCATGAACCACCGTCACAAAACAAAAATCATCCAGGGAACGACACACAGTATTGAGAATCAATGGTTCATAAACTTTTGAACAGGGTCATTATAATAAACTCAAGTAATTTTTTTGTCTTGTGGACTATATGTAAACATCATGTAAAATATATTCAGGACATTACTAAATAAAAATAAAAAATTGTATGATCTCCCTTTTGTTAAAATGACTCACATTTTCTGCACATTTCACAGTTCACATGTTTTTTTCTTGCTGCATATTCACTTGTGTTCTACAGGTAAGTCCGGTCAGCACGTATAGTATTGTACAATACCGTATGTAATATGAATAACAGATTAATATGGCTATACCATGTTCAAGATTTTTTTTAAACAATTCACCAAGGCAAGTTTCTAGTTTATAGAAATAAATCTTGTTTAACAAAAATGATCAAATTAAGTTCACACATCTTAAATATTTAGTTATAACCTTAAACATTGATGTTTTTCTCCCCTCATGAATGCATTCTTATTTTTTTTATGAATGTTTTATAATTTTTCATTAAAACATTCACCTCTGGATTCAGAGACGAGGCTTAAGTTAGCCCAAGACTAAAATGCATGTTTCAACAAGCTCTTTTAACTAAAAGAAACATGCACTGACATGTCTTAAAACATGTCAGTGTAATTGTTTTTGACTCAAGATGCACACCAGTAAAAAAATAATTCTAAAGGCACGTTTATAACTGAACTAAGGCCTAATCCTGGCTTAATCCAAGCCCTGTCTGTGAAACAACATGAATATCTTTCATAAAAGTACGTTTTATTCCTACTGAAAGGAGTAGCCACTGCTGGTCTACGGAAAAGAAAACACGCACACAGTCTTAACTGAACATTGAACAATGTTTTCCTTTTTTATTCCAAAATGGCTAGGATGAAAGAAACAAGTGTAAAATATACAACATAATTCCAAACATAAAGGATCAAAAATCAGAACACAAATGGAAAAAAATTACAAACAATTCAATTGTCGTACACAGCCTGCAATGCAAATCTCTTGAGAGGGGAGAAGAAAAAAAAAAAGTTTGTGTAAACCTCAAACACTGAAGGCATTGCATATGAGTATAGTAACCCCAACATCATCAGACGTGTCTAAAACGGCATCGAAACCAATTACTCGCAATGCAACAAAACCTTAAAACTGACGAGATGTTTAGCATTTCAACCTGACGTAACATAAAACTGTCTATCCGATCGCAGGTCATCTTTGCTGGACACTATACTATTTAAGAAAGAGAAATGAAGATGAAAAGGGATTAATACAGGTTTACAGAGCTTGAACAAAACGGGGTTTTAAATTCGTAAAAACAGGTTAACTCTATTGTTTGAATACACGGCTCTCACCAGTAGCATGCAAGCATGCTGAGTTTAATATATCCTAATTAGAGCCTCAGATTTATCCTCAATTGCACAGCAGGCTGATGTCTGTTAAAGAGCTTCTTTAATTTACTTTTTTACATAAGAAAATAAAGAAAAAGAGGGCACATTGACTACACCCTGTAAAAGTGTCTTAATGAGCCACACAGACTGCTGCAAATGGCTATTGATATAATATGCACGGCTCTAAAAAATAAAAATGACAGGGGAACGAATAATGTGTTAACACAAACACAATCAACAGGGCCGGCACTCCCTTGTTGCATCAGCATGAAACTTGTGAGGAAATGATGGCTGAAACAAAAACAAAAAAAGATTACAGTTTACAGAACATTTAAGAAAATGTTTCAGTAACAAACCTGTCCATTCCTAACTTCAATTCTGTGTTAACGTGAGAAAGTTAGCTTGAAGATAGCCCACACACACGCACAGCAATGTGGCGCCCATCGTAGGGTCTCAGGACATGATTACCAGTATCTGATACGCAATAGTCTGATAAGGCACTTTCTTTTTTGTTCTTCCTCTATCAGAGAGCATGACCAAATAGTCCCTCCTGATGAATAACAAGTGTTGGCAATCTCAGTCTAAATCAAATACAACCGGCTGACTAGAACAGAGCAGAAAATGGGCATCCCAGCTCGTTTCAGCCACTTTCTCCAACACTTTCTAATATTTGGGAAACAGAAAAGAAAAAGAGACTTGTGGCATTCGTTGTAGTGTAATTTCGCCAAAGAACTGGAAAGAAAAAAAATTCACAGAAGCCAGTATATAAAATTAGAAAGAAGATACATAAATGCCTGCCCTCTAGAGACTTACAGCTGTACTGCAGGTTACAGACTCGAGGTTCATTTGGAAGAAATTCTAAATAACTATGTGGTTAACAATATAAGCCCTCTTACATATTTTACAGGGCTCTGTTGATTGGTATCAACTGTGTGGGATGATTTCGCAATAGTCCAGAAGTTAAACTATTAGAACACAAATCTCACTTTGACCTTTTCGTATCCTGATGGCATTGACAAACAAAAAATGTCTGATGCTCCACTTGACATGAGAAAGCAGCATGTTGGCCAAATTATTTTCAGCAAAACAGACGAGTCAGATAAGGATCAGTGGCCTAAACACAAGCTTTATCAATAACCAACAGGGCTAAATGTTCATGAGGTGATGATAATGTCTCCATGTCTGCAACATTTAATGGAGCTTCACCAAAAGAAACAGAAAAGCAGAGCAGCCAGAAAACCATCCGTTCAGCAGAAACTCGGGAGTGTTCATGTTATAGTTTCGTTCTTATGCTCTCCACAGTCTTGTTCCTGATTCCTTGTCATGGATGGAAAAGAAAACAAAAAACAAAAAAAAAACACCATGTCATCTCACGGTATTGAACGCACAATGAAAATAACAGCCTCCTGAACTGAAGTATCCCATGTCCTGTTCTGCATTGATGATGGTGCCGCATACAAACCGAGGATTTTTCACACGTGCGGAGAAATTAAAACAAAAATAGCCTGAAAGGAGGAAAGACGGGGAGATGTAGTCCAAACCCACCAATATATCTCACGTCCAAGTCCGGACTACAACTCCCAACAGTGCTTCTGATAGAGCCAATAAGCTGCAGAGCACAGATAAGCAACCAAACAGCAGGGTGGTATGAGGTCAAGACAAAACGCTGACGACTGAGGGGTTGTGACGGCGTCAGCTGTGCCATCCGGAGGGGCTCTAGTGATTGACCAGGCCCTGCAGCATCATCATGAGGCGCCGTGCACGCTTGCTCAGAGGGCTGTGGGCGTCCTGCTGCAGGAAGTGGAAGAGCTTCTGTCGTACCTGGGTCAGCACTGCAGACATGTGGTCTCTGGTGACTGGATCTCCATGGTCCAGGTTCATCACAGCATCTTCTAAATAGCTACACATAAAATGAGAGAAAGGGGTTAAAATTATGATCATTGTAAGTAAATCATACATAAACAGTTAAAGACTGTATGCTGTTTAAAAGTAAACACTGTTTATAAAAAATAAAAAAAAAGATCAAGTGAAAAATAATCAACCATCTAGGCATTATTATTATTAGTAGAGACGTATTATTACATAGAGACATAGCTAAATCTACTGTAGGCTACAACAGAAGCCTAATATATTGCCAATTAATTTTTTTAAACCAAACTTATTTTGACGGGTTGCCGTAAGACCTTTGAGTGTGTGTTCATGATATGACAGTTTTCTCAAATGAAACAATAAATTCTCATGAAGTGACGGTTTATGCGTTTGTGTCCTCATATAGTGACATGGCGGAGACTACAAAGACAGCGAGGGAGTGGCACACGTGCGTGTGTGTGCGTGCATATTGTTATGATATAGATTTTTGCAAGTAACATTTATATATTTTATGTTATTGCAGAGGTTTTGCCAGGGATCTTAAGAACACGAAACTGACATTTTCCCCTTTCTAAAGCTTTTCTTACGCAACTAAGAAGGGTTTGTGTTGCCGTCAGTGTTTTTATATTCCCTGTGGCATCAGAGAAATGAGTCAAATGGCATTTAACAACTCAGGCAATTCACACAAAACAACCTGGATGAGCCTCCAAGTCTTCATGAGCAAAAATGGCACATTTCAAATTGCGTACTTCTGAACAAGTATCTTTGAAATAAATGGGAACCACCAAAAAAATAGCTTTCTCCAGGTATTTTAAGAGCTCCTTGGCTTACAACTGAAAAACACCTGCTAACATCACAACCATCATGCAATCATCTGTGTCATGAAGGAGCAAATGTTTTCTCTCATATAAGGCTTTGATTCAACTGGAGGTACCGTTTACATCATTTATTTTATCAAAGTGTTTTTGCAGGAAGGCTACGTTCCTTTAATCTGTCCTGTTAGGATCACCAGCTTGCTTTGAAGCCAAATCTCATTAATATTGGAAGCACTTTGCAGGGCCAAACCTCTAACAATGTATTAATATTAAATTCAAAAAGTGCAAGAGGTCTGAGCTTTTCATAGCTGAATTTTCAACAGCCATTAGTCCAGTCTTCAGTGTCCTTCAGAAATCATTTCAACATGCCGATTTGGTGCTGAAGAAACATTTGCTCAAGAACTCAAAAGTTTAAAATAAAAACATTTATTTGAAATACAAAAATGTAAAATTATAAAAATGTCTGTCACTTATCAATTTAATGCATCCTTGCTGAATACCCCAAAAATTTGAATGTGGCCAGCCCTAGTCATTCATTCAAGTCCTCAAACACACATCAGTTTTTTTTGACAGCTGTACTAACAGAACATATTTGTTATTTCTTTAAGCTATTCTAGGGTAAAGCTTTTTTGGTCTTCTCTCCAGGCTGCTTTATTTTTATAAAGTCCATTAAGGATTAGTAAAACGCCACCTGTCTGGAAAACTATGTGGGAAATCTCTCCATCTGTCTTTAAAATTAATAGACATTGCTGTATGATACACAAGAGACTTGAGCGGCATGTTGCACAGAGGTCATCTTAATTACCTTACAAGCGATCATTAAGTTAAAGCTTCTGATTAAAAAAAAAAAGGAAATGGAATACAATGACCTTAATATCCCCAGGACTTTGCAGTGTAGTCCTGTCCAGATGGCTAAGCTTTCATGCCTCATGGCAGTTTGCTCTATTTTCACATGTGTAGGCCCCATTTCAATTCATTTAAGCCCTCAGTACTGTTATCTCAACTATAATCTATTGGCCCGGAGAGATATTACATTCCCGGTGCAGAAAAATCACAGTTTACATCTTGTATTCTGCTAACCTTTATTTGGGAAGGTAAAAGCTGATGTTAAAATGGGGAGCATGACACGCAAGGCTTGGCGGCATGACCAGGTGATGTTAAAAACAAGTCAACCAGTTGAGGTTTTGCTGTACTGTTTGTAGCAACAAAAAATAAATAAATAAAATGCACAGGCCTGGCACAAAAAAAAAAAAAAAAACAGTAAAGCCAGAACCATCCACTTTATTATTAGTTTTACTGCTCACTGCTGTTTTTTTACTCAAGTGTTACATAATGCGAAGCAGCTGTTGTGCTAATGCCAGACTTCCTTTCAGTATCACGTGCCATGAGCGCCATGTTACACAGCGTTCAGGTACAATAAATAAATAAATGCAAATTTGAATTTTTCAAAATCCCTCAAGATCCTGACTCCATTTCGTTGCACTCGGCTAGCTGTTATTTAATAAAATAAAATAAAAGTCTCTTACATAATGTAAGCCCAATATGGAATTAAGGTGTAGAGTGTGAATATTAATTGGGCCATGATAGTGTTGTCTGGTAGCCATCAGGAGCATCCAATCAAATTACTTAGTGAATATTCATGAACCAGGACTGGACTAGCACATACAACATGTTCCTTTGAGGCAATAAGTTAGGCCTACTGGGTGAATACCATAATGCTATTAATATTTAATAGTCAGATTCCAATTTAAAATAATAATTATATTAAAAATGTATGTAATTATAACTTAATATTAACACACTACCTGTCAAAAGATTGGAATAATAATTATTTAATTAACTTTTTTTGTTGTTGTGAAAAATCTAATTTCTCATTGCATTTATTGAATAGAAAAATACAGTAAACATGCTAATATTACTACAATTCAAAATAACTTCAGTTCAGCTCAAGTAACATTTCATATTATTATCAAATGTTATTCATAAAAGGAAAGTCTCAATTAAATACAACCAAAGAAAATTAAAAAAGGAAAATCAAATTTAAATTTCTTTCATTAATAATTATTTGAATATGAAGGCGTTTAATGGTTTCGGTCATAAAAGTTTTATACAAATCTATATAAACGTCTTCCTGCTTAACATAACATCCTTTTGTCCAAGCAGAAAATGGACACAAATTTACAGATGGCAATGTCCATGCACATATGGACAGTATGAAACACTAGTATTTTAGAGTGCAATTCGGAGATAGGACTGGCAGACAGGGCAGTTTATAGCAGTAAAGGGACTTGGCAGCACACAGGAAGATCATTACTCTGTGATTCACAAGAGTTAGTCCCTTTCCCCCAGCAGAGAATGCAGCCCAGACTGTACAGCACTTTAATAACTGCAGCCCAATGCAGCATTGCCACAGAAGCGGATGTCCCCTTCAACACAAGGTCATTCACAGAGGAATTAAAGAGGAGAAAGGTACGATGTCTCGAATCTTAAAGCATTAATGTCTTGTGATATGAAACCACATTTTGCCCTTGATCACGTACGACATACAGGAGGACTATAAATAAATACTTAAGTGTTTCATCATTAAAAACACAGTGCCCCGCATGCTTTTGCATACTCATTGAAACTGCGAGGGGGTGCTGAAGGAATAACTTCTATATAAAGGACATTTTGAGATGACTGCACTGACTGATAGAGCTGAAGGGAACAAACCTGATCTTGAGTTCTGTGCGTGTGCTCAGGTTGGTGGAGAGCTGCTGGATGAGGGACAGGAGGACAGCCTGATGGAGTGGACAGGGCTGCTGGCTGAACACTTGCTGAGAGTCGATGGTCTCACACACGTACAACACCAGATTCAGGTCTGCTGCGGTTAAAGCCTGCAGGAAAGAAAAATCACAGCAAGCTGTCAGGAGAAAACCCGGAGAGGACTAATACAATACCATGTTACTATGAAAGATGAACACGTATATAGAGAGACGATAGTAAAAGGTCATCTCATATCATGTCACCTGTGGAAATAAGTATTAACTGTCAGGGTTCAATTTCACCTTACAGTTCAGACTTATTATAGTGATTCTCTACAACCACTAAATTGACCGCAAAATTAGGGGTGCACCGATCCGATATTAGGATCGGATATCGGCCTGACAAAATTACTGACAAAATAGCTGGATCGGGGATCGGAAAAATGAACAGATCCACAAGCCGATCCAGGTGTTTTTTTTTTCGTCGCAGCAGAACCTACGTCATTCGTCAGCTTCACGTGTGTCGCATGCTAGAAGCAACATGGAGCGAGCCAGAGAGTCCGATGTGGAGGAGATATTTCACGCTTGCCACACCAACTAGTTCGTCGGCTGTTTGCAATGTCTGCAAAGTAACTTAAATGTTTCGAGGGGAGGTGGTATTACTGCAAAGTCAGGGTCTTTCCTGCATTGAAAATTTTTTGATGGCCGCCAAAGCGAATAGATGCTGCGCTTGTGACTGAGTGACAGAGAGACCGACCAGAGAGCTCCTCCCCCGTGCGCGCTCTCTGGGTCTTCAAAATAATCAGCGTTAGCTCTCTCATATTTCACATATTAATCCAATTCCAAATCTAAAGGTCGGAAGACCGAAACCATGTTGCACGTGACACATTCGGACAATTGCGTCCTTGAATTACCGCTGGGTGTGCATTGCACTCAAAAAATGTTGACTCTTCTCTGACCAGCTGACATAAAGCATACTTTCAATAAACAGGAGACAAATTATATTCAGTTATTAAATGTTTTCTGTGTGTTGACATCTTTCGCGATGTTCTAACAGACGGGATTCGCACACAACGCGTCTGCTAATGTCCGATTCGTGACCTAATGACTCCTTTGAACCGAATCATTTTAACGACTGGTTAGAACAACTGATCTGTCCAACACTGAACTCATGAATCAGTTTATTGATTTACTCAGAACGCATCTGAAATGAGAACACAAGTGTGCTTACCCAATTAAGCAAGAGTGGGTAGTAAGAATTATTTTTAAATTATCAACAGTATTTCAACTTATCAACTCTTATTTCTGTTGACAATATGTAGTAAAATAAATAGGCCTAGCCTACAATCATTTAGGCAGGAGTGAGGTGAAACCAGAACAAAAGTTGTTATTAGCTAGCTGATCATTTTTATTAAATTGCATATGGCAGAAAATTAAGACTATTTGTTAATTTGGAATGCTACTTTTTAATATTGATATGATTATATACCAAAACAATTATCTGTAGTGTAAAAAATGTTTGGTAACTGTCAGATTACTATTGTATGTTTGACCAATACACTGTTTTTTGTTTCCACTGCTACATTTTATTTATTTAAAGAAGTTTGATTACATTCTATTTTCGATTTGAATGCACAATTGTTTTTTAAATAAATAAGAATTCAACACTTTACATACATCTGTTATTTTGTCTTAGTTATGTTTAGTTAGTAAAGTCTGGTGCCTTTAGTCTCTTCAAGGAAGGTATAAGGTGGAAGATATGCAGTTTATTATTAATTCAACAATAGTATCGGATCGGTATCGACAGATACACAAAGCCCAGGCATCGGTATCGGGACTGAAAAAGTCGGATCGGTGCACCCCTACGCAAAATGCTAATTAAATGTAATAAATTAACAAGTGATGAATACAAATCAAGAGAATACTTAGTTATTGCAGTCTGACTGTCAGCACTTATGTTAAGACGTCTCTTCCCCTAAGTTTAATTAGGCTATTAGTGATTTGCATGATTTAACTTGAACAAAAAACCCTACAGAGGGTAACCAAAAATGTGACAGATTTCCTCCATAGAGAAGTGTAAGTAAAGAGGATTTTGTGAAGAAGTTTTGTAAATGTTCCCTTAACGGAAATTTCCGTTATTGAGGAGCCCACACTTCCCAGCCATGCATCCGTGTTTTCACCGTTATACGGTAGGGGGCACTATTACGCATCTTCTGAATGATTCAAGTGTTGATGAAAAATAATGCATTTTTGTTTAAAAGCAAAGGGTCTGTTCTTTCTTTGATATATGACACAGTATATATATGAATATTGATACATTCTTTTGATGCATGTTCAGATATTCATACAACAATATTCTGGGGGCCATGAAACTTGAGAAAGTGGTCAAAAAGTGGCAAAAAACGCTGCACAACGAGAAGAGGTGACCGGACCCTGAGGAAGATTGTGGAGAAGGACCGATTCCAGACCTGCAGAAGCAGTGGACTGAGTCTGGAGTAGAAACATCCAGAGCCACCATGCACAGGCGTGAGAAGGAAATGGGCTACAGGTGCCGCATTCCCCAGGTCAAGACACTTTTGACCCAGAAACAGCGGCAGAAGCGCCTGACCTGGGCTACAGAGAAGCAGCAGTGGACTGTTGCTCAGTGGTCCAAAGTACTTTTTTCGGATGAAAGCAAATTTTGCATGTCATTCGGAAATCAAGGTGTCAGAGTCAGGAGGAAGACTGGGGAGAAGGAAATGCCTGAAGTCCAGTGTCAAGTACCCACAGTCAGTGATGGTCTGGGGTGCCATGTCAGCTGCTGGTGTTGGTCCACTGTGTTTTATCAAGGGCAGGGTCAATGCAGCTAGCTATCAGGAGATTTTGGAGCACTTCATGCTTCCATCTGCTGAAAAGCTTTATGGAGATGAAGATTTCATTTTTCAGCACGACCTGGCACCTGCTCACAGTGCCAAAACCACTGGTAAATGGTTTACTGACCATGGTATTACTGTGCTCAATTGGCCTACCAACTCTCCTGACCTGAACCCCATAGAGAATCTGTGGGATATTGTGAAGAGAAAGTTGAGAGACGCAAGACCCAACACTCTGGATGAGCTTAAGGCCGCTATCAAAGCATCCTGGGCCTCCATAACACCTCAGCAGTGCCACAGGCTGATTGCCTCCATGCCACGCCGCATTGAAGCAGTCATTTCTGCAAAAGGATTCCCGACCAAGTATTGAGTGCATAACTGAACAATTATTTGAAGGTTGACTTTTTTTGTATTAAAAACACTTTTCTTTTATTGGTCGGATGAAATATGCTAATTTATTGAGATAGGAATTTTGGGTTTTCATGAGCTGTATGCCAAAATCATGAGTATTAAAACAATAAAAGACCTGAAATATTTCAGTTGGTGTGCAATGAATCTAAAATATATGGAAGTTTAATTTTTATCATTACATTATGGAAAATAATGAACTTTATCACAATATGCTAATTTTTTGAGAAGGACCCGTGTGTGTGTGTGTGTGTGTGTGTGTTGTGTTGTGTTGTGTTATGTATATATATATATATATATATATATATATATATATATATATATATATATATTTAAAAAAAGCGTCTGCCAAATGTATAAATGTAAATTATATATATATATATATATATAAAAAATTTAATTATCCTGTCCGCCCCTTGAAAGCTTGGTTGAGAACCACTGGCTTAATGCATGTAAAAGCATTAAAAGGGTTACTGACATGACACAGCAGTTTATCTAATCATTTCACTCCTAATGACCACAAAAAAAGCCCATAAAACGTGATCACAAGATGATAATATATATATATATTTATTTATTATGTGTGTGTCTAGCAATTAGTAACTAACCTGTTGGAAGGCCTCGTTGAGCTGGCCCTGCTGTAGTAACTGCAGTATGCTGGCCTGCTGGGCCTGGTAGTCCAGATGTGTGGAGGGGACGGGCGTTCCTGCAGCCGAACGCATGGCCTGCATGATGCTGGAGGTGACGGCTGCCTGCTGCTCTTTCATGGCCAGACTCACCTCTCCCTTCACTATGCGCTGCACCTGTGTCAGGATTGAGTCCTGCAGACTGCAGAGAGGACAGACACCTTTAGACTATGCCAACAACATAAAAAAAACAGGATTCAACTCCCTGTAATAGCTAATTTAAAGGACTGTGTTCAATAACATTTCAAATTAATATAAAGAAAGCAAATAAATACGAACTTCATTGTAAAGCTGCACAATTAATCATTAAAAAGACGGCAAATGTTATCTCGATTCAAACACCCACGCATGTATAGGTATGAAACAGCTTTACAGTCTTTTCAACCACACAGTATTATTGGGTACTGGGATAAAGGTTTATAAAGGCTTGGATAAACACTGATGTCTACAGAAGTGTTCAAAATAGAGGTAATCGCCTTTTGAAAGTAACTTGATGCTTCAAATAAAGACGGTCAATTACATTGTTACACCAGTAGGTGGCGACAAGTGACTTAATTTCATCATCGATAATTCATTCAAAAACAGATTCATCCAGTAATGAAACAAGGGAATGAGCAAGTCATTAAATCATTCATTCAAACCGAATAAATAAAAAATCCATTCAAATTAGACTGCAACAATTAACCTTTTGTAAATTACATTATTTTGTTTAGTTGCCTCTGAAGAGTGGAAAAATCGTGATTGCCATTTGTTTTTGTTTTTTTTAAACAAAAATTCTTAACTTATCCAGAATCATTTAGCTCTACTTCAATGCAGCAAATCATTTACTAAATTAGAAATAACAACAAAAAAAAACGATTTAAACTTTAGATAGCAACTATTTGGTTATGCAATCCTACAAAAGTATTTGTTCATATAATTAAATATTAATTTTCAGATTCAGATTCAGACTTGTTTAAATTATATGAATGTATATTTGCTAAATGCAACAATGGTATATGAGAAAGTATTATGGTGTTTTAACTTTCCATTAATAAAAAGGCAAAAGCTATAATACTTTTTCATACATTTACTTCCTTGTAAAATAAATGTATTAGAACAGAATTAGTTCTCAGCACTCTCAAAATAAAAGTCCTGCTTCCGACACTTTTTGGCCAAACAGAAACACTTACCAGCTTATAATAACAATAATAATAAAAAAAAAGCTAAAATGGGTAGTGAAATGGAATTTTGGTTGTAATTTGATACTATGCCAGATTCGGTAGCAATTGGCGAAGAATTTATCAAAATACAATAAAGGATTAAAAATCTAAACAAGTTTCTACGTTTTACAAGTATTGGTTTAGACTACTAAAATGTTGGTATTGTGAATATCAGACTGTAGTGTAAACCTCAAAGTAAAATAATTAAAATGACAAATTACAAGTTATCTTAGTATTTTAGTTTTAAATGCCACAGGGATTTAAATCCCTCCAACTTGAATTTAATACTACATAATCTTAATTGCATTTATGTGAGAGGAAAACAAACCAGCTTTATTGACAGGAATTAAACCCAGGATTAGGCCAAGTGCCACGCACACCAATCCATTTGCAAGGTATTCAATGCAGAGCTCCGTTCCTCTATGCATGCAATTAAGTTATCCATAAGGGAAGGCATACAAAGGAGAAAGAGAATTCCTTTTATTGATTTCAGACAGATTTTGGATGGGATTTGTGCTGCATGCATGTGACAGTAAGCCTTACTTTCCCACGATCATGTGGAGCTGATGCTGAACGTCAGAGCACACACTGGCCGTCACAGTGGTGGCCAGCTGGTCTTGAGAATTCTGGAGCGTGTCAATCATCTGTTGCAGCTGGCCAATCACAGGATCCCGCGCATCCTGGTCCCGCTGTTTCCTGTTCTTAATGTGTGTCTCCAGCTGTTGGATGTCTGTGGGAGAATGTTAAGTCATTATATATTTAGTCAAAACTGCTGAATGCAAAAGAGTTGTATTAATTAGATGGTACTACAGACGCAAGATATTTAAAACGGACATAAAATGCATGCAACAACCTGCCAGATTCATTAATATGCTCCATGTTCATTTTATTACAGTAAAAAAGCAGAAATAAAAATGTCAGATTGGTAGCGAAGTATATTGTGATGGTTCTTACACTCGTGGGTTCCCTGTTTGAAGCTGTCATTGATCTGCTGAAACATGGACTGGCAGCCTCTCTCAAACACGGGAAGCACAATGCTCTGGAAGGTTTCTTTGTAGGCTGCCTGAATGGGGCCCTGCATGGCCTCGGCAGCAGCACGACCAATGGCATCTGTAGTGTTCTGTGAATGGAAGAATAGGACAAAAAGTTAGACGAGTAAGAGTTTTCCCCAGTTTGCGCCCGTTTCATGTTCCGTGATGAATTATTCAGTGCTACACGGATGCATAGAAGTTGGTGCACTTTTTTTTTTGAACTGCTCAGATTGTAGTATGTCTTTCAGAGAAACATTCTTTCCAGCCAGAAATGTTTTTAACCCAGTCTTTGGAAAAAAATATCCTAACACATGTAAAGAATGTATATATAAAAAAATAAAAAATCTATTTATAAGTGATTCTCAAACATCAAGCCACTGACCTTGGACTTAACAACTTTGGTGACATTTTCCTTCAGTGTTCCTTCCACTGCGGTTAACTTGGCAGCAATGGTGCTGCTCATCTGGCTAGTCAAAGGATCTAGACTCTTCGATATGGCTGCATAAAAGAAACAGGGTCACCTAAAGCTCTACATAAACCTTAAAAATCAATAAACGTCTTTTCAACCATTTCACAGTGACAAAACAAGAGCGGAATGTTCTTTTTTGTATTGAACACTGATAGAAAAAAGTACAGTTAAGCTCTTGAGTTCAGCACATCAGCACTCACTTTGTGGGACGAGCTTCTTCATTTCTTCACGCAAAACTTTGTCTAGCCGGTTGCACAGACTGTTGTTCAGAGTCTGGACAAGCTGCTGAACCAGCTGGTCCTGGAGCAGTTGGTTCCGGCTTTGTCCCTCAGCCAGGATTCGCTCCATTCTTCTCTCTGTCACCAGCTAGTTAAAGATAACAACGAATTGTATGGCCCAGACAAATCGAAAGGTATTAATCTTTAGTGTGTATACGCATATGAATAAACATGAAGATCATGAACATTAGAGAACAATTATATTCATATTAGCCTTCTTGCTTTTTCTTGTGATAGTGGGCTTAGTTTTTACTTCATTTTCATCTTAGATTAAGTTGCTTAAAAATGTAGCTTCTTGGTTTGAGGTGCCATTCATAATGCATTTAACTTCTGTAATGTGACATATTTCAAAGTTAATATTCTGTAGGAATTACCGTAGAGTGGGACTTTTATCTTTCTGGTTTATTTAGCATGAAAAGTGAGGGTGGCCATGACACATGATAGGCTACAATATCAATATTACTCCTCTCAGCCAGTGTAGCCTTGGTGACTGCTGATGATTAAAAGACCATGTGTTTAAATTATCTTTAAAATAATACATTAAGAAACAAACGCTCATACATGAGCATAAGGTGATGACTGATGCTCTAGTTCATTCTCTCTTTTTGTGTTTGCGCTAATCTTCAATTAAGCTATGAGTCTCCCCCTAGTGGAAGGATACGTTCTTGCTCCTGCTGAGCCAACATGGAGTGCTCGATATGAGCCATGATGGAGCTCTGTATGGAATCCATGTGGCTGGTAACTCTCTGCAGCAGGTCCAGCTGGTTCTGTCTCAGCTCTGCTAACTCCCTCTGCTGGCTACGCAACATCTGCAGGAGCTCGTCTTGCACCTCTGTGCTCATCTGAGGACACAACAGCCAATTCATTCCTCATACATGAAACTCAAGCATCCCTGACATTGCTAAGAATCTTGCAACTGTGCCAGTCACAGCAGAACATTCATGCTACAGAGCTTGCCATGTAATTCATGTTTCGTCTCTATTGCATTAATGTTTTATTCATATGATGAATCACAGTGGCTGGACAGAAAACAAGTCTTCATGCATTTTGATTGGGTTTACACAATACAAATGCTAGGAAATGCATTCAGATTGTGATGCAGGGGGATCAACAGACTTACCTGGTTCTCAACTTGTCTAGACTGTGAGGACTCTCTGGGAAGGGAGAAAAACAAAGATGATCTAATCAGTCTATATGGATAAAGGGGCTCACCACTTAATCCCACATTAAACAACATAAACATTAATACCAGGAAGATTTACATAGTAAAGAGGGCAGCTCACTCACCCTTCATCTTTCTTGCTCTTCCTCTTGAGCTTGGGGGAGCTGCGGGGTGATGTTTTCCAGTCCTTTACGGGAAGTCTGTGCGAGGAACGGGGGCCACAGTTCCCCGAGGAGGAAGCCAGACTGGCAACCTCATCATCATGATCACTGTCAAATCAGCAGAAAAAAAAAAAAAAGACAAGTGTGAGAAAAAGAATCAGCTATCTTAATTTCCATATACAATTAATATTAACAATAAAAACACACCTCTCACGTGACACACAGCAGCCGCAATAGTGCTGTATGACAGCTGTATCGGTTTTATTTAGTTTTTTTCTCTTTTATTCAAAATAGTCACAAACTTGTTAACCATGTCACAAACTATCTGATTTTCAAATATGTGTAAGTGAATGGGTGTTAGTTGATCTATAATACGCAATGGGTGCAGCAATTCAGAGAATCAGATCTGTCAGATTTACATCACAAATTCATCCATGTCTCACGAAATACATGAAAGCAAGTGAGACCAGTGAACTGGGAGAAGAATAGAGTAAACTATATAGTTACTATATACCGTGTTATCTGATATAAATATGACACACAGTCAAATTATAACTGAAAGGATGGTGATTGCCACTTCCAAAGACATCAGTGTGTATTTTTTGCTAGTACTACTTTTTACTAGAAACCTCATATAAACATTATGTGGTTGAAAACACTGAATAGTTGTGATATATGACAAGCGCTGAGCGCATCCGTTGCTGACTCAGTGCCAGCCAAAGCGTGAATGCACATTTGAATTTAAGTGGCACCGAAATCTGCATTCTGATTCGGTCCGGTTACATACAGTTATATAGGTACCGATGCCATATTGGCACTGGGTTTCGGTACCCAACCCTAGTGATTACCCAGAGGATATGTGACATTGTGAAGCATGATCCATGTCAACCTTTGTTGCTAATTGTGACAACTAACCTATATTCCACTTCCAGTACCACAACATACATTTGTCAAAGCAGCCAGAGCACCCTTTCTCTATTTATGACTATACTTGCACGGCACGTGATGCATGTACAAAATATTCCATCAGGTCTAAAATATAAACACTTAGTTTATATAGTGAATCAGGGTAAGACAAAAAAAACATTTTGGAAGAAGGATTGATGTATTGGCCTAATTATTTAAATTTTGAACAACAACAAAAAAGTTACGTAGTGTACCTTTAAAATGTCAATAACGTCTTGGTGGCTTAATTTGATATATTTTCTACATATCCCACATGATAGGGTTCATATTACAGAAACATCCTAACTCTGAATCCCATCCTATCTGTTTAGTAACCATGGATACTTTAGTGCAGAACTCGTTTAAAACACTAAACAGGAAGTTTTTGTAATACCGCTCCTAGAGAGGAACGTTTTCTTTAGCAGACGGTTTGCATGTCCTTGATTTGAATTGCTCACATTACTGTTGTCAGCGAAGGTCAGATTTTATTCAGACAATTTGAATGAAACCATATAATGTTACAGTTCCTAATTAAGTTACCAGCCAACTGGTGAGACATTTATTTCACAGCTGGCGTTAATGTTAATATTATGTGGCCACACACCTCAATTCTCAATCTGAGATTCACATATTTTAGAGCTTCAAGTGCTTTTATGACAAGCAAATGTAAAGTTAATATGGATAGATGTGAGAAACTGAACAAATTCTTATTAAACATGAAAAATGAGCATAGTAATAGGATCTGAGCTACAGAAGAAGCGGATGATACTTCAGAATGTAAAGTTTACCTCTGCTCTGCACTTGCATCTTGACTGTCGTTCTGAGTCAAGTGATAGGTGCGCCTGTGGTAGGGGGAAGAAATGTGCCTGTCCTTTATTTCCTCCCTAGAGCTGGAATTAAACAGTCAAAAGAGTGTTATCAAATGCTTTAGCCTTGAATCTTTCTCAAAATTCATCATAAAACTCCCAGAACATAAATCAATACTAAATGGTAAGATTAAATAAACATAAAATATAATGTTCATATGTAGTTTTGTGATTTTTATTACATTATATTACTGTATATGAAATTATAGAACAGCAACTCACCAGTCTCCCAAACCATTGTCTCTCAGGCTGTTGCGAGTCTCTCGTGTGATATCGGGTGCTGCAGGCCACGCATGGTTCACACTGCTTTCAGAACAAGAACCTCCAGCTGCCACAGCGTTCTCCTGTGACAGAGCCGTCTCTAGTAGGGAGGGTGTGTTATTGAGTCTTTGTTCGCCATCCACAGATGCTGCACCCAATTCGAGAGGCAGCAAACTGTGGTCAGCACTGCTCCGGGTTCTCGGAGACAGCAGGTGGAGGACCGATGCGGCTGAAGCCATGCTGTCAGAATGCAGGACAGGGATCGAGTCAGCAGAGGCACTGGCCAGTCCCCTCTGCAGTGTCTCCGAGGCGATCTCTGGGATGTCCTGGGACATTGCCGTAGAAGCAGAGGAAATGACATCCGGAGAGCGAGCTCTGGTTGGAGAGGCCTGAGGGATAACCATGGGATCTAGGGCCTGGAGATCCAGGGAGAGAGGAGGGTTTGGAGAGGAAACCTGTGGAGGAGATGGGAAATAAGGTAGGGGAAGTCTGTGAGAATAAGGAGCAGCTTCGCAGAGCAGAGAGGCCTCTCGCAGAAAGGATGGAGAAAGCAGTGGGGGAGAGAAACCCTAACCGGATAGGGATTTTAAATGGAAGAGTGGAAGAAGGGATGCCAGATAAACAGAAGAATTGTTAGATGAGTATTTCATTTAAATCAGTTCTTAAGGACTGACCGTCTGAGCTGTCATGTAAGTTTGTGAGTGCTGGTTTGTTCAGATGGACAGTTGATATGGATAATTGCCCATGCTATGCCTACAGTAATGGCATAAGCATTTACACAAACATTCAAGTTTAGGATCAAATTAAGAATTAAATTGATCAAAAATGACAGTAAAGATTTCCATTCCTAATAAATTCTGTAATTTTTAACTTTCTATTGATTAAAGAATCCTGAAAAAATATAAATCTACATCACTGTTTCCACAAAAATATTAAGCAGCACAACAGTTTTCAACATTGATTAAAAAAAAAAATCTTGAGCAGCAAATCAGCATATTAGAATGATTTCTGAAGGATCATGTGACACTGAAGACTGGAGTAATGATGCTGTTAATTCAGCTTTGCATTCACAGGAATAATTATACTTTAAACTATGTTAAAATAACATTATAAATGTCTTGTCACTTTTGATCAATTTAATGCATCCTTGCTAAATAAAAGTATACATTTAATTTTTTCTTTAAAGTCTGTTTACAAAGTCACATATTTCATTCACAGTCACTACTAGACAATATATCACTATATGCAATTTACCATGTCCATTAATACCTGGATGTTTTCCCCAAGGCCTGAGATAAGGATGGAGTTGGATCTTGGACTGCCTGCACTGGCACTCAAAGTCAAGCTGCTGTTGCCACATTCGACAGATATTTTAGGGCTTTGGGCTAAATCATCTCCACCCCTGGAAGAAAGCGGAAGAAAGAAAATTTAGCAATGCCTATGAGTGCAAGACAGGGCCCCACATTTTACAATCTGACATGTACTTTTGTACATTGTAGTTTAAAAAGTGGAATCCAAAAGTCTCAAAGACACTTTCAAGAAAACTTGGAGGGTAAAAATTTTTTTATTCTATACAGAAAAATAAAAATTGAATCGCCCACCTTGCACCGCTGTCTGAGCTGCTCATGGCCGTGACTATGGTCAGGCTGCTTGCACTGCTGCCAGGAGAGGCAGGCATCTGAAAAAACAAGAGAGCAAGGATAAATCATCATACCATCACTGAAGAGACCTAATGATGAACACGTAATATAAAAGGCATACAGAGGCGCTGGGCGTCATAAAGGCGTCCGGGGTCATGAGTTTAGGCAAGGCTGATGGGGCTGGACTCATGAAGTCAGCTGGACTTGGAAGAGGCAGAATTTTACTCAGGTCATTCTGTGATCCACTGTCACCAGACTCCTTATCAGAGCTCATTGCCTCCACATTCAGATCAGCCAGCGGGTCAGAAAAACCTGGGACAAAGCAAATTTTTTTTTTTAAACATTAAAAAATATATTTCATTTTGAAATTTAAAATGTTAAGAATTTATACAATATAATATTCGATATATTAACAAGTCACACTATGCAATATTTCCTCTCCATAATTAATTCAGACCATAGCTTGGGTAAGCTACATTTCATTTGCCAAAACACTGTAGATTTAGCAGTGACAGTCTTGGAAACATATGTATAAAAGTAAAAGTATATATTTCCATACTCACCAAAGCCATCCTGTGATCCAGACTGAGGCATGAAAAGGGAAGATGAGGCCCCCTGATTGGGCTGGAACCAGATCTGCACATCCTGTAGTGATCTGTGGGCATAAGAGAATTATAACACCACAAACATGAATGCACACTTCATGCCTCCATCGAGAGATGTTTTTTGTGTAAATTACTCACTTTGTATGCACACAGTAGAGTTTAATCTGGATTCCTGATTTGGACTCTGAGGGTCCCTGGCTTCCTTCTGTGAGAAGACATTAAAATGCAAATGCGTCATATAAACGCTCACCTTACAGCAAGACTACAAATATTTGCATACGCAAAGCTAGCACTGAAATAAGGAAGGATCTAACCTGTTGTCATGCTTTCACTTTCCTCATCAGGGGGAAGGACCTCAGTGTGGCGCAATCGGGCACGGGCAACATCCTGTACGCCGAAGCTGAGCACAGGGTATGTAAGCAGAAACTCGGAAACGGCAGTAAAGCTGGCATTGCCTTTTTCCTGGTTCTGTAGCAGCTCCATGACGTACAACACCTACATATCAAACACACAACCCAGAGTCAGCTGTTAATAAACAACCAGTTATTCACTTACACAATATCACTGTTTGCTTGTTGCAACAGCAAAACTGACCTAAACTCAAGAATCCTATTTATTAGGTCACATGCTGGAGTTGGCTAGTTGACCATGTTTTTAATTTATTTGCTTTTATACTTCCTGTATGTCTTTCTACCTGTCCCAAAATAACTGAAATTCCAAAGACTTGCAGACAGACCTATTTTTAGTCTTTTCTGGTGCGAGACAATTATTAGATTCAAGATTATCGGCCCCACTTTATATTAGGTGGCCTTAAGTACTATGCACTTGCATCAAAAAGTAAGTACAATGTACTTATTGTGTTCAAAATGTATTGCAAAACACCTTTGCTGATATTGAGGTGGGATACGGGTAGAGTTATGGACAGGTGTGGTGGTGTGGGTAAGTTTAAGGGTAGGGTTAGGTGTAAGGGAAGTGTCAACTGTGTAATTATAAATGCAACTACAGAAATTACAGTTGTAATTACATGCAGGTATTTTTTAAAATGTAAGTACAATGTAAAAACATGTACACAATAAGTGCATTGTATCAAATAATTAATTGAAATGTTAGTACATAGTAGTTAAGGCCACCTAATATAAAGTGGGTCCAGATTAACTCCTAGCTACACTTGGTGCTTGATGTTTTGCATCATGTTTGACATCAATGTGTCCAAAAGGCATTCTTACAATGAGCTAAGACTAATATATGCATAAGATTTTAGTGCTACACCAGAGGGAGAGTATTTCAGTGCAGTGGTGGATTTAGGCAATGACGGCATGGGCAAACAGCCCAGGGCGGCATCTTGACGGGGGCGGCACGAGGCATCCGTGCCAAAAAAAGAAAAAGGAACGCGCGATCAGGGTTTTACCACTCATTTTCACTACGCCAATGATATGTCACAGTGTGGGTCAATTAACCTATGGTGCGCTTCCCAAAGCCAGCTATGGTTGCAAGTTCCGTTGTAACCAATAGAGTTCAATGGAAGTTGCGGCCATAGTTGGCTAACAATGCTTTTGGGAAATGCACCCCCGGTCAGGACACGGTGTGCACGCCCGGAGAAGTACTTTCACCAAGAAATAAGGAGGAGCAGGGTTTGGTTTAAGTCACCTCAGGGTTTCCAGTGAAGTGACGTCAGTAGGGAGAGCGGGAGAAGTTCTATATCAACACAAATTGAAATTACGGATAAGTAAAAAAGGTCTAAGCCATCAGGACAGGAGCCTAAATTAGGAAAATGAAGAGGGGAAACGTGCAAAAAATAAAAAGGTATGTATGCAGCTATCACTCATATCAATATGAGTATATTACGCATATAACAAAATGTGGTAACACTATTTTAATGTGTTCTTATTACACGTTACATGTATTTACTATAGTAATAACAATAAATTAGGCATGCAACTAACCCTAAACCAAATCCTACCCTAACCCCATTGTACATATAGTTAATTAATGTTAGTACTTAAATGTATAATTACACTGTAACATGGACACATTGTAACCTAAAATGTTGCTTGATATGCTATTACACATTGGGCAACAAAATTACTTCCGTCCAATTAGCTTAAGCAACCAGATTAAATTTTTTTTTACATGCATAATGTAATTTATAACAAATGTAATCCCTCACTTTAATGTTTTTTTACTGTAGTTTGGGGGGAATTTATGGTGTTTTTTTTTTTTAATTTCCCTCAATATATACATTTATGTAAAAGCTAAATTTAAAAAAAAAAAAAAAGATTCATTCAATGGCAAAGACATTCATAATGTGCCATGGATTAGTGGAAGATTGCTGCCATCTCCTGGAAAACAATCACTTTTCAAATTAAAATAACATGACATATCCATGGCCAAAGGATTACTCCTATACTATTTCCAAGTTTTTCATTCAGATTTATGTTTAGACATAAAATCATTATAACAACAGTTTAACATTTTTGTTGTACCAAAGTAGAATTTTTTTTTGCAATGATGTCACAACATGAAAGTCAAACCTGAACATGGAGTTATGCAGGTTATGTGTGTGTGTTTTCATTTGTTCTCAATCGGAGGGGTGGCAGAAAGGGTGGTTCGTGTCCAAGAAAGCTCAATGTCAATAACATCTTCATCAGTTTAACAACACATGTGCTGCAAATATTTTTGCACATTTCAGGTCGACAACACCACTGACAAGTAGACATCGAACAATAAACATGTCCCAGCCAGGTTCGGCAGTTGTTGGGGTGCCCTTGAAACATTTCCAGTGTGGTCTGTACTATTTGTAGCGCATTTCTGCATTTGGTTGCATTGTGAGTATTTGCAGCACGTGTTGTCAAACTGATGAAGTTTTTTTTTTATTTGCATGCGTTTTCTTCAGTTGCAGCACGTTGAGCTCTCTCAGCCACTGTAGGTTCACCCAGGCCCAGAACTGCCACGGTTTCAGTAAATAACTTAAAAGTTAATAACTTAAATTCATTTTTTTAGGGAAATGAGCAACA
This sequence comes from Romanogobio albipinnatus, assembly GCA_023566225.1. Classification (NCBI taxonomy): domain Eukaryota; kingdom Metazoa; phylum Chordata; class Actinopteri; order Cypriniformes; family Gobionidae; genus Romanogobio; species Romanogobio albipinnatus. Next base: position 43,722,483 of record CM042251.1, read on the forward strand.
TGGATATTCAGCAGGATAACTAATTTTGGTTTCCACTGAAGAAAGAAAATCAAACAGGTTTGGAATGCCATGAGAGTGAGTAAACAAAATGTGGGCATTAAATATGAAATATAAAATAATGATGAGACTGACCTTCCTCTGAACATCACTTAGAATAAGAAACTCGGCAGAGAGGTCCAAACTGGCCTTCAGGCTGGGTAGCACACTGCTGTTAAATGGATCTGGAGAAAATCTGAAAACACACAAATTAAAAAGTTCTACTAAAATTCATATTCATATTCAGATCCTATCCATAGACTTAAGGTATAGGGGAAATGCTTATAGGATTAGTTCACTCAATTTCTTTTCTTTTTCTTTTTTAAATCACTTTGACGCTTCAAAAAGTTCATAAAAAAATCATAAAACTAATGTTTTCGAATTGAGTGGTTTAGTCCAAATTTTCTGAAAACTCGTCACTTTATATGATGAACAGATTGAATTTCAAACTTTTATTTTCACATATAAACATTCATCAACTCCCACATCAGATACAGTAAATGGAAGCTCAAGCATGTTTGCTTGAAGTTCGAGAACCGATGAGGTTCATTCTCGTGTTACGCAGTGCGTTTGAGCTTCCGCAAGAACCAATGAGGTTTGTTCTCTCACGTTAAGCAGGTTCGGTTGAGCTTCTGTTTATGTTCGCTGATCAATGTTTATATGTGAATAAAAGCCTAAACTCAATCTGTTCATCATATAAAGTGATCCAGTCTTTTCAGAAAATTGACTAAACCACTCGATTCATATGGATTCGTTTTACGATCTCTTTATGAACACTTTGAAGCAACAAAGTGGTTGTTGCGTAGCTGTCTATGGAGGGACAGAAACCTCTCAGATTTCCTTTAAAATATCTTCCTTTGTGTTTCTAAGATTAACAAGTCCTCAGGGTTTGAAATGACACGAGGGTGAGTATTCATTTTGGGGTGAACGAACCTTTTGAGCTTAAACACAATAGAATATAGCTGCGGGCATATCTAACAGTTAGGATAAGTGCCTCTATTGACCATGCAAGTTCTATTACAGCTTTTAGCTTAAGAGATGAACAGACCTGATGGTTTGTAAGCAGGTCCATGACACTGTGCACCACATCTTTAGCTCCTGGTTCTGATCAGCTCCAGTGATCAGGAAACGCCAAAATGGAACGCTACAGAACAACAAAAAATGGTTTTAAGTTTAAAGATGTACAGCACATGTCTAAGGCGCACAATTTTAAAGACAAGTAAAGACAACGGCAAAGCCCAGTGTCAGATTCCCAGATGGCTTGAGATGCTGCCAAAAATGTAATTGCGATCACTGAAGACTAAATTAACTTAATACTCACTCCGGGTCTTGCTTCTTGTGGTTGTCACAAAAGAGCAGGCAGGAGAGGGGACGTCCATTATGTGGCTGCCATTCATGCAAACATCTACAAAAAAGAAGCAAGGTTACTTGTAGGGTTGGGCATCGAGAACCGGTTCCAACTTGGAACCGTTTAAAAAATAACGATGCCATTGGAATCGTTTAGAAATTTTGTTTTCGATTCCGATCATCGGTTCCAAACGCGCAAGTTTTCGGAAGTGCTTGCCGCGCCCGTTTGTTCTGTTGCAGCCATGGAGCACGGTAAGCGTCGCTCAAAAGTGTGGTTTTATTTCACTTTTTAAAAAAAAAGCCTGGGTCGGCACAGTGCAACACATATGACAAACTTATTTCTTGCACGGGAGGATGCACTACAAATATGAGTGTAGCGTGTTTGAAATGCTGCGCAGGTCTGTCCTCCTCGGGAAACCCTGCGCTAACCAACGTTATTAAAGGGATAGTTCACCCTGAAATGAAAATAAAGCCTTCTTTTACTTACCCTGATGTTGTCCCAGTGCCCTATGTCCTATGACATTTAAAATACTGTTCCTGCACGCGCTCCTATGGCAGTGAATGGCGATCAGCTAAAACATTACACAAAACAAACAAATGTATCACGCAACGATACAGGGAGACGCGCGCCATATGGAAAGTGTTCAGGGGCACACTATAAGGTTTTGCCAGAAAGAAACCGTATTATTCAGTCAAAACACTGAGCTCGGCCGTTATTCTGAGCGCGCTCCTCTGTGTGCACTATGAGCCGTCAGCAGCCGCCAGCGCTCATGCCTACTATAATAACTCGCACTGTTGTCATTGCACCCACGATAAGCACACACACACACACACACACACACACATAACCATTTTGAGAAATCAAGCTCAATAGAAAAAAACGCAATTCTCGTCTTTTCTATAACGTATATGATAAGAAATAATACTAATAATATAACCTCCTTAAGTGAATATTGTGTACCGGTTGTCATGATAATATTGCACGAGGCTACTGCGGCTTAGAGTGCGCACACAGGAACACGCGCATTTGAACAACAGCTGGGTGAGTAAAAGATGGCTTCATTTTCATTTCAGGGTGAACTAATTATCCCACCTCGTCATAATCAGGTAAGTGATTGTAGTGTAATAACAAAGCCCTTGACCAAATTGCGAATTGTGGTGAACAACAACGTTACTGAAATTATTTTTCCCCCTCGTAGATAGATGTAGCTATACGCAAATTGCCCACGCTAGTAGCAGTCCTAATATGACTGCTGTTAATGCTATTGTTAAACCGGGACTCGGTGTGAAACTCCATTCACCTTTGCAGCAAAGCAAGTGAAAATGCCAGCGGAGAAAGTCCCAAAACTAAAACTCATTATTGAATCAAAATACAATTTTCCTCTGTGAAATGAGCCTGTGACATGTTGTGACTCCACCCCTCAAAGAATCGGAATCGAGAATCGAAAAGAACCGGAATCGAAACTAAGAATCGGAATCAGAATCGTTCAAATCAAAACGATGCCCAACCCTAGTTACTTGCATGTATTATCGGACTGTAGGTTAATTGCAGGATGGTTTCAGAGGAAGAAAAAAAAAATGTACCATTTATTTTTACTATTAACAGTAAGATTACATTAAATATCAGTCATATGTTTACTACATACACATTTAATAATATAAATGTATATTAGTAGATTTTTTCCCCCCTTGAAAACTAAATGCAATAAGTGTTTTATTAATTGAAGCAGCCATTACTCCAAACTTCAGTGTCACATGATCCTTCAGAAATCATTAAAATATGCTGATTTGGTGCTCAAAAAATATCATTTTGACTCTCCTCAATGTTGAAAACAATTGTACTGCTTAATATAACAGCATTTCAATATTTAATAACATTATAAATGCCTTTACTGTCACTTTTGATCAAATTAATGCATTCGTGCTAAACCAGAAGTAATTCCTTTAAAATGTCTCGAACAAGTACCTCGGTTGGTCCTGTCCTTCAATGTAGATTTGCCAAAATTTTACATATCCGTCATGACTGGCTGTGGCCAACACAGTGCCGTCAGGGGACAGCGCTCCCTCACTAATGCGCTGCACAGAAATAGAAATGTGTTTAATAATAAACATCACACTACATAACTAATTTATGCCCACTGTGATTACATTAAATCTATCTAATTTCTTAATTAGTTAATGCAGCACTGCAGGCTGAAGGATAGCAGGCCTTACTGCTGTGTGTCCTCTAATGGTGATGAACCCATCTTTCAGTTCAGTGGCATCCACAGGCCATGAGCTGTTATTGGATCGGAGGATGTCAAGGTCCCAAACCTCAGCCTACAAGTACACACAAAAATCCAGTTAAGAGAGTAATAGTGTTAAAAACATTTGAAATCGAATAATATTTCAGAAAGAAAGTTATAAAACTGTCAAATAATAAACATACTCTGTCTTCATGAAGCAGTGCCAATGTCTGACACGGATCCTCCGGGTTATCATCATTGTCTTCCGGGATGAAGGGACACCAGATGAGTCTGCGGTTGGAATTAAGTGGAGTGTCCTCGGGCCTACGGATGTGAACGATCACTTCATCTCTAAGAGACATTGATGTTAAAGAGAAATATCATTTAAAGTTAAAGCGTATTACCATTTTACCAAATAACACTATTTTGATGGTCCACTTTACAGAGTCTACTAACTACAAGAAACTTTGCAACTACATGTCAGCTAACTCACAGTAGAGTATCAGTGGACTACCTGCTTAATATCTGCTAACTCTTTATTGTGATGCTCCCCCAACAAACATTCTACTGATTATAAGTAACTTTGCAACTACATGTCAACTTATTCTACTTACCCGAACCAGTGTACTAATACTCTAATTAGAGTAAGTTGACATGTAGTTGCAAAGTTACTTACAGTTAGTAGAATGTCTAAAGTGGACCATCGAAATAAAGTGCAATACTACAATACATGTGAATCAAGATAAAAAAAAGTTTAGATATAAAATGACAAGGAAATATTTAATATTACTTTCAAGGTCACCAATTCATACAAGTATATTTGTGACACTGATCATGTTATTTTTTTTAAATAAATATAGCTGATATTCATTCGTAATTTGATTTAATTAAATTAAATAATTATAAAAACATCATTAGGGGTCTCATTAACCTCCTGTTAACATAAAAAAAAAACTAGCACATTTCTATTTACAGAGGATACTGTATTTTGCTGCTGTGACTAGTGAGCTGCCAAATGAACATGTTTCCAGCCTCATCCACACAGCCCAAGAGGTTGGAGTCCAAGTGGGCGAAGGCAAGGTCTGTGACCGCACCGGTGAAGCCCTTAAGCAGCGAACGCTCCGTCGAGCCCAGTTGCAGCACTCGGATCATAGAATGATTGTTTGCACCTGTGAGCGATAAATAATTACAAATCATTCATTTGAATCCCATCAACATGTTATTCAAAGAAGTGTGCTAAATGAGCCATGCACAAAGACAGCGAAAGATTGTGATAAAGTGTGCAAACTGACCTCTGATGGCATAAGCCAAGTATGAGTTGGACACTGCTATTAAATTGCCATAGTAGTACTTGTGCTCCCAGTCATATTTGGCCACTGGCTGAATTTTAACCTGTAAGACAGTCATGAAGAAAAGATTCAGAGAATAAAACAATTTCCAGGGTTTCTACATATTTTTTACCTATTAATTATGACTTTCCCAATAGTTAGCTTTAAATATCATTTTATAGAGTCTTCTAAAAATTTCAAGTGACTTTTCCCAGACCTGGTAATTCCCTTATATTTTCAGGTTTTCCATGACCCGTGAAACCCTGAACTGCTAATAAGAAACACAGTTTTGCACAAGTTAATTAATTTACACACCTTGTTGCTACCACGAGCCTTACTGTCAATACTAGAGTCACGGCTGGACACAATTTCCACATTGTTTGCTCTGATGGAGACAGAGGTCGACTCATCATCTCCTGAAAGGCAGCTGGTACAAAACAAAACAAACTTATAGATTTATTGACAATAAAAAAAAGCTCTAAAAAAAATTAATAAAATACCTTCTAAAAAAAAAACAACAACAAAAAAAACTGACCATTCAGGGGCAGTAAATATAAAAATTTATATTTTTATTCAGCAAAGATGCATTAAATTGATCAAAAGTGACAAGACAGACATAATTCTATCCCTAATGTTACAAAAGATTTCAATTTCAAATAAATTCTGTTCTTTTGAACATATTCATCATGTTTTCCACATACATATTAAGCTACATAAAGTTTTTCCACATTAGCTATTGTTTCCATCCAAAGGTGAAAATTTTACCTGTGCACAAAATTGGAATATTGCAAATTTTTGGAATAATGCAGCGTTTCCCTCCCATGTGTTTAAGAAGAACAAAATAGTCACTTCCTTGGAAATTGGCGCAAAATATTGGATAAAAATGGAAGTTGCTGCAATCGGGGAAGCCCCTGTGGCTCTTTTTTCCCCCCTACGTCATAAATGACGAAGCACAATAAACTCTGTCATGTTATCTTGCGTTCGGATGCCTGATTTTTGGGAAGGCAATCATGAGAGAATTAAACCAAATCATTTTGATGACAGACTTTGGCTCAGGCATTTCAGAATGATCAAACCAACATTTGAGATGCTGTACAATGAAACAGATCCACTGGTTAGTCCAGTTATCCAATTACATCCTGAGGCAAAGTTTTTTGTTGTGCATTGAGGGATTTATTCAGTAAATGTGTTTCCATCGTAGTTTATGTGCATGTCAAAAATGAAAACTGGAGTAATGATGCTGAAAATTCAGCTTTGCCAAGACAGGAATAAATTGCATTAAAATATATTAAAATAGAAAGGTTATTTCAAATTGTAATAATAATAATAATAATAATATTATTTCACAATATATGTTTTTCTGTGTATTTTAATCCAATGAATGCAGCCTCCATGAGAATAAGAGGCTTCTTTCAAAAACATTAAAACATCTCAAACATCCCAACTTTTGAATGGTGGTAAACATATTACAAATAAAAAACATTTTAAGTTTAGATTTAAGTTTTCATTAAAAAAAAAAAATACAGCTCACAGAAAGATGACATAATATTAATGACTTGCTAAAGAATGAGAATATACAGTTAATGTTAGTGACAGCAAATACATACATGGTCTGTGTGTCCTGTCCATTGAGTTTGTCTGAGTTGTGAGAAGTCGGCTCCAACATTGCTGCATGTCCTCCTGCGCCCATAATATCCGCTCCAAGAACTCCATTCAACTCTCCATTGAAAGACAGATTTCTCTGGCTCTCTACCAAAGAGGACTCTGTGGAATTACATGACTGATAAATCAAGTCTTAAAAATGCACCTGTACATCCTCTGACACCTACTAAAATTACTTCCGAAAACATGTCAGTGAATAACCATCTATGCTCAACAGACATTTTGATTATCACTACCGTTGGTACACATATATTGTGTATGTATGGGTGTATATACAGTCAAACCACAATTTATTCAGACACCTTCAAAATTCTCATATTAATTCACAGGTGAAGTGAATAACACTGATTATCTCTTCATCACAGCACCTGTTAGTGGGTGGGATATATTAGGCAGCAAGTGAACATTTTGTCCTCAAAGTTGATGTGTTAGAAGCAGGACAAATGGGCAGGTGTAAGGATTTGAGCGAGTTTGACAAGGGCCAAATTGTAATGGCTAGACGACTGGGCCGGACTATCCTCAAAACTGCAGCTCTTGTGGGGTGTTCCTGGTCTGCAGTGGTCAGTATCTATCAAAAGTGCTCCAAGGAAGGAACAGTGGTGAACCGGCCGGGCAGCTAAGGCTCATTAATGCTCGTGGGGAGTGGGAGTGAAGGTTGGCCCGTGTAACTCAAATTGCTCAAGAAGTTAATGCTGGTTCTGATAGAAAGGTGTCAGAACACACAGTTAATCTCAGTTTGTCACGTATGGGGCTGCATAGCCGCAGACCAGTCAGGGTGCCCATGCTAACACGTCCACCACAAAGCGCCAACAGTGGGCATGTGAGCATCAGAACTGGACCATGGAGCAATGGAAGAAGGTGGCCTGGTCTGATGAATCACATTTTCTTTTACATCACGTGGATGGCCGGGTGCGTGTGTGTCGCTTACCTGGGGAACACATGGCACCAGAATGCACTATGGGAAGAAGGCAAGCTGGCGGAAGCAGTGTGATGCTTTGGGCAATGTTCTGCTGGGAAACCTTGGGTCCTGCCATCCATGTGGATGTTACTTTGACACGTACCACCTACCTAAGCATTGTTGCAGACCATGTACACCCTTTCATGGAAACGGTATTCCCTAGTGGCTGTGGCCACTTTCAGCAGGATAATGCGCCCTGACACAAAGCAAAAATGGTTCAGGAATGGTTTGAGGAGCACAAAAATGAGTTTGAGGTGTTGACTTGGTCTCCAAATTCCCCAGATCTCAATCCAATCGAGCATCTGTGGGATGTGCTGAACAAACAAGTCCGATCCATGGAGGCCCCACCTCACAACTTACAGGACTTAAAGGATCTGCTGCTAACATCTTGGTGCCAGATACCACAGCACACCTTCAGTCCATGCTTCAACGGGTCAGGGCTGTTTCGGCAGCAAAAGGGGGGACCAACAAAATACTAGGAAGGTGGTCATAATGTTATGATCGGTGTAGTTAAGAAAAACTGGTAATAAAATATGACAAGAACTGTGTCAGAACAAATTCATCTTGATAATGTCAGATAACTTTGATGGAAAGTATGTAATGGATTACAGTCAACCAATCAGCTGCCAGCTATTAAATTTAAGTACACAATCGGATAATACCAATTTAGGTCAACCAATTACAAAGCAATGCTTCATTTTGTTCAGTCTGTGGTGTAAAAAGTCACATTAGCAATTAAAGAAAAAACACTTAAGGAAACCATGGTCAGGTCAAAGCGTCTGAATAATATTTGGTTTGACTTTATATATTCTAACTTAGCAAAACCTAGTTAAAAGGGTTTCTGCAAGTTTGGTGAAGGTAAATTGAAGAATTTTTAAAGACCAAGGAATATATTCAAGGAATAAATTGAAGGGAATACAATACATCAATATATTCTCAGTGTCTCGGGAGAAACTCAAGTTGTATTAGCAACACTTTAAAGATTGAAAATACAACTTCCAACATATATCCATTACTTATTAATTCATTTTACAAAAAAAGAAGAAGCTTGAATTACTCGGCTCCCAAACACTAGAAGTTGTACTGTACCTTTTTACCATTTTTTGTTCTTCATCTGGTTTTTTTCTTGTTTTCCAGTACAAATATACAAACATTCTTAGATGCATTTAGTGAAGAAACAAAATTACTTTATATATTAAGTTTTTTTTCCTGTGAAATTGATCAAAATGAAGCGAGTTTATGACTATTACAAGTAAAAATATTTCCAAGTAGGGTGAGAAAAAACAACCTTGTGAGGTTTTACTTTTTACAAAGTGAGGTTTTCATCATTTATTGGCAGATGTTTGTTTAAACTCTTTAAGCATTTTTTTCTCTCAATAAGTAATTTCACATTTTTATTCTCCAGTCTTGATTTAAGAACTTTTAGACATTTGTACTGGAAAACTATATTTTTTGGCAGTGCATGCAACATTTAAAGCAATGACTTTATGAATTTAAGGCTTTCTGCTCTGATTTTAGACCTTTTAAGGCCTTCATCTGTGTAAGGGTGAATTAGGACTTAAGACCTGCAGAAACCCTGTAGTAATTATGCACAAAAAGTTGTGTAGGTTTCTAAAGTTTTTTGACATGCCTTCTCTCAAATTATATATATTTTTTGTTGTGGTCACGGTATAATGATACATATGAAGTGCTTTAGACTCTTGAATGACATTTATACTCATGTCGCAATTAATACTTAACACTTTCTGTCTGAGCAAAGCTGCTGCTGCGCTAGCAGGAGTTAAGCCCTTACACGTTACCCCTTCTTAGTTAACCACAATATTACACAAAATAATAACGTTTGCCACTTATAAAATCTAGTTAGCGTTATCCCGCGTTTTTGAGCAACTATAGTCAGGTGGCTCGGGCTGAAATCAAGCGCTGCGCAGCATCATCGCACCGCGGCCTAGCTGCTCCCTTCCCCGGCAACTTACCGGCCGAATTACCGGGACGATCCAGTTTTAAGATGTCCCGAAGGTGCTGTGTCGCGCCCTCTATGTCCATATTGGAACTGGAAGCCATAAAGTAGGGAAGGGGGATTAATTCGCTGGAAACTGTCAAATTCTCAATAGTTTAATTTTGTGTCTGAGCTCGCCCCTCATAAAAGCTTGCAACCGTCCCTCAACTTCCGTTGAGCGTTCCCTGCATTTCATTCCGCCGCCTCCGCCGGCAGGATTTCTTCAGTTCCGGACTGAACCACTTACATTTTTAATAAGATTACCTGTTTTTAGAGATCACTAATACATATTTATATTTTATTGGCGTGTCATCATTAGCGTTTTACTTATTACATTTTTTATTAGTTGTCAGAAAATCACCTACGGAACAAAAAAATCTAAATATACTAGTTCCTCCACCACCGATAGAAATAACAATAACATCACACTTTACTTTGATCTCCTTTATTTCCACATACATGTAGGCAACTGAAGTAGTCTCTTACTGTATTTACATTGTTGTTCTTGTTGGGAAAATCAAGTCTTCTTTTGCTCTTCCCCTCAAACCACAAATGAGTGTGTATACCTGCAGGGTCGAGCAAGCATGAAGTGTGTACAACACATGTATTTGCCCAGCAAAAATATAATGCGAGAAAGTGACTCATTTATAACGATGTTCTAGCAGATCTGTCTAGATATTTCAGTGCAAAAAACTACAACATCTCTCTAAAATATCTGTACCATCCCTTGGCACAAAGGCCTTCCTATTTTGTGAATATGATTTTCTAATCCTAAACAATGAACAACTCCTTTAAGTGTAAACATGTGAAAATGAAGAGAATCACCTCTTATTCCCACAAACTAGTATTTCTCGTCTGTTCGTTTCAGGCTTTATGTGTCTGTGATCGTTCTTAAACTGGTAATGTCAAAAAATAACCCTAAATATAGAAGGTAATAACAGCTTTGGGCACACTAGTACAAACTCAGTGGCATTTACATTCATACTTATTAACATAACATCCCACATCCCATTACGTCAAGATTTGTATCAATGGAAAACGGGGAAATGAAACCTCTAAGCTAAAACAGAAAGAATAAAAGCCCTATGAAAATTCATCTGCACTTCTGGGGTTTTTCTGTTTGTCTCAAACTCATTTTTATCCATGATTAAACTTGTTATATGTGATGTAGCATCATTGGAGGAAGCATATAATTGGAGAGCGTCCAATGATGATTCTACCATTCACAGGGTTAGGGTTACATAGAAAATGTAAAAAAAAAAAAAAAAAAGTAATTTTTAGTATGAACATCTCCTTCAGGAAACACTGGCCACCTATAATATGATAAATACTGGTTCCATTGTGTTCGGATCTGCTCAAATATGAAACAGTATCAAAAATATGAACAGGCAAGCATAGAAAAGGGGAAAAAGGTAGACGCAAAACCAGACAGGGGGAGGAACAAGATGATGACGTTGTTAAGAAAAAGTCAAAGGTTTTATTGTGTATCGTGGCTTGGTAATTATTGTCACAGAGAGCAGTGAGCAGAAATTGGGAAGCACACTGGTCTGAGGGGAAGGGGAAATTAGGGTTGTGTTCTTTGGATAGCTAGAGCAACCTGACATCAGATTGAACGGAGACACCAATTTTCAAGGGGGGCAACAACAACAACTAAAAAACTTCAACTTCAAGGAGCATATTCTAAAAACAAGCTGATAACACTTCGTACTAAATCAAAGAAAGACAGACAGTTGTTATTTCAAAGTCAAAAATCAGCAACTAAAATGTAAATATCAAACAGCCGAGGTTAGGTTAATACGTATTTGTCCTGGTCAGGGCGTCCTCAGATCTTTAAGCTCCCCATCATCATGCAGGTTGGCGAAGGAAAAGGGTCAGTTTGATGGATGTGTGGGCTTTCAGCAAAGAAACATGTCATTTCTGGAGTAGAGGCAGTACTGTATATGCCTGCATGTTTTCTGTGATTGGCTGCTGTAATCCGGTGCCGTTTCTCTTGAGTGTGATGGATGAAGGGCTGATTGACAGGTTCAGTCGTCATCTCCACCTTCCCCCACTTCCCTCCTGCTAGCCATGGGGCGTTTAACCAAAATTGTGCAGCGCCAGGCGGAACATGTCATTGGTGCAAACCCACGCCTCGTTAATGTTCTTCAGGATGAAGCTCTGATGGAATCCCATGATGGGGTCATCATCTGCCTGGAAAAGCAGAAACACAGAGACTTAGGCAAAAGATTTCATTCCGTGCAACACTTCATTAAAGAGAAGGGGAATAATTAAATCAGAGCTAAAAATTCTAATTCTGTTACACTTAAATGAAAAACATGCAACATGTTTAGCAAATTTCAAGGCATATTAATCCAGCTACAGAAAGACAAAAGCTGCATTAAGCAACCAAGACAAATTAAAGGCTGAGAGTTTGTTTTCTTTGCACAATATTCTCCATGTTTCCCACTAAGGAATTAATTCAATTAATATTTTTAAAAGATATGTTGTTCAGTGAAGGTGAAATAAAAATAAAAACATGACAGTATATAAGACCAATGCATGGTAAGGTGATAAACAATCTGCGTCAGTTTCTCATAAACACTGAGTCTAGTTTTGGGCTAAAATTATATTCAGCAATGACCCTAAATAATAAAATAACCTAAGACAAGACATCATCTATGTCATGTAAACTGACCCTTTATTAGGTTATTGTGACCATGGTTTTTATTAAAGAGATAGTTCACCCTAAAATGAAAATTAAGTCATGAGTTACACACCCTGCTGTTGTTCTAATGCCATCTAATGCCAGTCTTTTTTTTTCAGAGCACAAAAAACAATTGTCCTGCTCATAATGGCAGTGAATAGCAACCAGCATCAAGCTTTATAAAAAAAGACCCAAAAGTATCACAGAATGTTCCCATGTAGCATGTTGTATATTCCAAGTGTTCTGGGGGGTATACAATAGGGTTTGGTGAAAAACAACCCAAAATGTACTGTATAGTTTTACGAAAATCCTGACTTTGGCCATTGGTCTTCTGTGCGTTCATGAGACTCTAACGCCGTGGTTGTGAGAAATCAAGATGAACAAAAACGCGACATGAACACAATCCGTGTACCTTCTCGGTAACACTTTACAATAAGGTTTCATTTGTTAACATTTGTTAAAGGGGTGGTAAACCACGATTTCACTTTTCTAACTTTAGCTAGCGTGTAATGTTGCTGTTTGAGCATAAACAACATCTGCAAAGTTACAACGTTCAAAGTTTAAAGCAAAAGAAGATATTTGCTTTTAAAGAAATACATTTCTAAGGACTACAGCAAACGGCCGCTAGGGACTACAGACATTCCTCCAGGGTCTCTGACATCACCAGCCCCAATATTTACATAAACCCCTCCTCCGAGAATATTAAATAGGGGGGGGGGGGGGGGGGGGCATTTTGTATCGCCGTAGGGAAGTGTTGTTGTGGTATAGTTAGTAGGCTGGAGTGTTTTTACCAATGCCGACGAAACGCTGTTATTTTCATCCGGATTGCAGGTCCACTTTGTTCAGCCTTCCTAGGGACGGGGGTGCGTTGCAGTGCGTTTAACATACAACGTTATATGCATGTGTGTATGAGACAGAGGGGAACACGGTCGCATTTGCAGCAGATATATGCTGCCCATCATAAATCAAAGCACGAGACAGACAGGGGTCGGAGGAGAAGACCGGAAAATGTGACATAATGGACAATATTCGTCTGTATTTGCAATACACGAGCCGCGGTTCAGCTGCGTGAGACAAACACTGCCAGTGTGAGACGGGCACGCGCGGCTCCCGCTGCACATTTCACGGAGGAAAGCTTCCACAATCTTCACGAGTTCAATGCAGGATTCTTACAACGGCTTGTCCTGAAAGATGGATTTAAAAACAGAAGCTGTTTACGGGCCACAACCTGTAAGTATGATTTATTTTTCGTCGATGTGTTTTCCTGTAATAGTTTGTGTTGTTAAATAGCAAAGAAGTAAACATGACAACGCTCATTTGGCTCTGCAAACCAGTTTGTTAAATGCTCATTCATACTTAACGTTATCCGACAAACACCTAACGTTACAAACTTTTTAAAATCTCAACAGTGAACTTGGCATTAGTGTAAATTATTCTTTGATTAGAGCTTTTATGTATTGTTTATCTACAGGCATGCTAAACATGGTTCTGTGTTTGATTTGGCTACTAGTAAAGCCAATGTTTAGTGTTCGTTCTTGCGACAGATATTTGGCAAATCGTTCTAAAAATACAAAAGTAACGGTGCCATTCAGGAGCGATCACTATAGATCCGCAGTCTTTACTCTTGAGGACTGAACAGGTTCTGCTCGATCATCTTCACTAAAATTGTCTGGGTCTGATTCGGGCTCAAATTGGTATGGTTTTATTGACGCCATTGTACTACCCAAAGCACAGGCTACCGGTAAAGGTAAGGGGCGTGACGTTTCCGACAAACGTGTACTAGGCGGTTAGCGAATCACAACACACTGAGCCAGCTAACCAATCTGAGCCCATTGCGTATTTTTGGGGGACTGGATTCATACAACCCGGAAACCATCAGACCGTTTTTACAAGAGGGACAGAGCAGTGTAGAATAAAGGTAAACTATATGAAAAATAATGAATTTTTTTAAAAACGAAGCATGAACACATATTACAGTGCACCCCACAAACACAATCAAGCCTTCGAAAGAATGTGTTTTACCACCCCTTGAATGTATTAACTAACATGACCTAACCATAAGCAGTACATTTGTTACTGTATTTGTTCATCTTTGTTGATGTTAGTTAATAAAAATCCAGCTGTTCATGGTTTGTTCATGTTAGTTCTCAGTGCATTAACTAATGTTAACAAGATTTTAATAATGCATTAGTAAATGTTGAAATTAACATTAACAAAGATAAATAAATAAGTGCAGTCCATTATTAATTTATGTTAACTAATGTAGTTAACTAATGAACCTTATTGTAAAGTGTTACCACCTTCTCTAAGGTGAATATAGCCATTGTGTTCATCATAACAAGAAGTTATTGCGCCCTTCTGACTGACATCTGACAACCAGAGATCCGGTCTGAAGATATTCAGAAACTATACAGATACTTTTTTGGAGATTTCTAGTCATTGTATTTCATGCCGTGCTTTTATTAATCTTAATTTTTCACACAACTTGTTCTTTTTCTGGGCGAGTCGGAGTGTACTGCGGTGCTAATAGAGTCTCACAAACGCGTTTCAAGTCGCATAGCCAGGCACAGAAGGTCAAAACAATACATTACATTTTGGTTAGTTTTTGGTTATACCACCAGAACACTTAGAATATATGATATATGTTGCATGGGACCATTTGGTGATACTTTTACACCTTTTTGAAAAAGCTTGATGCTGGTTGCAATTCACTGCCATTATATGGTCTTTTTTTAAAATTCTCTTTTTGTGCTCCGAAAAAAAAGGGTGAGTAAATTACTTAATTTTCATTTTAGGGTGAACAATATCTTTAAATACACACATGCTATACACTGATGTAACTTAATCCCAAGAAGGTTAAAAGGTTTCAAATTGCTTTCTGTGCAATATAACTCATGCACAGAAGCACAGTAAGCCGAAAGTATACTTCGTTTTTTTTACAGTCGAATGCACAGCCTTGCAAAGTATACTTCTTTTGACTTGTACGCGTACACAGGCGTTTGACGCATGCGCAGTTTTGAGTATTCATCCGCCACGAGTTACAACCTATGCAAGTATGCGCACAGTTGAACACATAGCCTTGCGAAGTATACTTCTTTTGACTCGTACTCATACACAGGTGTTTGACGCAAGTTGAGCAATCATTTGCTACGAGTTACAACCTATGTAAATAGTGCAAAAAAAAACAACATTTAATGCGCACGTGTGACCTGGGCGTATTAAGTACTCTTCTGGTGACAAAATCTGCGTCACACACACTGTACGCTGACCCTCGCATACTCAGCTGATCCCAAAAGTGCCACTTTCACCCATTTTGGTTTCAAGTTACATTTTCTTCTGATGAAGGAACTCATCTCATCCCATGATGGCTATGACGATATTTGCATCATCGCAGGATTTTTTGGCCAGAGGCTAAAGACTACAGCCACTAGATAGAGCTGTTCCGCATGTTATCAACCCGCCCATAGGGGAGAGATCTCACGCACAGAATGTAAGACACAGACTGCCACACGGACAATCATAATAACGGAGCGCAGTGCAGAGTAAAGTGAGTGTTTCAACTTTTCAATTAATTCCTGTGATAGTTTAGCTTCCATATGCGATCTGAAAACGTGCCAGACTGGCGCTTACCTCAGCTCTTTGTGAGGAATGAAATCTGACTCCTGCTGCGTCTGTGCCATGACTTTCGTTCGGCTCACTCACACTTTATTGAAAAGACACGTTCAGTTTTTAATTGTAGTGTTTATTCTCTAACTGAACGAAATTATTGTATTACTATGAAGATCAAAACAACGCTTTACGGAGTGGCGTGGCCTCGTAGGGCAGCGAAGCAAATGCATTCTGGGAGTTGTTGTCTTTCATCCACATGAGACAAAAATACATTTTCTGTCTTCTCAGTCTAGAAGGCACCGAATTCAAAAATAATTTCACATTTCTACTGCATAAATGACCCAGTTTAAATACAAAGCTTAATGCTAAATCACTGATGTTACCCTTTAAAAAGGTCACAAATGGCCAACTCATTGAAAACAAATGATTTTAGATTGTTTTGTTGCTGCAAAGGCCCAAGCAAATCCACAAACACACAACAGGCAAATCAGCATCAACAAATTCGACATGTCATGGCATTCCCACCATACTAGATCTTAGAGATGTTCCGATACTCTTTTTCCCTTCCCGATACCGATTCCGATACCTGGGCTCAGGGTATCGGCCGATACCGAGTACTGATCCGATACCTGGGTGTGTATCTGTATATACAGCTGTATGTACTACTAGCCCTGTATGAATTGCTAGAATTATTTTATGGTGTGCTTTAGACTTATCCCTTAATAAAACATGAACAAATACTACTGAACTACTGTATTTATTACAGTATTTTTATTATCTGACATGCATTTGACAGTAATATTATTTATTTTTCTTAAGCGAAAAAGAACTTCAAATGCAGCCACAAATCTAACACTGCAAACTGAAAAAGGTATTTTAGTTGTACAATATAACTGTATAAAAAACAGTGCAACAAATAAATGTAGGTATATAATATCAGAAAATAATCTCTACAACAAAACAAGTGAAAAATAAGCAACCATCTAGACATTATTATTATTAGTAGAGACGTATTATTATTACATAGAGACGTAGCTAAATCTACTGTACAGCAGTAGCCTAATATATTCTGTCAATTTAAAATGTTTTAAACCAAACTATTATTTTGACGGGTTGCCATGAAGATATTTCAGTGTCTGTGTTCCTTATATGACAGTTTTCACGAATGAAACGGTAAATTCTCATGAAGTGACAGTTTATGCGTTCGTGTCCTCATATAGTGACCATAGACTGTGAATATGGACGTAGAGAAACTGGGGGAGGTTGCCGCTTGATAGTGACACACGGCAGAGATTACAAAGACAGCGAGCGAGAGCAGGCGCCCGCCATCCACACAGAGACGAAATACTGCTAAACAGCCAGTAAACAGCAGACATAGCCTACTGCTAACGCGTTTTCATTTCTTCTTCGCTGCTCTAAACAGTGGTTCCTTGTGGCAAAACAGCACAACTTTCTGTGTTTGCAATGCATTCGGAGCACCGAAGAAGAACCACGCAGTGGTTAGGCGAAGCTAGTGGTCATAACTAAGTTAGGTCTTGTTTAAGAAAATGGTATCGGATCGTACACGGGCTCAAGTACTCGCCGATACCGATGCCAGAATTCTTTGTGGTATCGGTGATATTTCCGATACTAGTATCGGAATCGGAACAACTCTACTAGATCTACACAGTGGCTTGAGCTGAACACAGCTTAAAGCCGTTAGTAGAGACGCCCGTACGGTGTGTGTGAACCCAACCGGACACTGGTCCTTACAGACATTAATAGAAGAAGGAAAGGCCATGTGACCACCGGGAGCCTTTAGGCTCAAAGGTTGTGCAGGTCAAGCCTGAAGACTTCATTGGTGCAAACCCAGGCAGTGTTGATACTTTTCAACAGAAAGGTCTGGTGGAAGCCTAGCACCTGGTCATCGTCCGCCTGATAGACAAACACACCCACACACATACACACACACTACAGCTCTTAAATGCTAATTAAACTGACTACGCACTACCATGTGACGTAAGGTGAGAGGGAAATCAAGAGAGGCTTAAAACTTCCACAGCTGCTCTTGATTTAAATGCCACTGGGATTAAGGTGATATGCATTTCAAATAGGCAAGAATGCCTTTTTAGACCTTTATCACGTACATATTTACCAAAAATATTCAACTGAAGCACTGCTGCAAAAGCATAACTGTCAGAAACCAAAAATGTACTTACTTTTAGTTGGCCTACTACCATACTCAATATGCAGCTATCAGGGGTGGGCTGGTGGTCTTGTGCTGTTATGCTGTGAGCAATTTTTGTGAAGGGCAGGCTCTGAAAGATAAAAACAAAAAAGTATGTACATCAATGTTTAAATGGAAAGATAACTTACTACGTCATATGCGTACTTTAATTAAACAGCTGATCAATATTTAACTGAGGATGTGTAATAGATCTGTACAATGTTGGTTGATTTTAGAGAATGTTTTTTATTTATCAGTAGTGGTCGATATTGGCTATTTAACTGTGCATGCTAATTTTCCCCCTATTTCTATATTTAGATTACTTTTGCACTTACCTTAGCAAATCTCAAAATAAACATCTAATTTTTTTAATACTCTACTACAATGTTGTGATGCCTAAATTCAGTAGTATATTTTAAAATGACAAGATTTTAGTGGCTTATTTGAAATTCAATCAGTCAAAATAATACAGATATTTCATATCTGCCATTTAATGGTTATCAACCATAACATTTAAATATTTATCAGCTTATAGGTAATGGCCAGAATTTTTAGTGGAGAACCTCTCACTCACTTTTTTTCCCCTCAAAAAATGATTTTAGTCCCTGAACATGGAGGAAATAAGAAATTAACCCTAACCTATTAATCTACTTTGAATCAATCTTCACCTCTAACAAAAAACACACAAATACTTACGGAAAGCTTTTCGACAATGGCTGCTTTTCCCTGGAATTGCTGACCCTCCCACGTAAGGCATGACGCATCAATCTAAGAGAAAAAGAACATTTAGATGAGCTAAAGAAGCCAATATATAGATAGTGAAGCAGTGCTGTGCCCAGTCTTATTTATAGATCTTTGTTGTCGGGTGGAAACCTTGTATCTCCAAAAACGCTACTTTTCAGAAAATGGAAAAAAATATTTTAAACTAACAATTAAACACCACATTGTCAAAGTTCATATTATACTTTTATTTATATTATATATGGTCAGACTGTTGCATGTTGCATTATTAACATTTTACCAAAATCAAGCTCAAATGGAGTTACAAAGTTTTTGACCAGCGAATTTCGTAGAATTTCAGACGTGCATATTTTGTACGTCATGGAACGGCCGCATCTGAGGCAGTAAGTGCATTGCATTATGTTTTACAGGTTATAAAGTTTACTGTAGCTATGTGGTTGCTCAGTTTATTGTCATTTGGTCAAAATCTCATGGTACTAAAAACAAAGTGCTACACACAGGTTATTTAAGACAGTCTAGCATTTGTCGTCAAGTCATAACCAATACTAAGACACACTTTTTCGCTCCTCAAATACATAAAACATTAGCATTAGGCAAGCTTGAGACAGTTTGACAAGGGCCAAATTGTGATGGCTAGACGATTGGGTCAGAGCATCTTCAAAACTGCAGCTCTTGTGGGGTGTTCCCAGTCTGCAGTGGTCAGTATCTATCAAAGTGGTCCAAGGAAGAAACAGTGGAGAACCGGTGACAGGGTCATGGGCAGCCAAGGCTCATTGATGCATGTGGTCTGATCAAACAGACGAGCTACTGTAGCTCAAATTGCTCAAGAAGTTAATGCTGCTTCGCAGTTTGTTGCGTATGGGGCTGCATAGCCGCAGACCGGTCAGGGTACCCATGCTGACCCCTGTCCACCGCCGAAAGCACCAACAGTGGCACGTGAGCATCAGAACTGGACCATGGAGCAATGGAAGAAGGTGGCCTAGTCTGATGAATCACATTTTCTTTTACATCATGTGGATGGCCGGGTGTGTGTGCGTTGCTTACCTGGGGAACACATGGCAACAGGATGCACTATGGGAAGAAGGCAAACCGGCGGAGGCAGTGTGATGCTTTGGGCAATGTTCTGCTGGGAAACCTTGGGTCCTGCCATCCATGTGGATGTTACTTTGACATGTACCACCTACCTAAGCATTGTTGCAGACCATGTACACCCTTTCATGGAAATGGTATTCCCTGATGGCTGTGGCCTCTTTCAGCAGGATAATGCCTCCTGCCACAAAGCAAAATTGGTTCAGGAATGGTTTGAGGAGCACAAGTTTGAAGTGTTGACTTGGCCTCCAAATTCCCCAGATCTGAATCTAATCGAGCATTTGTGGGATGTGCTGAACAAACAAGTCCGATCCATGGAAGCCACACCTCGCAACTTACAGGACTTAAAGGATCTGCTGCTAACATCTTGGTGCCAGATACCACAGCACACCTTCAGGGGTCGAATGGAGTCCATGCCTTGATGGGTCAGGGCTGTTTTGGCAGCAAAAGGGGGACCAACACAATATTAGGTCATAATGTTATGCCTGATCAGTGTATATAGTGTTTCTTGAGTAAAGATAACGCTGTACTTTTTCAAACAACCAGTTGTTAATTTACCCTTGCATTGCAAACAAAGATGGTCCAAACTGCATCTGGCACTTCATTCACTAGAGGTTATGAGGTTTTAGCGACAGTTTGAAGATCGAATGGAGTTACGAGGTTTAGTCACAAGCTCTTTTTAATACTTTTCATTGGTTAAATAGACAGCAGACAATTTAGTAAATTAACAAGTGACAGTAACAAATGACAGGTGGACTCACAGAAGATAAACAAAATCACACATGTATATATATATTTAATCCATTTCACCGATTATACTAATAATATATTGTGTTTCTTTTTAATTTCCTCAACAAATATTCAACATCAGTATTGTTTAACATCTTTTATACGTTTCTCAAAATGTAGATCCAAGTATGAGCACTTTAGGCCCAGTGTAGAACCACATTTCTGGCCTGAAAAGACTCTTCAGTTGAACACACGACAAAACTTGTTTGTTACTGGGCATCTAGCGTCACTCTGCAAGACATAAACCAAGGGACGCTTTGAACACTAACGTGATGGCAAGACAGAGAGACAGTAAAAACATTTCTGATTGACATCTCTCTCTTAGCTAAAGGCACCCACACACTACAAGATAATTGGGCCGATTTTGGGCCAAATTCTCCCCTTCCGACAATCCTAGTTAAGGTCCAGATTATCTTGATGGTTCTACAGATTATTTTATCAGATTTTTCCTGTGGTGTGACGTGTGTTAAGAGTGATAGATTTGGTCAGGGTATAGAGTTTTTTCTGTCTTTTATGCAAACAAACTGTGTTTGAGAGCAAAAATAACTATTGTAATTCAAAAATAAAATATTGCAAATAAAAAGTCTTCTTAAAACTTTTTTAATCCATAGTTTTCACATAGTTTTCGTCACACGCTTATAGGAACGCCCACCTGGGGGGCAAAACAAGGCTCTCCTCCATTGCTCGCTAGTAATTTTTACCAGGTTTGTAGTCAGTATTAATGCGGTAAAACAGTGATATTAAAATACCAAATTCAATATACACCTTATTGATGTTGCAAACTTTGTACAGGAAAGCAGCCGAACACAGAATATTAGTGCAACTCATTAGGTGTTTTCCCCATCAAAACCCATTATAAAGAAAACGCGTTGCGTTCATATTCTTGCCTCATCTACTCGCCTGTATATAGTATGCATCATCAAAAAGGTGTAAACTGAATTTGATCTTTTAATAGCACTGTTTTAGTACATTACAGCACTTTAAGGGTGGGTTGCACTAAGGATTCTTTAGCCTGTCGTCAGTTCACCTCCGTCTGCGGATAGATCAGCTCTATAACGTTTAACTGCGTAATTAATCTGTGTTTAAAATGAAGTGGTGCAACAACTCGATTTAAAATAAAACCCATATCAACAAATCCTTTAAAGGTCCCATGGCATGAAATTTTCATTTTATGAGGTATTTCAACATTAATATGAGTTCCCCTAGCCTGAATATTGTCCCCAAGTGGATAGAAATGTTGATCGGTGTAAACCCGAGTTCTGGCTGTCTCTCTCTGCCTTTGAGAAAATGACAGGCCAGACGAGCCAATCCTGAAGTCTCCTGTTTTGACGTCCAAGCAGGAACGGTTACCTCCCTTTCCTCCGCCCAGAGAATCTGGCACGCCCATGCAAACGCTCGAGAGATCATTCCTTGTGAACGAGTGAATGCTGGCAGTTTCTCAGTGTTTGGATGTACAAATGAAAACAGAAGTCTTTTTTCAGTTCCTTCTGATCTGTGATCTCTTATGTGTAGCTAATTATTTATTATTTGTGCACACACTGCGGCTTCTCTCTCTCCCGACAGAACGGTGTTTTCGTGTTTTCTATCTTGCGAGTCAGTGTTTTTGTACGTCCTCGTCGCGTCTATCTGTTCTACAATGTGCATACAGTCAGAGTTTCTGCTCAACATCGGCCTCACACACGCCGAAGCTCGGGCTGCACTGACTGGTCGGCCTTCAACATCCCCGACCCCCAGTACTGCATCTGGCCCACAGCGGAGGCACCAAACGCGGCGCGAGATTAAGCAGAAGGGGGGTAAGCGTGAGGGTATCATAGGCTAGCCAGCCTAGCCCCACAATAAACTGGATTACATTCGATTACTGCTGTTGTGTCTTTGTTTGCGCTGTGTACTCAACGCGCGTCACTGACGCTTTTCATGATTGGAACATATCTTAAAATAATGCTATAATCAACACTTACTAACTCGTTCATCTCGACAGCTGTAATGGTACATTGCATGTGTTACAAAGTTGGTAATAATGATGAAGACGGACTCGTGTGACTGGGACTCGTGTTTATTCAGAACTCTCAGATACAAACACAATAAACTCACAGCGCTGACTGACAGCGCTCTCATAACTCAGTAGGTACTATAAATAACTTTGTTAGCGATCGCTGTGCTCCGTCTCTGGTACGTTAGTGACGTCCGGTTTGCGAACGAATCATTCTTTTGAATCGGTTCTTTTTAGTGAACCGAACCAGTTCACCAAATCGGACTGAATCGTTCTAAACGGTTCGCGTTTCGAGTCAGCGCTGATCCCTAATTTACTAAAGTTACTAACTTTCTGACATGAGTGACAGCCCCTCCGATTAGAAATAAACTAATAACCTGAAGTATATGCTGTAACTACAACAGTTCACCCTGAACTGAGACATGCTGAGAACTAATGTGAAGTGAACTCAGGTCCATCCGTCTCTCTGGCAGCAGCTCGTGCGTCGTAGACCTCGTTAAACCACGCCCCCACCGCTAATTTCAAATGCAAAGATGTCAGCCAATCACAACAGTGGGCGTTTTTACTGAAGTCTCACAGCAGACACGCCTCTTGAAGCAGGGCATTCAGCCACAGGGCAAACAGCAGTATAGAAAAAATGCCTTTTATTTCTAAATTATGACATTTTATGATGTAATAATCATACTAACAATATAAGTACACCTCAGGAAACATTATAAAATAATAGAAAAATGCCATGCCATGGGACCTTTAAACTTTGCTTAATTTAATCCTTATTGGTGCAGCTCACCCTATAGTGTGATTCACGTTAAGCGTTTTAAAACGTCCCGCTGTTTTCAGTGATTGAAATACTGCAGCAGGTGCTGTATATGGATCATAAGTGGCCAAAACATGCATCTTGTTCACATGTTTTTGTTTTAAGATGGAAATTTGACAGGCTTGCGCTGTAGTTCTATGGAGTTCTATGGCGGTTTTGCCCTCCAAGGCTCCGCGACAGTCACGTGACTGAAAACTATGGATTGCCAAAATGAAATATTGATAGAATAGACTTGGTCGGCATTACTGGGAACGCCCACAAAAACGTCATATTCGCCATATGCCGTGGGGGGAAACAAGCCATTAGAATGAATGCACGTAGACCTTTTTAGATGCTTTATCTTTATTCTTTGTAATGATTACGATTTATTTTTGCTTGGTGCAGTCCCGAAAAGTTGCCATGTGGCGTTCTGCACCTCTAGTAATTTATCTGAAGCTTTAGAGTAAAGATAAAGCGTCTAACAATGTCTACGTGCATTAATTCTAATGGCTTGTTATCCCCCACGGCATATGGCGTTTTTGTGGGCGTTCCCAGTAATGCCGACCAAGTCTATAAGGGACTGTTTACACGACACTGTTTTCAATTAAAAACGCAAAACGTTTTATGTGTTTTGGCCGTTCATTTACATGACAGCAGCATTTTGGGTGCCTGAAAATGCAAACTTTTGAAAAAAGGTTTCAAAGTGCAAGTTTTTGAAGTCTGTGAAAACGATGATGTTTTGAGCATGCGTATTACATGTTCAGTTTATAGTGTTTCATCGCCATCTAATGGCCTAGCAGCAGAACACAGCGATTTAAGTCGTTTTCGTGGATCCGTGTGAAGGGGGATAGTTTTGACAATGGTGTCGTCTATACACGGAAAACTCAAAGGAAAAACTTTGTTTTAAGCATATCGTTGTCGCTTAAACATACCCTAAATCTTTGTTTTTCTTTGTGTAGTTTTACTTTGCTTTTTGCAGTTTTTTTATTATTTGCTTTCTTTTCTGCTGTCATTGTTTGCGACTCTAGAACCTTTGCTTGTAAGTTGAAAAGTTTTGAATTCAAGTGAAGCTGCACTTTAGTGGGCGGTATCTAAGCACCAGAATGAAAGACCTGTCTCTATTAGTCGCTCTCCTTTGGCGCAATTATTTTGGCCACTGTTTATGATAAAAAACAATGACAGTAATTTCAGTCAGAAATACACATCAAACATGCAAAACCATACCAGTTATTGGCATTTCAAATGAAATAGTGAGACATATTCAATCAAGTCTGCTCCATTTTATTTGTGATCGCAATTAACAACATCCATTAGGACTTTTAGTCCAAAAGTGTGCACATTAGGGAAACATTACTTAATATTTCTTTATATAGGAGTTGTCATTTCTATTTATTTTCCACTAAATTACGAGATCCGATAAGTGCTGTCTGGCTCTGCCTCTGTTCCAGGTCAAATGACTATGACTCCCAGACAGATGATTCGCTACTGATCTGTCACTCATATTACACGTCATAACTTCCACACTTCTATGACGAAAACCGGCAGCTCCATTCTGTCTTCGTACATAACTAACAGATAGAAACATTTGTACAGATGAAACATTAATCTAATAGACTATTACAACAATATATGGTTGTTACTGTGTTTTTCATGCGATTTGGGGTATTATAAGAATAAAGGATGGTTATATGAGAAATGTGTATAGGATCAAAGGAACATTGGCCAAGTAAGCCTGCACCAAATGGGCAGAAAGTGCAATAAAGCAGCTGTATACTGTCACCTGTGTAGAGTTCAAGAGTTCACAAAAGGTTGATACAGTGAAATATAAGCTGTTAGGCCATTATAGTGTTTTTCATCAGCCACGGTCACTCCCTTAAACATGACTGAGAAAGACTGCATAACTGTATTATGCAATGTTAAGTTCCATAAAATTGTTGATGTAAATAAATATGTATATTTCGTTAGGGCATTATTAAGCCCCTGTGTTATATCTAACGCACCTTGTAATACCAGGTGGCTCCCACAACCCCAGAGTCAGACTGGCGGGACGGTGTAGTGGGCGTGGCCAAATTATTTTGCCAAGGAAGAGGGACCAATAGAAACAGGTCTTTCATTCTGGTGCTTAGATACCACCCACTGTAGTGTAGTTTCACTTGAATTCAAAACGTTTCGACTCGCAAGCAACGGTTTGAGAGTTGCTAACAATGACAGCAGATAATATGACGATGTAGATTGTCACATGGAACGAAACAAAAGCAATTCAGAAAGCAAGCTAACGGAAGACGGATACATAACAGTACTTTATCAAAATCTTTTAAAGAAAAACAACAACAAAAAAAGTCCAAACACTATTATCTCCATTTCTTCTTGTCCATCGTCTGCCATGTTTGTGTACTCTAAAGTCGCAATTGACAGCGAGAGATTTTGCGAGATTTCATGTGTTCACAGTCGGGACTGGTTGGTTGTGAATGGAATCTGTTAGCGTGAGGTGTTCTGTCTTGGTCACGTCTCTGCACTCCACATACTATAGGAACAACAGTTAAAGCTAAGATTTTTTTTATCGTCATGTTTTTGGTCTCTCACATTTTGAAAATATGATAAGATTTTTTAAATCTTTTAGTGTGGGACAGCCTTAAAGGACTAGTCAAGAGAGAACTATCCTGAGCAAAAGAACTTGACAATACTCACATATATTGATCCAAGTTGAGTCCTGTCTGTGTCAAACAGCTGATAGTAATGTTGCACAAAGCTGGATCCTATTTGTTCCCAAATCGGCTTGTCTCCCATTCTGATTCACCCTTCTACAGGCACTGGTGGAGACAGAATAAATGACTCAATGTGTATGACTTACTAAGAGTTGACAACCATCAGTACAAAACATAAGTACAAAAAAACAACAACAAAAAGAAATTTAAGGAGAATTTAATCTACATTTAAAGGTGCACTGGCTTTCATTTGACCCAATATCACAGGGCTCTAGACTCATTCTTTTCACTGGTCACTCTGGTGCGTCTAACTTTCTCAGTAGGTCGCACCCTTTTTTTAATAAAATATTAATCATAATGACCTTGCATGTTGATGAATCGTTTATATATGCTGGTTTTACATTGATGTAAAGATTGACGTGACTAAAAGCTTGATATTTGCAAAATATTTTAATCTGAACATTGCTTCCAACAAGCATACATTTAAAAGAAAACATTACTAAAATATTATCACACATAACATATATATAACAAAAGTATTATTGCCATGGGTGTTATTATTTTATTAAAGTAATTTTCCATGACGACGCTTCATGCCCTTCACGTGACACACCGCAGTTTATTTGTCGGTGACATAGATCTACACAAACAGAAAAAACAAAACAAAAAAAAACAAATCACCCAAACAACAAAATCACAAAATTTAAAAAAGCCAAACAGATCAGACCAAAAATGGCTTGATTAAAGGACAGTTCACACCAAGGGCAATAACCACAGTTTTAATAATTGTTCTAATACTATGAGTAGAGAACCAAGCGTGCTGCACACATCCTGAAAAGTGTAACCAAAACATTTAAATCACCCCCTGGTGGCTGGCTGCAGTGCCGAGCCAAAAAAAAAAGACACTTATTTTAGTTTCTGTCATTTTAGTTTGTTCTTATCACGCTAATGCATGTTCAAGTGTTTGCTTTTATAAGTTTGGGTTTAGTTAATTTGATTTTGATGCTATAAAAGCCAGGTGTAACTAGTGATGACCGAAATGAAAATGTTGAAAATTTAAGCCGAAAATGGCTTCTTTTAAAAACGTATACTAATATATATATATATATATATATATATATATATATATATATATATATATATATATATATATATATATATATACAGTGAGGAAAATAAGTATTTGAACACCCTGCTATTTTGCAAGTTCTCCCACTTAGAAATCACAGAGGGGTCTGAAATTGTCATCGTAGGTGCATGTCCACTGTGAGAGACATAATCTAAAAAAAAATCCAGAAATCACAATGTATGATTTTTTAACTATTTATTTGTATGATACAGCTGCAAATAAGTATTTGAACACCTGAGAAAATCAATGTTAATATTTGGTACAGTAGCCTTTGTTTGCAATTACAGAGGTCAAACGTTTCCTGTAGTTTCTCACCAGGTTTGCACACACTGCAGGAGGGATTTTGGCCCACTCCTCCACACAGATCTTCTCTAGATCAGTCAGGTTTCTGGCCTGTCGCTGAGAAACACAGAGTTTGAGCTCCCTCCAAAGATTCTCTATTGGGTTTAGGTCTGGAGACTGGCTAGGCCACGCCAGAACCTTGATATGCTTCTTACAGAGCCACTCCTTGGTTATCCTGGCTGTGTGCTTCGGGTCGTTGTCATGTTGGAAGACCCAGCCTCGACCCATCTTCAATGCTCTAACTGAGGGAAGGAGGTTGTTCCCCAAAATCTGGCAATACATGGCCCCGGTCATCCTCTCCTTAATACAGTGCAGTCGCCCTGTCCCATGCGCAGAAAAACACCCCCAAAGCATGATGCTACCACCCCCATGCTTCACAGTAGGGATGGTGTTCTTGGGATGGTACTCATCATTCTTCTTCCTCCAAACACGTTTAGTGGAATTATGACCAAAAAGTTATATTTTGGTCTCATCTGACCACATGACATTCTCCCATGACTCCTCTGGATCATCCAAATGGTCATTGGCAAACTTAAGACGGGCCTTGACATGTGCTGGTTTAAGCAGGGGAACCTTCTGTGCCATGCATGATTTCAAACCATGACGTCTTAGTGTATTACCAACAGTAACCTTGGAAACGGTGGTCCCAGCTCTTTTCAGGTCATTGACCAGCTCCTCCCGTGTAGTTCTGGGCTGATTTCTCACCTTTCTTAGGATCATTGAGACCCCACGAGGTGAGATCTTGCATGGAGCCCCAGTCCGAGGGAGATTGACAGTCATGTTTAGCATTTTCCATTTTCTAATGATTGCTCCAACAGTGGACCTTTTTTCACCAAGCTGCTTGGCAATTTCCCTGTAGCCCTTTCCAGCCTTCTGGAGGTGTACAATTTTGTCTCTAGTGTCTTTGGACAGCTCTTTGGTCTTGGCCATGTTAGTAGTTGGATTCTTACTGATTGTATGGGGTGGACAGGTGTCTTTATGCAGCTAACAACCTCAAACAGGTGCATCTAATTTAGGATAATAAATGGAGTGGAGGTGGACATTTTAAAGGCAGACTAACAGGTCTTTGAGGGTCAGAATTCTAGCTGATAGACAGGTGTTCAAATACTTATTTGCAGCTGTATCGAACAAATAAATAGTTAAAAAATCATATATTGTGATTTCTGGATTTTCTTTTTTAGATTATGTCTCTCACAGTGGACATGTACCTACGATGACAATTTCAGACCCCTCCATGATTTCCAAGTGGGAGAGCTTGCAAAATAGCAGGGTGTTCAAATACTTATTTTCCTCACTGTATATAGCTTGAATTTAATGGATCTGAAATTAAAATAAAATCACGAACCAATAGAATAATCAAACTTTTATTAAGTTACATAACAAAACCTAGAATATGTTTAACAATAAATATAAATAATAATACCAAATAATATTATTCTTCAAGTTGAATGTTCCATCAAATAAAATAGTTTTTTAACAGTTGTGCAAAAAAAGATCCACAATTATCTGAATAACTGCACACAAAATCAAAGAATGGTTCTCATTAAGAACATGAGATGCTGCACTGAATAGTCTCTCACTGTCTGTCACTGTTCTCCGGGGAAAATGGCACATGACATCAAAGTAGTGGCTGATCGGTCTGTGCAGCACCACTTCAAGTCAAACACACCATAAACTATACAAAAATATGGCCGATGCACCTTCAATCTCTTCCACTGTAAAAAAAAAAAGTGAAGCTGTCAATGTCCCAACATCTTGCGCCGGTACTTCGCTCAGAGAAGCTGTCAATCATGACGTCACACCCCCCATTATTATAGCATCAAATAACTAACTAAAACCAAACTTATTTAAAAAACGAAAACCAGCATGATAAAAACTACCTAAAATGACAGAAACTATCTTCGGAAAAACAAATTATTTGAAGTGTAATTTGATTGTTTAGTTTGTGTCACAACCTATTCGATTACATGGAGAGGGCGGGGTTTATGACCTATGCTGGGGCCAACCACCTGGGGGGCGAGCGAAACATTTTGGCGTCACTTTCAGGACTTGTGCGGCACACTTGGAACACACCTATTGAGTCTATAGGAGAAGGAGTATGGGCAGGACCTTGTCTGGCTATCACCAGACCAAGCTCAATTTAAAGGTGCCCTAGAATTAAAAATTGAATTAACCTTGCCATAGTTAAATAACAGGAGTTCAGTACATGTAAATCACCTACAGTGAGTCTCAAACACCATTGCCTCCTCCTTCATATGTAAATCTCGTTTGTGAAAAACACCACGGAAAAATAGGCGAATCTCAACATAACACCAGCAGTGATGCAATCGATGGGATCATTAATATGTACGCCCCCAACATTTGCATATGCCAGCACATGTTCACTGTCAGGCGAAACTGCGCAGCCGCCGTATCAACTGGAGTTCTGCAGCAGTAAGCCTGACGCGAGGATAGCGAACATGGCAGATCATGGAAACAAATGTTATGTTCCAGGCTGTGCAGGGGATGTGAAGACGTTTCATACTCTTCCCACAGATAAAACATGTCAACAGGCATGGTTGATGTTTATTTATAATCGGATACCGCAACAATTTAATTCAATTAAATTTGCTCAGCCCATTTCACCACGGACAGTTTTTCAAACCTGGGACAATCAAGCAGGCTTTGCTCAGCGTCTGATACTGAAGAAAGGGGCAATTCCAACAATATACCTGCAACCAGTAAGTGATTTTATCCACTTCTTGACTGTCTAAACCATTTCTGATTAAATCGAAAGTTTCTTAGAGAGACAACATTAACGATAATATTCCTGTTGTTGTCTATATCCAACGCAAGATGCTATACGGGAAGAATAGGATAATCCAAGTGGCTTACATAACTAAATAGTATGTCTAATGACAAAGGTTAATATTATTTCATGCCAGTGTTGTCATAAATTAGTAAATGCAACCATAGATACGTAACATACTATGTTAGTTTAGTTGCTTACACATAGCTCACTCGAGCTAACGTCACCACCTCCACCATTTAAGTTGAAACGATAGTAATTTGATATTTATTTATTTATATTTTTGACAACTGAAGTATGATTATATACTGATTGATATATATATATATAAGGTTGAATGCCTAATCTCTCCATCGTCAAGACGGTCAGTAAAGTTGTGCCTGCTATCATTGAGCTGCAGTGAAACAGCCAATCAGAGCAGAACTCTGCATTAATATTCATGACCCTTCCAAATAAGGCAAAAATAGACCATTTCATCCTGGGGAAGATTTCTAGAGTTGTAAATGGACCTGTGAAACCGTAGCTGGACAATTATTGACCTTAAATAAGCCATATACCCTCTATGTAGATACCAGAGAACAATTTAAAATTCATTCTAGGGCACCTTTAAGATTGAACATTGGTCTGGGGAGTCTGCTATGTATTTTCTACTGCACAAGAGGCGTGATCAACGAGCATAAATTAAATGACTCTATAATTTGATAGTTCTTCAACCAATCAGACCACAAGAGGCGTGATCAACAGGCAACGACCCATCGCTTCTCTATCCGTCATCGTGTTAAACCCACCAATAGCGCGCCAGGTGGATAAACCAGTCTGTGATTGGTTTCCGCAAAAGTGTAACAGAAGCAGGATAAATTAATGTACAGGTTTCTAGACTGAGCCTCAGGGCGAAAAATCAAATCGCCGGCAGATCAGGCTGGGCTTACCCAGTCTAAGCAGGACCTTGACATTGTGGATCATTATTGGCTCCAAATGACGTAAACGGCAACAACCGTTTCTGGCATATTTGGCTTTTCTACAGTGAAAGAAAGTTTTTTTTTTTAACAGTCTATGTATGGGAATAGGGAAGTCCACACCACAACTATAACCACACAAATGAACGAACAATATTATTGTAATCACTTTGATTTAGAACGATTTTGTCCAGTTGATTAATGATAAAAAAAACATTGACAGCCAATCAGAATCAATATGTTCATTATAAGTGCATAATGCAAAGTCTGCTGCTATTGGAAATTTAATAATTCCCACTTCAGAAGTCTTACTAAAACCAATATTATATGTAGTGTCATGTGCACCGACAACCATATAAACATTTACAATGCTATCCATTTAGTCCGCTTTCTGCTGGTTCCGTAATTTCGGTCAAATGCAGGCTATTTTCACTGTGTATAAAATAAACAATACGCTTCAAATGTTTCCTCGTATATGTAAATATACACTACATTAATAACAAGACGATCTAGCTGTTTTGGGGTAAAAACGAATAAATCATACCTGACACAGCAGTAGCTCTTACCGCCACTATGTTTAAAGTTTATGGCAAGCCCATCTCAAGAATTTGGGTATCAAAATTATTTCCGAACTTCCCGGTGGTAAACACAACATCAGAGCCATTCATGCGCAATTTTTACCTAGGAAACTCGTATTTCTGATAATTCCGAGAGCACGTGAAGGCAGCATAATTATTAAATCTTTAAATGAAATACAAAATTAACAGTATAGTGTCCCATGCACTGACAACCATATACACATTTACGATGCTACTGCTTGCTGATGATTCTGTAATTTCAGTCTAATGCAGGCTATCTTCACTGTGTATAAAACATACATCAAACAAACTTCAAATGATTATTAATATATATATAAATATGCACTACATTAATGACAAGACAAGATAGATGATTGAGCGGTTGTGGGGAAAAACCTAATAAATCATACCTGACACAGCAGTAGTTCTATGTTTAAAGTTTATGGCACGCCTATATCAGGAATTTGGGTATGAAAATTATTTCCGAACTTCCCAGTGGTAAACACGACATCGGTGTGCAATTTTTTTAACTAGGAAACTCGTATTTACAATAATTCCGAGAGCACGTGAAGGCAGTATCATTCTCGAACTTTAAGTCGGTGGATCCTGATTGGTTGGCTACCGATTTTTTTTTAATCGTTTATCAGTCAGGAAAATTCGTAATGATATCGGCACTGTTGCGTTATAGTTACGTATGTTGTAAACTTGCCTATTCTCATTTAATTATTACGATTTTTAAAACTTTTTCTGTTATCCTCCTTGATGTGAACGGGCCTTTATAAACGTTATTCTCCCTTTATAAACGTCTTTCTCTAGCCTGACGTTGTCATACTCAATTCTAGTCAGAATTTGAGTCTGATACTGCTCCGTTGGGCTGTGATTATGGGGCGTGTTTAAACCGAACCAGGAAAGACCTCAATTGGATAGACCTACAACCAATCAAAGCAACGGAGCGACGCATAACGTTAGTTGTCAAATGTTAACAGAACTCAACTGCACTGTGTTGCCAAGTCCTCGGGTTGAAGCGACCCCAATTATGTGATATACAGACCCAGGAATGCGAAATTTAGCAGGCAGCCCTGCCAAAATAACAAATTTTTCCCCCAAAATGCCATTTTTCCTGGCGAACCCCCCCACCCGGAAAGCTATAGGGCTTGTTTTTGGCTAGTTTTGAGTAGCAATTGGGCGAGTTTTGCTGTAAAAACTTGGCAACCCTGTCTGCACGCACGCTAGAATAAGTCTCGTTAGAAGAAGAAGATGAGTGTAAACGATCTTTGCCGGTGTTGTAAAAAAAAGAATTTAAGGATACACAGAGTACTTACCAACACAATCATCATTTCTGAGAGAAATAGTAAAGGTGTTCAGGTGTTCAAAGTTCTCAGTTTAGGATTAGAACAAATTCAACCCAAGCGCCTTTGATGACGTGGATGATTACGTTACTGTTGATCATCTGTCCATCATCGTCTAAAGCCCGCCCTGACAATTTCATTGGTCCGAACAGTTTCTGTTTGGGCATAATTACTTCTCTATGGATCAAGTCCAGACCGAACTGCCCGTGCAAAAATTTTTGTGGGCGGGGCTAAATTCGTCTGGCATCCAGGCTAGTCTTTCTCCTTAGAAGCTCGTGGACTGTCACACACTCCTGCTCCACCCTGTTAAGACAGTTGTCAGCAACTTTGACTGGCTAATGTATCATGTGCTCGCTTGGGCCATGATTCATTGCAGTCTTTCAAACTTAAACCGATCAATTTCTCCAAATCTATAGTTTGCTCTGACATCTGAGTTAACACGTAAACTCGTCACTTGTATAGTTCTGGGCTTTAGTTAGTTATAGCTGTTAATGACAATTATCTAGAATTACAAATGACAATAACTACACTTAACAAGCTTGGGCAATTACTGTCAAATTGGAAAAGTAAATTAGAATGACACTTAATATATATATTTATAAAAACATTACTCTGGCCATTCTAAAGAGGATTTTAAAGATTTTTTAGCTCTAACGTTACTTAGTAGGTTGGTTAACAAGTAATAACTCATTCAAATGAATCATTGGCGATACAATGACTACTGAATTGTAGTTAGAATAATTTCCGTCTAACTGCAATCACTGTTTGATCGAGAATGTTACTAGGCATTAAGAGTCACCATGCTAAGATTATTAGCTAGCTTTCATTGGCCTCGCTGGAGACTGATTCATTGTAGCTTTAGCCGACGTGCTAACTGTCTACAGCGAACTCGCCGGCTAAACTGTGATGAGGAAAAAGTTGTGCTTTACGTTGAAGTGAACGTTACTTTTTGAATATCGACTAGGAGTTTGAATCGTTACGGTCAACTTGGACCAAACGCGCTATCGTTCCGTTCTAAAAATACCTCAGAGCCATATGAGCCGCTTGCAGGCGCGAGACCCTCGCGCGGCCCGTACACGCTCCTGTCCTATAGGCGTGTCCTATTAGCTAGCGCTTCAGATCATTCTTGGCAAAAAGCCCCAGTCATACTTTGCATAAAGTATCTATAAAGTAGTTATGTGCAGTGTGAACGCAACGTTAACGGCTATAAGTAATATGTGGCCAACATCTTACCTCCGTGAGCCCTAAACCGAATCCCCCGGTTCCAGTTATGGCGATTCCAGCGCGCCGTGAACAGAAGTTGAGCGGCCTCTTCGGCTTGAGCATGCGCAAAGCGCTTACACACTGCTTTGAATTTTGGTTCTTGACAGTCAGGCAACAGATTCTCAGTCAGTGCAAGTTGATGATGTATTGCTTTCCAAATCTAGAACTAGTGCTTCGAGCAGCAGGTGAATCCAAGAATAGTATACTTTAAATACACACAAGCATTGTTCTTTAGAAACCATATTAGTACAATTTCTCTGCTATTTTCTATGCATTTCTACATTCCAGGTTCTGTTTAGATTTGATTAGTTTAAATTATCAATAGGCCTCACACATGCTGTGCTTTGCATTTACCATAGGTTGGAAAATAGAGCTCTTGTTAATAAATGACATTAAAATGCGAACAATCATCAGAATAAATTTGACAAACAAATACATATAAATGTACAATTTATTGACATAATTATCAAGTAATCTGTATGCAGACAATACAAATAAATATAGCTTTGTTGGTTTAGAGGTAAAATGTCAATATAACAAGCATGACAGTTTCTTTTCTTTTTAAGAGACAGCAAAAAAAGAAGGCAGAAACATAAGGCTACTGATTTTTAAAAATCGAATTATGATTATCTAATCATATCATTCATGATATGTGATTTTCCAATTACATAACAATATGTAAACTATTAACACAGAGGTATTTCTATGCCCTAGTGCTGTACTTGGTTTATATATGTAGTGTGCTATAAAAAGACTGGAAATGTGCTTGACGTAACAACGGCCATCACTCTGGCCCTGCCCTTTTTACATTAGCCACAGAGAGACGCTGTAGCACAACCTCCGTGTTCAAAGCTTGAGCTTGTAATTCACACTCTTTTGTCTTAAAAGCTACACTGAGATACCAGTCCAGAGTTTCAGAATCCAGTGAGGGATTGATTGTTTTGAAGGCAGTCCTGAGGGGCTCTGCATCCACTTCCCTACATTGATGACATACCAAACAGGACAGGACCATGACAATGCAGGATTAGTTTGATATGGCTTTACTCTGATATCTCTAATAACCCATATCATTTTGTAAACAGCGGATGGATGATTTCTCACCCTTTGCCTTCCAGTTGCGCTCTCAGCTCGCTGATGTACTGGAGTCTCTCAGCGGTAGATTGTTTTTTAACTAGATTCAGGAATTCCTTTTGTCTTCCATCTGTGTCCTGGAGTGGAAACAACAAGCACATAAAACATGATGTTCTGACATATTTATATTTATATTCATCAAAGAATCCTAGAAAAATTATCACAATTAACACACACATATATATATATATATATATATATATATATATATATATACATATATATATATATACATATATATATATATATATATATATATATATATATATATATATATATGTATATATATATATATATGTATATATATATATATATATATATATATATGTATATATATATATATATATATATATGTATATATATATATATATATATATATATATATATATATACATATATATATATATATATATATATATATATATATATATATATATATATATATATATATATATATATATATATATATATATATATATATATATATATACAGTGAGGAAAATAAGTATTTGAACACCCTGCTATTTTGCAAGTTCTCCCACTTGGAAATCATGGAGGGGTCTGAAATTATCATCGTAGGTGCATGTCCACTGTGAGAGAC
Organism: Romanogobio albipinnatus; assembly: GCA_023566225.1. Taxonomy (NCBI): domain Eukaryota; kingdom Metazoa; phylum Chordata; class Actinopteri; order Cypriniformes; family Gobionidae; genus Romanogobio; species Romanogobio albipinnatus. The sequence goes on from CM042251.1 coordinate 43,758,780, forward strand.
ATAATCTAAAAATAAAAATCCAGAAATCACAATATATGATTTTTTAACTATTTATTTGTATGATACAGCTGCAAATAAGTATTTGAACACCTGTCTATCAGCTAGAATTCTGACCCTCAAAGACCTGTTAGTCTGCCTTTAAAATGTCCACCTCCACTCCATTTATTATCCTAAATTAGATGCACCTGTTTGAGGTCGTTAGCTGCATAAAGACACCTGTCCACCCCATACAATCAGTAAGAATCCAACTACTAACATGGCCAAGACCAAAGAGCTGTCCAAAGACACTAGAGACAAAATTGTACACCTCCACAAGGCTGGAAAGGGCTACGGGGAAATTGCCAAGCAGCTTGGTGAAAAAAGGTCCACTGTTGGAGCAATCATTAGAAAATGGAAGAAGCTAAACATGACTGTCAATCTCCCTCGGCCTGGGGCTCCATGCAAGATCTCACCTCGTGGGGTCTCAATGATCCTAAGAAAGGTGAGAAATCAGCCCAGAACTACACGGGAGGAGCTGGTCAATGACCTGAAAAGAGGGACCGCCGTTTCCAAGGTTACTGTTGGTAATACACTAAGACGTCATGGTTTGAAATCATGCATGGCACGGAAGGTTCCCCTGCTTAAACCAGCACATGTCAAGGCCCGTCTTAAGTTTGCCAATGACCATTTGGATGATCCAGAGGAGTCATGGGAGAAAGTCATGTGGTCAGATGAGACCAAAATAGAACTTTTTGGTCATAATTCCACTAAACGTGTTTGGAGGAAGAAGAATGATGAGTACCATCCCAAGAACACCATCCCTACTTTGAAGCATGGGGGGGTAGCATCATGCTTTGGGGGTGTTTTTCTGCACATGGGACAGGACGACTGCACTGTATTAAGGAGAGGATGACCGGGGCCATGTATTGCGAGATTTTGGGGAACAACCTCCTTCCCTCAGTTAGAGCATTGAAGATGGGTCGAGGCTGGGTCTTCCAACATGACAATGACCCGAAGCACACAGCCAGGATAACCAAGGAGTGGCTCTGTAAGAAGCATATCAAGGTTCTGGCGTGGCCTAGCCAGTCTCCAGACCTAAACCCAATAGAGAATCTTTGGAGGGAGCTCAAACTCCGTGTTTCTCAGCGACAGGCCCGAAACTAGACTGATCTAGAGAAGATCTGTGTGGAGGAGTGGGCCAAAATCCCTCCTGCAGTGTGTGCAAACCTGGTGAAAAACTACAGGAAACGTTTGACCTCTGTAATTGCAAACAAAGGCTACTGTACTAAATATTAACACTGATTTTCTCAGGTGTTCAAATACTTATTTTCAGCTGTATCATACAAATAAATAATTAAAAAATCATACATTGTGATTTCTAGATTTTATTTTTTAGATTATGTCTCTCACAGTGGACATGCACCTACGATGACAATTTCAGACCCCTCCATGATTTCTAAGTGGGAGAATATATATATATATATATATATTAAGCAGCAGAACTGTTTTCGACACTGATAATAAGAAATGTTTCTTAAGCACCAAATCTTTTCTGAAGGATCACGTGACACTGAAGACTGGAGTAATGATGCTGAAAATTCAGCTTTGCCCTCACAGGAATAAATATTAATTGTATAAATAATATAATAAAATAAAAACATTAATATTTTAAATTGTCATAATGTTTTACAATATTACCGTTTATGCTGTATTTTTTTACAAATAAATGCAGCCTTGAGCCTCAGATGGCTTCCCAACCTCAAACTTTTGAATGGTTGTGTACATATTTTCAAAATAAATAATGTTCTTAGCCAAAAAATTCAAACTGACCTCTGTATAAAGTGTCTGATAACTAATGCGCACTCTGTTACTCCTTAGCTCTGTCTGAGCCGCCACCAACAGCTCCTCTATGTCCTGATCTGACTTCAGGGGGAAAGCCTTCTTCAATGCCTCACTGAAAATCAGCACACATATTAAAATAGTCATCACATGGCAATCATATATATTTCTACTGAGGACATACCGGTATGAGTTTTCACTCACCTAAATTCTAAGACAGTAAATGATCCGCATTGTGTTATGTCACTTTGAATCAAAACCTTGAGCAAGTGAGACAGCAGCTGTGTCTGTCCATGGTAGATACTCTCATCAACCTGCCACAAAATCATACTCGGTTATATAATTATCCCAATCTGTTTTGAAAGCCCCTATAAATACAGCAGCGTTCAATGGACCTTACTTTTTCAGAATTGCAAATGATTACTTAGATTAAGCACAAACCTTCCCAGTCAAGATGTCATTGAAAAGACAAATAAAATCATCTTTAAGATTGTTTTGGATGCTTTCCATTAAGCTGTAAGCCCAGTCTCCTGCCTTATCCATATATTGTTCCAAAAGATAGCTGTGAAGAAACACCTGCAGATCTCTGGGGGAATCATTCTTCATTGAAGAGAAATGTGTGGAGAAATACAATTATAAATACTCAGCTATTGAGTGTTTAAACAAATCAAGATAGTGTATGCCATACCTTTTCATTCTCTATAGTTTTGTTCCTCCAGATATCTTTTATAACTTTGATAACATCTGTTTTGTTGAGCTTAAGATTCTTCATTTTCCCTTCATACTGTAGATAAATGGGGACATCATTGGATGTGCCCTGTCAAAACAACTTTAATTTAGCCTAGCAAAGTTGGTCCAGTTGGGTCCAAAGTTAATCGCAATGACCATATTGTAAATCAGAGTATTTACACTTAAAGCATTAATGATACAAATGTTGTATATTGATGTTAGGAACACTTACAAGCCCAGTAAAGAACTCATTTTGGCCATTCATCTCCTGCAGCAAAATCTCCAGCTTCTTTTGGCTGGATTGACCTTCAAAAAGCTCTTTACATCGCTCACTGCCTCCGAGTATCTCTATAACACATATTACATAATCATCATCTCAAACATATGCTGAACCGTGCTATATAAAAGAAACTTGGTGAAATTCTTATGGAAAATTCAGATACTGATACCTGAACATTGTTCCCAGTTTGGTCTGGGAGTTGTCACAATGTGTTTGTTATCTGAGCCATGTTGCAGCACAGACTGATTAGAGTGTAACACAGCAGGTGCTGACTGTAGATTAGAAGAATGTTTAGTAATCAGATGAGTTTATGATTATTTATCTATCAATATAGACCTTTTTCGAAGGCTTCCAGCTCATTCTGAACTGTATAACTACCTGGCGATGAACCTCAAGCAGTGTGTCATATTCAGACTTCATCTGGTCAAAGTCTGTGTGTAAGGTTTCCAGCTGAAACAAGGAAAGAAATCATATTAAATATTAATGTTAAATGCTTATTAAATGCATTATTGTGTGATCTTCACTTAACCTCTAGAATTGACGTTTAAGAGTGATTCTTTTTGATGTTACAATAGATAAGAATATACACTACCATCCAAAAATACAATATATTAAATAATAAATATTACTATTTTAATATATTTTAAAATGTAATTTTTTCCTGCGATGGCAAAGCTGAATTACTCCAGTCTTCGGTGTCACATGATCTTTCAGAAATCATTCTAATATGCTGATTTAGTGCTCATGAAACGTATTATTATTCATACTGCTTAATTTTTTTGTGGAAATCGTGACATGTATTTTCAGGATTCTTTGATGAATAGAGGAAACAGCATTTATTTAAAACAGAAATATTTTGCAGCAGTGTAAACGTTTGATAAATGTAATGAATCCTTGCTAAACTGGTTGACTGATTATCTTGTGTGTGTGTGTGTGTGTGTGTGTGTGTGTGTGTGTGTGTGTGTGTGTGTGTGTTCCATTCCAGGGTGACAATGTCAAGATGCATCAGGCTCAAATTGGGAAAGAATGATTGGGAGGGAGCATGAAGAATCATTTTCACACATACTGTATATTGGCACCTCTCAGTTCTTAAATTCATTGCTGGTGGAGTCTTTACAGAGTTCTCAGAGAATTGTCAATACAAGATCTTGACCAAAAATTTACGCACCTCTTGATGGAAATAAATGTTGTGACATTCCAAAGACGTTCAATGAATGAATGAGAGGTGCCAAGTCATGTGACTTTGGAGGTCTGTGGTGGTGACTTCTGCGCACTGTGCGCCTCAGCATACGCTGACCCCGCTCTGTGATTTTACGTGGCCGGTTGTTCCCAATTGCTTCCACTTTGTTATAATACTACTAACAGTTGACCGTAGAATATTTAGTAGTGAGGAAATTTGACGAATGACACAGGTGGAAATCTATCACAGTACCACGCTTGAATTCACTGAGCTCCTGAGAGCGACCAATTCTTTCACAAATGTTTGTAGAAGCGTCTGCATGCTTAAGTGCTTGATTTTATACACCTGTGGCCATGGAAGTGATTGGAACAAGTGAATTCAATGATTTGGAGGGGTGTCCCAACACTTTTGACAATATAGTGTATATAGTCTCCATACCTTCATTAGAGTCTCCTCATGCATACGATTCAGGATATCCCAGTCCCGTCGAGGGACCACATCACTGTATTCCACTTCCAGGCGGTTGAGCTCAACCCGAGCTTTGGCAAGATCCTCTCTACACACCTGCAAAGCCATTTTCACCACCATAGGATCCTCAGGTTCCACCTCTGAGAGGAACAAGCACAATATCTGTCAAACCTCCTCCTCAATACTCAACCGTCCAACTCTATTCACTCCTTCCAAAATCAAGACTCCAATAAAACACACTCTCAAGTCAGACAATTTCTTACCATAAAAGCTACTCAGGTTCTGGCTCTATTCTGCTCTCATCATGACTACTGCAACTCACTCCTGGCAATCAAACCTCTGCAGAAAGCTCCAGCCCGGCTAATATTCAACATCTTCCATTAATCTGACATCACAACTCTGCTATGTTTCCTCCAGTGGCACCTTATTCTCTTAAACTCATACACTAAATTCCAGTACTACATTTTCTGTTTCCATGTTTGTTTATTTTTTTTAGACTGTATTACTTCTAATCATCATCACCACTAGTTTAACCTTCATTATTATCATCATGTTCAGTATCTTGAGTATAGTCCATTGTGCTGATTCTGATGATGAGCAGCTTTCGTGCATCACGTTCATCCCTGTATAGCTGATACTGGGTAGCCAGATCCTCTTTTAGATGATCAACCTGTGAGAAAGATAAGAGACACATGAGTTTGTGTTTCATCATATCTACAATTTTCATATGTTTTCATGCATGCTTTGTGGAAGCAGCAGTGTTGTTATTGTTAACTAAAAGTAACATTTGTTTTTGGTCATTGAAAATAAAGCTAAAATAAAACATAAACATTAGATAAAAGAAACGTAGCCTTAAAAACGAACTGAAGTTTAAGTTGAAGTACTTACATTTCTTAAACTCAAATTAAATAAACTGATATACAGGGAGTGCAGAATTATTAGGCAAATTAGTATTTTGACCACATCATCCTCGTTATGCATGTTGTCTTACTCCAAGCTGTATAGGCTGGAAAGCCTACTACCAATTAAGCATATTAGGTGATGTGCATCTCTGTAATGAGAAGGGGTGTGGTCTAATGACATCAACACCCAATATCAGGTGTGCATAATTATTAGGCAACTTCCTTTCCTTTGGCAAAATGGGTCAAAAGAAGGACTTGACAGGCTCAGAAAAGTCAAAAATAGTGAGATATATTGCAGAGGGATGCAGCAGTCTTAAAATAGCCAAGCTTCTGAAGCGTGATCATCGAACAATCAAGCGTTTCATTCAACATAGTCAACAGGGTCGCAAGAAGCGTGTGGAAAAACCAAGGCGCAAAATAACTGCCCGTGAACTGAGAAAAGTCAAGCGTGCAGCTGCCAAGATGCCACTTGCCACCAGTTTGGCCATATTTCAGAGCTGCAACATCACTGGAGTGCCCAAAAGCACAAGGTGTGCAATACTCAGAGACATGGCCAAGGTAAGAAAGGCAGAAAGTCGACCACCACTGAACAAGACACACAAGCTGAAACGTCAAGACTGGGCCAAGAAATATCTCAAGACTGATTTTTCTAAGGTTTTATGGACTGATGAAATGAGAGTGAGTCTTGATGGGCCAGATGGATGGGCCCGTGGCTGGATTGGTAAAGGGCAGAGAGCTCCAGTCCGACTCAGACGCCAGCAAGGTGGAGGTGGAGTACTGGTTTGGGCTGGTATCATCAAAGATGAGCTTGTGGGGCCTTTTCGGGTTGAGGATGGAGTCAAGCTCAACTCCCAGTCCTACTGCCAGTTTCTGGAAGACACCTTCTTCAAGCAGTGGTACAGGAAGAAGTCTGCATCCTTCAAGAAAAACATGATTTTCATGCAGGACAATGCTCCATCACACAAAATCAAATCAAAATCAAATCACTTTATTTGTCACTCTACCATATGCACAAGTGCAACAGTAGGTGAAATTCTTAAAACGTGTCCAAGTACTCCACAGCGTGGCTGGCAAGAAAGGGTATAAAAGAAGAAAATCTAATGATATGGCCTCCTTGTTCACCTGATCTGAACCCCATTGAGAACCTGTGGTCCATCATCAAATGTGCGATTTACAAGGAGGGAAAACAGTACACCTCTCTGAACAGTGTCTGGGAGGCTGTGGTTGCTGCTGCACGCAATGTTGATGGTGAACAGATCAAAACACTGACAGAATCCATGGATGGCAGGCTTTTGAGTGTCCTTGCAAAGAAAGGTGGCTATATTGGTCACTGATTTGTTTTTGTTTGGTTTTTGAATGTCAGAAATGTATATTTGTGAATGTTGAGATGTTATATTGGTTTCACTGGTAAAAATAAATAATTGAAATGGGTATAAATTTGTTTTTTGTTAAGTTGCCTAATAATTATGCACAGTAATAGTCACCTGCACACACAGATATCCCCCTAAAATAGCTAAAACTAAAAACCACTTCCAAAAATATTCAGCTTTGATATTAATGAGTTTTTTGTGTTCATTGACAACATGGTTGTTGTTTAATTATTAATGTTGTAAAATTAATCCTCAAAAATACAACTTGCCTAATAATTCTGCACTCCCTGTAAATTACAAAGCACAAAACGAAATTACTTAAAATGAACCTAACTAAGATTAAAATATAAAATAAAAGCTAGCTCAATGTTAATGAATATTATAACAGTATTTAAATAATACTAAAACAACACTGGCTCATTTGATTCTGGGGATTTTTTCTCCTTCTCCTCTTCCAAATTTGTATGTGAATGACCTACACCACTTGAGATGTAAATCACTGACCCACCGTTTGGCCCTGACAAGCATCTGCTGTAAACATCTAATAGATTTGAATTAATTTCAAACTGTGTTCAAATGTTAATAAGATACCCAAAATATGCTAAGAGAAACCACAACATAATATGCTTAGTTTGCTCATAGACAATGGAATGATATAATAAAACAAAAAAAAATAAGCTTTCCTCTCTTGTAGCCTATTGAGAGTTCATGCGTGTTATTAACTGATATGTTGTTATATTTCAATATAAATTAATTCGCAAAAAATATTAACAAACCACTCAGAATACAAAGATTCGGAGTGAGCTTCAAAGATTGTCTGAATAATAGATTTCTACAAAAGGCCAGAAGTAATAAATTGTAAAAACATTACAATAAGCTCCACCTTAATCTGCAGATCACTCTGTTGTCTTCTCATACTCTTGATGACGTGCTGCAGTCGCTGACACTCTTGCTTCAGATCTCGGATCTCATCTCTTTCCTGCACTTTCAGATCCAGAATCCTCTTCTCACACTGTTCCGACACCAGCACTAGCTTTGCCCGCAGTGGTAGCAGATCCCTGATCTGTTCACGAAGATGCGCTGGGAGAGACATTAACAAGTTGTCATCTCAAATACTGCTTTCCTCATGACTCACTATTGACCAAATCACTTTCATTAGCATTTCCTTTTATGTTATTTACTTTATCTATGAATTAAATTTCTGTTTTTTACCTTTGCAGCAGATTAAAGTACTGAGGGTGAGCAGCATCACTTTAACACATTTGTGTAACTTACAAGTATTTTTCTAATAAAATACTAGAAATGGTGGTAACCTGCTTGCACAAAGACCCCCCTACCCCCTCACCCCAAAAAAAGAAAAATAGATTGTACATACCTAATGTGATGTCATACTCATTTTTGATGGCAGACAAAATAGGCTTATAGGTTTTAAATTCTTCAATTAAATAGCCAAAGACCTCCTGGTAAACCTTTATAATGCAGGGAAAAAGCAGAAAAAACAGTTTCTTATATACTATGCTTTATAAACAAACACACACACACACACACACACACACACACACACACACATATATATATATATATATATATATATACACACTGATCAGGCATAACATTATGACCTTTAAGTCCTATAAGTTGCGAGGTGTGGCTTCCATGGATCGGACTTGTTTGTTCAGAACATCCCACAGATGCTCGATTGGATTGAGATCTGGGGAATATGAAGGCCAAGTCAACACCACAAACTCGTTGTTGTGCTCCTCAAACCATTCCTGAACCATTTTTGCTTTGTTGCATTATCCTGCTGAAAGAGGCCACAGCCACCAGGGATTACCGTTTCCATGAAAGGGTGTACATGGTCTGCAACAATGCTTAGGTAGGTGGTACGTGTCAAAGTAACATCCACATGGCAGGACCCAAGGTTTCCCAGCAGAACACTGCCCAAAGCATCACACTGCCTCCGCCGGCTTGCCTTCTTCCCATAGTGCATCCTGGTGCCATGTGTTCCCCAGGTAAGCGGCGCACACGCACCCGACCATCCACGTGATGTAAAAGAAAATGTGATTCATCAGACCAGGCCACCTTCTTCCATTGCTCCATGGTCCAGTTCTGATGCTCACGTGCCCACTGTTGGTGCTTTCAGCGGTGGACACAGGTCAGCATGGGCACCCTGACTGGTCTGCGGCTATGCACTGTGTATTCGGACACCTTTTTATCAGAACCAGCATGCAATTCTTGAGCAATTTGAGCTAAATTCTAACACATCAACTTTGAGGACAAAATGTTCACTTGCTGACTAATATATCCCACCTACTTACAGGTGCCGTGATGGAGAGATAATCAGTGTTATTCACTTCACCTGTCAGTGGTCATAATGTTATGCCAGTGTATATATTTGTAGTCTGCTGTGGGGTCAGTACGATTTTTTAAATAAATTCATACTTTATTCAGAAAGGATGCATTAAACAGAGGTGATGGTTAAGACTTATTTTTACTTATTTTATTTTGATTTTTACAGTATTTCACAATATTTGTCAAATACATGCAGCTTTGGTTGGCATAAGTTTTTTTTTTACATAAAACATAAAAAAAACTTACCAACCCCAAACTTTTAAACCATAGTGTGTGCTAAAGCATAAGAAAATGAAAAGTGGGATATAAACCTGCAGTCTGAGCTCTTGGACTTTGGGGCCGTGTGTGTCTAAAGCTTCCAATTCTCTCTTGAGATGACACCCCAGTTGCTCTAGGAAACGAGGCTTGGCAAGAGATCTGCAGCACATTATAAATGTAGACATCAGAACACACTGGTATTTGGAATGGATATGGAAAAGACCGTACTTTATTTAAAACTATTCCAAAGTTTTACAACTACTACAATGGTAAAAAGAACACAGAGGCGATGTGTTGTACTATACCCATGATGTATTTTTTCTCTAGGCTTCTGGACAATTTGATTGGTAATTTCAGCAGGCCTGGATGAAAGGTCACTGGAGGTTTCCCCTCCTTTGGTCTGAGGGAAAACAAGAGTGATCCAGCATTTTTGGGCATGTGATGGTCGTGTCAAACAATACAAAATAAATATCTATTTTTAGTACTGATAAACCAAATGAGCTATATATACAGTGAGTAAAATAAGTATTTGAACACCCTGCTATTTTGCAAGTTCTCCCACTTAGAAATCACAGAGGGGTCTGAAATTGTCATCGTAGGTGCATGTCCACTGTGAGAGACATAATCTAAAAAAAAATCCAGAAATCACAATTTATGCTTTTTTAATTATTTATTTGTTTGATACAGCTGCAAATAAGTATTTGAACACCTGAGAAAATCAATGTTAATATTTGGTACAGTAGCCTTTGTTTGCAATTACAGAGGTCAAACGTTTCCTTTTTCACCAGGTTTGCACACACTGCAGGAGGGATTTTGGCCCACTCCTCCACACAGATCTTCTCTAGATCAGTCAGGTTTCTGGCCTGTCGCTGAGAAACACGGAGTTTGAGCTCCCTCCAAAGATTCTCTATTGGGTTTAGGTCTGGAGACTGGCTAGGCCACGCCAGAACCTTGATATGCTTCTTACAGAGCCACTCCTTGGTTATCCTGGCTGTTTGCTTCGGGTCATTGTCATGTTGGAAGACCCAGCCTCGACCCATCTTCAATGCTCTAACTGAGGGAAGGAGGTTGTTCCCCAAAATCTTGCAATACATGGCCCTGGTCATCCTCTCCTTAAAGGGTTAGTTCACCCAAAAATGAAAATTCTGTCAGTAATTACTCACCCTCATGTTGTTCCAAAATACTTTTTGAGCGGAAAAACAACAAAAATAACGACTTTATCACACTATTATTGTTGTTCAATTTGAGCCTCTGACGAGAGTTCGCGGGAGCGCCACGACGCATGCGCGAGAACTGAGATTACGGCGTTCTTCTTCTACTACTACTAATCTCAGTTCTCGCGCATGCGTCGTGGCACTCCCGCGAACTCTCGTCAGAGGCTCAAATTGAACAACAATAATAGTGTGATAAAGTCGTTATTTTTGTTGTTTTTCCGCTCAAAAAGTATTTTCGTCGCATGATAGACTTAATACAGAGCCACTGTAGTCATTTGGACTCCTTAAATGACGTTTTTACTTACTATTCTGGGCCATCAAGTTTCAGTCCCTCTGAAAGCCTATGGAGGAGTGAGACAGCTCTCAGATTTCATCAAAAATATACTAAATTATGTTCCGAAGATGAACGAAGATCTTACATGGTTGGAACAACATGAGGGTGAGTAATTACTGACAGAATTTTCATTTTTGGGTGAACTAACCCTTTAATACAGTGCAGTCTCTAGTGTCTTTGGACAGCTCTTTGGTCTTGGCCATGTTAGTAGTTGGATTCTTACTGATTGTATGGGGTGGACGGGTGTCTTTATGCAGCTAACGACCTCAAACAGGTGCATCTAATTTAGGATAATAAATGAAGTGGAGGTGGACATTTTAAAGGCAGACTAACAGGTCTTTGAGGGTCAGAATTCTAGCTGATAGACAGGTGTTCAAATACTTATTTGCAGCTGTATCATACCAATAAATAGTTAAAAAATCATATATTGTGATTTCTGGATTTTTTTTTTAAGATTATGTCTCTCACAGTGGACATGCACCTACGATGACAATTTCAGACCCCTCCATGATTTCTAAGTGGGAGAACTTGCAAAATAGCAGGGTGTTCAAATACTTATTTTCCTCACTGTATGCTTCTAAATTCAAGCCACACTTTATTTACATATATATTTACATCCATATGAGTATAGATCCATATGTAAGTCAGCTATCTATCAGTGCATGACTGGAATACTATCAAATAATATCAAATATAAAATATGTGTGTGTGTGTATCCTGTATTTTGGTTGAAAATGGTGTCATGTAAGTGGCCCCAAAGTTATTAACTAATGTTTTTTTATCACTGTACAGCTGATTTGAAACAATCTATATTGTAAAAAGCGCTATATAAACGAAGGTGACTTGACTGGACTGTATATATACAGTACCGGTCAAACGTTTGGTCATTACTAGCCTGTATTTATTTGATCAAAATACAGTGAAAACAGTAATGTTGTGAACTATTATTACAATTTAAAATAATGATTTTCTATGTTAATATACTTTGAACAAACTATTTATTTCTGTGATGCAAAGCTGAATTTTCATCAGCCATTACTCCCGTCTTCAGTGTCACCTGATCATTCAGAAATCATTTAAAATGCTGATTTATTATCAGTGTTGGAAACAGTTGTGCTGCTTAATAACATGTGATACTTTTTTCAGGATTGATGGATAAAAAGTTTAAAAAGGAACAGCATTTATTTCAAATAGAAATCTTTTGTAACGCAATACACTACCATTCAAAAGTTTGGGGTCAGCCATTTTTTTTCTTTCTTTTTTGAAAGAAATTAATACTTTTATTCAGCAAGGATGTGTTAAATTGATAAAAAGTGATAGTAAAGATTTATATTGTTAGAAAAGATTTCTCTTTTGAATAAATGCTGTTCTTTTAAACTATTTATTCATCAACGAATCCTGAAAAGTATCACAGTTCCCAAAACATATTAAGCAGCACAACTGTTTCCAACATTGATAATAACTGAGTATAATATAATGATTTCTGAAGGATCATGTGACACTGAAGACTGGAGTAATGATGATGCTGATAAAAATTCAGCTCTGCATCAAAGACATACATTTTATTTTAAAGTATATTATTGCTGTTTTTTTCTGTATTTTGATCAAATAAATGCAGACTTGATGAGAATAAGATAATTATTTCAAACACACACACACACACACACACACACACACACACACACACACACACACACACACACACACACACACACATACATATAAATATATACTTTTATGTTATTTTATGTTAATAGATTTGACTGGATGAAAATAATTAAACTAGCAGGTTTATAACTTACTTTTATAAACGTTGTCCTTGATAACCTGCCAGTTACGTGCCTCTGCGATCCTCTGCTATTACATGAGATATGACAGTCAACTAGTCGATTATGTCAAGCAGTGAAATATGAAATATAAATGAAATACATGAAATATATTAACATACAACATATATTAACACTGTGGGTCTATTCATTGAACTTCATAAAAGAGGTAAAAGGGTGATTAAAATAGAAAAACGTGGGAAAATGGTAATCATTGATATATACAATTTTCTTCAGACGTATCTTGATGTTATTTGTCATTTACTAGCAGTTTTTTTGTAATGTTACTGACTTCTGCTGCCTTGTGTGGATTGTAGGCAGTCATTTCTAGTTGTTTAGTGAAATAAGCAACATTAACGATTCCAACATCTCCTTATATCTTGCCTTTCAACGTGTAACAACGGTGGCAGCTGTAGTTCTTTCAGCGACATTTGGAGGAATAAATAGCTTTATAATACTCCACAGCAGATTTATCAGCGTACTTCCAACTGAAGCTTCAACGGCGTGGCATTGTTGTTGTTTGAGAGGTGGTTGCCACGATACCGAAGGACCCTTGAAAAGACCTTCAGCGTATAGCTGTCCACAGTGTGCCTTTATGAACTATACCTCGCCTTGTAGTCTAGAAAAATCGTGTGTGCGGCATTAAATTCACTTATGCGTGTGAAAATAAACGACGTTATTTGTTAAATATTTAAAATGTGTGAATGCGCTGGTGTGATTTAACAACGGTCTTTTTTTCCTCTCGGCAGTAAACGCCAGGGCTACTCGATTACACCACCGAGTGTCTTGTTTTTCTAAGGCCGTCTGTTTTTTAGAGTCAACTTGTTGAACAAAATGTCTTGTTCAGTGACCGTAGGGTTAGAAGAAGCGACCTTGCTTTTGAATATAACGAACTTGTCTTGAACTGTAACGAACAAAATAAAAAACACATTATTTTTAGTATATGAATTCTTTATTTTAGCATGTTAACATGGAAAACAATCAGTACAATTCAAGTTAATACATTAAAACTACCGCTTCGCAGACCAAGAGTTTGGGATAAGGATTACATGAAGTCTGTTACATAAATAGCCGAGTGACAGGAGTATTTAGCTCACAAGTAGTTTTAATAAATGGTCAAACTACAGAGTAACTGATTCGATATGCAAACCCCCCCACAACAAAACATTGTTTGCTCTCATACAAATCAAGTAGCCTATAATACAGTGCATACTCAAGCTCTGTAACGATGAGTTGCGTTAAAAACTACAAATCCTAGACTGCGTTTTGCAGCCCCAGTTGAATTAGGTATGGGTCATGTAGTTGATGGCACTTCCCTCATGTCAGCCGCGTGCACTGCGCATGGCTTTGTGTTCAACTACAGTACCCACACCCGTCACTGTAGCGCGAGCGGCTGTTATCCGGGGATATCTCACCGCTGCCGTGTTTCTCCTTAGTCTAGCGCTCTCTCCTTTTTAGCGGATTGGCACAACAGGGTAGGATTACTAGAAGGAATACAAAAACATAAGCAAAAATGGCAGAGCTTGGAGCGGGGAGCCTGCTAACAGGAGATCCTGCTTTTAATTATCAAGAGCATGAGCTAAACGAGCGTTTGAAGCGGCTGTACCCGGCCGTGAATGAGGAAGAGACCCCCTTACCCCGATCTTGGAGCCCCAAGGATAAGTACAGCTACATCGGGCTCTCACAGAATAATCTGCGGGTGCATTACAAAGGTATACAGATGTGACACACGCTGAACTGTCAACCCATAGGCCTTGGCAATCCCGTCTGGTTCGCATATATGCAATCTCCCCGATCTAGTTTGAGCTGTGTTTTTCCGTCCCCCTCTGCTTTGTTGCATAGTAGGAAAGAGGAATGTCCAAATGGGTTGACATTTAGCAAACCGTCATGTCAGAATTCGGCTAGTGAGAGTAGCTTGGGGGCATAAGCACGGCTGGAGAGGCTGTATTTTTGGACACTTACCTTTTACCTATTGACATGTCAAGAACATCAAGTGTTATTGGTTTGCCAAGCTTATGGTTTGTACTGAATTAGTCGATGCTGGGGCTAGCTAGCCACGGCAGGGCAATAAGGACAGCTAAGCAGCTACACCATTGCAAATGCTTGTTTAGTTTACTCCGCATTGCATAAGTGTATTTGTTATCCGCTATCGGGTGATTTATATAAGGACGCGTGGCGCATTTCAACGAAGCAAATGTCTGAGAATGTGTTTTTGTGTGTCTATCTGAGATATTTGACGCACGAACATGTGCGCATTTGTATTGACGAACAATATCGAATTGATTCGAATCTTAACGAATCGTTCGAATTCGCCTTGATGATGAATTCGAATTCCACAACACTCGCTGTTTAAACTGTTGTGGCTTTTCGAATGACCCAGTCGCCTCAGGGGGGACTGAGTTTACCCAGTGCAGATGTACTTTTTTGTTTAACAACTGTGTACATGCTTCTAGTGGATATGTAATAAAGCAGTCTATTTTCAGAACGACCACTAAGTGCAATACACATGCTTTCAATTGTTTTGGCAAGCTGTTTATAAATTTTTTTTAAGAACCTATCTTTTGATTACTACTGCATCCTACAGTAACTGCTGTCTCAATTTAACTAGATCAACATTATACATATCCAATAAACTAGTCGTCATTCCAGTAGTGACTAGTATCTATTCAGTTAGTCCCTAGTACTTATTTATTGTTTACTAGTACTTTGCCTTTAGTCACACTCCCAATATCGCAAAGTAAGTTCAATTGTTATTGTTAACAAACAGCACATTTTTGCCATTGAATTCTATGGGAATCTGTAATTCACATATAAGCTATTCATTCCCAACTGGAGCTGTATCAGGGGTGTTTCCTCTGAGGGGGTAAGGGTGGCAGTGCCTCCTCAAAAAATTGGATGAAGTAACTGTTACAAAATGTGACATCAAAAAGTGTATAAATCACTCGTTTTTTCTAACGGTGTCTAACAGCGGCACCGGCAGATAAAGGCCACATCCACACAAAGCCAGAGCTTTCCCTATCCAATCTTTTCCCCCCTCGTCTCAAGAAATATCTGCGCACACACGAAACCAATGAACCCGACTCAAAACAATGTAGTATACATGCCAGACCAGTATGTGGCGCTGTAATTCTGCCACAGGGATGCACTAAAAACAGAGAAGAAGACTTGCGCTGTGTCCCAATTCGCATACTATCCGTCCTAAATAATATTCGACAAAATAATTAGTATGTCTCGAATCGTAGTATGTTGAAAAGAGTATTCCAAAGTTACCCGGATGGTCTACTATTTCCAGTCAGAATTCGAAGTGCTGATCGACGCACACTCTAACAGCTGCTATTGCCCACAACCCATTGCAAGTTGGACGAGGATTCAATTAGAACTACAAACGCGGATAAAAAGTGTTAAAAAAAACTACAAACATGACGGATGTGAGAGAGGTTTAGTTTAAGGGGCTTGAGTGATCAATTATCAGTATTTAACCTGACAAAGATATTTATTCAATGTTATCCTCATTATATTTCACCTGCAGCAGCATTGTGAACTTTTGTAAGGATACGTTTGGCCATTTAACATTTAAATGCATCATTATATTTATATTGGAGAGTCTCTGCATTAAAGACTCGCGAATGGCAGATCAGTGTGCTACTACATTTCTCTCCAATACGGTAGGAAATTAAATTGAATGTGGAGGATTTGAACTGTGACAATGATTGAAAGGGCAGTTTAAACGGTGATGGGATGCACGTAACTAAGCAACAGAGTGCTTCAAAGATGACGAAGTAGTATGTCCCAAAGCTTGCATACTTTTCTGCTACACACTCAAAATTATGTACTTTTTCTTCACAAAAAGAGTACATACTTTTAGGTCGTAGCATAAGTAGGCGAATTGGGACGCAGCATTGGAGCATGCGCAAGACGTGGTGTGATGATTTCCACGTTTCACAAAATATACGGATTGGCTGTACACACAAAAAGCAAGGGTGTCGGTTTCAGATTTATCCACTCTGGGACCCCGTTTTTAGGCTCCCAAAATGCCGGATCCATCTGGGCGAAACGCTGATACGATACAACATTTTTACGTATACCGCTAAACGTGTCTCTGTGTGGATGGGGCCAAAGTTACAGTGGGAGTCTTTCTTGCCTCCTCTGAGCCCATTGACTTTTAACAGACCCCATTAAAGGGTGCGGTGGGTTTGGTGGGGGGTAATTTAGAATGAACGGGGGAAAGTTATGTGAGAGGCGTTATGACTGGCTGTGGTTTGATATAATTGGTTTGTGCGATAAATCACCTCCTGTTTTCGTGCACGTTTGCGAATCGGTCTGAATGAACAAAATTATGCCATTAATAGGAAGACAAATTTAAAAGTAAGTAAATAACTTGACATAAAGCGGTGATATCTAAGAAGCCATGCCAAAACCAGACTTGAAATGTCCTGAAAACATGAGCTTGGGGAAATTAAAGTTACATCTTCGTGTCTGTGTGACAGTGTTTGCCGAGCTTGATGACTGATGAAAAGAAGTTGACTATTAAAAAGAAAAGCTGAACATAAGTTCACAAATCAAATCTATTTTTTAAATTGTTACTCCAGTTAGTTATTACTTTGGAATAAATGTAAAAATGCTTAAAAACAAAATTAAAAGAACATTCATTACATAGTATAGTTAATGAATACAAAATAGGATTGTATTCGGTTTCTCTTTTTTTCTTAGATGCAATGTTTATTTAAACCAGGAAAATGTGACAACATTAAGTGTAACTGGGACATGAATTAAAAAAAACTTCCTCATTTTAGAGCACCACTGCATGCTACTGAGCTGAATGTATTGGTGCTGGTGTCCAATTTACCAGTAATAGTACCGTATTTCCTCAAATAAAAGCCTGTAGTCAATTAAACGCCGGGCCTCTGATAGTGGCCGGGGGCGTGGCCAGCACGAACAAATAAAGGCCGGTCTCAAATTAAGGCCGGGGAAAAATTATTTCCTTTCATTTCATGTGCATTCAAGTTCAGCGTAATGTACAGTAGGGTTGTGCCGAAGGAGCGAAACCACCATGACCATCGCCCCCCCGCTGTAGTGCGACGCACAATCCTGGTCTCTTCTATACTTAACCTAAACACTTTGCAGGGATTGCTCTGTAAATTAAATTGAGAATATAACTGATGCATATCTGCTACATTAAATACTGTAGTCTATGAGAGATGTGACGTGTGTTAGTCTGCGAAAGCTACACAAATGATCTTGACAATCTTCTTAGCCTCTTGTCTTTTTTACACATCTTACTCTGCATTTAACTTAAATTATTTTATTTTGTACAAGAAAACAGCATAGGCTTCAAAATAAATTATTATTGAAATATTGTAAAGTGGTCATTTGAACTACTCGAACGAACATTTAAAAAACAATATGCAAAATCAAAATTGAATAGCTCCATAACGGATTGAGAAAAGTGCGCGCATTAGTTTTTTTTAAAAGTAGAAAATAATATTTATGTAAAGAGATATATATTAAAATAAAAAGTGCTTAAAGGAACACAACTCTTCTTAAGTGGAAGGAAGCTTTTTTCCCTCACGTGGAATATAGAAAGCACATTAGTTGGGTTAGTAAAATAACAAAATTATAGTGTTTATATCGAGTCTATAAAACACGAAAGAAGAACAAATATATCAGAAAAAACTTTCTTTAAAGTGAATTTCGTTTTGTATAAATTGTATCTTAATTTTAATCTATGTTTTTTCAACCAAATTGCCCGAATTTAATAAATATTTATTAATAAATTTAATAAATAAGAGCAGAGCGCCATTATCGTCAAATATCAAAAGGAATATCGTTATCGCTTTCAAGGTAGTAACATACTAACTATTAATGTTAAAGTAAAACAGTTTTGTATGTGCTTTATAACAGAGCCTCAACAGGTGCGGGCAGTAACGTTAGCGGTTTTGGGTACGGGCAAACGGGTACGTGTGAGAAGGGGGGAGGGGCGCGGGGAACAGTTTACCTCAAGCAGAGGTGCGTGTGTTCATCTGAGCCTCATTGGTCTGTCACCACTCATCAATGTCAAAATATTTAAGAAAACCAATCAAATCAGAGTAGGCGGGCTTTATGTTCACACAGAAGCTGATGAGGCGCGAATTTTAGCAGCGCGTCTCGACACATTTCGTATTTGATCTCCTTATTCAAGTCAGAAATGTTGAACAAATTACAAAAATATTCAGGCAAATAAATAAACTTTTGTCTAATTTCGCCATTTTTAATTGAAAATAGGCCTATGTAATGTGATTCATAATGTAATTAACAAACAAACAAATATTAACAAACTAACAAATACTAACAAAGCCAGATCAGGCAAGATTAATAATGAATGTGTACATTGTAAATTAATATAATTCCATTTGTAGCATTCAGTAAATAAAAAAGCTCAGTTTTTTTCAGCCTGTATTGGGCTTAAGATTAGTAATGAATGTGTGCATATTGTGAATTAATTTAATAAACTTAGTTACCTGGTAGCCTTCAGTAAATTAACGTTTCTACGAAAATTATTAATAAAACATATAAATATCAGTTAAACATATGTTTACTACTTTCTTCACTGATGAAAATGTCTGCACTGACATGGTTTTCAAGCTATTGTTATCTAATTTTTTGGCCTTCAGAACATCTTAAAATGCACATATGTATATCACAGAAAAGTTTTCTCGGGGGAGTAATCCCCGAACCCCCCTAACCTCACATTTGGGACCTCAGTGATTATAAACCTGGGGATTGTATTTCCCCCAAAAGTTCTGCAGTCACAAAGCAGTGATTACCACACATCTGAATTATAAATATAAAAAAACGAAACAATTACACTTGCAACAAATACATGCGCAGAATATGTTCTGCTTAAAATAAGCCTAAAATGCAAAATAACAAGACCAATAAGGGTAGTAAATTATTTTCAATCTAAAACGTAGCAAAACATTTGAAGAAAAAAAAGTAATTTATATAGTATAAACTTGTGAAAATATTAAATACAATTATAAAATCTTACAATATAAATACGCGCTCTCCCTCGTAAAGACTGGAGACCGGCTGGTCATCCTCAACAACCTCCCATTTTTCACGTACTTTACTTTAGTAGAATCAATAGTGCGACTTTTGACTTTTACTTCGTTACATTTTGCAGCAATTATTATACTTTCTACTCCACTACATTTCTACAACGTTCCGTAAATAATTGTATTTATGACATTTATGTTGTTTTATTTTTGTAATGTGTTTTTGTTAAGTCATGTTGTAATATTGTTTTGAACTGCTTGTTATTTACAATGGTTACTATTAACTTTTTTCATAGTTTTTTTTCTTTCTTTTTTTGCGGGTGCGTTTAATTAAATCCAGACCAAAAATTCTAATAATCAAACTAAATCATGATAATTATTAATGTTAATAATAATATAGAGAGCCCACAAAAACAGAAACATTTAAAAATGTATTGTCCCCGTTTTTTAAATAAAATATAATAACTCATGAGATTTTAGTGATATTTTGACCACTCAAATAGGAAATGTCCCTGGTTTCCATTTCAGAAATCTGGTCACCTTAGCTTACTAGTATGATAACGAATTCACAATAAAGTCATATAATAAACTAGTGATATTCTCTGTCTTAATAACAATGAGCTCTTTTGTTGTAGCATCTGTGTGAATTATTAGGTTTTTAAAATGGCTGTATTGTGTCGTCTGACAGATTACTGAAATGTTACCAACATGTACCCTGGTTATTTTTAGTTTAGAAAAACAAATGCTGTTATAATGCACCTAATTCTGATTACAATGTTGTGTGTCTGTGGGCCTGTTGAGCAATACATTACCACTTGAGGGTCGCTTTTGTGTATACTATAGCTGTTGTTCATTTTCTTACATGATGTGTGTTCAGTCAAACAGACACTGTGTTTGTGTTAATGCCCAGTGGGAAGTTTATCCTTAAAGTTTAGTTCATGCCCTTAGACCCAACAATGAACAACGCTGCATTATTTTGGTAATGTACACTGCTTTGTGTCTGTGGAAAATTGTACCTCACTGGCCACTATCTTCTTTCAGGCTATGGGTATGTTTACCACTTCATATGGTAGCTGATGTTTGCCAAGTATTTGGATTTTAACAGTCAGAATATATCGATATACTGATATTGATTTCCTTCCTTATTGTTAAGTATGTCAGCCTAACTTTGGTCAATTTAACTTTGTCAGCCTAACTTTGGTCAATTTAACTTTGTCAGCCTAACTTTGGTCAATTTATCCTCAAAGCAGGATTGCTGTGATTCGATTAATATAAAACAAAAGCTTGTTACCGTAATCTGCTTTTTTTCCCAAAGAGCCATTAGATACATCTTGTAGCAATAGATTTAAATATATATATTTAAAGCAGCTCCACTTAATAGATTTAACCTGCAGTCTATTAACCTTCAGCGCTATTTTGGCCTGTGTATCAGATTCTGTTTCTGTAGACTGGATTTTAGGTAATATCTTTGAATCATGTTTCCATCAAGTAAAGACAGGTGCTGTCAAAGATTGTGATGAAAATCTATGCAATGTTATGCTGTAATATTATATGAAATAATGTGGCTCTCCGTCTTTATTTAGGACATGTTAAAAAAAAAAAAGGTGCATGATGAAACAAGTGGAAAAGACATGAGAGGCACATGCTCTATCTTTGTTCGCAATGTGGACCTCATTTTGCACAGCATCACACTGACAAGGACGTGAGCCCCTTAATGAAAAGAGGAAATGTGACTTTTGCAGCATTACCCCATGCAGATGTTGCAGTGCCCTGTTTTTACACCACCTCCTGTGAGAAGTTTAATGCAAGATAAATAGATAGAGAAATAACTTGGTTTCTGTGTGGTTTGGTGGATTGCTGTCCAATTCCTGTGTGCATGCTGCTGGACTCTGTTTCCTTTAAGCTCATTGTAATGTTTGCCTATAGAGAGGGGTTTTGCCTGCCTGAGGAGCCAATCATGCATGTTCAGTCGGTGCGGTGACATCATCAGATTGTGTTCATTTCCCCCTAGTGTCTGTGAAGCTGTGAAACCCTGTTTGCTAACACTAGCACAACACTCCCAAATCTTCCCTCCCTGTGTCTTTGTTCTCTCATATTGTAGATTTTTTTTTTTGCCAGCTTAGCTGATGTTATTATGGGTGCCAGCTGTAGCCTTGTACAGCTCCCACGTTTCCCTTAGATGTTTTGTCAGAGAGACCCTATGAAAACGAGTTTTACCAGATAGCAGTGTAATACTGTGATGCTGATTGATTTTTGTTTTATATGAGAGAGTGTGTATACATATGTATATACTTTATCTCTCGCTTTTTTATTGGTCATACTTTACTTCATATAAAAAGATCATATTTTGTATAAAGAAGTTAAAGCTAGATTTTTTTGCATTGTGCCTTTTTTCAAATGATGTTTCCTCCCATCATGATGATATTTAATAATTCCAAGTACATTAAATTAGAATCAGCCTAGTCTCAGCCACAGACGTCACGGCCACGGTTGATTTGTACAGGATTTTCAGGAGACGTGTTGCGTTTTTTAAATGGGTGGTTGATTGCCCCTTTTTACAGCATGTAAAATAAGTCTCTGATGTCCCCAGATAGTGTATGGGAAGTTTTAGCTCAAAAAACCCTATGGATATTTTTTTTTATAGCATGTTAAAATTGTCACTTTGAGGGTGAGCAAAAACGTGCCGTTTTTGTGTGTCCCTTTAAATGCAAATGAGCTGCTGCTCATGGGGCAGAGTAGCCTGACAAGCCAGACCCACCTCAAGATGTTGGGTCTGGGAACTCACCATTGGCAGGGCTCAATCCGAGGGGCGGGATAAACGGTTGTCTTTCAAATTCCCTTTGCACGCAATAGACCAGGCGCTACAACCAACCAGAGCAATGAAGAAGGTCAAGCGGAGCTAGTTGAAAGATCAAACTTTCGCCGTATCCGGTCGGCAAAACTCCGACCACATCTTCATTTCTTAAGAATGACTTCAGTGCCGTTCTTTGTTCTTTTCTCAAAGAAAAGCTTAACAACAAGTCTTCCAGAGTCACGGCCAAAGCCGATTCGAAAGACCGCTGTTCGCCAGCTTCTTTGTTTATGAGTAGCACACAGAACCGCAGCAACTCTGCTGTCATTCTGTTAAGCCCGCCCACTGACTCTATACACGATGTGATTGGCCTGACCAAGCCAACGGAGACTTGCTAGACTACCCTGGCTGCAAATTTGATTTGCTGCCGCTAGGGTGTGTCTAGATTTCTAGGCTAGGGGCAGAGCTGATTACCTGATTACCTCATGCAGACAGGCAATGGCTGCGTCTGAAAACCTAAGCAGCTGACTCGTTGCCTCGCTGCCTTATCAGACAATGGCTTGTAAGGCAGCGTTTGTGCATGAAGGCAACTCACGAAACTAATTTCGGACAGACTTCTTAGGCAGTGTAACCGTTTAATGATCTACAGCAAAATAGAGAGAGCTTTGGTGAGAACTAAACAAATATTTAATTACTACATTGGTCATTTCTTTCATCAGAAGTGAAAAATGTTGGTTAAAAAAACGTACATTTACACACAAACTGACCAGCAAATGCAACTTTCAGATGCCATTTTTCCCCCCAGCTCAACTGTCACAGAATGGAAAGCACAAGATTGTGGGATATCAATAGCAGTGAAGGATACATGTATGCTGCCTTCAAAAATTGATCAGATGAAGGTATCTCAGGAGACAGGAAGTGAAGCTAGATTCGGACGTTTCTTGATGCCTTACTACCTTGAAATGTGTCCTCCGAAGCATTTTGCAGGTTTCGGACGCAGCCAATGAAACTGTTCAGTCTTTTATGTTCCAACTGGAGTCGGACAATGATGGAGAGACTCAAGAAGAAGTGACAACATGTAGAATGCAACAGGACATTTCTGAATGGTTAGTTGATGAATTTGTGTAGCTGATGTGGAGTTAACTATCTTCAAGTTATTGATTAGCATATTCTGTCATGATAATCTCACCCCCTTTGTTGCGTGTTCCCGGGGGCGGGGTTTATGTAAATTTCAGGGTTAGTGATGTCACTTAATCGGGAGGAAGCTTGTGTAGTCCCTACCAGCCGTTTTTTTGTAGTCCTTAAAAAGCAATTTCTTCCCTAATATCTCCCTTTGCTTTGAACTTTGAGCGTCGTAACTTTGCAGATATTGTTTATGCTCAAACAGTAACATTACTTGCAACAACACTAACTGAAATCATAAATGTTAAATCATAATCAACCACCCCTTTAAACAAAGAAACAAAGCTGTATTGAATCCAAATCCCCTCATGGAAGCTGTCAATACGCTTTTATCAGTGGGGATGCCCAATGTATTGGCCACCATATCGATCAAGATGTGTTCATTTTTAATGCTATCATTATTAGCTTGATAAGAAAATTTGGCCAATATATTAATGCCGATAAATAATGGATTTTTTTTCTTTCAGCTAAGACACTTCAGATGCGCACTGTTCACCATGATGGCTTTTATTTCTTGAAATATGATTGAAATCACTTTGAAAAGGAAAATATGGTTATGTGCAACATCTGCAGTGCAAGTCTATCATGGTTATAGAAAATTATAATGAGAAGATCTTTATATAATTGTGTGCTTGGAGTTGGGACATGGCTTTTAATGGTGAGACTTTTGTATTTGTAATCAGGGTCTCAAAGGTTATATAAAAATGTATCATCGGTTTATATCCAATATATCGGTTATCGGTTTTCAAATAAAATAATTATCGGTTATTGATGTCGGCAAAAATGTTCATATCGGTGCATCATATCAGGGTCAACTAAAGTTTGCGGAGCCATTGTTGTAGTAAACTTGCACATAGTTATTTAATATATTATATAAACATAACGCAGAACAAAACAAACTGTGATTGTTTGCTTTACATGTCGGTCAGACGTTTTGGCAGGTCCTTGTCTAATGAAATCTGCAATGGAGTCCAGACCTTCTGCAGTCAATCAGAAGGTCTGGCTACTAGGGTTGGGTATCGTTAGGTGCCAAACCGATACTTTTAAAACGGTACAAAATGAGGTGGATGAGATTAAAGAGTGGCTTTTTATTGATTTTTTTTTTTTATTATTTAAATTGAACAATTTATTACAAGTTTAAAGTATACTTACATATATAAATAAATACAAAACACAATTTACTTAACAAATTCACAATAAAACTAAAGCCACCTAACCCAACTACAACAGGCCTAATTTAACTCTAAATAACAGTTACAGTAATAACAGCAGTAGTTTGTATTCTTGGTCTGCTACAAACCAGCTTCAATCTTCATCTTTATTTTGCAGAAATATGACAATATTCTCTGGCTAAATATTTTAGAACGCATCACCTTATTGTTTCCATGGCGACTCGTCAGGCTTCTCACATGACACACAGCTGCTACAATAGGTTTATTTAGTTTTTTTCTTTTTTTATTCAAAATATTCACAAACTTGCTAACTGTCATACTATCTGATAATCAGATTTTCACATATGTGTGAGTGAATGTGTGTTAGTTGATCTATACTGCGTGATGGGCGGCACCATGTTTGCGCCTCAGAGAATCGGATCTGATTTAACTTGCATCACGTAAATTCATTCACGTCTCACAAAATACATGAAAGTAAGTGACCGGCGAACTGGGAGAAGAATAGATCAAACTATATAGTTATTATATAATGTGTATCTGATATGAATAACACACGTAGTCAAGTTATAACTGTCTGAAAGGATTGTTTTTGCCTGCTACCATAGACATCAGTGGTGTTTTTAAAAAAAATTTGATTTTGAAGTTTTCACAAAAATGTATTTATTAAGCCCTCATCTAGCGATCCCAATGCTCCAAATAGCAATCAAACATCTAAAAGTATCTTCATTTGTGTTTTCTGAGAAGATTACCTTTCCTTTGTCCATGAAAATGATCTTGCGCGCACGTGTCGGATCTGTCAGTCAGCGCAAGTAAGACAGTGTGATATACACATATAAACAGAATTATAGTATTTCAAAATATCTGTCTTGGCGAGTAGTCATGCAAACATTATCTGTTATGTCTTAAGTTAACGTTTGGTTAACTATTGGGGAAAAACATCTGATGTGTGTAACATTAATTTAGATCTGTGCGGTACAGCGTAATGTATAGGTTGTCTGTTTCATTAATGTTAATCAAACAATTGTGGTGTCATGGGGGAAAAAAAGCTGAATATATATATATATATATATATAATATAATAATGTATTTTCCTATAGATATTTGGTTTTGACTTGGTGTGTGTCAAATTTGGTGTTATTACCAGAGTTTTTAAGGTATGGTTGCTAGGTAATTTTGTCATTTTTGGTCCGATTCCAACAAATCATACATCATTTTGTAGGTTTTTAATGGAGAATGTGAAAATAATAATAACTCATTGCAACTCATTTTGTCAGCACGGGTCACATATTTTGCTTAAAAATTACAAGCTGAAATAAATGAGCGCAGGTGAATCATTCACACGATCATTTAGAAAATAGGTGAATTTCCATGTCATGCTGTCTTTATGCACATATTCCCTCAAATCGTCATTACTGTAAAGTAATAATGTTCTCATTGGCCCTGTTTACACCTGGTATTAATATGCGTTTCGGATTTCTTTCTTTGTGTAAACGTTCATGTCGTCGAAATCACTGTTGCCAACTAATTTTCAGGGGAAATTACAAAAGGCAGATCGATTTGTTGCTAAATGACGTTGTGACGTCATTGCGCAATGACGTCATTACGTAATCGCAAGGCAAAACTACGCAATTATGTAATGCATAGATATTATTTGAAATGCTAATTTAGATTTGTATGTAAAATTAAATTAAAGCAATGTGTTAGTTAATATGTATGGAGCCCCGCACATGAAGTGCAAGAAAAAAAGTAAATTGTGCGCAAAATTCACTAATTCGTTCCCTCTATTAATAAATCATGTGCACAATTTACTATTTAGTTCCCTCGATTTGTTAAACCATCCACATGATTTACTAATTTGTTCCCTCGATTTATAAATCGTGCGCACGATTTAGCCTACTAGTTTTTTCCTGCATGTCATGTGCAGGGCTCCGTAAATATGCTACCTAAATGATCTTCGCTTTTTACAGCGATTTCCACAGTGATCTTAAAGGGTTAGTTCACCCAAAAATGAAAATTCTGTCAGTAATTACTCACCCTCATGTTGTTCCAACCATGTAAGACCTTCGTTCATCTTCGGAACATAATTTAGTATATTTTTGATGAAATCTGAGAGCTGTCTCACTCCTCCATAGGCTTTCAGAGGGAATGAAACTTGATGGCCCAGAATAGTAAGTAAAAACGTCATTTAAGGAGTCCAAATGACTACAGTGGCTCTGTATTAAGTCTATCATGCGACGAAAATACTTTTTGAGCGGAAAAACAACAAAAATAACGACTTTATCACACTATTATTGTTGTTCAATTTGAGTGCCACGACGCATGCGCGAGAACTGAGATTCTTCTTCTACTACTACTTGACTGGCTGCTCACTCTTTCGGAGTAGGGTTAATCTCAGTTCTCGCGCATGCGTCGTGGCACTCCCGCGAACTCTCGTCAGAGACTCAAATTGAACAACAATACTAGTGTGATAAAGTCGTTATTTTTGTTGTTTTTCCGCTCAAAAAGTATTTTCGTCGCATGATAGACTTAATACAGAGCCACTGTAGTCATTTGGACTGAGAATTGTTGATCTTCGGAACACAAGTTAAGAGTCAAGTTATTTTGTTGAAATCCGATGGCTCAGAAAGGCCTCCATTGGCAGCAATGTAATTTGCACTCACAAGACCCATAAAAGGTACTAAAGACGTTAAAAAGTCCATCTCACTACAGTGGCTCTACAATAATTTTATGAAGCGACGAGAATAGTTTTTGCGTGCAAAAAAAAAAACCCGACTATGTTCAACAGGTGCTTCCCTTCCGTCAAGGCCTCTGACGTGAACTCACGAAGCACCACGACGCATGCGCAAGAATATGACGTAGAGCCGGCGTTCTGACACATGACCCTGAAGCGAGGAGCTTTGTTTACAAGCAGAGGAAGATGCGCCATATCTAAGCTGTTGAATTCTACATTGATCGTGCTTTAGGTCTTGGCGTAGTGGTCAAAATGGGGCTAAAGTGTGCATTTCCTGGATGCCCGAACGCCGGCTCTATGCTATATTCTCACGCATACGTCATTGTGCTTCGTGAGTTCACGTCAAAGGCCCAGGCAGAAGACAGAAACTTGTTTAATAAAGTCGTTATTTTGATTTTTTTTTTTGGGCACAAAAACTATTCTCGTCGCTTCATAAAATGTTTGTAGAACCACTGTAGTGAGATGGACTTTGTAACAACGTCTTTAGTACCTTTTGTGGGTCTTGTGAGTGTAAATTACATTGCTGCCAATGGAGGCCTTTCTGAGCCATCGGATTTCAACAAAAATATCTTAATTTCTGTTCCGAAGATGAACAAAGGTCTTACAGGTGTCGAACGACCTGAGGGTAAGTAATTAATGACAGAATTTTCGTTTTTGTGTGAACTAACCCTTTAAGGAATTATGAATGAACCGCTCTGCCTACTGAGCTAGCTTGTACGTGTGTAGTTTGCATTAGAGTCACTTTCCAGAAGTTGCTATAAGTTGCAAAATAAATTTAAAAAATAGCTAAATTTGTTGCTAGGTGCTTTTTGGAGCTTTTTAGAGCTTAAAAAAGTTGCTAGGGTAGTCTGAAAAGTTGCTAAATCTAGCAACAAAATTGCTAAGTTAGCAACACTCTGTCGAATGTGTTCGAATAGCCACAAATGACCGCCAAATGATCTAATGCATAAACATTATGGAAAGCGGGCTAGCTAGATGGGATTTAAACTTTGTCTGCTGGAGACTCAAGTTTGGTTTGAAGACGAAAAACGTACCAAGCACAATGTTCTCTCTCCATTCCTGATATCTAACACCCACATGGCCTTGCCAGCTATCAGAGTAGAAATTAAAGCTGATGCCAAATGTTTTTCCATCATCTCCGGGCTCGTTCATATGTAAATTGTATGAGCTTATTTCGTCCATTAGATCGAATTATCTGAAAACGCCCATACATTTATCCACCCCCTTCCCTCGAAGAAATCAGGACAGAAGTGGTTGAAATTGATTAATTAAAACACCAGGTGTAAACAGGAATGTGTCTCCATCATATACTTGTTACAATCGACCAAAATGCATCAAGGTGTAAACAGAGCCATGAATGTAATGCAGTAATGAAAACGATCATGTTCTTTTGGAACATGTTGGAATTGGCATGAATTGGCTTCAATTAAACAAATACTACTATGGTGCATACTGTACTTCAAAAATGTACTTTTTTTATAATTAGACATCCCACCCCCCAAAAACTAATTTCTGGGAGATGGTATCCCACGAATGAATGCAAGACGATGCATTATATTATATTACATTCTATTCATATTATAAGCCAGGTTCTTTCAATAGTATTTGTGCAGCAAAAAGGAAAGCAATGTAGAGTGTGGCGAAATAACAGCGGAGGGCCTCAACGAAATCTGAACGCAAGTGGTCACACGAGACGCATTTAAAACGCAGGTGTAAACGGTAATGTGTCTTGGCTGGCCACTTGTGATAATCGAAAATGCATCTTAATACCAAGTGGGAACAGGGATTCTCTCTCGCTCGCTCGATTTCTGGGATATTTTAAAGGAGCATTACCTAGAAGAAGGACACGACTGTTTAAGGCGCTTGCATGTTATTGGGTTATTAAGTATAAGTGTAAGGTCCCACCCTTGTGTCAAGAGTCAAGACTGGAAAGGAGTTGGTTATGTGTCCTAAAGGTGTTAACAGATTATTGGCTCACTGCCATTACAAAATAAGAGAAAAAATGAGGCATGTATAAAGCAGCTAGAGCTAGTGCAGATTACATGTAAATTACATGTCCTACGCTGGATTAGAGCAGCGCTTTAAGATGCAGCAGACCTATGATTATGCGCTGCAGAGGAGGACTCTGTATGAAAGCTGTTTGTGTTTTGTGCATTAAACATGTTTGGCAGAGAAATAGAGGGAGGGACAGACAGACAAGCAGCTAAAGAAGGAGAGAATCACCCAAGGTCCTCTCGCTGTTCTGTGCTCCCAGAATGGTGTGGTCATGGCATGATGTATAAATAGATTGAGCGTTTGAGCAGGGGGCGGGGAGGAGCGTGCACACGTATGTGCATTTGTAGTGTGTGTGTGTGTGTGTTGAAAGAGAGAGTTAGGGATTTGCACATACAGGGTCGTCTGCCTTTACTCTGGTTGTGTGAGCCACGATTATAAATAGATTTTGTGTGTGTTCTTGATTATGAATGCTTGTCTGGGTTTGGCAGACAAACCTATTGTGGCTTGGTAGCAGAACTTGGGATGCTAAAAATAAAAGTGATTAATATTATTACAGTAATCAGAGATGATGATGATGATGATGATGATGATGAAGCATAAATATATACTTAATACACCATTTTTACACACTTGTGCTTCAAACCACATACAGTAGCACCGAGACATGGTGTTCTGCGATCAGACTGCAGGTGTGGGTTAAGTTACATGTCTGGGGCACATAAACGCAAAGATACGTCCATATACGTTCACATGGAGAAGTTAAACATGAGACTCTTGAAGTGCAGTGAGGTTTGAGTAAATGATTGGCTCAGGAGGCAGGCCTGGCCCCGCAGAATCTAATACTGAGTGTCTATTAATGCTGGCAGGTGTTAGCAACCTGCAGGAAAATGGATTAGGAGATTGGAGCACATTGCTATGGTACATGGAGGCTTAGACGGCAATGACACTCTTCAAACTTCTCAACCACTTCGCACTATTGAAATGAGCAGAAATGGTGAAGTCGGGGCGTATTAGATGTTAACTTTAAACGCTACATGAAATGCTGTTCATAACCAGTTTTCTTCCCGTAATTTGACTTTTTGAGTGAAACGGGATGAGAATTAATTTATGCATCAGGAATAACTTGGTCTCATGAAAGTGATCTGAATGGACCAGTGCAGTCTGCAGTTGAAGTGGAGGAGCTAAAAATAAATAAGAGATCTTGATAATGTCAGTAGAGGAGGAAAGTCGATTCAGAAGTTTGTCAAGTAGTTACATTTTGACAAAAGATCAAAAAAAAATTTCCCCTTTTGAATTGATTACTGATTAATTACAGTAACACACCATGTCCTAACTACACGCGATTCCAGCGACAAGAAACTTGTCTGTCCACACCAGGCGTGACTACGAGATGGGACAAATCAATCTAAAACCAAAGCCAATCAGAACAGTGTGTGGGCGGGCTCTCGCAGCAAATGTACAGCACCAGAGATTAATCTTGACAGCACTTGCAAGGAAATGGATAAGTACATAATCAAATTCACAAATATTACACCATTTAAATAGCCTGGATGCCAGCCAAACTTAGCCCCCCCACAACATTTGAGGTCGGGAAGTTCGGTCTGGACTTGATCCTCGAACAAGAGCTGTTCGGACCAATCAAATTGTCAGGGCGGGCTTCATACGATGATGGACAGATGCTCAACGCACTAACACAATCATGTACGTCACCAAAGAGTGCTTGGGTTGAATTCGTTCTAATCCTAAACGGAGAACTTGTTCATATGAATTAACCTTAACTATTTCTCTCAAAAATGATGATCGTGTTGGTAAGTAATCCGTGTATCCTTAAATTCTTTTTTACAACACCGGCAAATATCGTTTTTCACTCATCTTCCTTTTCTACTTCTTCCAGCGCGCATGCAGTTGAGTTTTGTTGACAACTATGCGTCGCTCCGTTGCTCTGGTTGGTTGTAGGTCTATCCAATTGAGTGTGGAGGCATTTTCTTTCCTGGTTCAGTTGAAACACGCCCTATAATCACAGCCCAATGGAGTAGTATCAGACTCATTCTGACTAGAATCTGAGTATGATGACGTCAGGCTACCATTTAAACATTACTAAAAGTACATACTGAGTTACTAAAACCATTTTGTCATAGAATATACTTGTTTCACTGAGAGCACTAAATGATATTCAAAGTCACATTACACGCTTTTAACATTAAATAAAGCACATAAACACTACCTGAAATTATCATTGCCACGTTTTGTTGTTGTTCCAGCCGCGACGTCACAGAAATAGAAACCATTTCTAAAATAGAATCATCACGAGTCGCTGTCACAGCTGGTTAGGACAAAAACTCAAATTGACATGGAAAAGATACCTTAAATCGTGCGTGTACTTAGGACACGTGTAAGACTAGAAAGGTCTCTTAAAGTAAACAGGGTAATTTTTTTTTCATGTTGACTTTATAGAACTTTTTAGAGGTGTATTATAGAGCTGCACGATTCTGGATAAATTGAGAATCAAATTTTTTTTGTTTCAAATAGAGATCACGATACTGAACAGACAACTAAAAATAACATGAAATTTACTAGAGGTTCTGACATAATGTTTGTGTCAGTCTATTTAAAATGTTTAATTAATAAAAATAAAAAAACGGTTTGAATTAATGTTTCAATGACTCTCTCATAAAGCCTTCACTTCTTTCATTACTGGACAAATCAGCGCTTTGAACGAATCTCTTGAATGATTCAATGACTCACTCGTAAAGCCTTCACTTCCATAGATATGCATAATAAAGGCTAGATGCCTCATCCGCGCTGCTGGCCAATGGAGGTCGACGTCAGCACCTGGCAGCCATCTTGTCACAGTCAGCTCGATCACTCGTAACAATGTGTTTTAATGGTGCATGTACTTTTTAAATAACCATAACTTGCTCAATTTTCTACCGATTTTCAAACTGTTTGGTTTGTTATAAACTTCAGAGATGTAGTTATGACATTGCATACTTATGAATAATTATTCATAATTTGTTCAAGCATCCATAATTATAGCCACGTTAATAATGTTTGTAAGAAACCAAACCATTTGTAAATCTGTCAAGATTTCAGCGAGATAAGAGTATTTGTGTTCGTGCAGATCACTCACCTTACATCAGGTACCACAGAGCCCGCCAGAAAGCTTGCCTGTGGCAAGATGGCCGCCGGTGATGACGTTAGAAACTCCGTGGTAAGACATCTAGCCTTTATCATGTATATCTATGTTCACTTCTTTCATTACTGGACGAATCAGCGCTTTGAACAAATCTCTTGAATGATTCAATGACTCACTCGTAAAGCCTTCACTTCTCTCATTACTGGGCGAATCAGCGCTTTGAAGGAATCTCTTGAATAATTCGATAACAAACACATTTTCTAACAGTCACTTGTCGCCACCTACTGGTGTAACGATGTAATTGATGCAATCTTTATTTAAAGCATCAAGTTACTTTCAAAAGGTGACTTCCGTAGACATCAGTGTTTAAATCCAACTATAAACTTTTATCCAGTACTTCTGTGATAATTGTAATTATTTTAAGACATAAATAAGGCCGACAGATTCAAGCTGATAGAAGAGCAACTTTGACTGAAATAACCACTCGTTACAACCGAGGTATGCAGCAAAGCATTTGTGAAGCCACAACACGCACAACCTTGAGGCGGATGGGCTACAACAGCAGAGGACCCCACCGGGTACCACTCATCTCCACTACAAATAGGAAAAAGAGGCTACAATTTGCACAATCTCACCAAAATTGGACAGTTGAAGACTGGAAAAATGTTGCCTGGTCTGATGAGTCTCGATTTCTGTTGAGACATTCAGATGGTAGAGTCAGAATTTGGCGTAAACAGAATGAGAACATGGATCCATCATGCCTTGTTACCACTGTGCAGGCTGGTGGTGGTGGTGTAATGGTGTGGGGGATGTTTTCTTAGCACACTTTAGGCCCCTTAGTGCCAATTGGGAATCGTTTAAATGCCACAGCCTACCTGAGCATTGTTTCTGACCATGTCCATCCCTTTATGACCACCATGTACCCATCCTCTGATGGCTACTTCCAGCAGGATAATGCACCATGTCACAAAGCTTGAATCATTTCAAATTGGTTTCTTGAACATGACAATGAGTTTACTGTACTAAAATGGCCCCCACAGTCACCAGATCTCAACCCAATAGAGCATCTTTTGGATGTGGTGGAACGGGAGCTTCGTGCCCTGGATGTGCATCCCACAAATCTCCATCAACTGCAAGATGCTATCCTATCAATATGTGCCAACATTTCTAAAGAATACTTTCAGCACCTTGTTGAATCAATGCCACGTAGAATTAAGGCAGTTCTGAAGGCGAAAGGGGGTCAAACACAGTATTAGGATGGTGTTCCTAATAATCCTTTAGATGAGTGTATTTATAGGCCTACATGACAACTGCTCTCTTTCTCAAAGGTTTAATAGACAGTCAAATTATTGTTATTTAGGGACATGAGATTGAGTGGGTGTTTGAATCGAGATTGTGATCTTTTAACGATTAATCGTGCAGCTATAGTGCATTGTATAGTTTCTGAAACACTAACAGCACTAGAGAGAGAGAATGATTCCTTCTAAACAGGTTTTCCAAACACTCTCCATCTACTAGCAAACTGTAGAAGGTGAGTGTGCTCACAAACAGGTAGTCCCACCACAAACTCGTGCCATTTGTTGAGCCAAAAGGCATGTTGGAGCACTCAAATAGACATTGCAATATTTTATTTCCACACTGTTGGAATACAACCTCAGCTTAATTATAGATGTCTCTGCACATCAAATTGAGATTGGAGAGTATTTTAAAATGTGAAAATAATTAGTTCACCCAAACAATTCTGTCATTTTCTCACCCTCATGTCATTCCCCAGCTAACATTTCATGGTGGGGCCAATGTAGGCACA
Organism: Romanogobio albipinnatus; assembly: GCA_023566225.1. NCBI lineage: Eukaryota > Metazoa > Chordata > Actinopteri > Cypriniformes > Gobionidae > Romanogobio > Romanogobio albipinnatus. The sequence goes on from CM042251.1 coordinate 43,793,359, forward strand.
CTGTGGGATTGAATTATGGGCCCACGGGTTCAATGTCGGCCCTATCTAAATTAGACTCAGTAGCCCCATATTTGGTTCTATGTCGGCCCCATATGAATTAGCACCAATATCTAATTCAGATTGGATGACATGGAATCCATGGACAGACCCATTTAGGGCCCATATTATGGTTTATTTAAACTCCCTTAATGTGCATATTGCGCCTATATTGGACCTACCATGAACACTTGCATGATTTTCCTTCCTCTGTGGACCACAAAAAAATATGTTGGTAACCAAACAGTTTTGGTGACCATTTATTTCTGTTGTATGGACAAAAAAAAAACCCCCACTGAAATTCTCAAAATATGTTCTTTTAATGTTCCACCGAAGAAAGAATGTTATACAGTGATTGTCTGGAGAACTGTGAAAATGACAGCTGGAATGAAGCCCTATTGGATGTGTTTCTTCAGGGCTGTTTGCATAAGATGTGTTCATGCATTTAAAAACAACTGGAGAGAGTCTGTTGTTGTCAACCATGGTGACATATCCCTAGCTGAAAACCCTCTATACGCGCTCTTAAAAACGTATTTGAACTTTGTTGTTATTTATGTGGACAGTCATCTTTACCAGAGTGTCTGTTTGGTCAGTGATTCATTTCCCTCAATGTTTCCATCTTGCTTTAGGCCACGGAAAAAACCACAAGGATGCAGCGTCTGTTCGGGCCACCCATCCCATCCCCGCTGCTTGTGGCATCTACTACTTTGAGGTGAAGATCGTAAGCAAAGGAAGAGATGGGTGAGTGCAAATAGCTTCTGGTTGTAGTAGGCATTTGTATACAGTGTTTTTCTGAGATTTGTCTATAATTTGGAAAGATGCATTCACATATAGTGGGGTTCAAAAGTCTAAGAGCACATTGAAAATCTTAGGACTTTGAACAAATTAAAACAAAGTCAATTATAAGGTCAAATGAATAAGCAATATTTATTCCGCACTATTTCTACATCGCTGATCATGTGACTCTACAGATGTTCAGGTGTTCTTTATTTCTCCATGGCCAAGATCCTCTTTAGATCATTCTCAAATCATTATGAGGAACATGATCATCAGGTTTTACACAAACGTATGGTTGCTCATTAAAGCAAAATCACAAACCAAACGCTAAGATATTCTGAAATGAATGAAAAGGCGTTTTTTTTTTCACAGTCTCAGAATGATAATTGCTCTGAATCTATGACCCTGTGTCATGCTTGAGTCAGTAGTTGGTGTTTGTCATGCCGTCGGTTTGAGGATATCATTGTCCAAAAATAAATAGAAAAGTGTCCCACCCTTTCCTGTGTCCACTTTGCAATGTGATTACTAAATATATTCCAGCAGGATTGCTCCTGTTCTACTAGGTCATCTAACTGCAACTTACAGGTCGTGCCTAAAAAGTGTTGAGTCATCCTTTAGTCACTGTAGAACTCTCTCTCAGACTCACTTAGCACGTTTAAAATGTATCCCAAAGCACTTGTACACAGGGGCTTTTCTTCAGTTTAATCACCATCAATTTCGTTATATTGTTTGTAATATTATTTTTAGCTTCTGTCAAGATGAAATGTTTTTTTTTTAATCCAATTAATTACATGATGTGGTGATTAATTAATCAAATTAATCGCACATTAAATTTGGTGGGGAAATTACTCCCAAAAGATCATTTAAAGTCATTATTGCTTAAAAAAAAATCAAATAGACATTACAAATAGCTTAAGAAAGAAATATTTTTGGGTGAACTATACCTTTAATGTTTGTTTTTTTATTATATTAAATTATTTTTAATGAAACTAAAACTGCCAGTAGGTGGCGGCACATGTAGGTGGCGCTAAGTCATTGAGTCATTCATTCATTCGATTCGTTCAAATGGCTAATTCATTCAGGAGTGAAGTAAATGATTATCTTTATGAAAATGGTAAATGTAAATGGTTCTCTTTATGGTCCATTGGTTCACCTGATTCGTCCAAAACGCGGTGAAATGAAGCACCACTGTGTATTGAAACAGACAATATTGTGTCTAAAACAACACAAAATAAAAGTATTTATTTTATTAAACTGTTGTATAAGATCAGTATCGCATTCTGGACAGAAAATCAGAAATCTTGTGATATTGCACTCGTTGCTCGTGTGATATTGCTTATATATCATGGTGTAAATGTGAGGGCAGTTTAGTTCGAAACGGGGCACGGTTCACACAAAAAACTGGTAATGTGAAAGCGGTCATGCGGACCCGGGTGAGCTGTCAGGGGTACCGAACCCGAGTCTGCCTGAAGGAGGTCTGAGTTCGGTTGCGCAACTTGCGATTCACATGAATGTGAAGGCAACACGGACTCGGTGCGCAAGAAAAGTAACCCGCGCATGCGTTTTATCAGATGACAATGTATTTAGTTCAATAAAACGCATGCAAGGGATGATAGTGTGGCTGATTTACCTTGGATACGAGCAAGAGTGAGCCTGCAAGTGAATTCGTGCATAGCACTGGCGGGAACAATCGCGCTCTGACGCGGATCACAACAAACGTGCCCAGTGTAAAACTGGCGTTTTTGCCTCATATCTTGAATTTTATGGACATTCTAACTGCATTCTGTAGGCTTCATCACACAGTGAGCTGTTGCCCTGCATCATATTCTTCATCTATCAACTGTATGAAATGTAAGATGACATAACTAGGTCTGGGGCAGGGCAAGTTCGTTAAATGCATTCATTTTAAAGCGTTATTTTTTTACCATAACTAATTAATCTAATTAACGCATTAAATTGACAGCCAATAGCATGTAATTCCTTGATTATTTTATTTGTAAGGTACGGTCACATTTACTGTTATTCAGCTCTAATTTTCATGAACGAAATCCATTCGTTTTGCAGCAGGTTCAAGTTGATCAACAGAAATATTATTGGTTCGAAAGTGACTTCTGTATGAGCTGTGCTTTATACATAGCTACACTATTGACAATAGACAATGGACCTTCTTTGCCACCAAAAATTCGCTGAAAGTTTACTAATGTAGCCATACCTTGACTCAATCTGTATTCCTTAGATGCAAAGTAAGTCGCTTTATACGTATAAAAGCATCTACCAAATGCATTAATGCCAATTCTATTTTCTTGTTTATTGTTTATTTATGCAGGGTAAATAATTATGACCTTTTTTCATAATTTGGGTGAAGGGATACCGGTAGTTCACCCAAAAAGGAAAGTTCTTTCATTTATTACTCACCCCATGTCATTCCAAACCTGTAGGACTTTAGCTCATCTTCGGAACACAAATGAAGATATTTCCATGAAATCTGAGGGATTTCTGTCTCTCCATTGGCTGCTACACCATTACCACTTTGGTGCTTCAAAATGTTCATAAAGAGATTGTAAAACTAATCCATATGAATTGAGCAGATTAGTCCAAATTTTCTGAAAAGACACAATTGCTTTATATGATGAACAGATTGAATTTAGGCTTTTATTCACATAAATATTCATCAACTCACACATCAGATACAGTAAATGGAAGCTCAAGCATGTTTGCTTGATGTGCGAGAACCAATGAGGCTCATTCTCATGTGTTACGCAGCACGCTTGAGCTTCAGCAAGAACCAATGAGGCTCATTCTCATGTGTTAGGCAGCACGTTTGAGCTTCAGCAAAAACCAGGTTCATTCTCATGTGTTACACAGCACGTTTGAATTTTCGCAAGAGGTTAGAGATCAGGCACTAGAATGTACACATTTCTTTACATGTTGTTGAGTTCATATCGTAAAAGTCAGTTTGCAAAGCCTGCACTGAAATTGCGACTGATTTACCAAATAATAAACAGTGAAATGTACCAAATACAAATAAATAATACTCAACTGAGACATTCACACTGTTGAAAATAAATAACCACATTCCTAACATCGGGATCCTTTGGAAGGTAATGTTATTTTTAGTCCAGTGATCCTGTGTATTGCTCTTCTTTCCTCGTCATCTCACTACCACGCCAGTGGGCAGGGCCCAAGTTGCAATGATGAAGTAGGCTTTGATTTTCTTCTGCAGAGGCAGTCTTTCACCTATCGATAGGCACATTCCACAACGAGTCGTTCCTCTAGGCTTGGTTTTAATAAAAGCTCTTTTTGGACTAACAAGGAAGTTTTCGGTTCTAAAACGTACATGACCTCTTATATGTCAAAAGCTCAATTCATGACCCCTTTAAATCTGTTATCTGTCATCATATAATGTGATCGAGTCTCTTCAGAAAACTGGAATAAACCGCTCAATTCATTTGAATTAGTTTTATGATTTCTTTATGAACTTTTTGAAGTGTCTATCAATGGAGGGACAAAGCTCTCAGATTTCATCAAAAAGAATCTTAATTTGTGTTCTGAATATTAACGTAAGTCTTACAGGTTTGGAATGACATGAGGGTGATTAATTAATGACAAAATGTTCATTGAACTATCCCTTTACATTTAGACCATTAAAATAAACTGTCACTAAAACCAGTTGACTAGTGATTTTATCAGGAGCATAATATATGGTTTAAATACAGTTTCAGAGATTATCAGTGTCCTTATTTTTAGTAGCTAACATTTGTCCTTTCTTATTGGGGTTTACAGGTACATGGGAATTGGACTGTCTGCCCAGGGGGTCAACATGAACAGACTGCCTGGTGAGTTAGTGTGTGTTTGTGCTTGTATGTACACTAAAGGGATTATGTGCTCACCATGGGTCATGGTGAACTGTAGGTGACTGCAGAATAGGTGAGTCAGTCCATTTCTGTAGCCTGTAGCCCACGGGGGGGCTTGATTTCTTCCATTGAAAATTATTGGATTATCAGTGATGCAGACACAGCTGAAAGCGAAACCGTTGTGAACCCCTGGCTAGTATGGAAATACTTTGGATATAGAAAAGTCAAATTACGTGTGGTTGTCCTGGAGGATATCCAATTTGCAAAAAATGTGGATGCAAAGTTGTCTGGCTATCACCAGACCAAGCTCAATCTTTTAAGACTGAACATTAGTCTGGGGAGTCTGCTCTGTATTGTCAACTGCACAAGAGGCGTGCTCAAATGACTCTGTACGCAATTGGATAGTCCTTCAACCAATCAGACAACAAGAGGCGTAATCAATGGGCATAGTTAAAATGATTCTACGCAATTGGATAGTCCTTCAACCAATCAGACAACAAGAGGCGTAATCAATGGGCATAGTTAAAATGATTCTACGCAATTGGATAGTCCTTCAACCAATCAGACAACAAGAGGCGTAATCAATGGGCATAGTTAAAATGATTCTACGCAATTGGATAGTCCTTCAACCAATCAGACAACAAGAGGCGTAATCAATGGGCATAGTTAAAATGATTCTACGCAATTGGATAGTCCTTCAACCAATCAGACAACAACAGGCGTGATCAACGGGCATAGTTCAAATGACTCTGTACGCAATTGGATAGTCCTTCAACTAATCAGACCAACGATCCGTCGCATCTCTATCCGTCATCGTGTTAAACCCGCCAATAGCGCGCCAGGTGGATAAGCCAGTTTGTGATTGGTCCCCGCAGATATGTAATGGAAGCAGCATAGAAAAATGTACAGGTTTCCAGCCAGGGCAAAATCAAATTGTCGGCAGATCGGGCTTGGTTTACAAAAGTGATGCAAAGTGCAAAAGGCGGAAACACGCATAACATGTTCGGAAACACCATCTCTCCATGCAGATAAAGGTGTGTTTATAACTTAAGGCCGAATGATTTCTGTGATGCAGAGGGAATCCTGGAATCCAGTCATGAAAATTGAATTTACAGTATAACGCAGATGTCACGTAAAACACACACACTGATGGATGAGTGAATAAATCAAAAATAGATCTGTACAATAAATTAAATCGCGACATTGTCTGTAAATATTAAAGCGCAAAACACTGCTATATAAATATATGATCTGCTTGTTCTGTCTCTGTGTGAATGAGCAGCGCCGTTTCATCTACTACATACTCAAGTACGCATGATGCTCGTGGTGTTTTTAACGTCTCACAAACCATATTTGGACATGAACACATGAACATTTCCAGAACGTTTCAGAACCCCTAATGAGCATTTTCATCATTTTTATTTGAATAAAAACCATCGTTAAATACACTCTGAAATAGGCCTTCACTACAACCCGTCAAAATAAAAGTTTGGTTTAGAAGAAATTATGACAGAAGTAAAGTTACTATTGTAGGCCTACAATAATGTATGTGTCAAAATACATTAATTTAAGAAAATATATTTTAATCCATGGTATAATTTAGTAAATCTTTGTTTTGCAGCACTTTGCCAAAAAATAAAAGGATAAAAGTGTTACATTTGATTTGATTACGACCGTTTTTTTTTTATAATATATTTGTATTAAATCATAAAAAGAAAAAATTCATAGGAATGTCTCTATTATTCTTAAACATTTGAATAAATTAATGATAAAATAAACTTGTTTATCTAATTCATAATCATTTACTGAATTGAGTTGATTAGACATGTTTTATTGACATTTTAATAAACAAAACAAAAAAATGGTTTAGTTTGTTTTAATAAAGCACTTGTCCAACCAAAAAAAAACCCTGTTTTCATTCATTTAACAAGCCATTTAAACTGATGATAATAATAACATAATGTAATAATACTTTAATAATTGTTTAATACCCTGATGCTGTGAAACTTTTATGTTTTCATATCGTGAAAATCTCATTCTATTGCAACCCTACACGGGAGAGTCCCCCACCCCCGCTGTTAAAAAAAAGTAACTCAGTAACATGAACTACTTTTTACACCGGTAATTTTACAAATTTTTCATTGAAGTAATAGTACTTTTACTTGAGTGGAATATTTTATTACTCTTTCCACCTCTGTTGGATTGTGAAAAGTGGGTGTTACATACCAGAATGGACTATAATTCAAGGGAGGGAGGGATTCGTAGAGCCAAAAAGGAAAGTTGTTTATGAGGAAGAGCTTTGAAGATTAAAAGAGAACTTACATTTTGATGAAGATTATGAAAACATTTTTGCTTTGCAGTAGCGTACACTGACAAATCTGTTCATGAAAAGGCCAGAGCTGACATTCCGATTCACTTTTGATTACGGTCTTGTAGATCATTTGTTTTCTACCTTTTCTTCATCGTACACTTTTTAATATCCTTCCATAACAGTCAGACTGTAATTCAGGCCATGAACAGGCCTCAGCATGTCCTGAAAAACATCAGCTGTGAGAATGACCTTGCAAATGCAGAGACATCCAGGATTTTCTTTCTGTGCACCTCAGTCTCAGGAAATAACTTTGTGATGTGTTTTTTTTTTTCCCTCTTGAGTCCTCAAAGGGAAGGAGAGGAGACCTAGATCTCATTATTGGTTTTCCTCAATGGATTTTACCTGGCATACAGAATGTTCTGAGATCACAAAGCCTTGTCATAATTATTCATAGCTTAAAGCTCAAATTAATCAGAAAAACATTTCATTCTGACAGAGCATCCATTCATACAGCAGAGGAAAAAGAGAAAGGCGTGTAGAAAGTTTTGGGCACAGTTGGGTTCATGTCACCCTCCTGTGAGCCTTCTGACCAATCAAGAGACTTTGTCAATTGCTTGTTAGCTTCTCCACTGTGCCTGACGCCTTTGAAATGCTTTGGAGCAATCTAGCCAATTCGGCATGTGCGTGCTGACTACAAATTGTGTGTTCATTGACCCCTGTGCTCTCTGCTTAAACCACTCTTTGTCAGAGCGCTTTGGAATATAGTGGAAATATAGACAAACGCATGTAGGGTGGCCAATGTGTTTTCCAGTTAGTTTGGAGCCAACAGCAGGATATTCTTTCTCTAGTTGTAGGTGCTTCCTTGACCATAGTTTGGCTGCTGTAATATATGTTCAGTTTAGGTTTCTGAATTTTTGCTAGTGTTTATGTTGGCAAATTATATTAATGTGTGTGTGTGTATATGTGTATGTCTTCTAATATCCTTTATGCTCACTTCTATCTAACATCTATCTCTTTTTTTTTTTTTTTTGGTTTGGTTCATTAGCTTTTTGCAAATAACTAGACATCCCATGATTCCAAAACACTTAAATCAATTAAAGTCATACGTGGTTTCTTATGAGAATGTATGGTGCATTGTATGTTTGTGTGTGTTGGTATGTGTGCAGTTTGAGTGTAATGGTTTTACACGCCCCGCTGACCTCCGTGTCTCTGATCCCACACTGGAGTTTTGCCCATTTCATTAGCATGAAGGGAACACTGAGCTCTGCTTTAGGAGTTAATGTCCCAGCCTGCACTGCTCTGCAGATTAATCTAATACCATACAACAAGCCAACACTGCCTTACTTCCTCATTTTTTCATTCTTGTTGCATCTGCTTATTCTGTCATTCACAGAATGCACTTGTTTACTCTGTTTCACGTAGTGACTATAAATATAATTGCTTACGCAATACCATTTTTATCATGTACTAATCATAATGGTCTGCCAACACGCATACAAGTTTTGAGTCACTTCAGCCCAGTCAGTGAGGTAGACGGACTCCTCCTCTTGGTGGTTTGAGGCAGTGCGAAGCTTACTGAATTGTTCAAATGGTCTTGTAAAATTTACACACAGGCTTGTCCAGCTGCCTCTGAACGAGCTTCAGGGTGGACGAAGCCTTTAAAGGACAATTTTGTCATGTTGTTATAAAAAACCCTAACTGGGCTAAATCCAGTTTTTCAGAACAGCTGGGAAGATAACATCGTCGGGAGGCAATAAATGCATTTTTGCCGGGGCCCAAGGACGTACAGAGAGTTCCTCAGAGGCAGGAGCATCTGCCACTATACACACACACACACACACATACTCACACACGCTGTGGTCTTTGGCACCAAGATATTAGCAGCATATCCTTTAAGTCCTGTAAGTTGTGAGGTGGGGCCTCCATGGATCGGACTTGGTTGTTCAGCACATCCCACAGATGCTCGATTGGATTGAGATCTGGGGAATTTAGATTCCAAGTCAACACCTCACGTTGTTGTGCTCCTCAAACCATTCCTGAAGCATTTTTGCTTTGTGTCAGGGCACATTATCCTGCTGAAAGAGGCCACAGCCACCAGGAAATACCATTTCCATGAAAGGGTGTACATGGTCTGCAACAATGCTTAGGTGGTATGTGTCAAAGTAACATCCAAGGTTTCCCAGCAGAACATTGCCGAAAGCATCACACTGCCTCCACCGGCTTGCCTTCTTCCCATAGTGCATACTGGTGCCATGTGTTCCCCAGGTAAGCGGCACACATGCACCCGGCCATCCAAATGTGATTCATCAGACCAGGCCACCTTCTTCCATTGCTCCGTGGTCCAGTTCTGATGCTCACGTGCCACTGTTGGTGCTTTCGGCAGTGGACAGGGATCAGAATGGGCACCCTGACTGAGCCTGCAGCTATGCACCCCCATACGCAACAAACTGCGATGCACTGTGTATTCTGACACCTTTCTATCAGAACCAGCATTAACTTCTTGAGCAATCTGAGGTACAGTAGCTCGCCATTTTGATCAGACCACACGGACCAGCCTTCGCTCCCCACGTGCATCAATGAGCCTTGGCCGCCCATGACCCAAGAAGTTAGCAGCAGATACTTTAAGTCCTATAAATTATATATAAAGGTAGACCTAACAGCCTACATTTCACATAATTGGCCTGTAGATGGCCCTTGGACTTAATTTAACCAACATGATAGTTTCATCAAACGGGAAATTAATAAATAAATAAATAAGAGTAAAGTGTACACTAGCATTAATGCAAAATCACAGATCCAGATCGCTCCACAAATGCTAATATTTGTCTGTAAGGACTGTAAAGAACTATACTCGTCTTTTTTAAAATAGATTTTCAAATAATAGACACATACAATAACATAAATGAACAGACAGACTATACTTGTCTTTTTTTGTCTTGTCTATTTCACCTTTATTAAAAACTGAAAAAAGACTGGTTTACAACGGATTTATGAATAAGACTGGGAAATTGCCACTCCTTTTCACATTGTCTAATAAAATTTGAGCTTGTTGTGCCACACCACACTTCAGTGGTGCATTATGCATGACAAACCGGCATTGATGATTATTCGCTTATGTAATAGTTCTGTCAAATCGATTAATCTCGATTAATCACATCCAAAATAAAAGTTTGTGTTTACATTATGTGTGTGTGTGTATGGTGTATAATTATGTATATATAAATACACACGCATGCATGTATATATTTAATACTTTTGTGCGTATATTTATATAAAAATCTTTATATTTATATATATATACAGTATAGACATGTAAATATTTATTGAATATATACATGAATGAGACGAGTGTGTAATTATATATGCATAATAATTATACACAGTACACACACATATATTATGTAAACATAAAATTTCATTTTAGATGTGATTAATCGATTTGACAGCACTAGTTAAAAGACTTTGTGGTCACAGTTATGAATATGCAATTACTGACATAAACTTTATAGTGAGAAAAATAATTACAACAAAAATTAAAAAAAAATGTGTGAATTAGGGCTGTAATCAACCCTAATTGGTCGACTGAAGTCCTGAAAATTTCGACTAAAAATGACGTTAGAAAAAAAAACGTTAAATTAATTAGCTACACACTGTACGCAGTACTTGGTAGCCTTGTTGTCTGCTTAAATGAATTATAAATAAACATAAAAAACTAGTAGGCTATTTGCAGTATATTAAATCGTTTTTGACCTGATTATTTTGCACTGAAATGAGTCTGACACACGAGTCTTTCGGCTCTGACAGCGTTGCATCACGTGCACCATCATAGCCTATGATTTCCGAAAATATAGTACCATGTTGTCAACTAGTGATATCATCACAATAACTTTTGAGGAATATGCAACATAATTTAGACAATTGTTTTTGTCATATGTATTATAATAACTGACAGACACTATCATTTCAGCCGCTCTGTGCAGCTCGAACATAGGATAAGCTCAGCTTCGCGGCTGAGACACGAATAGACTATTAACTTAAAGCTTTTACTCTTAAACACAAAAGGCACGTCCACTTTAATAAAAAAGCAATATTTATTAAACAAGCCAGATCAAGAGCAGAAAAAAACGCTCTCACAATTAAATAAATAATATACAGCAAACTAGCCTTCTTCAATCTGTCTCTCTTCTCCAGTGGGTTGGGCTAATCCAAAAGAAGTGGAAACAAGGGGGTGGGCTGAAGACAGACTGTTACCTGTGAAACAGGGGTGCTCTGAAAACACCCCCATTAGCAATTAGTGCTTTCCACCTGATGAAATGAACGCTGCAAAACTGACTGTACAGATCCACTTTTGCGGCTTGACTGAAGCGTGGTGTTGTGACGCTTCCCCTCATGTGTATGTTGATGGCGTTCCTCAAGTTTGCCACTATGGGCGTGCGTTTGAGCCAGCGGGGAATGAAAAACAAAGGACCAGCGAGAGACTTCTCTTCACCAGTGGGTTGGGCTAATCCAAAAGAAGTGAAAACAAGAGGGGTGTTCTGAAGACAGACTGTTACCTGTGAAACAGGGGTGCTCTGAAAACACCCCCATTAGCAATTAGTGCTCTCCACCTGATGAAATGAACGTGGCGTGGCAAAACTAATTAAATGAACGCGGCAAAAAATAGACCAATCAGAATTTTGGTCGAGCCAGAACGTTAGGGTTGGGCATCGAGAACCGGTTCCAACTTGGAACCGTTTAAAAAATAACGATGCCATTGGAATCGTTTAGAAATTTTGTTTTCGATTCCGATCATCGGTTCCAAACGCGCAAGTTTTCGGAAGTGCTTGCCGCGCCCGTTTGTTCTGTTGCAGCCATGGAGCACAGTAAGCGTCGCTCAAAAGTGTGGTTTTATTTCACTTTTTTAAAAAAAAGCCTGGGTCGGCACAGTGCAACACATATGACAAACTTATTTCTTGCACGGGAGGATGCACTACAAATATGAGTGTAGCGTGTTTGAAATGCTGCGCAGGTCTGTCCTCCTCGGGAAACCCTGCGCTAACCAACGTTATTAAAGGGATAGTTCACCCTGAAATGAAAATAAAGCCTTCTTTTACTTACCCTGATGTTGTCCCAGTGCCCTATGTCCTATGACATTTAAAATACTGTTCCTGCACGCGCTCCTATGGCAGTGAATGGCGATCAGCTAAAACATTACACAAAACAAACAAATGTATCACGCAACGATACAGGGAGACGCGCGCCACATGGAAAGTGTTCAGGGGGCACACTATAAGGTTTTGCCAGAAAGAAACCGTATTATTCAGTCAAAACACTGAGCTCGGCCGTTATTCTGAGCGCGCTCCTCTGTGTGCACTATGAGCCGTCAGCAGCCGCCAGCGCTCATGCCTACTATAATAACTCGCACTGTTGTCATTGCACCCACGATAAGCACACACACACACACATAACCATTTTGAGAAATCAAGCTCAATAGAAAAAAACGCAATTCTCGTCTTTTCTATAACGTATATGATAAGAAATAATACTAATAATATAACCTCCTTAAGTGAATATTGTGTACCGGTTGTCATGATAATATTGCACGAGGCTACTGCGGCTTAGAGTGCGCACACAGGAACACGCGCATTTGAACAACAGCTGGGTGAGTAAAAGATGGCTTCATTTTCATTTCAGGGTGAACTAATTATCCCACCTCGTCATAATCAGGTAAGTGATTGTAGTGTAATAACAAAGCCCTTGACCAAATTGCGAATTGTGGTGAACAACAACGTTACTGAAATTATTTTCCCCCCTCGTAGATAAATGTAGCTATACGCAAATTGCCCACGCTAGTAGCAGTCCTAATATGACTGCTGTTAATGCTATTGTTAAACCGGGACTCGGTGTGAAACTCCATTCACCTTTGCAGCAAAGCAAGTGAAAATGCCAGCGGAGAAAGTCCCAAAACTAAAACTCATTATTGAATCAAAATACAATTTTCCTCTGTGAAATGAGCCTGTGACATGTTGTGACTCCACCCCTCAAAGAATCGGAATCGAGAATCGAAAAGAACCGGAATCGAAACTAAGAATCGGAATCGGAATCAGAATCGTTCAAATCAAAACGATGCCCAACCCTACAGAACGTATCGACTAATAAATCGACTAATCGTCTGGGAGATTACAGCCCTAGTGTGAATAGTGGTTTGCAAACAAGCGGTATCAGAATGCCAGTCTGTCAGTCAAGTTCAAAGCAAGACAATGTGTGATGTCAATGACGTCTCAAGCCCCGTTCAGACTGACAGCAGATACGTAAAAATAAACAGAAATTTTCTTTACCGGTTTGTACATTTTGAAACATTAATTACAATAATGTTACACATTTTATTCACCACCATTTTTTTAATGACCCACCCTTATAATTTTGTCCCACCACATATTATTTTCAGCACAATTATGAGAATGGTGCTTATAATTTATGTAAGAAGCAGTATTTTATGATGCTATAGACCAGATGGCATATCAAACGCTGCAGGCTTAAGATCGGCTCCGACTCATCCTGTGAATGTCAGTACAGAGGCAGAAATAAGATTCCTTATTATCACCCGCAAATCTGTGCCCTCCTAACTCTGAAGATTTCTACATGGGTGCAACACATTTGGGAAATTTCTACATATGCCATGCATCTTTGATTTATTACATATTTTGGTCTGAGAATGCTTTCATCTACCAATAGAAGTCTTTTTGTTTAAATTTAGTTTACAGGATTCTGCAGATCCCCCCCGAAACATCAAAATGCAGTTTTTGAATCCAAGTGCTGCCGATTTAAATGACTGAATTTCTGTCTTTCACCTTAGGTTGGGACAAGCACTCCTATGGATATCATGGGGACGACGGACACTCCTTTTGTTCCTCAGGTACTGGCCAACCGTATGGCCCGACCTTCACAACGGGTGACGTCATTGGCTGCTGCGTGAACCTCATCAATAACACATGCTTTTACACAAAGAACGGTCACAGTTTAGGTAAGAGTTTAATGGAAAATGATTTAAGCATACATCTTATTAATGCTTGAATCATTAGAAATCAATGTATCGGCTGAAGTTCTCAATATCCTACCTAATCTCTGAATCCACAATACTGAGCAGTTCTGATATTTTTTGTGTTCCTCCAGGTGTGGCTTTCACAGATCTGCCAGTAAGTAAAGCACACAGACCTCTCTTAAACAGTTTAAACTAAAATCTGCCTTGAAATTTATGTAAAATATAATTATCAGATGAAACACTTGGCAACTAACTGAAATAAGTTTGAAGCTGATGTACGGAAATTGCTAAAACTGAAATTAAAAATATAGGGTCTCCTTATCATGATAATTTAAGAATGGAAATAAAGTTTATTTGAAAATGTTTGCATTAAAAATGTTGGGTTACACTTTATTTTACAGTATGTGTGTATATATGGTGTACTTACCCAAGAAAGTACTGGTAATATAAAGCAACTTCATGGGTTAAGGTTAGGTTTAGGGGTAGGTTCAGGGTTAGTACCTAGTTATAATAACCCAGTTATTGTAATTGCTATAATAAGTACATAGTATGTACATGTGCAACAGGACTGTGGATGTAACTCTACACCTATATTATCTCCTCATCAAGATCTTTTTTACTTTCCACATCGAGTCTTCCCTCATGCCTGTATCTCTGTGCTAGCTTGTACTTTTCTGCCCAACTTTGGATTTTCGTTTTGCATCACTTCACATGTTACTCTCCTCTTAGAATGAATCGCTTGTATTGTAGCATTCCTCATTTCTCAAGTAGCTCTGCGTCTGCTAAATGAGTCCCTGTAACAGTAGATTGATAGTGTGGCGTAGGCCAGGCATGAGCTCAGATGAGAATTTATGCTTCTGCTTGAAGCTTAATTTGAGCTCTTGCCAGTTAAGGTGTTACTGAAGGATTCCCTGCGCTGAGATTTCCCTGCGTGGAGACCTTCAGTGCAGTCTCTCAGCTCTCTCTTTTTATCTTTCTCTTTTTCTGTCTGTCATTTCAGCCTAACCTGTACCCCACAGTAGGGCTGCAAACTCCAGGGGAGATAGTAGATGCTAATTTCGGCCAACAGCCTTTTGTGTTTGACATCGAGGACTACATGAGCGAATGGAGGGCCAAGATCCACAGCATGATCGCTCGCTTCCCCATCGGAGAAAGACTGGGAGACTGGCAGGCGGTTCTGCAGAAGTGAGCAGCCAGTCATCTGAAAATAAATTCAGCAGTCACAATATTGATAAAAACATCTATTTCTATTCACTGTAGTTTGTAATGCATGGTACGCTGCTCATCAGCCTTGTTATGTGGCTAATTCCTAATTCATGATGTTTCCCACATCAACTTTTTTATGTTTGTATCTGCAGTATGGTGTCCAGCTACCTGGTGCATCATGGGTATTGTGCCACAGCGATGGCCTTTGCCAGAACCACAGAGACCATGATCCAAGAGGACCAAACCTCAATAAAAAACAGACAGAGTGAGTACTCCATCAAAGTCAACTAGTTAAGCTAAAAATAAATGGATATTTATGATTTGAATATGTGGCAAAATGAATGTATTTTTAACTCTGGCAATGAGTTAAACAGATCTTCCCATGTCATTTTGTGCTTTGGGTAGGGAAAATATTACGATTATGAGGAACTTAACATTTTACTGATTAAGCAAAACCATCCCTTTTTTGGACACTGGGCTATGAATATTTGATCAATTTCTCAGTGTAAAATGATAGAAAAGTGCCTTTGATTTGAGCTTTAATCAACACACTGAATATTTAATGCTACCATAATTGGTTATGTAACACTGGCAACAATTCAATAATTTGATAAATCTTGTTGAAAGCAGCTTTTCAGTATAAGCCATGAGATGCATTAAACGTCACGTATAATTTTGCATGGGAGTCTCATTTGAATCTAAAAAATATATTGAATCTATGCTGCAAAAATGACTTCATTCAGAAACCCTTGGATTAAAATCATAATCGAAACAAGAAGTAGGATTGATACTATAATTCCTAAACAAAATTAGAACAAAAAAAGTATATACAGTTCTCCAAACCTTGTGCTTTTCCTGGTGGGTGTGTAGCACCTACCGCTCTGCATATCCCACTGAAAGATCCCAATGTTAGACATGAATGGCTGTTTACATTTTAAAGTGTTTGAGCCACATATTTCATTGTGCACTGTTTTGCGAACCTGTCACAATGTAATTCAGGCTTTGCAAAGAGGCTGTTATAGATAAAAGGAGCATTTAAAAACTATATTGGCAGCAAACCCCTCAGCTTGTGTGCAAGCACCATTTATCCTTTCACATGCGAGGAGGGCAATTACATTGAAGTCTTAAAGGAACAGCAGTAATAAAACACTTGTTTAAAAGGTCAGAGAAAAGGAACAATTATCATAAAACTAAATTATGAATGGTCAAAACACTTTACCAACATTCTAAGTGTACATCAGGGAGAGCGATCGGGTGATTAAAAATGTATATGACCATTTCAACAAAAACGAGAGCAAAATGGACCTGTAATTTATTCATCTCATTTGCTTCTTTGTGCTTACAGGAATACAGAAACTGGTATTGGCAGGACGTGTTGGAGAAGCCATTGACGCAACACAGCAGTTGTACCCCGGACTCCTAGAACACAACCCCAATTTACTCTTCATGTTGAAGTGAGTATGTCTACCAGACTACACAGAACCATGTGTGCGCAGCTTTGTGTGAAAGGAAAACCTGAAACAAGGTTGTGTTTTCTTCTCTAGGGGTCAGTAGAGTTCAGTAGCATATTAACATCCACAGCTTTCTGGTCTGGATTTAATAATGCAAGCGTATTCAGAAAACAAGTAGCCTGTGAATAGGGCAATCTTTTACTCCATGTTATACAGAATGAAGGTTTTTATAGTGCCCTCTGGTCATTCTGACGAATGAGGCTCTTTTTTGTTTATGCGTCTTCATAGCAAAAAGGTGGGGGGTTGGGGGGGGGTCGTGGTTGCTTTGGTCTGAGCTGCTTATGATATGATTAGTCATACTGTTGCATAAGGTTGAAAATTAGCTGCCTTTTAACTTTTCTTTTTAGTAACGCTTACAAGTCCTCTGTCAGCTACCCTGTTGAATTGTGTATGTTTTTTATAATACATTATGCAGCCTATACTTCTGAATATTTATGTCCCTGAGAGGTTTTTAAGGGAAACAATGTCTTTTAAACTACATGCAAATTAAAGATCCACCTACTAAAAGCAGTGGTTGCAAATAAGAGCTGAAGTTAAAAAAATGGAAAGGCTTGTTTGTCTACCTTGACAAAAGTTAGTCAGAGTAAATGGAGGAAAATGGTTAGTTTTGGTTTTGTCTGGCTAAAGACAAAAGAGACTTTTTCCAGCGGTGTTGGTTCTGGAAGTATCTTTTCTATTCATTTCTCCCAGTTTTTTTTTTTTTTTTAAGTCTTTGTTAAAGCGTTTTTAAGCCATGAATAAAGCCAACCAGCTACAAGGTGAATCATAACATTATGAACTTTGCTGATCTGAATTAAAAATGTATTTGGAAATCAGACAAAATATACAATTAACAACCTCTTAATAATTTTTTATATATTTAAGTAAAAATATGTTTTTACTTCTGGGAACTCGACTGTTGCATTCTATTAGTGTACAAAAGATGCAGTAAAAGCATTTATAATGTTACAAAAAACACTTTTACAATAAGGTTGAATTAGTTAACATTAGTTAATGCATTAGTTAACATGAACTAACCATGAACAACACCTCTGTTCAGCATTAATCTTAACTCACACATATATTAATGCATCTATTCACGTTAACAGTAAAAAAATTAGTTAACATGATCTAACCATGAACAATGCCTGTAGCTTTACTGTTTTTTTAAGGTTATCTTAAGGTTATCTGTACATATTTACGTTAGTTTACTTAGCAGTTGACACACACTAAGGATGAACATTTCTAACTCACCACCTTACTCTAAAGGTAAAAGTAAAAATGCTGTTGTGTACTTTATCAACATTATTAAACAAAGCATGTATTAATGGTTTTTGAGAACCTTATTGTCAAGTCTATACTGTTTCAACATTAACTGTTGTGTTAACATTTGTAGGTTCATTACAAAGCAGTAAATAATAATAAATGCTTTGTTAATGGCAAGTCATATTAATAAAGAGTCTACAAATGTTAGTAGCACATACGTGAATGTTGAAATAGTGTACACTTTACAATAAGGTTCTCAAAAACCATTTATACATGCGTCATAATAGTAAGTCATGTTAATAAAAGTCTACAAATGTCAGTAGCACATTAGTTAATGTTGAAATAGTGTACACTTTACAATAAGGTTCTCAAAAACCATTTATATATGCGTCATAATAGTAAGTCATATTAATAAAGAGTCTACAAATGTTAGTAGCACATTAGTTAATGTTGAAATAGTGTACACTTTACAATAGGGTCACAAAATCTATTAATAAATGTTTTGTTGAATGTAAGAAATGATTAGTAAAGTGCATATAAACATAAACATATACGTTGATGTTTAGATGGTTTTCACTTTAGAATTATTAAATTAAAAGGGTCTTCAAATTAAAGTTTTTCTTTTCTAATGATCAAAAAATCCTAAAAGAATGTATCAAGGCTTCCACAAAAATATTAAGCAGCACAACTGTTTTCAACATTGATAATAATAAAAAATGTTTCTTTAGCAGCGAATCAGCATATTAGAATGATTTCTGAAGGATCATGTGACTGGAGTAATGATGCTGAAAATTCAGCTTTGCCATCACAGGAATAAATTACATTTTAAAATATATTCAAAAATAAAATATTTATTTAAAATCGTAATATTTTACATTATTGCTGTTTTTATTGTGTTTTTGATCAAATAAATGCAGCCTTGATGAGCATAGGAGAATTTAGTACAGTAGTGTATGTTCAAAATCTCTGTTATTGGACAAAATAGTCAAGCATTATTATGAATTATCCTGTGATTTCTGGCAACTTTGTTCTTTGTTTTACTGAACAAAATGAAATAAAATATAAGTATGAAATAAAAATGCGTTTTTTAAGCTTATTGTGAATTCTGTATAGATTATGTTAGACTTTTGGTCTTAGGCTTTAAATACATTGGAAACATGATATCCCTGCTCTTTAGTTGACAAGCAAAACTGCATTCAGACAATCAATGCAAGCGCTACATATCAATAAACCCATTTGTCAACATGTCACTGGCATTTATGGGGCATACCCTGCCTCTGTGTGATGTCAAACTTTTCTTAGGAAACCATCGCTATTACTTTTGTTTTGACATGAAGATTATACTTTTTATATAAAGCTTTACATGGAGGTGCATAATTGCGCTGTTGAGTGTCATCAGATGTCAGATGCTGCTGTGGGAATAGTGCCAGGATGTGTGGGAAGGAAGCAGTGAGAGCTGACTCCTCTCTCTTTCTCTGTGATGGATAACAGATGAATGACAAGCAGACAGTTTAATGGATTGCTGAGCTGACGGTGTCAGTCAATAGGCATAATGGATGAGAGAAACGTGGTTGACAGACATTTGAATTGATTGGCAGGTCTGAAGTGACTGTGTATTTGTGTGTGAGATCTTGCTTGTGTAACAGTGATTTTTGTTGTCCTCCCTCAGGTGTCGGCAGTTTGTGGAGATGGTGAATGGTACAGATAGTGAGGTACGGTGCTTTAGTGTCCGCTCTCCTAAATCACAGGACAGCTATCCCGGCTCCCCCAACATGAGCCCCCGGCACGGAGCCACCAACGCTCACTTGCACAGCACAGGTAACACGCTCCACACACTAACATTTTCAGTGTTACTTAAAGTATTTTGAATGCTATTTTTGAGGTGAATCTAATGGGAAAATGTCCATGTTTCATCCTAGAATCTAAAGAAAAAATAAGAAATTATACTTGGGTATACGAAGCCATTAAAGGGAAAGTTCACCCAAAAATTACAATTCACTGTTAATTTACCCACCCCCAGGCCATCCAAGATGTAGTGCTTGGATCTTTTCTTCAGTAGAACAGTAAATAAGATTTTTAGCTGAAACCGTGGTCCTTGGCGATTCATATAATGCAAGTCAATATATACTTTCACTTTGGGAGCCATAAAAACATATACAGCCGAAACTAAAATAATACCCGTGGCTTCTAACGACACATTGAGGTCTTATGAAGAGAAACGATCGGCCTGTGCAAGAAACCGAACATTATTTACAGCATTATTACCTAAAATCCACAGCTTCGGCAAATAAGTGACCTGGATATTTATTAACAATTACCTTAGTTTACCTCTCTATCTCGTCTCTATTTACAAAGTTTCTGTTAAAGGGATTGTTCACCCAAATAGGAAAATTCTATCATTTACTCGCACCTCAAGTTGTTCCAAACCTGTATAAATGTCTTTCATCTTCTGAACATAAAAGAAGATATTTTGAAGAATGTTGGACGGAAACCTCAGACGGAAACTTCCATAGTATTTTACAGTGGGGCCCATCAACATCAATTTCATTTTTGGGTGAACTATCCCTTTAAATTGTCTTCACCATGCCCACACTTTTTGAATTTCTTTGTCCTGAATGTGGGTTGCAAATCTACATAATTCTGCAGTATGGTTTTAATTTATTAAAATATGTTAGAATTTTGTTTATTTGTTAACCAAAATACAAGGGTTGAGGGATGTGTAGAACTTTTGTACAACAGATGTTCAAATTCTGAATTCTGTGGGGGTAGATTCCGCGTGGGTCTGTTCATGAGCAACATCTTCAAGAGAGCACATTCATAAATTATGTGGAACAGATGGTTTATGAAATCACTTGTTTCACCTGTACTGCAGTTGGGTGGATTATGTAACTTCTAATTCAAGTAAAGCACTTTCATTCATGCTGTTTCTTATGATAGTTCTCATTGTTTCCTCATGACTCAGGAGCAGACAGTCCCACATGCAGTAACGGGGTCACCCCTCCTAACAAAAATAAGAGCCACAACAAATACACAGGCGTAAGCTCCGCCTCCTCCTCTCCATCCTCCTCTCCCTCCTCCGTCAATTACTCCGAGTCCAATTCTACCGACTCCACCAAGTCCCAGCCACACAGTGCCACCAGCAACCAGGAGACTAGGTGTGTGGTGGAGGTGTTTGGGTTAGTGATTGTGGGTTTGAGGCCAAGCATATACATTTGTTGTGTACTTACATTGTCTAGAGACCAACTTCGCTGTTGACTGTGTGATTTTCTTTTTTTGTTGTGTGTGTGTGTGTGTGTTGACAGTGATAGTGAGATGGAGATTGAGGCAGAACATTACAGCAATGGCGTGACAGAAAGCTCAACTCGCATTATGAATGGCACATACAAACACCAGGAAATCCTACAGGCGGATGACAGCAGTGTTGGCAATGGAGTAGCAGGTACAACACGCATGTAGGATGTTCATATTCAACAGGCTCTGAGAACGCCTTTTTAAAAATGCTTTGTTTTGTATTCTTCTTGTACCTTTTTTATTCTTCGTTCTGATGTGACTAGTTCTTTCTCTGCTCTGTCCTTCTCCCCCTTGAGAGCTGCTAAATTGAGCTCCTCTATAATTTAGCCCATTAAATGTTTTTTTTTCTACAAGGTTACAAAGTAATACGTTGTGATTGTGAAGTTTTGGTAGAGTGTGTAGCCTTTATTAGCACCCAGTGCAGTTTTCTTATTTCTTGGGATGCTTTCAGGCATTTTGACTTTGGTTTGAGAAAATAGTTCAGATGGATTAAAAAAAAAAAATGTTAGTCATTTTTATATTGCATTGTAATATAATAGTATAATATAATATTATATTATATTTAAAATATAATATAATTATAATATAAATATTCAGCTGTCATCACAGGATTGAATTGCATTTTAATGTATGTATTCAAATAGAAAACTGTTATTTTAAATTGTAATTATTATAATAAAATTACATTATATTATATTGAAATACACTCACCTAAAGGATTATTAGGAACACCATACTAATACTGACCCCCTTTCGCCTTCAGAACTGCCTTAATTCTACGTGGCATTGATTCACCAAGGTGCTGAAAGCATTCGTTAGAAATGTTGGCCCATATTGATAGGATAGCATCTTGCAGTTGATGGAGATTTGTGGGATGCACATCCACGGCACGAAGCTACCGTTCCACCACATCCCAAAGATGCTCTATTGGGTTGAGATCTGGTGACTGTGGGGGCCATTTTAGTACAGTGAACTCATTGTCATGTTCAAGAAACCAATTTGAAATGATCCAAGCTTTGTGACATGGTGCATTATCCTGCTGGAAGTAGCCATTTAGAGGATGGGTACATGGTGGTCATAAAGGGATGGACATGGTCAGAAACAATGCTCAGGTAGGCCGTGGCATTTAAACGATTCCTAATTGGCACTAAGGGGCCTAAAGTGTGCCAAGAAAACATCCCCCACACCATTACACCACCACCACCAGCCTGCACAGTGGTAACAAGGCATGATGGATCCATGTTCTAATTCTGTTTACGCCAAATTCTGACTCGAGAAATCGAGACTCATCAGACCAGGCAACATTTTTCCAATCTTCAACTGTCCAATTTTGGTGAGCTTGTGCAAATTGTAGCCTCTTTTTCCTATTTGTAGTGAGATGAGTGGTACCCGGTGGGGTCTTCTGCTGTTGTAGCCCATCCGCCTCAAGGTTGTGCGTGTTGTGGCTTCACAAATGCTTTGCTGCATACCTCGGTTGTAACGAGTGGTTATTTCAGTCAAAGTTGCTCTTCTATCAGCTTGAATCAGTTGGCTCCCATTCTCCTCTGACCTCTAGCATCAACAAGGCATTTTCGCCCACAGGACTGCCGCATACTGGATGTTTTTCCCTTTTCACACCATTCTTTGTAAACCCTAGAAATGGTTGTGCGTGAAAATCCCAGTAACTGAGCAGATTGTGAAATACTCAGACCGGCCCTTCTGGCACCAACAACCATGCCACGCTCAAAAGTGCTTAAATCAACTTTTTCCCATTCTGACATTCAGTTTGGAGTTCAGGAGATTGTCTTGACCAGGACCACACCCCTAAATGCATTATAGCAACTGCCATGTGATTGGTTGATTAGATAATTGCATTAATGAGAAATTGAACAGGTGTTCCTAATAATCCTTTAGGTGAGTGTATAACATAACATAACATAATATAATTATAATATAATGAAAATTCAGCTGTCATCACAGGATTAAATTGCTTTTTAAAATATATTCAAATAGAACACATTTATTTTAAATTGTAATTATTATAATATTATATAATATTATATTTAGGGCTGTCACAGTTAAAGGGATGGTTCGCCCAAAAATGAAATTTCTGTCATCATTTACTCACCCTCAAGTTGTTCCAAACCTGTATGAGTTTCTTTGTTCTGCTGAACACAAAAGAAGATATTTTGAAGAAAGTTTGTAACAAAGCAGATAGAGCAACCATTGACTACCATAGTAGGGGGAAAAATACTATGGTAGTCAATGGTTGTTCTCTCTGTAGCAAACATTCTTCAAAATATCTTCTTTTGTGTTCAGCAGAACAAAGAAACTCATACAACTTGAGGGTGAGTAAATGATGACATAAATTTGCCCAAAAATGAAAATTTCATTTTTTTTAATTTTATTTAACGCAATTAACGCAAACAAATTACAGAAGTATGTGAAGCTGCGTCATTAACGTAATGTTCGTCACGCAGTTAGATGATGTTAGAAGTCGAAAGTTTATCACAATCCCACTGAGCATCTACAAGCACCTGTAACCCTGGTACGAAGAAATCTCCATTCTATCTCTTTAACCCGATTGTACTCTGTTTGTGATCCAAAAATTTAAAGCCGTTAAACTCGGGGAAAGTGTTCAGTGATCCAGTAGTCGAATTTTTCAAACAGTCCAAAACAACGCTAATGTAAAGAAGGCCAGGCTGATTACAGCAGACACGTCAGAGAGAATAGAGACTCGCATTGAGTTTTAGTGAGTTATTCATTCCAGTGTGTGCTTTGCTTTAAAACACGAGCTCTGTCGTATTCTGCGATTGTTTCTGAAGAACGCAATTTTGGTGTCGTACAGTAAGCACGTGAACAAACCGTCTATGTGTGCGCTGTAGTGGATCCTTGAAGTTTGCAGAAAATAGTTTTCTGATTGTTTACTTTGCTGAATATAGCAAATGATGACAAAATGAATGTGTTTAATGAGATTAATGGCATATGCTCAATTTTACGATAAGTGTGCGATTTAATCGTGATTAAAAACATTTTTTATCGATTGACAGCCCTAATTATATTATATTTTATAATATTCAGCTTTGCCATCACAGGATTAGATTTTAAATTGCATTTTAAAATATATTCAAATAGAAAAGTGTTATTTTAAATTGTAATTAAAATGATATATTATATTATTAAGCAATATGTACATTCTCAATAGTTCCACTGGCTTATTACACATAGCCTCAAATTAATAAAACAATACTGGGTAAGATTTCCCGACAGTACTATATTGAAGCATTGGACCCACTTTATATTAGGTGGCCTTAACTACTATGTACTAACATTTAAATTACTCATTTGATGCAATGCACTTGTTGTGTACATGCATGTTTTTACATTGTACTTGCATTAAAAAAATTACCTGCATGTGATTACATCTGTATAATTTCTGTAGTTACATTTATAATCACACTGTTGGCACTTCCCTTACACCTAACCCTACCCTTAAACTTACCCATCCCACCACACCTGTCCCTAACCTTACCCATATCCCACCTCAATATTGGCAAAAGTGTTTTGCAAAACAATATGAACACAATGAGTACATTGTACTTATTTTTTGATGTAAGTACATAGTAGTTAAGGCCAGCTGATATAAAGTGGGGCCGAAGCCTTTTTTTTTCAACCATAATATCTACAAATGCTGTGCAGTTATAGTTGCAAACATGTCTGTTTCTGTGGTGTCATTGCAATTTATTTGCTCCTCTAGATGACAGCTGCAGCTCCAGACAGCTGTGTGGAGGAAACCAGGCGGCCACAGAGAGAATGATCCAGTTCGGCAGAGAGCTTCAGGCCCTCAGCGAGCAGCTCTGCCGCCAGTACGGCAAGAATGCCACTCACAAAAAGATGCTGCAGGTATGGAGGGAAAGAGGTTTGAGAATGTGATAAATAGATGGATGTTTGAACAGACCACATTGGAAAAAGGTGTTATGGTGATTGCGCAATTGTTGAATTTTTTATTAAATATTGGTGAAGTGGTCTATTTAGACTTGCAGTCATATTGCGTGCATACAAAGTAATCTGTTCAACTCCTCTGCCTCTTGTTTGTTGCACATTTGAAGTGGTAAGTTGATTAGCCTTGTGGGTAGCAATACTCTTACATTCTTTGTGCCCACTCGCCAGTGTGTATGTTTGTGTGTTCAGGATGCATTCAGTCTGCTGGCGTACTCGGACCCCTGGAACTGCCCCGTGGGCCAGCAGTTGGACCCCATGCAAAGAGAGGCGATCTGCTCCGCTCTCAACAGCGCTATTCTGGGTAAAGCTGCTTGGCTGGCTGAGATCATACATTAATACACTATGTGAACATGAGCACCTATGTAGGCCTCGTTATTTAAATGTGGCCACAGTAACATGAGGCAGGTAAATGAGCTTGTATTGGCCTGGTAACATAGCCAAGTTGTTATGATCATTCCTATTTATTTAATAGTTGTAATGGCTTCATATTTGTGATCTTTTCCGTCATTCAGAGTCTCAGAATCTGCCCAAACAGCCTCCTCTCATGCTGGCTCTGGGTCAGGCCACCGAGTGCGTGCAGCTGATGGCCAGGGTGCGCTCTGGTTCCTGCTCCTTCGCCAGAGTCGACAACTTTTTGCACTAGCACCAGTCCAGGTGAGAGCACCAAGGTAATTATGGTATGGATAATTTTACTGTTTTTTACACAGTATTTTGGTTTTAAATTTAAAGGGTTAGTCCACCCAAAAATGAAAATTATGTCATTAATTACTCACCCTCATGTCGTTCGACACCCGTAAGACATTCGTTCATCTTCGGAACACAAATGAAGATATTTTTGTTGAAAGCTGATGGCTGAGAAAGGCCTCCATTGACATTCAGTACATTTACACTCACAAGACCCATAAAAGGCACTAAAAACGTTGTTACAAAGTCCATCTCACTACAGTGGCTCTACAATAATTTTACGAAGCGATGACAATAGTTTTTGTGCGGGAAAAAAAATCAAAATAACGACTTTATTCTACAAGTTCTTGTCTTCCTTGTTGGCCTCTGCCGTGAACTCACGAAGCACCGCGACGCATGCGCGAGAATATGACGCAGATCCGGCGTTCGGACACGTGACCCAGAAGCGAGGAGATTTGTTTACAACGAGCAGAGGAAGACACGCCGTATCTAAGCTGTTGAATTCTACATTAATCGTGCTTTAGGTATCGGCGTAGTGCTCAAAATGGGACTAAAGTGTGCATTTCATGGATTCCCGAACGCCGGCGCTACGTCATATTCTCGCGCATGCGTCGTGGTGCTTCATGAGTTTCACGGCAGAGGCCAACAAGGAAGACAAGAACTTGTATAATAAAGTCGTTATTTAGATTTTTTTTCACACAAAAACTATTGTCGTCGCTTTGTAAAATTATTGTAGAGCCACTGTAGTGAGATGGACTTTGTAACAACGTTTTTAGTGCCTTTTATGGGTCTTGTGAGTGTAAATGTACTGAATGTCAATGGAGGCCTTTCTCAGCCATCAGCTTTCAACAAAAATATCTTCATTTGTGTTCCGAAGATGAACGTCTTTATTTTCTCTGCCATCTCTGATGATGTCCACCAAAGCGCTTTTAGCCGGCTGAAAACACTAAGCTCTCTGCTGAAAACGTCTCTAGAGCGTTTTGGCAGCGCAGCGTTTTTTTTCAGTTGAGACTCTTTGCTTGTTATGATACGGAATATCTGCAGAAGTGTTACTAGTAGGGCTGTAATCAACCAAAGAAAATCTTGGTCGACTGAAGTCCTGAAATTTTCGACTAAAAATGACGTTAGGGAAAAAAAACGTTAAATTAATTAGCTGCACACTGTACGCAGTACTTGGTAGCCTTGTTGTCTGCCTAAATGAATTATAAATAAACATAAAAAACTAGTAGGCTATTTGCAGTATATTAAATCGTTTTTGACCTGATTATTTTGCACTGAAATGAGTCTGACACACGAGTCTTTCGGCTCTGACAGCGTTGCATCACGTGCAACATCATAGCCTATGATTTCCGAAAATATAGTACCATGTTGTCAACTAGTGATATCATCACAAGAACTTTTGAGGAATATGCAACATAATTTAGACAATTGTTTTTGTCATATGTATTATAATAACTGACAGACACTATCATTTCAGCCGCTCTGTGCAGCTCGAACATAGGATCAGCTCAGACTAACGAAAACTAACGAAATGAACGCGGCAAAAAATCGATTAATCAGAATTTTTTCTGAGCCAAAACGTATCGACTAATAATCGACTAATCAACTGGGAGATTACAGCCCTAGTTACTAGTATCTCATTTCACAGATAGTTTGTTTCTGTATTGATTCTATATAAAAATGCTGATACAATGTAAAGTATTTGCTCTGGCTCTTGTTTGAAATTATTTTGTTCCGTTATTATACTACTTGTTTTCATCTGTTGACGTTGTACATGCAGAATGTGGAGGTTGGTCGGTGTTGTATTTGTCCCACCCTCCTCCACTGTGATTGGACGGCTGAGTTTAAAGTGACCGTGATGAGCACTGTGTTTTGCTCAAAGTTGAACATTCTTCAACTCTCTGCGACCAGTAAAAAAACGCTGAACGCTCAGCGCTTGAGCGTGAAATACTCGCTCAGCACCTTGTTACACTCATGGCGTTCTCAAAACGTGGCGTTCCAATTGAAAACAATTGAATACGCCAGCCATCCGTGTGAAAAAACGCTTTGGTGGACTTGGCTTTGGAGTAGCAATTTCCACCTACCAGGGTTACAGCTGCTTGTGCCATCCCAACTTCAAACAAAGTCCCTTTAAAGGGTTAGTTCGCCCAAAAATGAAAATTAGCCCATGATTTACTCACCCTCAAGTCATCCTAGGTGCATATGACATTCTTCTTTCAGACGAATAAAATCGGAGTTATATAAAAAAAAGTCCAGGCTAATCCAAGCTTCATAAATGAGGCAACAATTCACTGCCATTATAAAGTCTATAAAAGTGCATCTATCCATCATATAACTGCTCCACACGGCTCTGGTGGGTTAATAAAGGCCTTCTGAAGTGAAGTGGCGCGTTTGTGTAAGAAAAATATCCATATTTAGAACTTTTATAGACTAAAATAACTAACTTCCGGCGGAAAGCCGCATGCAATTCGACTTACGGCCTGACACGATGTTTAGAAGCATCACAAGCATTGACGCCTCTCACGGATAGGGCTGGGCAACAAACTCAAGACCCTCTTCTCTTATATCGAAATCCTCCGCCATTTCTTTTCATTTTAGACTCTATAAAACAAATTCATGATGGCTGTTTGGCTCTATCCTCTGCGCTTCTGTGTTCGTCAATACGCAAGGGTCAAGGGTTACTCTTTCGATGCGTACGGCAATCCGCCGAGAGTTAGTTATTTTAGTCTATAAAGTTTTAAATATGGATATTTTTCTTCAACAAATGTGCCACTTCAATTCAGAAGGCCTTTATTAACCCCCCATAGCCGTGTTGAGCAGTTATATGATGGATAGATGCACTTTTATGGACTTCACTGCTATTATAAAGCTTGGAAGAGCCAGGACATTTTTAATATAACTCTGATTTTATTCGTCTGAAAGAAGAACGTCATATACACCTAGAATGACTTGAGGGTGAGTAAATCATGGGCTAATTTTCATTTTTGGGTGAACTATCCCTTTAAGACGAGTCATTTCACTCGGTGGCCATCTTTGAAACGACTCTCAGGCATGCAAGTGCAGCTCCTATAACTTTGAATGTGGAAACATCAAATTCTCCAAAAAATGTTCACCAAGCTTACAATTAAATTTCATATTTGAAATCACAAATGTAATCTGACAACCGTAAACCATAAATTAGATTAATGACACAATTTCACACGCTTCAGTGATTTGTGTTAAATTATTTTAACACCATTAAGGATTTTGAATTAATTGCAAGCGTTAATGTCGACTGCCCTAATATATTCACAACAAATTATCAACATATCAACAAATTTGGCAGACTTACATTACCAGTATAACAACGCTTTATCCACACACACAAAAACGTAATGTCATTTGTTGCTTTATGTTAATCAGACAGTCGCATTTTAAATGGTTGGCTCTTTTTGATAGTGTCAATTTTATTGAGATTATATCAGACTATCCAACATTTATACATAATACAAAACCAAAAGTTAAATTTTTTTTTTTTTTTTGTTCGTTTTAATGCACATTTATAAGTCCAGGCCCGTGTTTA
Source organism: Romanogobio albipinnatus (assembly GCA_023566225.1). Classification (NCBI taxonomy): domain Eukaryota; kingdom Metazoa; phylum Chordata; class Actinopteri; order Cypriniformes; family Gobionidae; genus Romanogobio; species Romanogobio albipinnatus. The sequence continues at coordinate 43,822,838 of CM042251.1, forward strand.
TTCTTTTGCAAAATCAGCTTTTTCCACTGCTAGTTTTATTTACTATTTCTTAAAATATTCAAGTATTTCTATTGTCCATGTTAAATAGATAATCCTTTTGTGTTCCCTTCAGGCAATGTTCAGGACGGCTACGAATAGGACTTTCCAGTTGGTTGCCATGACGAGAACATGTGTTTGAATTGGTGTGTCACTTGCCGTTTGCCAGAAGCAGCCGAGCAGAATGAATAGAAACATGAGAAGAGAGGCTTCTTTTTAAATTAGTATTATCAAATACAAATTGTGTGACACTATTTAAAGATAATTAATTATTCTGTTTATCTAGTCATTTTTATTTTAGTTTATATTTTGTCCGTTTGTTGTGCTCATTTTGAAACAAATCAACTTCCCAAGCTACTTTATTTTTCATGGGTGAATTCAGTGCATAGTATTTCAAGCGTACCATATCAACAATACACATAAGGGTAAGTTCCTACTGAAAATTTGAGCTACGCACTCTGGTTTTTCTCAGTCAGAGCTCAGGTATTTAGACAAATGTTATTTTATTTGCGGACACAGGTGTCACTTCACCAGACCATACTGTGGCTTTTAAAGCAGGTCCTTTTCTATGTACAAGCAAAATCTATAGATTTGTATTATTTGGCCCACCTTAGCTCCCCCTTTAGGAATTAGATGGACGTTGATGTTGCGCATACAGACGTTTGGCGACCTTCCGATGTTTTCATTGGAGTGAGTGTGCGAATGACGGTGAGATAATGCATGGCTCCTCACCTTTTAAGCTACTTTAGTATCTCAGGCACCAGCACGAGTTTCATTAGACACAATCACACAGAGACGACGCAGACTTGCCTTTGGGTCCAATGTAGATGAATTCTATTTTCAATCATAGACCTTTGCCCTAAATGGATCTATTTTACCGATATTTTACCATCTTTATAGCCGTTGGTATCATGCAAATTGTCAACCTTCACTTTTTTAATTTAGGTATATTGAAGTCGACGTGGTTTTCTAATTTTTGTGGCTGTACCAAATAAAAAGGCAACGTTTTTGACAAAAGAAAATTACGAAAGTTTGATTACTGAGAAGCTCCACTGAAGCTTGCGGACGTATGTTAAGTCTGTACGTTTTATATCCATGTGAATAGTGTCACTGTGTTGATAGTTCTCCTGTTAGGTTAATAACTACAGACTGACACCGTTTCAGCTTTTGTTATTGGTCGTTTCGTTGGCTGTTGAGTACTGTCGTACAAGTTTTGTTACCATTGGATGCACTGTACTTAATTAATGCACACGATGCATTACTGTATCCGTCTACCTCTCCTGTTCAGTAATGGAGGGACAGAGTATGAACTTGCAGCACGCAAGACAATTGACTGACCCAGCGTTCCTAAAAACGAACTTGTGTATTTATTTAGCATCTAGAACACCTCCTTCAATTGCAATTGTGTTTGTTGCTCCAGAACTTCACCTCGACCCCGCGAATCAGCGCAGTTGCTTTGCTTTATCCCTCCCCGATGTCCTCTAACAATCTTTTTCTTGGACTTTGTAAAAGTGTGAATTTTTTTTTATTTATTTTTTTTTTACTTCTTTTAATCTGATCATCAACGGATCCCATGTCAACCCAGCATTTCACTCAGCCAGCACGCCGCTGTGGTGTTGAATGTAGCTTAGCCCATTTTAGTTCCCACATTTTTTGCTGCTGGCCGTCATGAGATTGTTACATTCCCGTATCTACACCTGCTTTTGTTCTTATACCTCATTTACTCTTAGGACAGTGCTGTCTAGCTTGTTGTATCACATCAGGCATTTTAACAGAAGGGATGTGTAGTGCAGTAACCATTTTGGTTGACTTAGTTGTCTGGCGGAAGTTAAAGGTCACAGGGTCACTGGAAAGTTGCACATGCTCCTCAGTATCTAAAATAAACGTAGCCTTCCCGACATTATGAATATAGGCAATGACAGGTTAAACCGATTGGAGCCCCACCATGTGCTTTTAGCAGTGTTTGTGTCAGTCTGATTCTGCTTTTTAATGCCAAATGTTTTGGAACTCATAATCTAACCACCTATAATGAATATTGCCATTTTAAAAGAATCCATCATAGAACGTCATAATGGCTTTAAATAGGGACCTACGTACGTACATACATCGAAGGGAAGAAAGTAGCCAAAATATTTGTCAAGTTAAGTTCCTGAAATGGAGCAGGGCGAGTGGAGTATAGCAAGCTGTGCACAATTTACTTCTATTATGATTTTAATTTTATTTGCGTTTTCTTTTAGCAATTGTGAAATGAGTTACCCTCTACTTAGCATGAACCTTTAAAAACCTTTAAAACGACATAAAAAAGAAAAACAATTTAAAAAAAAGAAAAAAAGACATACCTATGTACTGGAAACATAAAGAAATATTGTACTCATTTAATTTTGACAGAATTATTTTTATTAAAATACACATCCATGAGCAAATTGTGTCTCTTGTATTATTTTACTATTGTTTTTTTTGTTGCAATAATATATATATATATACATACATACATATACATACATACATACATACATACATACATACATACATACATACATACATATACATATACATTAGGGGGGTAAAAAACAGATGGTTCGGTATGTACCTCGGTTTTGAAGTCCCGGTTCGGTATGGATTCGGTACATTTTTATTAATTTTTATTCAACAGTGGTTTAATGAAAAAAAATTGTGTCTGTCCTTAAATGAATTAAATTATAACTAAAAGTTTCTTAAAGATAATGCTGTAAACTATATAGGGAGCCTTTACTTACATATAGCTATTAAAGATTAGCAACAGAGCCCAAACTATTAGCCTAAATTCAGTTGCTATTTATTTTTAGATATAATAATCAACACTCATAAGCTTCACATAAGGCAGTTTTTGCATTAACTTCTAAATCGAATTATTTGTATTCGTTGTTGAAATATAATCATTTAGTGGCTGTAATTTTCATGACAGGTTTATTTAAACATTCATTAAATAAACAAGACATCACTAACAGGCTAAGTAGTATATAATGAATATATATAGGCTAATATAATGAATATAACGGCTAATATAGTGCATGTATTCAGTGAAAGAGTTGATTTCTCTAGTGAGCTAACAGCTGTGGACACTGAATGACTTCTGAGTAAACGTGATTCTGCATGACATTGTTTACAAGCAGTTTTATTGTCTTTCCGCGGTTGAAACACAGATGGAGCGATTACACGACATATGATACATTTCAGTAAGTTGTAATGTATCCTCAACATACCTTAAGATGTATTAATTTATGTTTATTCTTTAGGAAGAGATGATCGCATTGACTCGCGCGCCGCGCGCTGAACTGATATGCGTCTATCAGTCACGTCACCCCTAGTAAACACAGATGGAGCGATTACACGACATATGATACATTTCAGTAAGTTGTAATGTATCCTCAACATACCTTAAGATATATTAATTTATGTTTATTCTTTAGGAAGAGATGCTCGCATATATACATATATATATATACATACACACACACACACACACACACACACACACACACACATACATACATACATACATACATATATACACACACATATACACATATATATGTATATGTATATATATATGTATATGTATATGTGTTTAGCTCCAACCTTGATCAAACTCACTTGCCTGTAGCTTTTTAGTAATCCTGAAGAACTTCAATAGCTGGTCCAGGTGTGTTTGATTAGGGTTGGAGCTAAACTCTGCAGGACAGTGGCCCTCGAGGACCAGGATTGAGAATGTTCATATGCTCAGCTCAGGATCACATGTAGCCGTTTGAAGATCTATGGGCTGCTGTTCCAGATGGAGGAGGACTGAGACTTGGGTGTCTCCTCTGAGCGATGGCTGTCTGGAAATGTGAACTCATTGTTTATATACTGATACAGGCTCCTGGCATTTCTCCTCTTTGCAGGGGGAACTGTGGAGAGAAACACATTATGGGTTGAGATCAGTCGATGAGCATCAGTACTGTATTAGTTTCTATTGTGAAGTGTTGTCATGCATTATCTACTCATAGATAACACTTATAGATAACTACAGACCTGTTTCTCTCCTACCATTCATAGCAAAAACTATTGAACGAGTTGTTTTCAACCAGGTTTCACAGAATAATCCTATCACAGAATAATCAGCTGGACATCAACCAATCAGGTTTCAAAAGGGGCCACTCCACAGAGACTGCACTACTGTCGGTCACTGAAGCCCTGTGGATAGCTAAAGCTGACATCAGTCCTCGTCCTGCTCGATCTATCTGCGGCCTTTGACACGGTCAATCATCAGATTCTTCTGTCCACCCTCTCATCACTGGGCATCACAGGGACTCCACTCCTTTGGTTTGAGTCCTATCTCACAGGTAGGTCTTTCAAGGTTGCCTGGAGAGGAGAGGAATCCCAAGCACATCAACTGACCACTGGGGTTCCCCAGGGCTCAGTGCTTGGTCCTCTCCTCTTCTCCATCTACACTACTTCATTGGGACCCATCATTCAGGCACATGGCTTCTCATACCACTGCTGTGCTGATGACACTCAGCTCTACCTTTCATTTCAACCAGACGACCCCACAGTAGCTGCACGAATCTCCAGCTGTCTGGCTGACATCTCTGCATGGATGAGAAAACATCACCTGCAGCTCAACCTGGCAAAGACTGAGTTTCTCATCTTCCCCGCCAGTCCCACTATACAACATGACTTCACCATCCAGTTAGGTACATCCTTGATTTCCCCATCAAAGTCAGTCAGAAATCTTGGAGTAACATTTGATGACCAGCTGTCCTTCAGAGAACACATTTCTAAGACAGCTCGCTCATGCCGGTTTGTGCTCCACAACATCAGGAAGATTTGACCGTTCCTAACAGAGCAGGCAACACAGCTTCTTGTCCAGGCCCTGGTTATTTCTAGACTTGACTACTGCAATGCGCTTCTGGTTGGACTCCCCTCTTGTGCGATCCAAACACTTCGAATGATCCAGAATGCAGCAGCACGTCTTGTCTTCATCGAGCCCAAAAGGACCCACGTCACACCTCTCTTCATCTCCCTGCACTGGCTTCCACTCGCTGCTCGCATCAAGTTTAAGGTGCTGACGCTTGCATACAGAGCCACCACGCGCTCTGCTCCTGCTTACTTTGACTCCATTCTACAAATCCACACACCCACCAGAAGCCTTCGCTCAGCAAAGGAACGACGGCTTGTGGTACCATCACAGAGGGGGAAAAAAATCCCTTTCCAGAACATTTTCATTCAACGTTCCCAGCTGGTGGAACGATCTTCCCAACGCCATCCGAAACGCAGAATCATTGACATCATTCAAAAGTCAACTTAAAACTCTGCTCTTCCGTGAGCACTTAACCTCATAAAAAAAATATATTAAAAAAACCCCTGCGCAAAGGGAACTGAATTCGCGATTGCATGCTGTCTAGGAGAGTGCTTCAGGAGTGTTTTTGAACTCTTTTTAAAGATCGCATTAAATGTACACACACACTTCTTTAAAGCTACACTGTGTGATATTTTCCCCCATCTAGCGGTGAAAAGGTATATGACCATCCAGTAAATATTAGGTTCTGTTCCTCCCAATTCCGATTTCGTTTTAACTCCTACGGTGGCCGTTTTAGTCCAAGATTAACATGGCTTCCAGTTCAATCCAGACACGGTGCCATCGAGTGTTAAAACGCGAAAGGCGAAGCTTGAATTTACGGGTATGTCCCTCTTTGGATAATGTACTTTCAGAGGGGCAACATGGCGACCCCCATTCGAACCCCTTACCTGTATGTATTTTCAATGGCATATTATAAACTTACGAGAATACTTTATAACTTGAAATAAGTAAATATACATTAATGAGCACTTATATTTTTGAAAGAACTAAGTGTTTTTAGCTAAGAATAAACTAAAAAAGTTACACAGTGTAGCTTTAAAGGGCCCTACATGAAAATGTGTAGCAAGTGGAAACATCTTCTTAACCCTGTTACACTAGCATTCTGTCTTAAAGTGACAGCAGCCTAAAATACCTGTCTGTGTCATTAATGTTAATCAAACAACAAAAAATGTGAAATAAATGTATACATGTTAAATAAACCTACTATACCTGAAAAATTATTAATTGTATTAACTATAGTTTATTTAATGTGTAACTCTAGCGTGTGTCTTATTGTTTGTAATTTGCTTATTTGTTCTTTTTTATATAAAACAAAAACTATATATGATATCGTTATCATGAAATAAACTTTTTCATATGAAATATGTGAAATGTGGGGGTACCTGTCCATCCCGTCCCGTATTCCACCATGAGAATTCAGGTCACCCTACATTAGCTAAACATAAGTAAAAATAATAGCAGCATGAAATAGATTCGAGTAGGTACGTTTTAAGGGTTAAAATGTTAAAACGGCTTGCCATACTTAAACACCGTTCTTTTCCAGATAAACACGGGAACTTGCTGTTTGACTTTCTGCTTAACAATGCTGTCGTGAAATTATGTTTACTATCATTGTGTTATTGTATTTTCATGTTTTCCTTTAAACCATAGCTCAGAAATCATTGGCTTAGCCTTTGTGCATAATGATTTAACTGAATGCATTAGAAAAACCAGCAAAGACCAGCATAAACCAACATAGACCAGCATGGAAATTATGCTGGTCTATGCTGGTTTTTCCAGCAGGGATGTTAGACCTGAAAGGATCAGTTACCCGGATCATCAACGATAACAGCCAATATTTCCAAAAAATCCGTCGTTGAGAAGTTTACTGTATTTTTCCATGGTTTTATTCTTTGTTGCGACTTCCTACTCATTATGCTGTCAATTTATTCAAATGAGCTGCTATGGAAATTGTGCAGGTGAGAATCTTGAGAGCCGTTTGGTAACTATAGAAACATATTTGAATGGTCATCACCAGCGTTAGACAGCAGAGGGCACACATTCCCTTTATTTCATTCACACTTGTGCTCAACCGGCCGGAGTCCACTAGAGGGCATTAGTAAACCTATTATACAGCCTACCAAATAACATGCGAAATATTGCATAATATTTCGTATTCTGGAGAAAATACACGTACTTTACAGCCTTGGCTACCAAAATTTACGATTTTGTCAGTGGCTTTAAACATTTGTATTGGCTAAGTAGGCCTAATACTAATACAATTTGTATTGTCCAAGAAACCACTGCTCTAGTCAGTGAGCTTACATCACATTGATTTTCTGACAGTGATGCAATCTGAGATAAGGTATCGCAAATCTAATGTGTCCTTTATATGTAATGCAATAATGCTTAAGTGAAGGCTATTTGTACTGTGGGTTAAGTGAACACTCAAAAAAATGCTGGGTTACAACCCAAGTTGGGTTGAAAAGGGACAAACCCAGCAATTGGGTTGTTTTAACCCAGCTTAAAACAACCTAATCTCTGGGTTAAAACAACCCAATCGCTGGGTTTGTCCATTTTCAACACAACTTGGCTTGTTTTTAACCCAGCATTATTTAGAGTGTATCTAGCTACTACATCCGGTTAAAATGTAAATAACCAAGTTTTCCCAGGTTTCTTTTATAAGGAACACTAACCACAGTTCCCTTAGTTCTGAGCATCAATAACCATTTGATTAAATATATGAACTACAGACTTGTAAACCTGTCAGTCATTTGTGACTTCTTCAGCCTGTGTACACTTTATTGTAAGGCAACGTAGTTACACATTACTCAAGTACTGAGTAATATTAATGAACTACATGTACTTACTATAGAGTTACGGTTAAGGTTTGGTTTAGGGATAGTTACTTGTAATTATGCATAATTTACTGTTGTTGTTATTATTATAGAAAGTAGGTATATATTGTAACGTAACTACGTCAACGTAACATAAATGGTTACTTAAGCATGACATAAATTGTACTAATCATGTTGCATTACATTACATAAGTAAAAATGTAAATAATTAGTTTAACCAAGAAAACAGGTAACCGAAATAAATTTTAAATACTTTTATTATCTTGATAGAACATTTTATAATCAGCTTATAACATTCACAGTATTGTACACCTTGACCCATCTGATTATAATAAAAACACAAGCGTCTAAAGAGTTTAATTTTGTGATTCTCAAAAGAAATAGAAACCTCCTTTCCAGAATTCTAATATACATACAAAAGTACAAGAATAAGAAAAATACTTTCCATAATTTACACATATATATATAAAATGCTCTTTTTATAAAAAGGGCTCCTAGTGTACAAAAGTGTCCATCATTACATAATTCTATTTATACATATATTTTGACATACACAAAAAAATAATGCTCGTGTGGTATTATTGGTGCTCCGATTGTGTGCCGTTTATCACTTTCTTTTTAATAAAAACCCAGCGCATCACTTTCCATTTACTACGTCCAGCCAGAGAATGCCAATAAAACATATTAAATACAGTTAACAAAACAAAGTGACAGTTCACGCTTCTCCAGCTGTCTATACCTTTCAAACCACCCTCGGGTTTCACTAACAATGTCGCTGTGAAAACCCGAGGCAATGAGTCACAGAGTGTCAGTCGTGCAGATGTTACGTCTAGACCTGTTCAAATGAACTAGATTCTCTTTCAGACTCAAGGCTATACCTTGATAAATGTCAGTTTTGCTGCAAAGTGACACGTCATTTGTTTCGCAGATCGAGTTAAACCAGATAACGCTCAGCAGATGAGGCTACACCTTCATGAATCACGCCCATCAGTTATGACACGGAAAGACCGGCTTCCTAATTGTTTTCCACTGACACCTGCTTCTAGCTGAGAATTTAAAACTGTCCTTCAAAAAATTCGGAGTACATATTTGTAACGTTTTCATTCATCCCCAAATATAATCAGCTCATCATCCCAGCCGGAATGAAGTTCCTTCGAGCGCTGGGATGTTTTAGCATTTCACCGTCCTTCCTCCATCAATGCCGGTAGGTTTGATAGACGGCCTTTGAAGCGCTGGACGTCCCGAGGCAGGTATCTCCACAGTCTAAACAAGCGTTCACCTGGGAACTCGTTGCCTGAAAGCAGCGCTCGGGTCTGTTGGACATTAGAGAAACCAATATTTGGCTCGGAGTCTGACAGTGTCCACCTCAGTGCCGTTTCTGTAAGATTATACTTTAAAAATACGACTGAACACACACATACACACACTCACCATGGCTAAAAAAGCCTCGCAGCTTTGGCCATCAGGAGTGGACTGTGTGGAAAAGGTCCCAATGTGCAAAATTCTGGCCTTTCCAAACATGAAAGGAATTTCCTTTTTTCTCTTTACAGAAAAACAGACCGAGTCAATGAGAGGTCGAGTCTTTCTGAAGTTACGCCGCACCGGTGCCAGTTAAGTATATAGATTCCTATTTTTCTGGAGGGGGGGAGGAAAAACTAAAAACAAAGCAAGAAAAATGGGTTGACGTCCTTCAAAAAGAAAGAAAAAGTTCAAAATTCCAACCATTTTATAAACCGTAAAGGCATAGTACACCCAAAAATACAAATTTGGTCACTCATCCGCATGTCGATCCAAAGGTGTTTTTTTGTCCATACATTGGAAGTCAATGGCAACCCAAACTGTGTGTGTTCCACAGAGGAACAACATGATGGCGAGTCATTTAGAAGAATTTTATTTTTGGGGTGAACTATTCCTTTAAATGTAACAAGACAGAAGAGAAATCCCCCAAAACGTTTCCATTTCCATGTATGAACGAAACCCAATATATTCAAACATTGCTTTTTTAAGCCAACTTGGGTGTGTTAAAGGGATAGTTCACCCAAAAATGAATATTTTGTCATCATTTACTCACCCTCATGTTGTTTCAAGCCTGTATAAGTTTCTTTCTACTGCTGAACACTTAAGATATGTTAAAGAATGTTGGTTACTAGGTAGCCATTGACTTCCATAGTATTTTTTTCCTACTATAGAAGTCAATGGGTCATATCGTTAACAACAAAAGACAGAATCCTATACGGGTTTGGAGCAACTTGAGGGTCATTTTTGGGTGAACTATCCCTTTAAAACGGCTTTTGAACAAACAAGAGTGTGAAAGAACAAGTTTAAAGCCAAAACATGTTTAAATATTGTCATAATGGGATTGATCTTAATGCTACACTTCCAGTCTCTGCCGCACATTTCAGAGTTTTTCGATTTTAAAAATGCGATTAATAAACGCATGAATTAGTAGTGAGATGAATGCAAATAACACCACTTCAAAACCATCATGTAGAGCACATTTTGGTGGACATTTACAGCAACAGAAACTACCATCAGCATCAGAATGAGATGATATGAGCAAACGAGCATAATCAACACTGATCAGATCCGATTTAACACTCTTATATTTATCTCCACCTCCTCCTCCTCATCATCATCATCATCATCATCAATGCAAGAGGCATCGTAAAAAGCGAGATGAATCCACAACAAGACACATCATTTCCACAGAGGCGATTTGTTCGATTTGTCCTCTGAGTGATAACGTCAGGCATCCCAGTAGCAACTAGCACGCTTCCTTGGAGTCAATAGAGATGAATATGGTTGATTTTTCCCAAAAGAAGAAAAAATAACTAAGGCGAGAGGAATGGAGAGCCGTAAGGCACTTCCATACAGTGCAACCTGTGTGATCTGGGGCGAGGGACCTCATTCACGGGGAAGATTGGTGAATAGGTTGATGTTTGTGACCGAAAAATAATAGTTGATCATATAACAGTTCCTTCATTTTCTTATAAATGTGCATAGGGCTCCTACTCTGGTGTGAATCCTACTGTAGCTCACAATGTGATGAAGTTTCCGTCCTCTCTCATGCTTTCTTGGCTACTGCTTGTCTTGGTGGGGCTGCCGTTATGTGTAGGAGTAGTCAGAGAGCTTAAAGAGCTGCTACTGGGCAAGGAAACACTTTGTGGGAGGGGCCTGTGTGCAAATGCACCCGACGACAGGGCGGTACCATGGCTGCCGTTGCCATTAGTCATACGGTGTGGCATGTACAGGTTGTCGTTCTCGATGATGAGGTCAGTATCATCGTCACTGTCGCCCTCAGCCACACTGTTGCTGTTGCTGTATTGGCTGGCATTCTGTGAGGCGGGGCTGGGGGCGGAGTCATGCGAGAGGGCGGAGCCTCCCGAGCCAGCGGAACTATTGCCGGCAGATGTTTTACTGGCACGGTGCATAGTGTTGTTGCGCTGATTGGCGGGTTTCACCGTCACGATGAGGTTGTGGCTGTTAGCCACCATCATGTCGGTGACCTGGTCCAGTGATTTCCCGGCCACATCAATACCATTCACCTCGAGAATCTCGTCATTGACTCCCAGCAACCCCGTGCTCTCTGCCAAACCGCCTTTCACGAGGCGGGAGATGAAGACGCCAGGAACTTTCTCCACCCCTTGGGGAGTGACGCGGACACTGACGCCATCGCGGATGTAAAAGCCGAGGGGTTTGTGAGTGCCGTGCTTGTGCAGGCGGACACGGAGATGCGTCTCGGGTAAGATGTCCACATCTATGATAGAAGAGATCTGGCGGAAATCCTGCGGATTGCTGATGAGCAGTGCTGGTTTGGACTTCTGTTGCGCCTGACGCAGACCAGCTAGGCCCTTTTTTCTTCTCTGAAGAGAGCCTGTAGGGAATGGCACGGAGTCATCTACGTCTGAGGAGAGAGAGAGAGAGAGAAACTAGTTATATGTACAGTATATATATATATGATATGCTATTAAATTGAATTATAAATGTCTTTACTGTCACTTTTGATTAATTTATAAACATAACTATTTTTAATGTTTTTTAATGTCTTTAAAAGGTCAGTAATTTTTTTTTCTTTTTTTGAAAGAAATTCATTATTTTATACAGCAAGGATGTGTTAAATTGATACAAAGTGACAGTACAGACTTATATACTTATAAAGACTAAATTAATAAATGCTGTTCCTTTTAACTTCATCAATGAATCCTGAAAAAAGTATCAAAGGTTCAAAAAATATTAAGCAGCACAACTGTTTCCAACATTTATAGTAACTGAGCATCAAATCAGCATATTAGATATGATTTCTGAAGGATCATGTGACACTGAAGACTGTGAGTGATGATGCTGAAAATTCAGCTTTGCATCAAAGAAATAAATTTTATTTGAAAGTATATTAAAATAGAAAACCGTTATTTTAAATTGTAATAATATTTCACAAAATATTACAGTTTTTTCTGTATTTTTGATCAAATAAATGATATGCTGGTATTAATCATTATATTAGTATTAGTACTATATATACACACACACACACACAAAAACAAAAAAAACACTGAAACTGAATCTAGAAAGAGGACCTAATTTTGCTTCCCAAACAACATTTATTTATGGTGTGCTAAAGACTGAAACTATAGACAAACTCTGACGTGCTGCTTTCATCTCCTCCCTATCAAACTCCTCCTGTTGACTGGCCTAATAAAGAACGTGACTTTCCTCCTCACAACTCCACAAAAACCCACCATTTGTCTCCTAAATTTAGAAAGATCTACTGTACGCACTGCAGTGCAGGTTTATCACGGGCATAATATACTGTTCCCTGTTACTATAAATGAACTCAAGGAGATACAAAGTGCCTCGCTATGTTCTTCACCATCTGTTCCACCAGTATCGCATCACTGTGACCTCATTTATACAATTGATCCCCATAAATCAATGTGAGATTTATTATTTTCATTGTTCTCAATATGCCATCGATTGCTGAATGTTTATATCGAGCAATAATAAGGTTCGGTACAGAAGAAACCAGATCATAATAAAAACCAAGTGGCAGAAATGGATGAACAAACAAAGGACTGTAATAAATCTGTCCAAGGCACTTGCAATAGGTCAAGGGTCACGAGATGGAATCAGATTAAAAGGCAGATTAATCAAAGCCTCTCTCCCCACACATTATATTCACTGTTCAGAAGATCCAAACAATCACAGTTGACATATCTGACTAGAAAAGGGGGGAGAAAAAAACAAGACTTGTTTTAGCCGATGAGCAGGTAACAGAGAACAGCGGGCCCTCCTGACTGGAATCTGGTGGGAGGTAACATGCGTCAGCAGAGAGAATGTTTTTGGTTATTTTTAAACTGCAGCAGGGGTTTTGAGCGTGGGTCTTCATGCTCTTTTTTGTGATTATGAGAGCACAGCCTGCTAGGAGTAGAAACAGCAGGAAGCCATCAACACCTTCCCCTCAGTCTGCTGACTAATATTAAACTGTGTGCCTATTTTTTTGCATTGCGCTCATTTAACTCTATAGCCTAATGGCCAACATTCTAGATTGTTACATTTTCGCAAGATTTCGGGGTGTTCTGAGTGGTTGTTAGTGCATTGCTACACGGTTGCTAGGTGGTTACTTACTGGCCCAAGTCAAAAGAGCTCACCAGAGCATGTCTGCACTGATAAAAATGATTCTGTGGTGAAGTAAATACTACAGAAAACAAATGTCATTTCTACATGAAAAAGTTAGTTCAGGCAAGAATAAAAAAACAAAGTATAAAATTCTAGCCTGGATGCCAGCCGAACTTAGCCCTGTCCACAACATTTGAGTTCGGGAAGTTCGGTCTGGACTTGATCCGTTATGGAGCAACTATGCTCGAACCAGAGCTGTTCGGACCAATCATATTGTCAGGGTGGGCTTTATACGATGATGGACAGATGATAAACAGTAACGTAAGCATCCACGTCACCAAAGAGCGCTTGGGTTGAATTCGTTTTAATCCTAAACGGAGAACTTGTTCATTTCTCTCAGAAACGATGATCGTGTTGGCAAGTACTCCGTGTGTGAATGCCTGTTATTTACATTGCTTCATCCGATCTCTTATATTGGGCACTTTTTGCACTTAAATTGGCTTATTCTTACTGTTGACATTGAAAATGATGCATGTGTTTTTCTGAGGGATTGCCGTTTTGACAGTTTCCACCTATTTGCTCATTATCTTTAATGTATTTGCCCTGTTTTGATACGATTCTTTTTTACAACACCGGCAAAGATCGTTTACACGCCTCTTCTTCTTCTACTTCTTCCAGCGCGCGTGCAGTCGAGTTCTGTTGCAATGCAAACTATGCGTCGCTCCGTTGCTCTGATTGGTTGTAGGTCTATCCAATTGAGGTCTTTCCTGGTTCGGTTGAAACACGCCCCATAATCACAGCCCAATGGAGCAGTATCAGACTCATATTCTGACTAGAATTGAGTATGACGACGTCAGACTAATACAATTCTATATCAGTACTCAAATCAAGCATGTAGAAATTAAAGCGTAAATGTCAACTATATAAAATTAAGTAAAACCTACTCAACTTTTCTGATACTGGTGTTCCCATCATGCACCGGGGCATGAATAATTAATAAGGTCGATTTTTTTGTGTGTGCTGTTTTCCAGCTGTACACCGTTTTATCATTATAGGTTTAGTAACTTGCGATTTTGTGTCTTCTGAAGTTCATTTTCTACTCAAAATGACATATTCGTGCTCTAATCGATCCATCGAATGTTACCGTCATTGTGTATTGTGTACCAAGTATTGAGGTCTCTGTGTTCAGGTGCCGCATTACTACTATTATATAGATATGGTGTCTACACAATATCTATTGTATTATTTACTTGGTTGTTTCTAAGTGAAGCATACACTTTAAAAGCATGGCTTAATTCAATGTTTAATGTTATATTATTTGAGTAAAAAGTTTGTTAAATTTACTTAACTTAGTTAAGAAGATTTTACTTAATTCTATGTGAAATAAAATCAATTAAATATAATTAAGTAATATTTACTTAATTAATGAATGTTAAGTTCAGTAGTAGATTTTACTTGATAATAACAGGTTAGTACAGAGCAATAACAGTAAAATGTACTTGAAATGTGTTTTTATCAAGTAAATCCTACTTTTTTTTCAGTGTGTATATGTGTCCATACAAGTTTTAAATGTAATTTATGGGGAAAAAAGAATAAAAGCAATGTTTCGATTCCATGTTTCAAAACGGTTTACAGTAAGGAACAGTTCCAGCTATATTTACACTTAAGCTTGGCACAATTACAAACCGTTCTCAACCTGGAATTCTCAGCACGGTTGGCTAACTTGTGCTGGTAGGATGCGTGTAGTGACGTCGGCACTCAGGATTGGTCACTTGTCTGTTGCCCGGTTGCCATTTACTCTGTAGCTGGCTGTGCACACTATTTGAGCGAAGTTAATACAAGTTAATAATGAATCTGAAAGAAATATCTGAGCATCCCCCATAATGCTTTCGCCTACATCTCATCTTTACATCTCGTATTGTCAGTAAATGTGATGCATTATCGTGATGCAGTTGTATTATATTCCAAAGCGCCCTGTTATATCAGTCCAATAGTGGAGAATGAAACCATATCCGTATGCTGGGCCGGATTGGCATGGAATGGAGCAGTTAAAGGGATAGTTCACCCAAAAATGAAAATTCTGTCATCATTTACCCACCCTCAAGTTGTTCCAAACCTGTATGAGTTGCTTTGTTCTGCTGAACACAAAAGAAGATATTTAGAAGAATGTTTTTAACCAAGTAGAGAGAGCAACATTGACTATCATAGTATTTTTTTTCCCTACTATGGTAGTCAATGGTTGCTCTCTCTGCTTGGTTGCAATGATGACAGAATTTTCATTTTTGGGTGAACTATCCCTTTAAGCAATGAGAACGGTTTGGCCTGACAGTGGAAAAGCAGCTTAAGTCTCCTTAGGGAAAAAAAAATGTCTCCATCTTAAGTGAGCATATTTCCTTTATGTACAGTTTGTAAATTTTATTTATAGCTTGGTGTTTCCATCTTGCATTTTTTTATGCAATATCCCAAAATTTGCATAAAAATGTGTGGATGGCAGTGTTATTTTTGTATTATTTATATACAATTATAGTATTTATTAGCTTATATTTTTCTGTTTTCAGTTTTCATTTAATTTGTTTAAGTTTAGTGAATTTGTTCATTGCCTTATGTTAATTGCGTTTTTTAATAATTATTTAGCTTTACATAGATTTTTATTTCAATTTTCATTTTAGTAATTTTAATAATTAAACATTTTATTTCAGTTATTTGCTAAAGCAACATTTGCCATTTTTTGTTTCTATTTTATTTAATTTTTTTTAGTTTTTTTTAAGTTGATTTATATTTTATTTCAGCTTTATTTAAATTAACAAAACATATTTTAATTGTTTCAGTTTTAGTTAACAATAACACCTTGGCAAATTAGATTCTGGTTACAAAATATGTCTTCGGTCCATTCCAGTTCCAAGTTTGTAGGATTGTTTTTCCTTCATTTTATCAACTGCCAGGCAAAAATCATACATCTATTCACTTAGGAAAGAAATAGCACAGCTTATTAGCGGTACAAAGCTTAGTAGAACATTAAAAACATATATGGATACCCTACAATCTCCAACAACTTAAAATATGTTTCTTGGTTCAATACCATTTCAAACCATCTGTGCCATCGGCCCAGCATGCACCTCTAGAGGCGATCACATGATAGGGATTATATTAATTAGTCTGTTTGACTACAGGCCCAGGTTTGTTTTAAGAGCCACAAACAGTAGATTATCAGATCGCATCTAATTAATTACCATCATGCCCCAGGGGCCTGCATGTGGATGGGGTGATGGGTAGTGAACTCTGACCCCTGTGCTCAAATGGAGAATATGACACACTACAGAAGGAAAAAACAATAGAGATGCACAAACACGTGTGTTTGCGTGACCCCATATTTAATCTGCATAAATGTGTAAATATGTTGCCTGACCGTTGCACATGACCGTCTGTCTGTGTCTGTATTTATGAAGGCTGTATGTAGCTCATATAGTATGCAACACACCGCCCCTCTCCCTGTCTCACTACATTAGTCTGGTGTCTGGACCCCCACAGAGATCAGGATAGCCTCTGTTATTAAACCTGCTCACGGGCAGGAGAGTGAGAGAGGCAGACGGGGTACCCAGAGAGGGTGAGTGGGAGGCATAGAGGGATCCTGCCAGACAGGCAGGTCAGAGAGGGCGATAGCGGGCTGGCCTGAGGGTCTACAGCAGGTCCAACAATGCTCTTAGCTAATATGTGGAGGCGGAGACCGCGCTAACAGCCAGCCCTGCCTCCAAACTGCACATTATGTGTTAAGATGTTCAACTGAAGTGCTAATTTTCATGTGGGTGTGTGAGTGTACATTAGGTCCGTGAATTGTGGAATCTTGTAAACATTACTAATTAACGAAATGACGTGATGCATTGCTTAGAGATCAGAAGCTAATGCATCAAGCTCTCAAGGATGATTAAGAGACACCATCCCGTTTGCAATCTCTCTCCCACACACATATACACACACACACACACACACACAAACAATATGTCCAAAGCTCCTGACTGCGACTAAAATGTTCAGAAATGCGACAAAAAGGAACACTTTGTGACAATTATTTTCATTCTAGACAGTCGGTACAAGCTTGTGTGCATTCATATGCATTTGTGCTTGTCTGTTATCATCTTGTGAGCTGTGGTTTAGTTATGAACACAGTGAGAGCTGTGATGTTCAATTTGTGAACAAATGACTCTAATGAGCCGGTTCTTTTTAATGAGAGAGTCAAGCTGGCAAGCACGCTATTTGAGCGAAGTTGACACAAGTTAATAATTAAATGAACATCCCCCATAACGTTATCGCTATTTACATCTTATATTGTCTGTAAACAAAATCGTGATGCATTTGTATTACATTGCAAAGCGCTCATCTTTGATCATAAACAAAATTAAAATTTTAACATTTAATTTTTTTTTTATTCATGCCTTAAAATAGCTTGAATGTAACTCTACACCCTTGCTTAATTTAGAATATGCAGATGTATGAATATGCAAATGAGTCCCGCCTCTAAAACTTGGATAACCTGGCTTCTCTTGAGACTCACCTGCTTCAGAAAATAGTTAATGATATGCAGGGCCGTAGCTAGGGAATTCTGGGCCCCCTGAAAAAACACTGATGTGGGCCCCCACCAGTACATATCATATACAGTATCATATCCAGTCATATCATATACGGTATAAGATATGGGAATATAAATAGCATATAAATATTGCTTTTATATTAATTTATAAACAAAGTACAAATATTACATCAAAATGGCAATAAGCGATTAATAACTTCTTATGAAACATTGCAAATCATCAAGCAATTATTCAAGACAAACTAATAAAATAATTCAAATATAAAAAGTAGGCCTACCAGAAATATAAAATGTATTTCCATGTCTTGTATAACAGCTGAGGTACACATTCAGAAACTAATGAATGCAGTCTAATGCTTCTGCATAATATTTCATTAAATAAAGCTAAGAAATGTATTCTTCAAGAGCAGGGAGTTGTATTTACATAATTACAGTATTGCTATCTTAAAGCTGCACAATGTAACTTTTTTGTGCTCAAAATTTAAATAATTATATTAAAATGATATAATGAGTGAGTACATCAATCCATTTTCCAAACTGTTTCCAATCTGTTTTTGTCTTATCCTGAATCACTGTGGTACGCCTATAATAAGTGTTTATATTGGGACCATTTTAGTCCGGTTCGAGTCACACCGCTGCGGAGTAGTACAGTACCTGAGTGACTCGCCATAGACATAAACAGAGAGAAGTAGCTCTGGCTACAATGTTCTTCCGCAAAATGCATGCAGTTTTGTTTAAATGCTAGAGTGCCAAAAGTTACATAGTGTTGCATTAAACGCTTCACATCACAGCCAGCAGGTCTGTAATCCTTTTGACAGGAAAATATTAATTTTTATGCATGTTATACAAACCAACAAACTTGGCTGCGTCTGAAACCTGGAAAATGCTGCCTTCGGATGACACATTTCAATGTAGGAAGGCATCAAGGCACGTCCGAATCTAATGTTAGCTTCACCTCCTGTCTCCTGAGATGCCTTCACCAGCATTACTGAAAAAAGATGGCGTCCAAAAGTTGCGTTTGCTGGTCAGTTTGTGTGTAAATGTAAGTTTTTAACCAACATTTTCAACTTCTGATGTCATTTCTAGCGAGAAATTACTAATGTAGTAATTAAAGGTCCCGTTCTTCGTGTTTTTTTGAAGCTTTGATTGTGTTTACAGTGTGCAATATAACATGTGTTCATGTTTCGCGTGTAAAAAAACACAGTATTTTTCACACAATTTACTTAACTGTATACCGCTGTTTTCACTGTCCTAAAAACGGGCTGATGAGTTCCTTGTTCTATGAAGTCCCTCCTTCAGAAATACGTAACGAGTTCTGATTGTGCCAGCGGTTCCTGTGTTGTGATTTGACAGCAGCTTAGCGCACGTAACTTGCACGGAAAGGTCACGCCTCTTAACGGGAGATGTATGCGCTTAATGATCTCTACAGCGTCCCTGGGAAAGCCAAACAAAGGTGATTTGACTCCAGGATGAAAATAACAGCGTCTCGACGACATGGCGACAAACACAGTCAAACGCAACAATTCCTTTTCTCCACGCAACACTTCCTCTTCTCCACGTGGGACAGCAACAAGACCACGCCCCTTTTTTTGCGTATTCTTGTGGGCGGAGGTTAGTCTGTTCTACTGACTGACGTAATTAATGAAGGAAGTACCAGGATGTAGTCCAAGCCAGCCGTTCGCTGTAGGCTTTAAAAGGGAACTTCTGTTAAATAAAATATCTCGCTTGGCATTGAACTTTGAGCTTTATAATTTTACAGGTATTATTTATGCTCTAACAGCAACATTACACACTAACTAAAGTTTGAACAGTGGGATCACGAAGAACGGGACCTTTAAATATTTGTTTAGTTCTCACCAAAGCTCTCTCTATTTTGCTGTAGATCATTTAACTGTTAGGCTGCCTCAGAAGTCTGTCCGAAATATTTAATCATTTTTTAAATAAAAAAAAAAATGTAAGTGCTCACGGAAGAGCTGAGTTTTAAGTTGACTTTTGAATGATGTCAATGATTCTGCGTTTCGGATGGCGTTGGGAAGATCGTTCCACCAGCTGGGAACGTTGAATGAAAATGTTCTGGAAAGGGATTTTTTCCCCCTCTGTGATGGTACCACAAGCCATCGTTCCTTTGCTGAGCGAAGGCTTCTGGTGGGGGTGTGGATTTGTCGAATGGAGTCAAAGTAAGCAGGAGCAGAGCGTGTGGTGGCTCTGTATGCAAGCGTCAGCGCCTTAAACTTGATGCGAGCAGCGAGTGGTAGCCAGTGCAGGGAGATGAAGAGAGGTGTGACGTGGGTCCTTTTGGGCTCGTTGAAGACAAGACGTGCTGCTGCATTCTGGATCATTCGAAGTGTTTGGATCGCACAAGAGGGGAGTCCAACCAGAAGCGCATTGCAGTAGTCAAGTCTAGAAATGAAGACTTATTAAGTAGTTCTCCTGGCCACCCTCTCCTTTTCATTACGTTACTGGTATCCAGATTATTTCCCAACATTTTCAGTCAGTCTCGCTTTCACTAACTTTACTTTTAACTTCATATGTTCTCAGAGCAGCCTTAACTCTGATTGGTTCTGTTCACTAGCTGGTGGGACTTGCGGTTTGTTGCTGCCCTCGGATTAAACCATTTTCATGGAGAGGAGAGACAGGTGGTATTTGGAGAAGTTTTTGTAGTTTTCATTAAACTCTCAGGTATACAAGCTGACGCTGTAGCATATATATTGTAGTGATTCATAACAGTAGGGGAATAAAGCATACTTACTCGATTTAGGGGGGCCCCTGTAATTGTCACAGAGCGACAGCCCTGATGATATGCTAAAGCCCACCAGCATGTTAAATTGATTGGTTACAAGGTAGTTTGTGACGTAAGAGAAACAGACGATTTCAATTTTCAATTCATTTTTCGTAATTGTCTTTTTTTCCACTGCATGTTTAAAGGAATACGCCACTATTTTTTTAAATAGACTCATTTTCATACTCCCCTAGAGTTAAACAGTTGAGTTTTACCGTTTTCGAATCCATTCAGACGGTCTGACGGTAGCACTTTTAACATAGCTTAGCATCATTGAATCTGATTAGACTGTTAGCATCTTGCAAAAAAAAAAAAAAGACCAAAAAGTTTCGATATTTCTCCTACTCTGAAAATAGGCTAACCTCCATCAACATAACCAACATGACAACCTGCTTGCACAGAGAGCATGCCTTGTAACCATGGAGACATTTGTGAGAGACGATTCCGAAGATATTTACTTTGGTGCAGATCCTGAACCGTATCTATTTGAACCAGAATACCTGCACAAACTTAGAGCCGGTCACGTTGGAAGTTACCTAGCTGGGGACTATTTTTAGGTGCTGCGTAATATCATTGCGCCGCTGCACCCATGGTACAGCAGCAAAGTTCCTTGATTATTACGCAGGAATGAGAGTATAGTTCCTAACCTTATCGGCCTAGAAAATCACAACTTTTAATTTTCCGTTGGTCTTAGTACACAATGTAATTGCAGAAGAGTCAAGTTTTAAATAGGAAAAATATCGAAACTCTTTGGTAATTTTTTGAGCGAGATGCTAACGGTCTAATCAGATACAATGACCTATGCTAAGCTATGCTAAAAGTGCTACCGCCAGACCCGGAGATCAGCTGAATGGATTTGAAAACGGTAAAACAACTGTTTATATGAGTTGGAAAATGAGCCTATTTTCAAAGATAGTGGAGTGTTCCTTTAAAATACTCTGCATCAGCAATAGGGCTGTCAACGAATATTCTAAATTCGAATATATATTTGAATAGTTAAAAAAAAAACAAATATGAAAATTAATATTCGAATAAATAAAAAAATTTGGAGAAACGCCCGCGGTAGTAGAGGCGTGGCTTTGCAAGTGGGCGCGCTAGCGCAAAGCCTTGTTTATACGCTCCTCCCCGAACGGACGAGGTGTTTATACTTGACGCGCTCGACGTTGTGCTATTCTTTGAAACGACAGAGGGCGACTCGGAGTAATCGTTCTATAAACCATCAGGAAAAAGCGTCGAGAAGAAGTGGGCTAATGTACACAGGTGACGATATTTATTTTAGTACACTTCACCGAAAACCCCACTACAAAAGAATCATGTAAAACAGATCAAAATAAACCTTGATATTACTTGTGACATGATAACAAAATGTATGTAGAAATATAACGTTAACTTATACAACTAAATTTATGATCTCTTAAATGTTTCCTAATTTCACTAAACACTTTCGTGAGTTTTCACTTAGTTTCATGAAGTTTTATTTATTAAACGGGCTTGTTGTACATGCTTTTGTAGGCTCATTTTGTAAATATAAGCAACTGGACCACCCTTACTTTGCATAGCCCGCCACAAGCTCTTTGTCTGCAACACGACAAGAGGCCATAACGGAGAAATTAATTTTGTTCATTTGTAAGGACATGAGACCGATCAGTGTCGTGGATGGGGCAGGCTTCAGGGAGTTCTGTCAAGCAATGGAACCGAGGTACTGACTGAATAGATTTTGCATGAATAAAGGATAAATGCACTGCTTCCACTGGTTTGATTATTTACCGTTTCATGTCAAGGAAAAGTTCCATGTTTACCCCAGCAAAGCTCGCTCGGAGCGTTCAATATGCTGTAAAACTTCAATTAATATTTGTTTCAATCACTGAATGAAGCCTGCTATATTTGGGACAAGAATCACGACCTTAAATTGCTTGCACAAAACTCTTGATCAGCACTCAAAATGTGTTTGTTCATTTAAACCGTTATGCGTAGAGAGCGTGAGGGCGAGAGAGAGTGAGGTCTGCGGTTTTGGCCATTAGTTGATTTACTTGTTTTTGTGTAGGTAATACGTTGTCAAATATGTTTAAACTTAAATAGACTACCTATACAAGTAGTTATTTCTCTTTGTATTCATTTGTCCTGTTATTGACGTTATGCACATCATTGTCAAAATGCGCAACCAGATGTTCGAATAGTTCGAATATTCGTGTTTTTTTTAGAGGGAATATTCAACCGTCATTTTTGAGCAATTTTGACAGTCCTAATCAGCAATGGCGTTGACTTATGAATTTGCACACGGTTTGTCTTAACACATATTAAAAACACCACATAGACATAAACAACATTAAAAACTTGATTTTCACCACAGAGGGTCAATGTTTATATGTGAATAAAAGTGATCATATAAAGCGGTCGAGTCTCTTCAGAAATTTTGGACTAAACCGCTCAATTCATTTGGATTCATTTTACGATCTCTTTGAACTTTTTGAAGCGTGAAAGTGTCAGTTGCGTAGCTGTCAATGGAGGGACAGAAAGCGCTCAGATTACATCAAAAAGATCTTCATTTGAGTTATGAAGATGAACAAAAGTCTTACAGGTTTGGAAAGACTTTAACCTGAAAGTAATATACCCACAATACAGGTAATCAAATGACCCTATTTATCATCAACCTATTTCCACAGCAACCTTGCATTACTGCGATACTGTACACTCTCAGAAAAAAAAGTACAGTGGTGGTACAATTTTGTTCCTTGGGGAACAAAACGTATAACTGTACCTTTAAAAAGGTACACAATTGGTCCTTGGAGCACAATTATACCATTGTTTTCCTCTACTTAGAGCAGGGGTAGGCAAGTTCGGTCCTAGTGAGTCGCTGTCCTGCAGAGTTTGGCTCTAACCCTGAAAGACATCTATAGAAGCTCTTATTGAGAATTAACAGAGGTTTAGAGATGTTTTATTGAAAATGTTTGGTCACCATTATGGTGATCAGTGTTTCTTTTAGTTGGCCAGTTTGACTCTTGGCTTTTTATGTGAGTTTGTGGTTTTTGATAGCGTTAACAAAACACATCATATATACAAAAACTTTCATGAAGAAAAATGTTTGTAGCATTTTTAGTCTGCTCATCACAGACTAAAAATGTTAATAAATAATATTCACCAACAATACTTTCTTGCCAAAGATCAGACATTCTGAATTTAAATACGCACGCAGATATCAAGAATCAGCAGATGAATCTCAACAATGGTGACATACTTAATGCTGCAATGCATGCTGGGAGCCATTAGTTTTATACTGAGAAGGCTTAGTAGGGTTGGAGCTAAACTCTGCAGGACATCAGCTCTCTAGGACCGAACTTGCCTACCCCTGACTTAGAGGTACAAAAATGTACCACCCCAGTGATGGCCACTTGTACCTTAAAAGGTAAATGTTTTTTGAGAGTGTATATATATTTGTTGGCTTCAGATCGCAATGCATTTTCAGCTCAGAGTCGGACAAGAATAACAGGATTACTGAAGCATTTATCAGATTATGCTCGTCTGAAGAAGAAAGCAGCTAGTATTACAAATAACCACGTGCAGTTTAGACAGAAGGAGACAAAGACATTTTTCTCTCTCAGGCAATATGGATGTCTTATTTAGAATAAACCTCACGTCTAAACCATAGAGTATTGAAAGGTGCAAGCATAAACCAAAACCCGAACACCAGACTGCAGCGAAAGTTTTTCACAAGCACTGACTCACCTGAAAAATACCATAAAAACATCAAAACTCCTGCCAGGTGTCTGAGGCCTCCAGGCACAGACTGAGCAGAGCTTTGTGAACATTGCTCTCTGGATTACAAAGATACAGAGAGACTTTAGAGACTTCCTCAGATACAGCGCACTAGGGAAGGGTTGTGCCTTTCCCCACACAGAAACATCTGTGTCTGCAGACAAGACAGATACTTAGTATTTAAATACACTTTATGTCACTTTATGTATTATAAAGCTCACCAAGTGCCATAGTAAAGTAGCATATTATATGTTAATCATACTAACTATAGACATATAAAAGTATCTTTTATGTTTTGAGTTTTTGTTCACTATATTCAATAATACTCCGGATTAAGAGTGCATGACAATGTACAATGGTACCAATAGTACATTCATGTCTTGTAAGGAAAACTGTTCAACAAAACCTCAATTCTTCTCAGACCAATATCTGAACATCATTATGTCCTCATCAGTTCCTTGGTGAAGTATATTATTGTAGAACAGGATAGCTTATTGACTCCTAATACTACCTCCGGGCCATGTGTTATGCCTGTATAGGGGAGCTTATTTACCCAGCGTTAACACCTAATAATGTGGTGTTATGGCAAGGCTGGACAGCTTATTGACTGCGACCCTACACAGCGCATTGGTAGGTTATTAGCAGAGTCATATATCATGCTGACCGTGGAGCCAGTGTCTCTCACCAGCAGAGAAGGGCTGCTGTGTGTTTGAGGTGTTGATGTGATATTGGACCTGCATTGAGAGACATTGTATGACAATATGAACAGAATTAAATAGTTTAACGTGTTATTCTGTTAGAGAAAGAACTTTTATCTTAATGAAAATGTAGGGCTGTCAATCGATTAAGGTTTTAATCAAAATAATGATATGTCAATTAATGAAATCAGAATATATTAATTGAATATTTTTTATAATATTATATAATATATATATATAAAATCATATATATAAACCAATTAATAAATTAACTGTCAATTTAAATGTATTAAATTATTAAACAATTATTAGTAGTACTATTATTGTTATATTGACACTATATATAGATAGATAGATAGATAGATAGATAGATAGATAGATAGATAGATAGATAGATAGATAGATAGATAGATAGATAGATAGATAGATAGATAGATAGATAGATAGATAGATAGATAGATAGATAGATAGATAGATAGATAGATAGATAGATAGATAGATAGATAGATAGATAGATAGATAGATAGATAGATAGATAGATAGATAGATAGATAGATAGATAGATAGATAGATAGATAGATAGATAGATAGATAGATAGATAGATAGATAGATAGATAGATAGATAGATAGATAGATAGATATTATTATTATTGTTATTTAATTTGTTATATAAAAATATTGCTAAATAATTAAATTCTGTGTGTGTATATATATGTAATAATTAATTAGCATGGCAATAATGTATATAATCAATATAATAATTGAATATATTCATATTAAATCCTAAATTCTATATATATATATATATATATATATATATATATATATATATACATATTCAATTATATATGATATAATAAATAATGTATAATTATTTGATTTTATTTATTATATATCAATTATATATATAATTAAATATGCTGATTAATTATTAAATTAACTGTCAATTTATTAGTTTTATTAGTATTGTTATTGTTGTTATTTAATTTGTTAATTTTATTTGGTATACAGAATAGGCGATTCATATATATTAATATATATATGAAAAAAGAAAAAATTAAATTATTTTTTATTTTTTACTTAACAATTAATCATTTTGAATGTAATTAATTGTACTAAATAAACCCTACATTTACAGCCCAAGTACAGACGCTTGTCCATTACCAAACCTCTAAAATGTGGTCTGGTTTTCATCAACGTCCCTTTGCCAGGATTCTGGACAATGTTGTCTCTGTCAGTCTCTCTGTAGACTGCAGGCAGGAACAAAGCACAGGTGGACAAGCTTGTCAAGATGAATAAAACAGGGTGGCAGCTGGAGAGCTGAGAGGACCAGACACCTGATGCTGTCAGAGGAAGGCAGGTGACACTGCCACATCACAGGTGTGTTCACGTGGATCTGGATCTTATTACTTCACGGCCTAGTGACCGAGAAGTTTCCTCTTTCTGTATGTGCTAAAAAGAAAATCTGCATTTTGATTGTTAACTCGTTTACTGCTGTAAATATATTTTCAAGAATCTTATTTAAAGTAATAGGTGAGTAGTTGCTTCATAAATAAGCTTAGAGTGCATTTTTCTGCAGTACAGAAAACAAAAACAGATTCAACACAATAAACTATGCTTGTACCAATGCTTGTGCTAAGCACATTGTTCTGTTTATGCGGGCAGTGCGAGTACTTTGACCTATTAATATGGGCACTGAAATTAACCACTGTGTAACAGGCTTAAATGTTATCACCTACTGTGAATGTCTGATGTAGGATGTTTGTCTAGTTCTGCATCTGTCCCATGTACTTCCACCCCATCATTCAGTAGCGCTTATGGCTTTGTTTGGGTGTGGCTGTCTGAAGTTCACTGCTCGCTCACACACACACACACACACACACACAAATGGTATGTGTGCATGGTCCTGACTGTCTGACCTCATCCTCTGTTACCACCATCTGGAGACTAACCCTTAGCCATATGGTCGCCACGACAACAGCAATCCCCACTGACACACGTGCAGAAGAGTCTAAGATCCGATCAAACCTAGGACTGAACATTGAGCCCCTTACAGACACAGCCACACTTGTGCATTCGTTATGTTTTTGATCTCAAATAATAACATGAAGCAACAAATAATAAGGCACTCGGTTTGATTTGATTTCGGCATGCTCTGAGAAACACACAAACCGTTACATCATCACAATCATGCATTCATGAGGCAAATTAATGCTCACATACACTACCCTTCAAAAGTTTGGGCTCTGTAAAATTTTTTAAAATGCTTTTGAAAGACTACAGTAAAAACAGTAATATTGTGAAATATTACGGCAATTTAAAATAACGGTTTTCTATTTTAATATATTTTAAAATGTAATTTATTCCTGTGTTGGCAAAGCTGAATTGTCAGCATCATTAATCCAGTCTCACATGATCCATCAGAAATCATTCTAATGTTGATTTGCTGTGGAAACCATTATAATTTTTTTCAGGATTTTTTGATTAATAAAAAACGCATTTATTTGAAATAGAAATCTTTTGTAACATTATAAATGTTACTGCCAATTTTGATCAACTTTCTTGCTGAATAAAGGAATTAATTTGTTGCAACAAAAAAAAACTAATATATATATATATATATATATATATACAAATAAATAGTTTTAAAAAAATCATATATTGTGATTTCTGGATTTTTTTTTTAGATTATGTCTCTCACAGTGGACATGCACCTACGATGACAATTTCAGACCCCTCCATGATTTCCAAGTGGGAGAACTTGCAAAATAGCAGGGTGTTCAAATACTTATTTTCCTCACTGTATATTATATATATATATATACACTCACCTAAAGGATTATTAGGAACACCTGTTCAATTTCTCATTAATGCAATTATCTAATCAACCAATCACATGGCAGTTGCTTCAATGCATTTAGGGGTGTGGTCCTGGTCAAGACAATCTTCTGAACTCCAAACTGAATGTCAGAATGGGAAAGAAAGGTGATTTAAGCAATTTTGAGTGTGGCATGGTTGTTGGTGCCAGATGGGCCAGTCTGAGTATTTCACAATCTGCTCAGTTACTGGGATTTTCACGCACAACCATTTCTAGGGTTTACAAAGAACGGTGTGAAAAGGGACATTTCTTGAACATGACAATGAGTTCACTGTACTACAATGGCCCCCACAGTCACCAGATCTCAACCCAATAGAGCATCTTTGGGATGTGGTGGAACGGGAGCTTCGTGCCCTGGATGTGCATCCCACAAATCTCCATCAACTGCAAGATGCTATCCTATCAATATGGGCCAACATTTCTCAAGAATGCTTTCAGCACCTTGTTGAATCAATGCCACGTAGAATTAAGGCAGTTCTGAAGGCGAAAGGGGGTCAAACACAGCATTAGTATGGTGTTCCTAATAATCCTTTAGGTGAGTGTATATATATATATATATATATATATATATATATATATATATATATATATATATATATATATAAACACACACACACACACACACACACACCCCATTTAGGGAAAAGAACATTTTCATTATTTATTCACTCTCGTCTCATCTGTTTTCAAACTTGTATGATCTTTTTTTCTTCCATGGAACAGAAAAGGAAATGCTGGCAGAATAGTAAGTAAAAAAAAGTAGTCTATATGACTCATGCACTACATTCCAAGTCTTCTGTTATGCTGGTGTATAACCAGGGCCCGGGGCAAAAATGCCACCGAAAGTGACAAAAATGCCCATGTCGTGAATTCCTCTTTGTTCTGTTATCTTACATGTGATATATTTCATAATATTCTATTATAGTCCTATCTAGTGATGGGTTTAGTCCCTCTACAGATACTGTAGTGACCTCAGAGGTGAGTGTTAATGAACGCATTGCTATGATATATATATATATTTAATTCAACATTTTTTTCAAAGGATTCTTTGATGAATTGAAAGTTCAAAAGATTTTATTTGAAATATTGAAATAGAAATCTTTTGTAACATTATAAATGTCTTCACGGTCACTTTTGATCAATTTAATGCATCCTTGCTGAATAAAAGTATCTAATTCTTTCTTTCTTACTAATCCCAAACTTTTATTTACAGCACTTTCATATTTTATGTTGATTTGACAATTTATCATACTAACAATTCGTTGATTTAATTGTAGTAGGCCTATTTGCTGTGCAAGTATATGTGGTTAGAAGAAGAAAAAAGTGCTAAAAAAGCAACATGCACCTAAATATATGTTCAAGTGGGAAAATATATTTCTGATCCTGTTATGATGTGTACTTTTGAACTTTTTTGCTTGTCAGCATCTGTCCCCATTGACATTCACTGTATATGGAAAACAGCAGGATGTTCTTTTTTGTGTGCCTCAATGGGATGGCGTAAACACATGCTCTTTCCTCACAATATAATCAGAAATATGACAGTACAGATCTACACATACACAAAATCATCTACATTCACATGTTATTGTGTTACTTCTCCCACTTAGTTTAAAAATGAAATGGTAAAATGAAGTTCTTCCAATCAAACAAACAGTACTTCCTATACTGACTTCCTCCTTGAGGTAATACAGTTTCCCCTTTCAACCTTTGCTGTTTATGAGACAACAATGACATAGAAAGATCCTCTTCTCATATGTTCTCCTGGACCATTCATGTGGTGATGCTTGCACTAAATGCTGCGCTGAATGGAAAGAATGATAAACAGCTATTCCCAGCACCGCCGCTGACTATAGAGGAACTATATGAACAGCACGCATTCTCTCCATAATCCGCATGTCATCAGCTGGCAGGTCGAGCAAGCATTCTTTTTATTTCGCACTGTCCCTCTCAAATGCAGCACACACCCTTATTGAACACATTTCTGTGCTTTTTCTTGCTTTTCAACGCGTATTTCTGTCTTTCTGTCACCAATTTTGAATAGTGTTTCACAAATGGCCCTATAAATAAAACTATAACAACATGCGTGTCATCCAGGGAGTGGTGCGTACTATCAGAGGCCACTATCAGAATCCAGTCTAACATTAGCCACAACCAGTTTAGCCACTGTTAAAAATGGAAGCAATGTCATCTCTGTCACGGAATCTCCCCAGTGTTTCTCTCGCTCTCTGTTCTTCACTATGCAGTACCTTCCATTTGTATGGTTGTCATGGTGATTGGCCGTATGAGAGTGCACCTGTGGAACAGACCGGTCAATCAAACTCAGACCTGCCTTTGTTCTTTCACTTGCTCTTTGATTGTCTTGGCAACATACCTGTACTGGCTACTGACCTGTCGGGTAACAGTAAAGCAGGTGTGGACTGATAAAACATATGTAAATAACTTGGACTTATCACATTTCATGACTGTATGTGCAGTTTAACTTTGGTCAAATGTAGATTTTGCTCTTCAAAAGGGCTAATTTACCCAAAATACTTCCTCTTGTTTCTTTCTTCTGTGGAACACAACAGGGGATTTTTTGAAGAATACCTTAAACTCGCTTTTCAATATAAAAGTGAATGGAGAATGCGACTGTCAAGCTTCAAAAGAGAGAAGAAAATAAAAGGTTTCCAAAAAATGGTCTATGAGACTATATTCCAAACTTTGTGGGAGAAACTGACTGAAATTTAATTCATTATTCTCTTATAAGAAAGCCTTGATATCTAGTTCTCTGCCATGGAGGTACACTACCGGGTCAGAAATATTTTGTATATATATATGTTTTTGGAAGTAGTAGCCTATGTTGTGCTAACCCGCATTAGTAAAAACAGTAACATTGTGAAATGTTATTACGATTTTAAAATAACTGTTTTCTGCATATATTTTAAAATGTGATTTATTCCTGTGATGGCAAAAGCTATATTTTTAGCATCATTACTCCAGTCTTCAAGTGTCACATGATCCTTCAGAAATCATTCTAATGTGCTGATTCGGTGCTCAAAACACATTTATTAGTATTAGCAATGTTAAAAACAGTTGTGCTGCTTAATATTTTTGTAAAAACCATAATATTTTCTAAGGATTCTTACGTTCAAAAGAACAGCATTTGTTTGAAACAATGTAGAAGTATTTACTATCACATTTGATCAATGTAATGTATCCCTGCTGAATATTTACAAACTTTTCATAAAAAGTCATCAGTTCTAAGGTTATTTTAGGTATTTATCTTTTGAGGAAATAGACCCTTCAAATCTGCATATTCAGTGTCTGTTGCTTTATTTAGACGCCCATTTTCTCCATATTAGAATTTTTATTCCATCAAATGATACAGACCCTGTGATGTGTGGACATGAGGGCCTGTGAGGGCCAAGCCATAGAGAGTCAATGAGAGATGAATTTCAAATGACAGGAAAATTGACCAATGTTCCGCCCACTATGGGGGGAAAAAACGCTGATAAAATAGCTATTGCTATTCGCAAAGGAAATCGCAAGCTAATTTATTATCCACACCGTTTTCAAGATTCACATTTAAAGAAAATCTATAGTTAATCGGCAAAGGAAGACCTTAGGAGGTTCATTTCTGCAGGTTTTGTGCAGAAAGCCAAAGCTTTTTAATGCATCTCAACCCCAGCAATTATAAGTGACACCCCTAGTTGACAACATCAATCAAGATGCTGCTGTGCCAGTCTAATGATATGATTTATTATCAACATATGCGTAAATGTCTGTCGCTAATGTGCTTTGGTCTGAGCACTGTCATGATGCGTTGGCTTACAATATTTTTTTGGGGTTTTGTGGCCAGTTGTCATCATATTCCACTGAAATGCACACACCGATTATGTGTTGATGTAATTCTTTGTAATGATGATTTGCATTTTTTTTAGGTGACATAATAACTCTTACAATCACTCTGATGTTTGCATGTGGCATTTCTTGTCAAAGGTAACGCAGTATTACAGAAGAGGACACAGTAAGCTAGGCTGATTTTAGGCTGTTTAGTTTTTTCCCGAAAAAGGGAAGGTGCCAAGGTGCAAGAGTCATGGTTCACTACTGAATAAAAGTATTAATTTATTTTCTTTTTTTAATTACTGACCCCAAACTTTTGAATGGTAGTGTATATCAGTAAAAAACTTAAATTTTCGCCTCACAAAGCTTGTCTCTCTAACCACTTAAAGTCTGCGGACCCTGTACAGGGTCCGGAATGACATCATCATGTATATACTTTCAATTTTAAATGTCTGTGGAGGAGCTCTGACCTCATATGTGGTACCATCATCCTCTCCTTAATATCAGTCGCCCTGTCCCATGTGCAGAAAAACACCCCCAAAGCATGATGCTACCACCCCCATGCTTCACAGTAGGGATGGTGTTCTAGGGATGGTACTCATCATTCTTCTTCCTCCAAACACGTTTAGTGGAATTATGACCAAAAAGTTCTATTTTGGTCTCATCTGACCACATGACTTTCTCCCATGACTCCTCTGGATCATCCAAATGGTCATTGGCAAACTTAAGACGGGCCTTGACATGTGCTGGTTTAAGCAGGGGAACCTTCCGTGCCATGCATGATTTCAAACCATGACGTCTTAGTGCATTACCAACAGTAGGTAATGTTTTCAGGTCACTGACCAGCTCCTCCCGTGTAGTTCTGGGCTGATTTCTCACCTTTCTTAGGATCATTGAGACCCCACGAGTTGAGATCTTGCAATTCTAGCTGATAGACAGGTGTTCAAATACTTATTTGCAGCTGTATCATACAAATAAATAGTTTAAAAAATCATATATTGTGATTGCTGGATTTTTTTTTTTTAGATTATGTCTCTCACAGTGGACATGCACCTACGATGACAATTTCAGACCCCTCCATGATTTCCAAGTGGGAGAACTTGCAAAATAGCAGGGTGTTCAAATACTTATTTTCCTCACTGTAGCTAATGATTCATATGGACCATTTATGGTGCTTTTTTGATCAATGACATCAAACCTAGTGCAATGCATAGGTGCAACATTTTGAATTGAAACATTAAATTAAATTGTGAGAATTTTTTTTTCTGTACTTCACATTAATCTATCCTATAGACTTGTAATACACATGATTTGTGCTAGTTGGATTAGTTTTATGGTCCTTTGATTGTGTTATTTTGACCTATTTTAAGCTTGACAGCTTTGGTCACTATGAACTGTCCTTGAACGGGAAAGAGCTTCAACATTTCTCCCTTTGTTTTTCATGGAAAAAATAGCAACATACAGGTTTGGAACGACTTGAGGGTGCTAAAATAAATGACAGAACTTTCATTTGGGTGAACTTCCTTGTCCTTGCAACAGGAAACAAAGACAATGTGATAATTATGAAACAGTGTTCAAATAAAAAAACATGTTACAATATCTTTCTTTCCACCTGATCTTTTTCTTGCCCTTTCTTTCATCCGTTTTCCATGACTCTTTTAGGAGCACAGTGCAAATGGATTATTTTTGACAGTAACTGTTGGGATGATGTTTCCATATCCTCCAAGATGTCAAAACAAAAACAGCATGGAAGGAACATGTTACACCGACATGCCATCTAGATAACCCTGTGTACTATACATAGCATACTCATTAAGCATAAGCAAGTGCAAGCATGAACACACACACCCACCCTAGGATGCAGAACAGCTGCTGAATCCTCAGATCATTGTGCACAGAATGGGCATGTGGGGAAATATCCTTCCCATTCTTTCACTTCCTGCTCAAAACCAGCAATACAGCCAGTGGGATTTACACCTGCCTGCCACATATGATCTTCCTCGCTTATTAGCTGAGGACACGCTGCCACACACTCGACTCATTCAACCAAGATGTTTGAGAAAGGGGGGATACAGAACGTTATTTAGCTTCAAATGAGTTTCTGCCTATAGACAGTATCAGTTACTAATAAGACACAGCGTTTTTCCTGAATTCAATATAGACTCACACACAAACACACATCCTCCTCTGTGCACTCTTGAGGTGTGACAGCCAACAACAAAAAAAACATCTCTAGGCTCAGGCGTTTCTTTTGAAGTGCCTGTCTTACTAGCCAAGTGTTCTCAATGTGGAGTGAAAACCTAGAGAGCCTCGACAGTTGAAAAACCCAGTTTGTTACATTTCTGTTTTTTATCTTTTCTTTTTGATTTCTCTTGCTGTCAAGTCTGCCACTTCTTTGAAAAGAGAGTATACCATCTTCGCATATACACTGCAACAGTTCAGATGTATTATACATAATAATAGTAAAAATATATATAAGTATATATATCTTGTTGGCATGATATATAGATATATATTCATTTTTTTCATATCTCAAGTTTTATGCCAACAAGTAAGTCATTTTGAAACTACTTTGTGCATTGCAAACTTTTTGAGATTTGAAGAGTACATTTCAGTTTGTTTGTTTCCTTGGAATCAAACTCACAACCTTGATGTTGCCATGCCGTTTAAAATGTCAATATTGGATGAGCTCAAAAAAAACACAGGACCCTTTCATCCCCAACCAATTTTATAGAAAAAAACACACACTTTTGCAATCCATCTCAAAGACTTTATATATAGGAAGACGATGCACTCTGATTACTTGTGAATGGGAGAAAGTGCAACGGCCAATATGACGAATAAGCCCCGCCTTCTAAATGAAAGAGCCAATCGTTGATTAGTAAAGTAATTGCGTCACTGCATCTGACGTTAGAAGCTCCGGTTGCTATAGAAACAGGCAGTGTTATGAGACGCGCGTTTAAAATTGCGCATTAGCTTCGTCCAGGCTGAAAAATTCAGTTTTATATTAAAGGTCCCGTTCTTCGTGATCCCATTGTTCAAACTTTAGTTAGTGTGTAATGTTGCTGTTAGAGCATAAATAATACCTGTAAAATTATAAAGCTCAAAGTTCAATGCCAAGCGAGATATTTTATTTAACAGAAGTTCCCTTTCAAAGCCTACAGCGAACGGCCGGCTTGGACTACATCCTGGTACTTCCTTCATTAATTACGTCAGTAGAACAGTAGAACAGACTAACCTCCGCCCACAAGAATACGCGAAAAAAGGGGGCGTGGTCTTGTTGCTGTCCCACGTGGAGAAGAGGAAGTGGTGCGTTTGAGTGTGTTTGTCACCATGTCGTCGAGACGCTGTTATTTTCATCCCGGAGTCAAATCACCTTTGTTTGGCTTTCCCAGGGACGCTGTAGAGATCATTAAGCGCATATATCTCCCGTTAAGAGGCGTGACCTTTCCACGTGCGCTAAGCTGCTGTCGAATCACAACACAGGAACCGTGCCACGTTCGCTAAGCTGCGGTCAAATCACAACACGGGAACCGCTGGCACAATCAGAACTCGTTACGTATTTCTGAAGGAGGGACTTCATAGAATAAAGGAACTCATCAGCCGTTTTTAGGACAGTGAAAACAGCGGTGTACAGATAAGTAAATTGTGTGAAAAATACTGGGTTTTTTTACATGCGAAACATGAACACATGTTATATTGCACACTGTAAACACAATCAAAGCTTCAAAAAAACACGAAGAACCTGACCTTTAAGATTCGAGCGTTTAGAATCTAAATTTATGAAACAGTTGTCAGAATTCATTGGTGATTTCAAACATGAAATTTAAGTTTTGGAGAATTTTATGTTTCCCCATTCAAAGAGATAGGAGCTGCACTTGCATGCCTGAGAGGCATTTCAAAGATGGCCGCCGAGTGAAATGACTTGTCTTAAAAATAACTTTTAAAGGGACCATCTCTCCTCAAATAAATGCAACAAAAATGTTTACTTTTTAATTAAAAAAAATATATATAAAAACATTTAATAAGACGTTAATAATAATAATCCATCTAATTCACTAATTTACTTGCTAAAAAAAAAAGATGTCCTGAAGTATATGTGTCATACAAATACAGTAGAGGAATGTGTCCTTTCCATTCACCATCATATCTGTTGACACAATCACATGCATCATCACTTTTGGCTAGAAGGTAAACACTTCCTTCACACTGCTCAATGAACCTTGATAAAGTATTAGAATGACTCATCTCAAAAAGTGACAGATTCATAGCAAGGGAGATTCTATATCCTACTCTAAACTCAAAATATTTCATTATTACAATAAAAAAAATGATGTTTCTCCCTATTGGCCCCCAAAAGTTGCATGGCTGCGTGTAACTGGTCCCCATCTGCTCAGGGAACACCATTATCTGCTGGGATGAATGAGTGTATGACCACTCAGTGGGATGAGCTCATACTAAAAGCCAGATCAATCTCTGTCTCAGTCTAAAAGCCCCAGTCAGAGATATGCGGATGGGGTCGAGATCTGATTAGGGACCTCTGATAATCCCACCAGCTCACGGGATACATCACATCCTCGTGTCGATCAATCTGTTCACAACCAGTGTGTTACATTTATGGTTAGCAGAAAACCTTAAAAACAGCTGTGTTTGTTCTCGGTTCCTGCGTTTATACTTGTGATTGTGTTACTGGTATTATTATGGGATTATTGACTAGACATGTAAACACAAATATCAAATATCGTAGTTAATTTGCTTGAAGTTCAAATAAAGCAATATATTAAATTTACCTGGTTTACAAACATTTGTCAGATTGCCTGATATCTAGTTGTGGCTATTTTTGTTTTGTTGTTCACCATAAAATATAACAGAATATTTTTTACAGACCATAAAAGGAAATGTTTTGCAGCATGTCAAAGTTCCTCTTTTCTGTACAGTAAAAATAAATGGTGACCATGTCCATCAAGCTACAAATATGACAAAAACAAAAGTAGTCCATATGACTGAATTATATTCCAAGTCTTCTGATGAACAGGAAAACGATAAGCAAATTCAAATGTGGTCACAAGAACCATTGAGTACTATGCTTTGTCATGTTGCTTTTAGCACATTTTCCCATTCATTCATGACATTCAAATGATGAGAATTGTGTGAACTATTCCTTGCCATATAAATAAAACGCAGTCATTTATATTAGCAGATATCAATATTAAATGTTCAGCAACACAGTGGCTGCGTTTTCTGTTCAAATGCGGAGACATCATGACACAGATGCATTTAAAAACACATTCCTAAAAACATGTCCTGCCAGTTTCTGTTGTTTTGCTGACAGAAACATGTCGACCATCAGACGTCATATGAACATTAACCTACAATAACAAGCTAAAACACCTCAATAAATGCACTACACAATCAAATTAAATCAGTATCCCACAGTCTCTTGAATAAACTCACAGTTACAGAGGACATTCATGTGAAGCACCAGGCAGTAAAATGAACTAGTGTTATCTACCAACACTGATCAGAGGGAAGTAAGCATTTGTCACCCAGATGCTTTTATCATGATCTGAGGAGAGTCAGAGCTGCGATGATTCACTTTAAGAAAGTGAAATCAAGCTTAAAGGGGACCTATTATGCCCCTTTTCACAAGATGTAAGTCTCTGTTGTCCCCAGAATGTGTCTGTGAAGTTTCAGCACAAAATACCTCATGGATTATTTATTATGGCTTGTCAAATTTGCTCCTATTTGGGAGTGAGTAAAAACACACCGTTTTGTGTGGCCCTTTAAATGCAAATGAGCTGCTGCTCCCAGACCCCTTTCCAGGAGAGGACGGAGCCTTTACAGCTCGTGCTTCGGATACTTTAGCAACAACATTACTGGAGAATGTCACACAGCCAAAATGTCAGAAATTGTCAGTAGCGATGTTCAGCCACATGTTCGAACCGGAGTCAGACACTGATGGAGCGACTTGAAATGTCAGTCTATTTAAGAACTTACATCGTCTTCTGTGTAGCAGAATAACCCATCGTGTCATCGCGGTCGTGATCAGACGTGCAGTTCAGTGTCCTTTGCATAACGTTACATTTCATTTGAAGAAGACGTGATTAAATATGTGCGCATACACACTGCCGGTTTATGTTTAGAGCACTAGTGTACATGAAATATGTCAATTCTGCCGTCATGATGTTAAGCCCGCCCACCGACTCTATACACGATGTGATTGGCCTGACCAGAGTTTGGTTTTTCCAGCTCGCAAGCCAACGGAGAGTTGCTAGACGACCCTGACTGCAAATTACATTTGCTACCGCTAGGGTGCATCTAGATAGGCTAATATGCAACTGTAATGCGGTCAAAACCTTTCCCTGAAAACAACTGCACACCTTTAGAACGTTCATCAGCCAATCAGATTAATACGGTGGCCCAGTAGTGCACAACACAACAACATTTAAAAAGC
The DNA here is from genome assembly GCA_023566225.1 of Romanogobio albipinnatus. Lineage (NCBI taxonomy): Eukaryota > Metazoa > Chordata > Actinopteri > Cypriniformes > Gobionidae > Romanogobio > Romanogobio albipinnatus. Next base: position 43,861,173 of record CM042251.1, read on the forward strand.
ATACATAAGAAAAAGCCACAACACAATGAAATTAAGCCACAACACAACGAAATTAAGCCACAACACAAAGAAAAAGCCACAACACAAAGAAAAAGCCATAACAACAAAATTAAGCCACAACAAAATTAAGCCACAACACAACAAAAAAGCCACAACACAACAAAATTAAGCCACAACACAACAAAAAAGCCACAACACAACAAAAAAAATCCACAACACAACGAAAAAAGCCACAACACAACGAAAAATCCACAACACAACGAAATTAAGCCACAACGAAATGAAGCCACAACACAACGAAATGAAGCCACAACACAACAAAAAAAGCCACAACTCAACGAAAAAGCCACAACTCAACGAAAAAGCCACAACTCAACGAAAAAGCCACAACTCAACGAAAAAGCCACAACTCAACGAAAAAGCCACAACACAACAAAATTAAGCCACAACACAACAAAAAAAATCCACAACACAACGAAAAAAGCCACAACACAACGAAAAATCCACAACACAACGAAAAAGCCACAACTCAACGAAAAAGCCACAACTCAACGAAAAAGCCACAACTCAACGAAAAAGCCACAACTCAACGAAAAAGCCACAACACAACAAAATTAAGCCACAACACAACAAAAAAAATCCACAACACAACGAAAAAAGCCACAACACAACGAAAAATCCACAACACAACGAAATTAAGCCACAACGAAATGAAGCCACAACACAACGAAATGAAGCCACAACACAACAAAAAAAGCCACAACTCAACGAAAAAGCCACAACTCAACGAAAAAGCCACAACTCAACGAAAAAGCCACAACTCAACGAAAAAGCCACAACTCAACGAAAAAGCCACAACTCACCGAAAAAGCCACAACTCACCGAAAAAGCCACAACTCACCGAAAAAGCCACAACACAACGAAAAAGCCACAACTCAACGAAAAAGCCACAACTCAACGAAAAAGCCACAACTCAACGAAAAAGCCACAACTCAACGAAAAAGCCACAACTCAACGAAAAAGCCACAACTCAACGAAAAAGCCACAACTCAACGAAAAAGCCACAACACAACAAAATTAAGCCACAACACAACGAAAAAGCCACAACACAACGAAATTAAGCCACAACACAACGAAAAAGCCACAACACAACGAAAAAGCCACAACACAACGAAAAAGCCACAACTCAACAAAATTAAGCCACAACACAACGAAAAAGCCACAACACAACGAAATTAAGCCACAACACAACGAAAAAGCCACAACACAACGAAAAAGCCACAACACAACGAAAAAGCCACAACTCAACAAAATTAAGCCACAACACAACGAAAAAGCCACAACTCAACGAAATTAAGCCACAACACAACGAAATTAAGCCACAACACAACGAAATTAAGCCACAACACAACGAAATTAAGCCACAACGAAATGAAATTAAGCCACAACACAACGATATTAAGCCACAACTCAACGAAATTAAGCCACAACACAACAAAATTAAGCTACAACACAACGAAATTAAGCCACAACACAACGAAAAAGCCACAACACAACGAAATTAAGCCACAACACAACGAAATTAAGCCACAACTCAACGAAATTAAGCACTAGCGGTATCTATGCTAATAGGGCAGATCATCACCAGTCATGGGCTTGGCTTCCCCTTACTCTTCTGTAAGAGTAGGGGAAAATCTGGAACCGCTCGTTTCGAGAAAATGCATAATGGCCGTTATTTAAAAAAAGTGGGTGGATTTTACCATTATAGGCTGGTTGCTTACACACATATGTGTTCAAACACCTTATAAAAGTGAATTTTGCATAATGGGTCCCCCTTTAATGATCAAAAGAATGAACACAGCAGTACATGGGAATTGTGGGTACTCTACAAATCTAGCATACCAAGCCACATTAATACTAGTGTAACCCCTCCAGTTCTACCCGCACTGCTCCTTGCAGGATTAAAACCGTCAGCATCTTTCAAGGCCAAGGCCCATCCAGGTCACGGCACCAATGTAACCCCTCCGGTTCTACTCGCACCGCAGAATTCTTCAGACCAGCTTCATCGCACAGGAGGCGGGTACGCTAACAAGGGCATTAAAGACCGCAGCCTCTAGCGTCAGTTGCTAGTGCGCCTCTTAAGGCCAGGGGAGTGAGGTTTACTCGCACAGCTGTTTACTAGTTGAACTCGGTTACACTAGAAGCAAACGTGATGCAAAAACCCAGCTTTTTCTCCCATGGAGAAGATGAAGCTGTAATCACCCACTGACAGCTGAGCCCCCCTAAAACTGTCCCCAGCTGCCACAGCGATAAGCCCTCTCTGGAAATAAGGCTTTCCTCCTCCCCACTTCAAATAGGGCTTGATTAAATGGATCCACACTGAAAAGCCGGCTACCAGAAATCTGCAGTAGGGTTCTTGAGTACCGGGAAGGGAGCTGGTACAAGGACAAGGGGGGCTAATCTAAAGCCGTCTTACTCTTTAAATAGAAAAATAGGCATTTACTAATACTCTAAGCTGCAAACAGTGAGCATTTCATAACCAAACTTTCAGCATGAACAAGCACAAGACACAAACTGAGGACAACAGGGAAACACTTATCTGCATAAACAAGATGTGAACTGAGAGGCAGTGTACTCCAAATAACAGAGTTTTCACATTTAGATTGAAACTGTCATATTTCTTACCATCATGTCCTCAATATGCTCAAAATGAGAATTTAAGATTCTTTATGTGGCTCTATTTTATGCAATGGGAGTTCATACTACAGCTATTAAGCTCCAAAAATGAAAAAGAGACCACCTAAAATGTTCACTTTCAATGCTCAACAGAAAAAGCAACACATTTTTTTTTCCATATTGGGATGTGCATCTGTGTGATACGAATAATTGAAAAATAAATAAATGTAGTGCAAGAGTCGGTTGTCGATTGGATGAAATGTGAATTTGCAGTCGATTGTGGCAGAATTTAAGTGGGCGAAAGGATTGGTTAAGTCCTGCATACACACTGTAAACTCGAATAAGTTGGACTAACTAAAATAATATGAGTTACATTCTTTTTTTGAGTTATGATGTTTCTAATTTTAAGTAAGCAGAACTATCAAGTTTTGAGTTTGTTGTACTCATGCATGTTAATTGCTCCTGATGTGAAGTACTGAGTTAGCTAACTCAATACATTTTGATAGCAATTAAAGGTCCCGTTCTTCGTGTTTTTTTGAAGCTTTGATTGTGTTTACAGTGTGCAATATAACATGTGTTCATGTTTTGCGTGTAAAAAAACACAGTATTTTTCACACAATTTACTTATCTGTACACCGCTGTTTTCATTCTCCTAAAAACGGCTGATGAGTTCCTTGTTCTATGAAGTCCCTCCTTCAGAAATACGTAACGAGTTCTGATTGTGCCAGTGGTTCCCGTGTTGTGATTTGACCGCAGCTTAGCGAACGTGGCACGGTTCCTGTGTTGTGATTCGACAGCAGCTTAGCGCACGTAACTTGCACGGAAAGGTCACGCCTCTTAACGGGAGATATATGCGCTTAATGATCTCTACAGCATCCCTGGGAAAGCCAAACAAAGGTGATTTGACTCCGGGATGAAAATAACAGCGTCTCGACGACATGGCGACAAACACAGTAAAACGCAACAATTCCTTTTCTCCACGCGACACTTCCTCTTCTCCACGTGGGACAGCGACAAGACCACACCCCTTTTTTCGCGTATTCTTGTGGGCGGAGGTTAGTCTGTTCTACTGTTCTACTGACGTCATTAAAGCAGGCTGTACCAGGATGTAGTCCAAGCCGGCCGTTCGCTGTAGGCTTTGAAAGGGAACTTCTGTTAAATAAAATATCTCGCTTGGCATTGAACTTTGAGCTTTATAATTGTACAGGTATTATTTATGCTCTAACAGCAACATTACACACTAACTAAAGTTTGAACAATGGGATCACGAAGAACGGGACCTTTAACATTTTCACTTTTTTATTTTGAGTTCTTGCAAATCAAATGAGTTATTAATTCACTATAAACCCTAATACGTTGTCAGAACTCAAAAAAGTAGAATTTTTTAGTTCTTTTAGTTAAGAAATATTTTTCTAGCTATAACAAACTAATTCAGAAAATGTCAACTTGTTAATTTGCTAACATGTTAACAATAGCATGGTATAGCACTTACTGAATGAGTACAGCAGCTTAAAACATGATGGTAATTCTCCAAAAACCCACATTAACAGAAACTCTTCTAAATTAGCATAACAAAACATTAATCACTACTACATCTCCCTTACCATTAATCTTGCACAAAAAACATTATATTACACTTAACTTTAGCATTTATGCTGCCTTCACGTGCTATCGGAAATTTGGTCATTCCGACTTCTGAAGTCGTGATTACGAGCTCATTGCATTCAAGTTTCATGTGCAATTTTTACCTAGGAAACTCGTATTTACGATAATTACGAGAGCACGTGAAGGCAGCATTACTCTCCCTTTCGAGTACCATGAGCAAAGCATGCTGGGAAATAAAAAAAATCCCAGCCCAGTTTTAGTTAAACTTAAGTTAGTCTAAATGAAAGGAAATGAGTTCATACAACTGAAAAAATGAAACAGTTTGCTTGAAGTATGTCAGTGCTGTGAACTCAAAAGAAAAAGAAAGTTCTACTCTGAACAGTTTGTTTAATTAAACTGAACTAATTTGTTTAATTTAAGTTTGTCCTACTCTGAGCGTTAGGGTTTACAGTGCATCTAGGCCTGAGAGAAGTCTGTTGTTTGGCCAGAAGATATTTTAATCAAAATTAAAAAAATAAAAAATAAAAAATAAACATATGTATAGATGAATCATTCACAATATGAACAATAACATGCATTTGGAACATTGATAGAAAGAATTTTCATTCCAGGCCGACTTTAAACTCAAGAACCAGATCACTGAATCGGTGAACTTTAAACTCAAGAACCAGATAAGGTAATGCCTTGTTCTTCTTCCAGATGTTTTCAACGAACCAGTAGATCCAGTTCATTAATTGCACCATATGTTTTATTCACAAACTGGAGTGATTCTTTTCTAATCAGAATTCAACTCATTAACTTAATAATCAGAAATAAAGTTTTTGATGAACTGCCTTTCCTGTCCTCAGTCACACAGGAATGTGGTGCTAAATTGTTGGTCACTTTGGAACATGGTGCAAACTGATATTTCTGAGCAGCTTCCAAGGCAAATGGTGTTGCATGGCCTTGAAGGACCTATAATGGACTTTCTGGCTCTGAGTGATGACTGGCTCAGACAGATATATCTCTTCAATGGCAGTGCTCATGGTTTTTTTAGTGTGTTCAAAGTCACTTTAAGGCAACTCAGTCCATCTTTGTAACACTTCCATGCAGCTATTTTCTATGTAGGCTACAAAACCGTTCAAAAGTCTTTAAAAAAAGAAAGAAATTAAAACATTTATTCAGCAAGGATGCATTACACTGATTAAAATGACAGTAAAGACTAGGAATGCCACAATTCTCAATATAATATTGAACCGTTCGGTACGGCATTCACGGTTCAATACGCGCTTGTGAATTGCGTTTTTTTCGGTTTCGCATTTAATTAATTATTGTTCTACAAATTCTATAATTTGCCTCCATCTCAATATACTGAACAACGCGACATACATTCACATCACACGTTAGTGGTAGAGTTATACTCACGGAACACTATAGATATTCACAATCACGAAAGTTCATTATTTGCATGCGTTTTAAAGCCGGCATGCTTATGCTCGGTTTTAACATGCACTTTTCCGAGCATGCGCATTTAACGCCTGTCAAACACGTGATTACAGGATCACGTGTTTGACTACAGGCTGATTCGAGGGAGGGGTTCTGGCAGACCAATCACAGCACTTGCAGTCCGCGTACAATTGACGCGTTGTTACATTTTTGGAGAGGTGCGCGTCAGGGTAGGCTACGTCGTAGGGTACGCGCGCATCACACAGCCTACGGCGTAGCTACGGCGTACACTCGACGCAGATGTATAAATGGGCCTTTACTGGGCTAATACTGTCAAATACACACAAGGTTAACATAAACACAGTCGGTTATGTCTAAAGTGAAAGTAAAATTGGCCTGTGTCTGTATATCAGACGCACGCAGGTCTTAAATTGCCAGCAGGCAGCCTAGTGAACATGCAGTCTTTAAAGGGACAGTTCACCTCTAAAATTATGTCATTATTTACTCACTCTAATATTGTTCCAAACCTGTATTCATTTCTCGATGACAATTTTCATTTTTGAGTGAACTATCCCCTTAATGTTAATACATCAACAAAAGACAAATCACTCTAAAAAAACTGTATTGACTGAAAAACTAATACAGTAGCTTTAATAAGAATCAATGTATATTTTATAGTGAAGTCTATGTAGTGTTTTATTTTTACATTCATTCATTCAGTTTCATACTTTAATGCTGCTGTACTGCTCTGAGCTGCCAGTGTAAATCTTTATATATATTTATTTTATATTATACAATACACTAGGAATGTGTACAAGGTTTTTTTTTTCAAGTGAAGATAAGTTTAAGTAAGGTTTTTCAATTCTTTTAAGTAAAATAAAGAAAGAGTATTACAATATATATTTTTTTCTTCTCATAACCTCTTGCTGTTAGCCTGGATGCCAGACGAACCTAAACGGAGAACTTGTTCGTATATGCATTCACCTTTACTATTTCTCTCAGAAATGATGATCGTGTTGGTAAGTACTCTGTGTATCCTTAAATTCTTTTTTTACAACACCGGCAAAGATCGTTTACACTAATTTTCTTCTTCTAACGTGACTTATTCTAGCGTGCGTGCAGACAGGGTTGCCAAGTTTTTACAGCAAAACTCGCCCAATTGCTACTCAAAACTAGCCAAAAACAAGCCCAATAGCCTTCCGGGTGGGGGGGTTCTCCTGGAAAAATGGCATTTGGGGGGTAAAATATGTGTTATTTTGGCTGGACTGGCTGCTAAATTTCGCATTCCTGGGTCTGTATATCACATAATTGGGGTCGCTTCAACCCGAGGACTTGGCAACACAGTGCAGTTGAGTTCTGTTAACATTTGACAACTAACGTTATGCGTCGCTCCGTTGCTCTGATTGGTTGTAGGTCTATCCAATTGAGGTCTTTCCTGGTTCGGTTGAAACACGCCCCATAATCACAGCCCAACGGAGCAGTATCAGACTCATATTCTGACTAGAATTGAGTATGACGACGTCAGGCTATCTTGCTGTTCCTGTCGCTTAAGAATAGAATCGCAAAAAACTGATGTGACTAGCCATCAGAACCAAAACGAACCCAACCGAAAACTGTGGTTAAAAACCGAGGTTATGTATTGAACCGGGGACTAACTGTATTGTTGCATCCCTAGTAAAGACATTTATAATGTTGCAAAACATTTATATTTCAAATAAATGCTGTTCTTTTGAACTTTCTATTTATCAAAGAATCAGGGCCGTCCTTAGGGCAGTGTAATTGACTCGACCACACCGGGCCCCGCGGTGAATGTGAACGGACCGGTGGGTCACCTTCCCCTCCCCACTCCCGGAAGGCGATCAAAAAGTTTCGACAAAATAGTTTCTTGAGCACCAAATCAGCATATTAGAAAGATTTCTAAAAAGATCATGTGATACTGAAGACAGAGTAATGATGCTGAAAATTCAGTTTTGGAATCGCAGGAATTAATTACAATTTAAAATATATAAAAATAGAAAACCGTTATTTTAAATTGTAATAATATTTCACAATTTTATTGTTTTTTTGATCAAATAAATACAGCCTTGGTGAGCATATGAGACTAAAAATATTACAGACCGACCACAAACTTTTGAACAGTAGTGTAATTAATAGGTATACAAGTAAAGCTCCCATCTACTTCACTGAAGAAAGACCAAAACCTCTAGAAATTTCTAAAAGTAATTTTCTTACAAGAGGTCTATCCTCATCGTACTGTAATGCTTTTCATGGTTGATGCATGTGGTTTCAAACATCATTTAAGGCTATAATCTCTGTGCTCGCAATGAAAAGCCGCAAATATTTGGTTGGTTATGTCAACTTTAGTCATTTGTTCTCATACTCAAGAAATTACATCACACATATAACCCCATATGTATACAGCAATAAGGCAGTATTAGTGTAATTATCAAAAATTACCAATTAATAGCAACATACTCCGATTTATCATGCAAGGGTGTGCATGAATGCATGTCATTTTACAAATGAATAAACATGGAGTTATCGCAGTATGTACACATAATGAGGTCTATCTGTTATGCAAATTATGATTACATAATACAGGATTATTATTGCTGTCTCTTTCCCGCACAAATCACATTCATAAGAGGCTGCAGAAGTCAAAGTGGTAGAAACCACTGCAGGATGCAAGCAAGCACCTTATCCTTTCTTTCCACATTTTCTCTCTTTATGTCTTACCACACAGTACAGATGATTTCTCATTTGCCATGTCAAACGAGAGGCAACCTTTCACACACTCAAACACACACACTACTGATAGCTTCCAATCTGAAACAACTAGCTTGTCCAAATAGAACTCACTCTGTCCACTAGTTCATCCCTAAGACATTGCCTCCTGAAGTAGTCCACTACTGCTACATGCTACAATCTCTACATTTGATGCTCTCATTCACCCGTTCATCAAAGTCCAATAGCTTTACAAGTGCATTGTAAATGTATATATACCCTATATAGTATATAGTTTATTGATACATTGAAAACAATTGGTGTAGAAACAAGTTTCACTTGGAATTGCTTCTTAATTTTCACAAATAGTTGCAAAGAATCAGCAAACTAACGCATTGAATTAAATGTGCAATTTTGGGGGTGTTCACAGGTTTGGTTCGATTAAAACGAACTCTGTCACAATTGCTCTGTTAGAGCAGTTCACTTGAACTGTGAAGCGTTAAGTGTGAACGCTGCCTAGTGCGGATTAAACAAGCGGAAGTTCCATCACAAAATATACGTCATTAAAGCCATTTACGTTTATGCCAGTGTTTATGTTCGGTGTTAAATATGACGGTGTGAACCAGGACTAAGCGTTTTGGTCCTGACCAAAAGAACTAAACTGCAAAAGTTAACACACTCTTTTAAGTAGAAAAACTGAAATAGTATTTTCATATTTCAATACTTTTATTTACAACTTAAAATTTAACAGTGCATGTTCACATTCAGGTGTTAGACTCCACACACAACGGCCCGTCAAAAACATCTCTAGATTCTGTCAGACAAACATCCACAGCTCCACAACTGAGCAGTGACATTTTATAGATAATTTCCACCATAACGTCCACAAAAACGACATTTTCCATCTATAGGCACACATTGAATCTGCACACAAAGGTGTCTGGCACAGTGTTATTTTACTATTATTAAATATTAATAAATACTATTTAAATTAAAGGGTTACAAAAATGAAAATTCTGTCATCATTTACTCACCTTCGTGTTCCAAATCTGAATTATTTTTTCGTCTGCTGAACACAAAAGAAGATATTTTGAAGAATATGTTGATGGGACCCCATTGACTTGCATAGTATTTTTTTTCTCCATATTATGAAAGTCAATGCGGCCCAGCGTTTGGTTACCCATATTCTTCCAAATATCTTCTTTTGTGTTCAGCAGACGACAGAAAGTCATACAGGTTTGGAACAACTTATGGGTGAGTAAATGATGACAGAATTTTCATTTTTGGGTGAACTATCCCTTTATAGTTTTAGTAATTCTGTTATGTGCTCTTGCCATGCTTATCAGTTTTTGACATGATTCATTATTTTAGTTAACAAATAAGAGTATTAGTACTTTTAAATCTATGGAACACATTTAACCATGTTTACACCCTCATAATCCCACAGATTTCCCTTGAAATCATTTCAGAAACTGCAAAAAAAAAAGCCTGCAGATTCCATCTGGCCCTATATCATCCATAGCTTTAAGAGCTAGTTGAAACTTGATGTTCAAATAATACCTTTTCACATAACGAACATGTCATTTTAGATTCATTAATCTGATTCAATCCCTTTGCTAAATAAAAGAGTTCCTTTTAAAACTAAGAACAAATGGCGCTCAGTTTCTTTCACAGTGGATTAGAAAGGTTGGCGTAAACAAACAGAACAATGAAATCACGGAAGAACGATTTGACATTGAGAAAAACATTCCTAATAGCATTAGAGAACCATTTCCTCATTGCTGCTGTTCAAATTTAATAAAACTCATTGAGGCATTAAGAGTGATGAAGAAACCGGAGGGAGAGCGAGAGGGTTGTGAAGATGACAGAAAGAGAATATAGACAAGGAGGGACAGGAAAGAGAGAGAGAGCAAGAGATGAGGGTGTGGGCTCATCATTCCTCCGCACCGCTATCAGACTCATCACCTCGGGGCTGGCGCAGTGCCATCACAGCCATGAAACCGAGATGGGCCCCCACTGGCACCATCTAACGCTGATGCCCACCCATCATAACATCTCATCACAGCCCATAACTGTCCTCATCCTTATGCACAACATTATTACACTGCTGGAATTACTTTCTATTAACGACATATGACAGCAAAAAAATTATATATAATACTTTAATGCCTAACTCTCTCATACACAAAAAACACCAACATGCATCTGCAATGCTGCACACATATCCCTGCATTTCATCATAAAAACCCTTTAGCAATACCAAAATGCAATATAAATAAAAATTCATCTAAAATACTTCCCCGTTTCCTGGTTTGACCCTGTTGAGATGAAAGTTAAAGATGGAGTGTGTGATTTCTGCACCGCTGGAGCACCAAATTGCAAAAATAATCTTTTCAAACAAGTTTTAAACACTCAAACTCCATTGGACAGATTTGCACGGTTGCATTCAATTGATCAAAAGTGACAGCAAAGACTTTCATAGTGTAACAAGAGATTTCTATTTCAAATAAATGCTGTTCTTTAGAACTTTCTATTCATTATGGTTTCCACCAAAATATTAAACAGCAGAAATAAATTACATTTGAAAATAGAAAACTTTTTTTTTTTTAATTTTAATAATACATCATAATATTTAGTATTTCACTTTATTTTTTCTTGTTTTTTAATCAAATAAATGCAGGTTTGGTGAGCACTTCTTTCAAAAACATTACAAATCTTAAAGGATTAGTTCGCTTCAAAATGAAAATTTCCTGATAATTTACTCATCCAAGATGTTCATGTCTTTTTTTCTTCAGTCAAAAAGAAATAACATTTTTGAGGAAAATGAGTTGAAGGTCCAAATCAGTGCAGTTTCAAAGCGCTTCGAAAGGGCTTCAGAGGCTCTGCATGATCCCAACCAAGGAATAGGGTCTTATCTAGCGAAACCATCTTTCATTTTCTAAAAAAAATTAAACATTTATATACTTTTTAACCTCAAATGCGCAACTTCGGTGTTCTGCTTTTGCATGACGTATGACGCGATCACGTTGGAAAGGTCGCGCACAGGACGTACGTGGAAGTACCAACCCAGTGTTAAAACGAACGTGCAAAGACTAAATCAAACGCCCTTTACAAAAATAAAGGTAAAACAACAATGTTGGACAATTTTAAAGTTGGAGGAGAACATGAGATGGAGTTTTCCGGCACTGGGTCGGTACTTCGACCTACGTCATGAGTGACCTTTCCACCAACATGGCATCATACGCCGTGAAGAAGAACAACAGAGTAAATGACCCATGGTTTCGCTAGATAAGACCCTATTCCTCAGCTGGGATCGTGTAGAGCCTCTGAAGCCCTTCAAAGCCCTTTGAAACTGCACTGATTTGGACCTTCAACCCAATGGTTCCCATTGAAAACTTAATTTCTTTTCGATTGAAGAAAGAAAGACATGAACATCTTGGATGATGAGATGGGGGTGAGTGAATTATCCGGACATTTTCATTTTGAAGTGAACTAATCCTTTAAGCCCCGTTTCCACCAAAAATACCCAGAACAATTTGTCCCAGAAACTTTTTTCCCCCCAGACCCATTGCCGTCTGTGTTTCCATCGAGGTCTAAAGTACTGTGAAGATAGTCCGTGACGTAGGACTGAGCGCATCTTTTCAGTTCCCACTGGATTTCGTCCTCTGCATACAAGTTTAATAAAGCCTGAACCTCTTCGTCGGTCCATCAGTCGTATTTTTTTAACTCCATTGTTGATTCGAATAGCAAACAACTCTTACTGCACGCACCGCAACAGACTTTTAAAAATGGTGGTTGAACTAAAATGCTGCATGAACTCAACCAATCAGCATGTTTAGTGCCCAAGTCCCACCCCCGAAAGTTCCTGAACTTTGAAAAAGTACTACCTCGCGAGCGGGGACTTTTTGAGGAGGAAATTTTTACCCGGAACTTAATTTAGACTAGAGTTGTTCCGATTCTGATACTAGTATCTGAAATATCACCGATACCACAACAAATTCTGGCATTGATATTGGCGAGTACTTGAACCCATGTACGATCCGATACCATTTTCTTAAACAAGACCTAGTTATGACTGCGAGCTTTGCCTAACCACTGCGCGGTTTTTCTTAGCTGCTCAGAATGCATTGCAAACACAGGAAGTTGTGCTGTGTTGCCACAAGCAACCACTGTTTAGAGCAGCAAAGAAAAAATGAAAACGCGTTAGCAGTAGGCTATGTCCGCTGTTTAGCAGTATTTCGTATCTGTGTGGATGGCGGGCGGGCGTGCGCCCGCGCACACACACGCGCGTGACACTCGCTCGCTGTCTTTGTAATCTCTGCCTTGTGTCACTATCAAGCGGCAACCTCCCCCAGTTTCTCTACGTCCATTTTTATTTTTTTTTACAGTCTATGGTCACTATATGAGGACACGAACGCATAAACTGTCACTTCATGAGAATTTACCGTTTCATTCGTGAAAACTGTCATATAAGGAACACAGACACTGAAATATCTTCACGGCAACCCGTCAAAATAAAAGTTCGGTTTAAATTTGTTTTAATTGACAGAATATATTAGGCTACTGTTGTACAGTAGATTTAGCTACGTCTCTATTTAATAATAATACGTCTCTACTACTAATAATAATAATTCCTAGATGGTTGCTTATTTTTCACTTGTTTTGTTGTAAAGAGATTATTTTATGATCAATATATAATTTTTTATATCCCTACATTTATTTGTTGCACTGTTTTTTATACAGTTGTATTGTACAACTAAAATACCTTTTTCAGTTTGCAGTGTTAAATTTGTGGCTGCATTTGAAGTCCTTTTTCGCTTAAGAAAAATAAATAATATTATTGTCAAATGCATGACAGATAATACAAATACTGTAATAAATATAGTAGTTCACCATGTATTTGTTCATGTTTTATTAAGGGATAAGTCTGAAGCACACCATAAAATAATTCTAGCAATTCATACAGGGCTAGTAGTATATACAGCTGTATATACAGATACACACCCAGGTATCGGATCAGTACTCGGTATCGGCCGATAGCCTGAGCCCAGGAATCGGAATCGGGAAGGGAAAAAGGGTATCGGAACATCTCTAATTTAGACCCTGTTCCTGTAGTCAAAACACACCGAGTACCACCTCAAAGTCCCTAGTTCCTGCTGACCACAAAATTCATAAATGATCACATTCAGGGGTTCATTGGTCCAGGTTCACTGGTCAGACAAAAAGGTAGCCCCGCCACAAACTGACACAATTGGTTTAGCCAATCTTGATATGATCGGCCAAACAAACAAACACACCGATTTCAATTGTGTATTGAGAATTGACACTTTGCCTTCAAGCTCCAAAACAATATCAACCAATGACCTCTTTGCAATGTACATACAGTTTAGCGACTCACCTCTCTTTTGAATGATAATTCGAAGCAGCGGATTGGCGGAGGACAGTGCTTTGTGGAAGTTGTCATCATTGTTAATTGGAAGAAGATCTCCGTGGATGTCGGCATATCCCAGCAGCACGTCCACTCCGGGGATTCGGTGAATGGTCTGAAGCAGTTGGTAGAATTCCTGGAAGCCCCCGCCTCCTTTCCTCTTCAGGGCAAACCTTCGGTACTCCGCCTCAAACTGTGGGACAACACCATTCAAGTTAAATTATATAAAAAAACACAAAATAGGCTCTTAATAATGCACAGCACTTAGCTTGGTAGATCAATTATGACAGATCACAACCCAGTGGTCAACCGATATTGGGGTTTTTTATGGCCAATCCAGATATATTAAAGAGCAGGGTGGCCGATGGCTGATAATTTTTCATTAATATTTAATAAATTAGAAATAAATATGAAGATAAACGAAACAAAAAAAACATTTTAAAATGTTGCATGCTTATACTTTAGATGACAACTTCTTGATTCTGCAATCCAATTACAGTATTTTTCACAAATAATCTTTTTTCGCTATTTGTTTAAAAGTATATGAATAAAAAGGATATAAACACTGTAACAGGGCACTCAGTAATCTAAGTTTGTGCGCACTGGTAATCATATTTTTTTTCTAATAAAGACAAGGTAACACTCATTTTACATACAGCACAGTGAAAAAGGCATGAATATGACATAGTGGGCAACTGAATATATCACAGGATATTTTGAAATCAAGGGGTTAAAGTTTGTCGATTGTGCATCTCCAGTGAAGCTGAACTAGGATCAATTCACAAGCACCATCCAGTCACGCGCAGAGTAACACGTTCATGCAGGTTACAAATGCACACTTCAGAATATCTGACAGCTGATTTGTTTTAATGATATAAATGCGTATTTGCTGAATGTTGACGGTAAATAATAATGTACTATAGCCTATTGTTTACCTTTCTGTTACTAATAATATAAAAGCAAACGCTATACTTTTTTGAAATAATGGAACTTTTATTAAAACAATCCCAATTTCTGGAAATATTTTCCCACCGAAACTTAGGCATGCATACACACATTCAGTGGCAGTTCTTCATACCAATTTTACATGTTGTGTTCAGCAGAAGAAAGAAAATTCAGATTTGGAACAACGTGAGGGTGAGTAAATGATGACAGAATTTTCATTTTTGGACAAACTATTCCTTTAAAGTTTTAGTAATTCTGTTATGTGGTGCAGAGTTGTTTGATGTGCACTTGCAGCTCTGAGGAAGCCATTAGGGTAAAAAAAACTGAGCAGTGAGGAACAAAGGGAGGGTCAATCTAATCAAGTGCTACAGATAAAGAGAAAGATGAGAACAATGGCATTAAAAAGCTGAGCTTCTCCAGACCACACACACACACACGCACCCTAAATGTGAATGGGGAATTCATCTCAAGAGCTCAGCTGAACATATTGGATGAAATCTGACAGATTGCTCAGTTTATGAGGAGGAATGGCATCTGGGCCCAAAATGTTCTCCTATATCCACAGAGAATAAGTTACTTATGGAGATGGAGAATGCTAGTCCACAACATGTAAGGTCACATTGGCAGATCATTTGAATAGGACATTCAGTCGGTGTTTTTTTATGCCTGCGATTTCAGCAATCCTATAAGATCATTACACTGTACGACGTGGATCTAAACTTGGGTACTACGACATCATGTATGTAGACTGTATGATGATAACACCTATTGAATCGTAGGTTTATGATGCAAGAAAATAAAACATCAGCATGTGCTATTGGTAAACAAATGGAGCACGACGAATCGCACTTTGGCAATTGTGTTTTTATGTGCGCTGAAAAATATAGGGAGCAGAAGAGGAGAGTATGGTTAAGGTCAACTTGGCAACCAAACTTGGCAACCAAATTTTATAAATAGAGCTTGAGGTAAGTAGTTTTAAGTTTTAGCGCCATGTCGAGTTGATCAATACGCCATTTCATGTTGCATTTTTATTGGCTAGTCAGTAGACGTAGGTCAAAAACACTGTGAGACGATCATGCTGACAAAATGATCGCAAGCTATCTTTGGTCGGAAGACCATGACAATGGCCGTCTTTAAATCTCTCTCACTGTACGATGTAGGACCACCATTTAGGAGCCACGACCAAAGAAACCTCCAAGATTGGTCATCTTCGTCTGAGGCAGCCCAAAACCGTACAATGTATACTGGGCCATGTTCCCATTCACAAAAATAAAACAGGCTTTTTCCTGTAGTCGATGATATAAGAATGAAGGACATTGTTTCTTATAGGCAGCTGTTGTGTTTAAATTGACCATACAGAAATGCACAGGCATCTTTTAGATGAGATCTCAGGAACTGGAATTTCCATACATGTTTAAATAGTTTTCATCTTTTCTTTTCTTTTCTTTTTTATAACGTTGTGTTGAGGTTGTCATGTCTACTTTCATAGTGCAATTAATTAATGACGGATAAAATCATTTTTTCCTTGTTGAATATCCTGATTCACTCAGCAATAAATCAAATTACAGAAGTAAAATATTAATCTCGCAATTGTCCTCCTCACACACATTGCATAACATATTTCAATATTTTCATCATCCCACTTGAAAACATTTACATCACCTCCCCCCTTTATAACAAGCATCAACTCCATTTAAATAATTGCCTTTGTACCAAAATTACATTTTAGCAATCTTATTTTTCAACAAATTGAGGTCACGAAAAAAACATTAGTTTGTAACCATAGCAATACAGATAAAAAGGCCATAAATGTCATACTTTACCAATGAAAAAAAGCCTCTTGGAAAAAAAGATATCACAAGGAATTGCTCAATACAAACCTCAAACTACATGTTCACTGAAAATGCCTTTGCAATGAGTAAGTGATAGATAATATGAGACAGGATCCCATCAAGAGCTGGAAAAGTAGAAAAGAAAACAATTCCTACCAATTTCCTCTTAGGAAGAAAATGTGTCACCAATAACATTGCACTGCCTGTTATGAAAAGCAAAACCTAATGCAGGAGGATTCAAGTGATTCAATTAGCCAGTTAAAGCAAAAATAATAATAAAAAAGACACTATCGCATTCAGGCCTGGAACTTTACTGGAATCCCACTAAGCGGCCCTGCTGTGTTTACTACTCTCATCTTTCACACACATCTATGCAAAGCCCGCCTAGCATTTCTCAAGGATGGAGAGATAATAAAACATATCCTACTCTGTTTGGCAGATTGTGGTTGAGGTTTTTCAATAAGTATTGGGCACACTGACAACAAACAACTGCAATACACCAGAGGCCAATAATAAGTGGTATGTGTCTTTAGTAATAATAAGAGGCCATGAGGAAAGTAATAAAACAATGAAAAATTTTAAATATCAATACAACAGTATAGTTGTAGCTTTATTACACTGCTTCAGAGGCTCTGCATGATCCCAGCCGAGGAATAGGGAATAGGGTCTTATCTAGCGAAACCATCTGTCCTTTAAAAAACAAAAAACAAAAAAAAACAAAAACATTTATATTCTTTTTAACCACAAATGCGCGACTTCAGTGTTGTTCTTCTTTACATGTTGCCTGTTGATATTCAATCATGCACCATTATATGTAACGTACTAAAGATTGTTTCCTCCCATAAATGAGGCTTGTTTACAGATCTGTATGGCCTGAGATCAACAGACATTATCACAATGACATTTTAATTGAGACAACTGTAAAAAAAATACTATTAAACAACAGCGTCGCTGTGTCCAAAATCTAATACTTCCCAATAGTATGCCAAAAACAGTACGCCAATAGAGTAGTATTAGGGCTGTACGATTAATCGAAAAATAACCGAAACCGACATTCAGAACCTCTAACCGACGTATTTTTCCCATGTCGGTTATTTCGGTTTTCACGTGACTCCGCCCCGTCAGTCACATCAAGTGCAGTTTGCAGGCACACAGAGATGCAGGAGCGGTTATCTGTGTTTATAGATACCCAGAATCACTATAGTAACTGCATGTTTTACACAGTTTATACAGGTCAGTTAATTGCTGTTCTTATAGCCTACGCGCTGACACACACACACACACACACACACACAGAGAGACGGCGCGCGCAAGCCCCGAAGCCGCTTTCACTTTCTTGCTCGTAAAGTTTGTCAAGTAAATGCGTTTAAACGCGACAACGCGCGCGCCCTGAAGGCAGACCTCTTTCACCTGCGTTCTCGCAAAGCTTTGTCATTTGTATGTCGTTTAAGCCCTGTCAGTTTGAACATTAAAGCGAGTTTCGACCATCAGATGTGTATTATGTTGAACTAATGCCTGATTTATTGACAAACGAACAGTCAGACAGAAGCTCGCACATCACGTGAAGATCGCGCGCAGAGGAGCAAAGAAACGCAGGATCAACGCTGTCCTGTGACTAAAGTATAGTCACTAAAGTACCTTAGAAACTCAACCGTTAAATGCATATATTTTAATATCTTTGAAGTAAGTACAAACCACAGCTTCATAATGAATAGAGACAGTATGAGTAATTCACACACACAATCACTCTCTCATTAATGCATTCAAATAAATGTAATGTAGGCCTACAGTGTTAATTTATCTGTATCTGATGTACAACAAACAGAAATCTGCTCCATAGACAATAACTGCTGAAAGTGAACCATTTCCTTCAAGTATTTTAAAATCACAAAGAAATGCACTTTTTCATTAGAAAAAAAAAATCCACCTTTAGGGCAAAAAAAAAGAGAGCAAAATAATCGTTCATTAATCGTAATTGAGGTCAAATGTTCAATTAATCGAGGTTTTTATTTTTGGTCAAATCGTTACAGCCCTAAGTAGTATGTCCGAATTCATATTATTCGAAAAACAGTAGGTGATGACCTACTACCAGGATGACCTACTACTTCCGGCGAGATCACGGGAAAGGATTTATGAATGGAGGTGAAGCGACGCAACTGACGCTGGTAGGTCATGTGATAATAACAACATGGCAGATGTAGCATATCCGGATTATATTCATACTTTTTAACGGTCACGAAGTAAATTCAAATTCAAATGTAGTACCTACTTAGACAGCAGTTTACGCAATTTCCAACACACCGCTGGTCTTCTAAAACAGCGGTTCTCAACCAGAGGCCGGGCCCTCTAGGGGGCCTCAGCAAACTTCAACAAAATGACTTAAAGGTCCCGTTCTTCGTGATCCCATTGTTCAAACTTTAGTTAGTGTGTAATGTTGCTGTTAAAGCATAAATAATACCTGTAAAATTATAAAGCTCAAAGTTCAATGCCAAGCGAGATATTTTATTTAACAGAAGTTCCCTTTCAAAGCCTACAGCGAACGGCTGGCTTGGACTACATCCTGGTACTTCCTTCATAAATGATGTCAGTAGAACAGTAGAACAGACTAACCTCCGCCCACAAGAATACGCGAAAAAGGGGGCGTGGTCTTGTTGCTGAGGAAGTGTTGCGTGGAGAAAAGGAATTGTTGCGTTTGAGTGTGTTTGTCGCCATGTCGTCGAGACGCTGTTATTTTCATCCCGGAGTCAAATCACCTTTGTTTGGCTTTCCCAGGGACGCTGTAGAGATCATTAAGCGCATACATCTCCCGTTAAGAGGCGTGACCTTTCCACGTGCGCTAAGCTGCTGTCGAATCACAACACAGGACCGTGCTACATTCGCTAAGCTGCGGTCAAATCACAACACGGGAACCGCTGGCACAATCAGAACTCGTTACGTATTTCTGAAGGAGGGACTTCATAGAATAAAGGAACTCATCAGCCGTTTTTAGGACAGTGAAAACAGAGGTATACAGATAAGTAAATTGTGTTAAAAATACTGGGGGGGTTTTATACGCGAAACATGAACACATGTTATATTGCACACTGTAAACACAATCAAAGCTTCAAAAAAACACGAAGAACGGGACCTTTAAAATGATTTTAAAAAAGCCAAATCATCTAAAAATCTTGTTTTTTCCACTCTTGGATGGATATGCGCCTATAACGCGTTTTTGCGACTAACCGACCAATTAAAATGTGGTCAACCAACTGAACCAAGCCTCTTCTCATCATCGACTAAAGTTTGGTCGACTATTGAGGCAGCACTAATATTTAATTTTCACTGTTCACGGATGTACGCGAAATGAAAAATCTTGAGTTGAGCAGGAGTTAACAGAGACTCGATTTCGATGGAGGACCAGATTTGTCAACACTTGTATGCTTTGACAGGTTCCGTTCCACGCAGACACCGATCCAGTCCGGCTTTTTGTGCGTGTTGCTTGGCGACACTCAAAGCTTGATGTTTTGGCTTCTTTTGGAACTATTTTCACCAGCAGAGAAGAAATATACAAACTAACTGGTTAATATTTGTCTGAAACGTGAGATATTTAATTTTTTATAGAGCAATATCGCTCGCAATCGTGCCGTAGCACTCAACATCAGCCAGGTTATGGTTACCTGTGGCCTCGTGCCAGCTGAATTCCAAACACCTGCACTTTTCCTCGTGTTGTATTGCTTATTAATACCTGTTTATTTTTATTGAGGAAAAATGGCCGAATTAATCTTGGGTAAAGACCCTGAACCAGCGTATCGAGTGCTAATATTAATACCTCTCAAATGCATCATTACGTTCTGATTCTTCTTGGACCGCGGGATTCGGTTCTTCGTTATTGGTATACGTAACATGCGTAATCGATCAACAGGGCCCAATCGCCTCATTGCGCACGTCTGTCTATTGGTAGGGTCCTTCACACTGCACCAGAACCGCATATCACATCACACGAACCGAGCAGAGACCTGCTGTCATAATGATCCCAGCAAAACGCGCTCGTCTCGCGCCTCGTAGTCTGACACATCCAGCACCATCAGCGTTTCTCTCTATGGATGGATTAGTACACAAACCCCTACACTGATGCGCCGGATTGAAAGCCCTCCAGTTACGGGCACGCTCCCGTGGAGGGCTGCGTAAACAGCAATGTTTACATATGCACGCTGTCAAATGCAACATTTATGGGATTCACTTACTTTGCTCTTCACCTCCACCACACTCTCCTCGTTTTTCAGCGGCGTCCTGTGATGCCGTGACATGTTCGCGGTGTGTATATTCCCACGGGCAGTATCGCACTATGGTGCCCCTAGATACAGGAGTCAGCAGCCGGAGCTCGTGTGCGCAGCATGAGTGATCTGACAGTCGCGATCCGCAGTACTGCTTCACAGGCACGGACTGATTTGTTAGAGCTGTTCGACCGGTGTGGGCGGGGCCTGTGGCTTTCAATAACACTGACGTCAGGCTGACCGCCGCTAGAAGGCGTGGTCGTGCGTAATGTCACATGTACGTTCCTTTGACCCCCCTCAGGGTGATATATGTCAAAAATTCCTCATGGCTCAGTGACCTCATTGTGTTAAAATATATTTATAAACGACATCAAATGACATCATGACCAATAAGAGAAGGTTCAGCAAAATTCCCATTCAATGGAGTCCAGACCCTCAGGAAATATCAGGTTTGTTATGTGGTTACTTGCATCATGAACCTTAGGGAGACCGGGGGCTAGTTGTCATTTTGTACGCCAGTAAATATTTCAATTTCTATATTGGCACATACAAGAAATATTAAACACCTTTTGTAATATCATGATTAAGTCATGGGGCATGTTGTCACAACGAAACCTGCGTTTTAATACCCAATAATACGCTTTAAATGTAGTAAAATAATTCGGAAACATGAAACAAGTAGCAACAATATAACATTTGACCTTTTGAAAACTAGCACAATTTTCAACAAAAAAAGCTGCTTGTTTAAACGTCTTTTTACAAACAGAAACAATAGGGGGTAAATGATTTGCCAAAATCATTTTAATTTATCAATATTAGTCAGTCTGTATTTTCAGTCAAAGCCGCAAGGGAATGGACCTCCATCCCATCAACAATAAGAAGACTGGATATGGTTCTTTTAAGTTTAATCTCAAAAAATGGTTGCCTCCTAATCAGCACTGTCAACATTAATATCTTAATATTTTGACTTTTAGCCTTTTTTTAATAATTGCTCTTGGTTATATGCTTTCTCCTGTCGCTACTATGTCTTAGTTATGTAGCACAATATATGTTTAGATCAAATTTTCTGTTAATGTATTTTTAGCATGATTTCCGTGTGGAATCATGTATTTTGTAATTTATTTGATAACTCTTGTGTGTGTTTAAATATAAGATGCTTATTTTCTTGTTTTTAGGATGACTTTTTATTTCTGTCTACAGATGAAAAATAGCCTTTTTGGCTAATTCTGGCACATTTACATCCATGTTTATTAATGTGCACAGCCCCAAATAAACTGAATGAATAATGAATAATATTCATTTCATTGATTGTAACATTCATTTCAATAATTAGATCACCCCGCTGTCCCGTTGGAGGTTTTCTGAGGCCCCCTGGTTAAAAACCACTGCTTTAAAGTGTCTGCTTGTTCTCTCATTGAATTATTTGATACCAGAACAGATAGAATTAGTACATTTCCATTTATCTTTTTCGAGAAGAGCACACCTTAAGGTTTAGAAAATACTGAGAAAACTTTATACACTTAAGCGTTTTAAAATGTCAACAGATTCTAAATCTTGCATAGAGAAACTATTAACACAAAGCCATTCGTGTACATTTCTCCCCTCTTTTTTTTATCTTTAGTCTTTCAGCCGCTGGTCGTAATTAAACCTTCCCTTTCTTGTGTTTCCCTTGTTGTGTGTCCAGTCTCTGCTCTGCACACCCTCCTCACGGGCCTCTGTCCAGCTCGGATGATGATGGAAAGCAGAAGAATGCCGGAATGTGGAGGGAGATGATAATCCTGGTTGCTCATCGCAACGGTCAGTACTTTGATCTACTTTGCATTTGGTCTAGACCCAACAATTTCCTGGAATATAGCATAGAAATGAAGTTGGAATATATGTGTATATGTGACTCAGCTGACCAATAAGCTATTTGGAAAAGCGGGGTGTTTTGGACAGTCTTGTTTGGTTCTTGAAAACTCTATTTGATTATAATTGAGGAAATGAAAAGCCTTGAAGAATTTTCAAAATAGCTTGACCAAGTAAGCAATGTTCTCTCCTCTTGTTCATCCATGTACTCATACTTAAAGTATTTAACCTGTTAAACCGGATGTTTGTTAGATGAGTACCTGCTGAGGCTTACGGTCCGTGGAGTGACTTTTCGCCTGAGCAGCAGAAACCCGAGAAGTTTTTTAGAATAAGTCGTCCTTTGTAAAATGACTCACTGAAATCTTATATCACTACAGGAAAACATGTATTACGCATTGCAGGAGGACAGAGATGGAGGTGATGGAGCTTCAAAATACAGAGCGACAGGTGGCAAACCTGTGCTTTTCTGTTTGAACAGGTGAATAGGTCCTTTATACTCACCCACAGAGTACTAGTCTTTAAAACAGGGTCTATTTAAGTTTGTAGTTGCTTAGGTGATGGATGCTTAAGAATGTGAGCTATTCAAGATAGGTCTGGTTAGTACAAGCTGATAAGATATGTAATACTCCCACCTCTGCTCTTCATCAGGCCTCATATAATCGAGGAAAAAAAGTGAAACTGCACTTGAATTGTTGTCATCATGACCTGTTATTTTGGGGGGGCAAAATGATGTGGCAGATGATTTACTCATTTTCTCTAATCTGTCAGCGAATGGCTCACAGTTCACTTCTTGATCTCAAATGAAGCATGCGCCGTCTGGATTTAGTATGTCCTTTAGAGTCGTTTTAAGCCGGATATGAGCAGTCAGTTTAAATAGGTGACTGTATGATAATATGAAAAAACAGCCTCCTAACAAAGAAGTTCCTACTCGCCCTCTCACTTGAAATTACATAGATGTCTCATACCTCAGTCATGTCAGCAGAATGTCAAACATGCTGGTCATACCTGTCTGAATCGCAAATATTTTTTTGTTCTCTGACCACGCACTGAATTTTTCAACTCAGGTGGTTACATCCCTGTTGTACCCTGTTTAGTCTACTTGAAAGTGTATTCAAACAGAATGATCATTTAAATGACAAAGCACAAGATATGGTGATCCAAATATGTGACACTAAATCAAATTACTAGTTTAAATGAAAGAGTCTGACTGTTTTCAACATTGATAATAATAAGAAATGTTTCTTGAGCGCCAAATCAGCATATTAGACATAATCTTTTTTTTTTTTTAAAACCTTTTCCTCTCCTCTTCCTCTTTCTTCTTCCCTCCCTACTCTAGCCTGTGCTACACTGAGCAATGTACACGGTCTCAGGATTTCAGGCTCTTATTGCGCTTCTCGACTCTTCATGACCTATCGCTTCATGTTCCCCCATGTTGTAAGTCGCTTTGGATAAAAGCGTCTGCTAAATGCGTAAATGTAAATGTAAAGGCATAGTTCAACCAAAAATGAACATTTTGTCATCACTTTATCACCCTCAAGTTACTCCAAACCTGTATGAGTTTCTTTCATCTGTCGAACACAAAATAAGATATTTTAAAGAATGTTGGTAGTAGGAAAAAAATACTATGGAAGTCATTGGATATACCGTCAACTATCTGGCTTCCAAAATTTTTCAAAAGATCTTCTTATCGCAAATATTTATTTGTTCTCTGACCACGCACTGAATTTTTCAACTCAGGTGGTTACATCCCTGTTGTACCCTGTTTAGTCTACTTGAAAGTGTATTTAAACAGAATGATCATTTAAATGACAAAGCACAAGATATGGTGATCCAAATACGTGACACTAAATCAAATTACTAGTTTAAATGAAAGAGGCTGACTGTTTTCAACATTGATAATAATAAGAAATGTTTCTTGAGCGCCAAATCAGCAAATTAGAATGATTTCTGAAGGATCATGTGACACTGAAGACTGGAGTAATGATGCTGAAAATTCAGCTTTGCCATTACAGGAATACATTTTATTACATTTTAAAATATATTCAAGTAGAAATAGATTTTTTTATATTTCAAAATATTACTGTTTTGTAACTTTGGTGTGCATAAGAGACTTACCGACCCAAACTTTTGAGTTCTCTGGTCAGAACAGAAGCAACTAACACCTGGTGAAATTATACAAATAAGTGCATGTCTTGTGACTGCAAATGCGACAAAATTACATTTTAAAATTACAATTGAAAATGTAATCAACTTTGTGTGCATCTCTATGTGTTTTTGTTGAATATCATCTTCTGAGGGGGTGTAGAGTGTGTGCCATTTTCAAAACTTGGTAACACTTCACAATAAGGTTTCATAGTTAACATTAGTTAACTTTAGTTAACATGAACTAACAATGAACAATACTTACAGCATTTATAAATCATAGTTAAAGGGTTAGTTCACCCAAAAATGAAAATAAAGTCAGTAATTACTCACCCTCATGTTGTTCCAACCAAGTAAGACCTTCGTTCATCTTCGGAACATAATTTAGTATATTTTTGATGAAATCTGAGAGCTGTCTCACTCCTCAGGCTTTCAGAGGGAATGAAACTTGATGGCCCAGAATAGTAAGTAAAAACGTCATTTAAGGAGTCCAAATGACTACAGTGGCTCTGTATTAAGTCTATCATGCCACGAAAATACTTTTTGAGCGGAAAAACAACAAAAATAACGACTTTATCACACTAGTATTGTTGTTCAATTTGAGTCTCTGACGAGAGTTCGCGGGAGTGCCACGACGCATGCGCGAGAACTGAGATTAACCCTACTCCGAAAGAGTGAGCAGCCAGTCAAGTAGTAGTAGAAGAAGAATCTCAGTTCTCGCGCATGCGTCGTGGCACTCAAATTGAACAACAATAATAGTGTGATAAAGTCGTTATTTTTGTTGTTTTTCCGCTCAAAAAGTATTTTCGTCGCATGATAGACTTAATACAGAGCCACTGTAGTCATTTGGACTCCTTAAATGACGTTTTTACTTACTATTCTGGGCCATCAAGTTTCAGTCCCTCTGAAAGCCTATGGAGGAGTGAGACAGCTCTCAGATTTCATCAAAAATATACTAAATTATGTTCCGAAGATGAACGAAGGTCTTACATGGTTGGAACAACATGAGGGTGAGTAATTACTGACAGAATTTTCATTTTTGGGTGAACTAACCCTTTAAAGTTAATTTCAGCATTTATTAATACATTATTAAAATCAAAAGTTGTGTGTGTTAACATTAGTTAATGCACTGTGAACTAACATGAACAAACAATGAACAACTGTATTTTTTTTTTAATTACAAAGGTCAATAAATATTGTAACAAATATATTGCTCATTGTAAATTCATAACAAATGAGATCTTATTGTAAAGTGTTGCCAGAAACATAAAGGCATAGTTCAACCAAAAATTGTATCACCCTCAAGTTACTCCAAACCTGTATGAGTTTCTTTCATCTGTTGAACACAAAATAAGATATTTTAAAGAATGTTGGTAATATAAAAATTTAAATATCTCACGTTTCAGACAAATATTAACCAGTTAGTTTGTATATTTCTTCTCTGCTGGTGAAAATAGTTCCAAAAGAAGCCAAAACATTTTAGTAGGAAAAAAATACTATGGAAGTCTACCAAATCTGGCTACCAAAATTTTTCAAAAGATCTTCTTATGAATTGATGAAAGAAACTCATTTGGAACAACACGAGGGTGAGTAAATGACTACACTTTTGGGTGATTCACTTTTGGGTGAACTATCCCTTCACTCTCAGAAAAAAAGGTACAAAGCTGTCACTGGGGCAGTACCCTAAGGTACAAAAAGGTAAATCTTTGTACCTTATTTACCCCTAAATTATACATAATAGTACCTTAAAGGTATATATTAGTACATTTAAACTTGTACAGATTAGTACCTTTTCGCTTTTGTACCTTAGGGTACTGCCCCAGTGACAGCTTTGTACCTTTTTTTCTGAGAGTGTTTAAAGGTGTCATGACCTTCATTCTGATTCTCTGTCTGAAATGCCTGGTTAGTGCGTGTAAATAAAAGTTGCTGACTGAAATTTTTAGGAACAATCACATTGGATGTTTAAGTTATTTCAACTTAAATTACATTAAACTGACTAAGTTGAATCTTGTTTAAGATTGTTCAACATATGGACAGACAAAAATGTTCTTAGAAAACAAATTGACAATGATGTGGCAATAGGATCAGTGTGACTATGACAGCATCTTATAGAGTGATTCGGTAGTTTGTCAAATTAAATGTTTAATTTTATAGTCTCTTTTATTTAGTCTGTCAAAATTTACTATATATATATATACTTGTATGATGGTCAAATGGCACATTTTAAGCAAATATCCAAAAAGGCTGTAATATTGTGAAATATTATTAAAATGTTAAATAACTGTTTTCTATTTACATATATTTTTAAATGTAATTTTAATGTAATGTAATTTTCAGCATTATGAAATCATTTTAATATGCTGATTTGCATCTTAAGAAATATTTATGATTACTATCAATAATGAAAAACATTTTTAGGATTCTTTGATGAATAGAAAGTTCAAAAGAACAGTATTTATCTGAAAAGGAAAGCTTTTGTTACATTGTACTATCGTTCAAAAGTTTTGGGTCTGTAAGATTTTTTTTTGGGGGGGGGGACTTACAGAAATTAATACATTTATTCAGCAAGGATGCATTAAATTGATCAAGTGACAATTTAGACATTTATAATGTTGCAAAAGCTTTATATTTCAGATAAATGCTGTTCTTTTGAACTTTCTATTCATTAAATAATCCTGAAAAATTGTACACAACTTTTTTCAACTGATGTTTTCGATTGATAATAATAATAATAATAATAATAAATGTGTCTTGAGCAGCAAATCGGCATATTAAAATGATTTCTGAAGGATCATGTGACACTAAAGACTGGAGTAATGATGCCGAAAACTCAGCTTTGTATCACAGAAATAAATTGCATTTTCAAATATATTCAAATAGAAAAAAAGTGATTTTAAATTGTACAAATATTTCACAGTAATACTGTTTTTGCTGTATTTGGATCAAACAAATGTAGCCTTGATGCGAAGAAGAGACTTCTTTCAAAAACAATCCAAATAGTACAGTTTCCAAACTTTTGACTGATATATATACTGGAAGATATTTGCTTAAAGTGCCATTTGAGCATCATTTGTTGTCTGCTGGGTTTAGATTCCCAATACAGCAGGATGAGAACATGAAGTCTTCTGTGGCGCTCCAGACATGGGCATGACGTGGTAAGTATAGACCATTCATTAATGTTTGATGAGGAAAGAGGCTGGTGATGTTTTTAATACACGTACACTCAGCAATGCTAAAGCTGGTCATGCGCCAATGATACGCTCGGACGTACAGGTTGTGAGGGAATAGAGGTGGAATGTTTGTGTGGGTTTCCGAGGTGTGTGCGCATTTATGTGTGAAGAATGCTGCCAGACTAGCTGGTACACTCCGCTTTGAGGACTCTACATTCCCCTGGCTCTCCCACATCCCTCAGCAGGTTAGCAGACCCAAGCCGCCAGCCGTCAGCCTCTCAGCTGCCTACCCAGCATTCCACAGGCTTTAGCTTAAAGAAGAAAAAGAATTCCTGGCATGGTACGATTGGCCTCTAGCTTGAGGCTAATGCCCTCTGTCCTGTCACACAACTCAATCAACTCAACAGGTCAAGCGACAGGGAAGCACTAGTCTTGACATGGCAAACATGTGGATTGGTTGCAGGGAATTTAAGGGTGCCCACCTGTGCGAGGTCTGAACACCAAGATAGGCACAATTCTCTACAGCTGTTTTAAATTATTTTCTTGGCTTTCTGGTCAATAAGTCCTTGCCACCTTCCCAGACTGGCATCGTTTTAGTCAGTATGATGGAGGTACATGAATATTGGCCACTGGCCTCCCATCTGAAATCTGAGAGCTCAAGCTGGAATGTGAGACGTCACCTGGTCACCATGGTTACGTGTCTCTATCAGCTGCTCTTTGTCCTAGTTTGAGAGGACGGGCTGTTTTGTGTTTTTGTCTGTTGTGAGTGCTTGTGAACTGGCATGAAAGTGTGTCTGGGCAGTTATAGTCTGTTTTGTGTCTTATTTGTGTTCAGTGTGATAAAAGGTCAGTGTGGATTTACAGATGACCTTGAACTTGAAAAAAAGAAAGAAAAAAGTTTACTCAACCCCATATTATTTTCCATATTTTTTCATTTTTACTTACCCTGGTAAGTAATTATGTTCTGCCATCTAGTGGCCATAATGTCTAATTATATTTATAGTAATATACTGTCAGCACCCTGTGGTTTGAATGAAAATTATAATAATATAGTCAGTTCCTTAAATCTGCTTTAACTTTTTGCACACATTTTTATTATCGAATGTCACAAACATTTTTATAATGTTTTCCCTCCCTTGTTTTAAGCAAAACCTCCCTAAATTTAAAAATTCTACTTGGGTGTTTTTTACTAATGGATTTTTTTGTTGTTGCATTATTATTATTTTCTAATAGGGAATGTATAGGATTTATCCATGTCACATGTACAAAATATATTCCTTAATTTCAAGTGATTTAATTAATGTAATTAATAGTTAGTGTCATCGATTAATCACATCCAAAATAAAAGTTTGTGTTTACATAATATATGTGTGTATTCTGTGTATAATTATTAAAGACACACTCCTTCATGTATATATTTAAGAAATATTTGTATGTATTTACTGTATACATATTCATATAATTTATCTTATATATACAGATAAATATTTTATATATAAATATAATATTTTTCTTAAATATATACATGCATGTGTGTGCATTTATATATACATAATAACTATTCACAGTACACACACATATATTATGTAAACACAAACTTTTATTTTGGATGCGATTAATCGATTGCCCAGCACTATTTTTGTAATTATTTAAGTGTTTTACATTAATAAATGTTGTATTTCCTTATAGTGATTTTTCTACATGAAAAATTCTACATTAGTTAAAAATGCTTTAAAAAAATTCGAGATATTTTCTCTGAAAACATGTATCATCCTGCACATTTTTGCCTTTCAAGTAAATTTATCTTGTTTTAAGGATGTGTAGACATTTTTACTGTAAAACAAGACTATAATACTGACTGAGAAAAGGGCAGCATAACAGTGGCATTAAATTGACGGCACCTGCATGTTCTGAAAATAGCTGCAAGTTGTTAGTCTAGCTTGAGAAGAAAAGGCTTTTGTAGACTCAGGGAGGGACTCAATAAGTGGCGACACTTGTTAAACATTTACTGGACTTCGCTGTCCTGATCAAAGCATGGAACACAATTGGAGTCGCTTCACCAGTCGTTTGAATCACACTCATCTCCAATTCAAATCTTTGAAGATAAACAGAGAGGAAAACCTTTGAGAACGTTTTCAAGATTATCTGGTTTTTCCCATAAAGGCTTGTTCTGGTTTAGTTTTGCTCGTTTTCTTTAGTACATTCATGCATGATGTATTTCAAGATGATATCTACTTTTCTGGCACTTGCATATGCATCATATTTCATTCATAACAAGTCATTGTGACACTAAAACTAGTTCTGCTTCTGCAGGTCTCAAATGGTGCATTGTGACACACGTGCAAAATCATGTACAATTTATGCAGACACGCATAAATCTCCTAATGCTTCTGATTCAGCAACTAGCGCAGAAACACCAGCATATGATCACAGTTTTACAAGCAAATTTGATTATTAATTGAATGGCTGATATGCCACCTTAAAAAGCAGTTGCCCAGACAGCAACATAGTGTCAGCCCAAATCCGAATAATTATGTTGCTGTCTGTGTGATTATGTACCCTATATCTTTGGGTGTTGTTACTAATATTATTGCTCATGAAACAATGTTCTGTCTAATTTTTCGTAGGCACTGATAGTCCAGCTAATATTATAAAGTCTTCAAAGCTGAAAGTCAAGCTGAGAAACGAAGGCCTGAATCTGATCATCAACACTGGTTTGAGCATCTAGGATCCAAAAACAGGAAGAAGATGGTGGAAGTGTACAATGTTGCAGGATCGCTACTTATCACAATGGTGAGCATACCTTAAGATAATTAATGTTTAGTTACAAAAGGGATAGTTCACCCAAAAATGAAAATGTTATCATCATGAGTTTCTTATGGTGAGTAAACTTTTCAATTTTCCCTTCAACTATCCCTTTAAAAATAGTTACTATTCATATTGTTTACATATTCAGTTGATATATAAAAATCTGACACATATAAACACTTTATAAGTGAAGATCTGTTCACAGAAACAGTTTGGTAACACTTTACAATAAGGTTCATTAGTTAACTACATTAGTTAACATGAACTAATAATGATTCCTGTGAGGCAAAGCTGAATTTTCAGCATCATTACTCCAGTCTTCAGTGTCACATGATCCTTCAGAAATCATTCTAATATGCTGATTTGATGCTCAAGACACATTTGTAAAGGTTTCAATGTTCAAAAGTTGTGTTATTTAATATTTTTGTAGAAACAATGATAAAAAAAATCTTTCAGGATTCTTTGATGAATAGAAAAAAAAGCATAATATTTGAAATAGACATTTTTTTGTCACTTTTGGTCAATTTAATGTGTCCTTGCTGAATAAAAGTATTAATTTCTTTCAAATAAAAAATAACTCTAGCCCTAAACATTTGAAAGGTGTATATATATATATATATATATATATATATATATATATATATATATATATATATATATATATATATATATATATATATATATATATATATATATACATATACATATAAATAATAAATTCATCTTGATAATGTCAGATAGCTTTGATAGAAAGGTATGTAATGGATTATAATCAACCAATCAGCTGTCAGCTGTTAAATTTAAGTACAATTAGATAATACCAATTACCAAGCAATGCTTCATTTTGTTCAGTCTGTGGTGCAAAAGGTCACATTAGCAATTAAAGAAAAAACACGTAAGCAAAACATGGTCAGGTCAAAGTGTGTGAATAATTTAGATCCCACAATTTTACTGGTAGTCCACTGTATGAAGAATTTTTGTGTATAATATGTCACAGTTTACTTTATTTTTCTATCCTCACTTACATAAATGAACTATAGTGTCGTGACCCCACTAAAAAGATTATATCTGGTTGGTTTGACTATATATAGAGTATATATATATATATATATATATATATATATATATATATATATATATATATATATATATATATATATGTATACATGATATATATTTATATGCTGTGTGTGTGTATATATATATATATATATATATATATATATATATTAGGGCTGGGTAATATTGATTTCTCGATTTTAATCGATTCTCATTTTTACGAAACAATATCGATTCCTAAATCCCAAGAGTCTATTAGTCATCCTGTTTTCAGTTAATGAATGAAATAAACATTGCAGCCCGCCTCCCGTCCAATAAATCGCAATAATATTTGCGATTTGTTACTTTAGGTATGAATTTTGATATAATAGATATATATATATATGTATATATGTATATAAATACATACACACACACAGACACACACATATAAATATATATTAATTAACAGCTTTTGAAGTGGTTACTCAACAGTGATTACTCAACTCATTTCTTGTGTGGTTCATGTGAGCAGCTTTAGTAGTTTAACATGTATTTCCACATCAGTTTGCGGATATGTTTGTGGTGCTACTGAACGAACTGAAAATTAAACTGCATGAGGTGTAATCGTCAGTGTTCAATCAGTCATCTTTTTTTTTTTTTTTTTTACATCAGATTACATCAGACAATAATTTAATATCAATATAGCATCTAAGCATCTAAAACTATATGTATCTGAGTCAAAGTTCTTTGTTGTTGGCCATAAATTACAGTCAAACTTAAACGAGAGAAAATCAGATAGTCAAGACAGTTCGTTCCTTTGCATTTAAATGAATATACGGGAACAGAATTACAACGAGACACTGAAGACAGCTGAAATGTTACCAGTTTTGTACCGCTTGTCACATTTGCAAGATTCTTTGCATAAAAGCACCTGCTAAATGAATAAATGTAAATGTGTTCTCTCTGTCCAGGAAGAAGAAGTCTTTGTAGCCTGGGAGGGACTAAAAAGCATAAGTGGTGACACACGGTAAACATTCATTACTCCATAACACTGATTACTGCCACATGTCCAGTACGTACACACTAACTTACATGTACATGCCTTCCATTGTTGACTGATAATGGCATCTAGAATGTGTGAAAGTGTTCTGGTGACCGGATCAAACCGTGGAATTGGACTTGAGTTGGTTAGCCATATGGTTGATTCACCCTCATCTCCACTTCAGATCTTTGCTGGTTGTAGAGACCCAAATGGACCAAGAGCACAGGTAAGAAGCCATGATAACTCTATACAGGAAGGTTCAATTGGTTGTTAGATCATCAGGTAAGTTAATGTTAATTTGTAAATATACTGTCGTTCATTGTTAAGTCATGTTTGTTTATGATATTTAAACTCATTTTAGTTACACTCGTTTATAACGTTGATTTAACTCATTTATATTATATAATTTATTTTATTCATATCATTTGAATTATATACAACTTAGAGATTCATTTAGATTAATACGTAAATGTATTTGATTATGTCAAATGCTAATGTCAACAAATTGAACCTTATTGTAAAGTGTTGCTGAAACTGTAAAAAATTAGATTTTCCCTTAATTATTACCATTTACAAGGTTCTGTTTTGATTGATTTAATGCAGTCAATGCCAATGTACTATGTGCTATATGAAAAACATATTTCCGATAAGTTGTACCATCTTTTGTACTTTGTACCATCTATTCAAGTTTTACAACGACAACGTACCGTAGATGAGTCATTGTGCCACTGAAACAAGTTGGGCAACTCTGCTGTTCCTGTGCTTCAAATATTGGGTGAATTGTGACGTATAACGCGTGTCATTTTAACAAGATGTATGTTCCTAGAAGTTCCTGAGAAGCACGTATATCTGCTTATCTTCCAGGAACTCCAGAAACTAGCTCAGAAGCACCAGGGTGTGGTCACGGTCGTCCAACTGGGTAAGAGATTCATAGTAAAACAATGGCTATTGCTGTAATTTTATGGTTGATTCATGATTCTGTTCATTAGGGCAGTCATATTAATCTAATATTATGTTGTTCTACCTCATTTTCAAAAGACACCGATAGTCTGGCTAGTATCACAGAGGCCTCAAAACTGGTGGAAGCCAAGCTAAATGGCAGAGGCCTGAATCTGATCATTAACAATGCCGGTGTAAACATCCCTGGATCTCTAGCAGAGACAGGACAACGGGAGATGGTGGACATTTTCACAACTAATGTTGTAGGACCCATGCTCATAGCAAAAGTAGGTGAACCTTCAACACTGCAACAAATGATTTTCTTAATTTGTACATTTGTCTTGTTTTCCATCACAAATATCAAAAATAAATCAATAAATAATAATAATAATTTGTATATATATATATATATATATATATATATATATATATATATATATATATATATATATATATATATATATAATATATCAATGTATATTTACTTAAGGAAATGTATTAAGATACAATTTATTACAATCAAATCATGTGAGTTTATGCTCAAAACATAAACAAAAGTTTCCCCTTTGAATTAAGTTCCTCTGACGCCACGACGCATGCGCGAAAACGGCGTTCTTCTTCTACTACTACTAATCTCAGTTTTCGTGCATGCGTCGTGGCGTCAGAGGCTCAAATTGAACAACAATAATAGTGTGATAAAGTCGTTATTTTTGTTGTTTTTCCGCTCAAAAAGTATTTTCGTCGCATGATAGACTTAATACAGAGCCACTGTAGTCATTTGGACTCCTTAAATGACGTTTTTACTTACTATTCTGGGCCATCAAGTTTCATTCCCTCTGAAAGCCTATGGAGGAGTGAGACAGCTCTCAGATTTCATCAAAAATATACTAAATTATGTTCCGAAGATGAACGAAGGTCTTACATGGTTGGAACAACATGAGGGTGAGTAATTACTGACTTTATTTTCAATTTTGGGTGAACTAACCCTTTAACCCCTCCCTTCCGCCAGCTTACTCTGCTCTGATTGGTCAAACGGCCCAGTCTGTTGTGATTGGTCTACTGCTTACAGTGCTTATTGGAAACGAAACGCCATATCTGAATTTCAGCTCTGGAAGCTTCCTCAGTGCTTGATACACAGTGATAGAAAAAATGGAATCGATTTTGTATCAATTCCAGCGCGAGTCCTCATCCAGTGGCGTCAATTCACCAAAAGCCAATGTATGGCAGACCCTGATGACGTCGTCATATCTTACTCACTCAAGATGACAGTCCCCTTTAAAATAGAAAGTGTGTGGTTCATTCAAAGATGAATCACGTATAGCTTTGATAGTACGTTTTGCAATGTAGGAAAACGAACACTTATGAGGAACAAAAACTTTTATTTTAAAATAAAAAATGACTACTCTGACCAGATGGCATCAGAGGAGCACGTATTGTCAAATTTATTTTTAGACATTATCAAATCACTATTATAGTTTAAAATCTTTAAAACCTGTGCACTTTAGTACACAGGTATACAAGAAAATCCACATTAAAGTCTAATTTGAAAAACGCCACAAAAAAATAAAGTCACAGTACACAGTACCGGTAATTTAAAAATCTCTGATTGGTCATTTACAACAGAAATGCCTGTGATTGGCTACAATACTCAACGCTGCAAAAACCTGTTCTAGACACATTTGCAGCACTGTTGAACTCATGTCACGAATACAAAAACCAGATTGCTTGAATTTACTTGCTTTACTCTTTTATTAAACAATTACAATTATGTTACGTTACATTTAGTAATATAAATCTGTTAATCCTGCGCTAAAAAAGGCAATAGATACTATTTACACTAAGTGAAATAAGCATATTTTCTTAGCTATAGATGCTATTTACAGTGCAAGAAGCAACATTTTGTGGCGATCTGCTATTTACACTAAGTGAAAATAGTGAAATATTCTATTTAAACTATTCTTTGCAATAAGTGTAATAGATTATATTTACCAGTATACTTATAAATAGTGGCAGATACAACAGTGATGTTGTAAATGATTATATGTATTAAAATTATTAAATGGAGGCCATCTTATTGGGACAATAAAGCCCTCCCTACACCTACACCTACCCCTAACCCTAACCGATAACACTATTATTAAACACACATTAGACATTTTATATCCACTTTTGGAATATTTTCTTCATTTTTATTTAAATTAAATGCCTTTCTGATCTAATATGTGATGGGAAATGGGAGTAGAGCGAGTTCGGCAAAAGGCGGATTCGAACCGTGGATCGATTTGTATCAAAACCACACACCTTAACTCTACACCATTACTACTGTAAATAATCAATGTCTTCCGTAATTGTGTCTGGTCAGTGGGCTGAGTTAGAGTAAATAGCATTTGCCAACAAGGTGGGCTATTTGCGCTAAACCGCTAAATGCATACTACCTGATCAGGCAGCCAAGGTATGGCAGCCGCCACACCCTGCCATACCCAATTGACACCCTTGTTCTCATCCTTTTGAAGTGCATGCTAAGTGGATTCGCAGTGCTGAAAACAGCGTATTCTCGATATGTCAACAACATGAACCAAACTCTTCCAGGCCTCAGCTACAACTACAGTGTTTTAGGGCGGGTCAAAGTAGATGTTGTATGCAAATTTGTTACATTGTTATGTAGGTATGTAACAGGAAGTGATACTGGAATTACTGATGACTAAGCAGTTCTTAATTAAGCAGTAATTAACTAAGCAGTAAACTTAATTTGTCATACACTTTGAACTTTAAAAACTTTGCAGACCTTTTACACGCATCAACAGCTGTATTACACACTGCATGAAAGGTAATATTAGCATAAAAGGGCCACATGTTTAGACATTTATACTGGAAAACAAGACAAAATACTGAGTAATAGCCCAAAGTGGACCCACTTCATATTAGGTGGCCTTAACTACTATGTACTAACATTTTAATTAATCATTTGATGCAATGCACTTATTGTGTACATACATGTTTTTACATTGTACTTACATTTTAAAAAAATACCTGCATGTGATTACGTCTGTAATTAATTTCTGTAGTTACATTTGTAATTACACAGTTGACACTTCCCTTACACCTAACCCTACCCTTAAACTTACCCATCCCATCCCACCACACCTGTCCCTAACCCTACCCGTATCCCACCTCAATATCGGCAAATATCAGTGTTTTGCCATACAATTTGAACACAGTAAGTACATTGTACTTATTTTTTGATGTAAGTACATAGTACTTAAGACCACCTAATATAAAGTGGGGCCAACAAAGTTTTGCTCTGAAAACTGTATAATTATGGTGTAACAATTTCCTTTTACAGTAAATGACATTAATTCATTTTCAGAATTTCCATCCGCTCCTGTGCAAGGCTGCAGCTCAGTTTCCTCATCAGACAAGCATGTCTTGCAGTAAGTCGGCTGTCGTCAATGTCTCCACACTGCTGTCATCCATCACCAGATGCCCTGACAATTTCTCAATCTCTCCAATGTACCCCTATCGGGTCAGCAAGGTACAGTGCCTCTTGAGGCCTTTTACTGTAATCTATAGTCAAGTAATGTTAAGAACAGACTTTATTTTACTCTATTAAAGGATTAGTTCACTTTTAGATAAACTTTTGCTGATAATTTACTCACCCCCATGTCATCCAAGATGTCCATGTCTTTCTTTCTAAAGCCGAAAAGAAATTAAAGGTGCCCTAGAATGAAAAATTGAATTAACCTTGCCATAGTTAAATAACAGGAGTTCAGTACATGTAAATCACATACAGTGAGTCTCAAACACCATTGCCTCCTCCTTCATATGTAAATCTCGTTTGTGAAAAACACCACGGAAAAATAGGCGAATCTCAACGTAACACCGAGAGTGATGCAATCGTCGGGATCATTAATATGTACGCCCCCCCAATATTTGCATATGCCAGCCCATGTTCACTGTCAGGCGAAACTGCGCAGCCGTATCATCTCTGCACAGGTAAACAAGCGTCAGGCGAGGATAGCGAGCGTGGCAGATCATGGAAACAAATGTTATGTTCCAGGCTGTGCAGGGGATGTGAAGACGTTTCATACTTTTCCCACAGATAAAACATGTCAACAGGCATGGTTGATGTTTATTTATAATCGGATACCGCAACAATTTAATTCAAAGTTGTTAGTTTGCT
This sequence comes from Romanogobio albipinnatus, assembly GCA_023566225.1. NCBI lineage: Eukaryota > Metazoa > Chordata > Actinopteri > Cypriniformes > Gobionidae > Romanogobio > Romanogobio albipinnatus. The sequence goes on from CM042251.1 coordinate 43,899,231, forward strand.
CAGCCCTTTTCACCACGGACAGTTTTTCAAACCTGGGACAATATCAAGCAGGCTTTGCTCAGCGTCCGACACTGAAGAAAGGGGCAATTCCAACCATATACCTGCAAGCAGTAAGTGATTTTATCCACTTCTTGACTGTCTAAACCATTTCTGATTAAATTGAAAGTTTCTTAGAGAGACAACATTAACGATAATATCCTCGTTGTTGTCTACATCCAACGCTAGATGCTAGTAACTTACAGTAACAATAGGATAATCCAAGTAATTTACAAATAAATCAACTTTTAAATCAGTACTCTACTGTCAAACTCAAACGTTACTGTTCAAACAACATATTTAAGCGCTACCCAGTTCAGTTTGTGATTCAAAGTAAAGACGCTATCATTGTAAAATCATACAGGGACACATTACAATAATTCAAATGTTTTTACAATGCTTATAAAGTTGTGACTGCTGATGTGTATATTTAATGCTATATGCTAGTTATCGTTTAGGCTGAAGTTCTGGTATGGACGTAATGATTTTGCAGGTTCCTAATTAAAATAAAGACTTAACTTACCATTCAGAAGCGTTAATTTCCAATCTCAAAACATGTTGTTCCTCAAAATCTGCATCTTCGTCAGAAACAGGCTCAAACATATAAGGTTGAATGCCGAATCTCTCCATCGTCATGACGGTCAGTATAGACGTGCCTGCTATCATTGAGCCGCAGTGAAACAGCCAATCAGAGCAGAACTCTGCATTAATATTCATGACCCTTCCAAATAAGGCAAAAACAGACCATTTCATCCTGGGGAAGATTTCTAGAGTTGTAAATGGACCTGTAAAACCGTATCTGGACAATTATTGACCTTAAATAAGCCATATACCCTCTATGTAGATACCAGAGAACAATTTAAAATGTTGTTTCAAATCATTCTAGAGCACCTTTAAGTTTTTTGATGAAAACTTTCCAGGATTTTTCTCCATATAATGGACTTCAATGGGCTCCAAACAGTTCAAGGTCCAAATGACAGTTTTAGGACAGCTTCAAAGGGCTTTAAACGATACCAGACGATGAATAAGGGTCTTTTATAGCGAAACGATCAGTTTCTGCGAGAAACCGAGCAGTATTTATGCTATTATTTTACCTCTTATCAGACGAACGTGATCATCTCTGAGCTCAGCCATAACTTCCGCTAAGTGAGGTCAAAATACGAGCCTTGTCATAGATATATCGATCTTAGATGCCTCATTGTACTGATTCGTGCAAGTGCTAATGAGGCATCTACATATACAATGAGGAAAATAAGTATTTGAACACCCTGCTATTTTGCAAGTTCTCCCACTTGGAAATCATGGAGGGGTCTGAAATTGTCATCGTAGGTGCATGTCCACTGTGAGAGACATAATCTTAAAAAAAAAAAAATCCAGAAATCACAATATATGATTTTTTAACTATTTATTTGTATGATACAGCTGCAAATAAGTATTTGAACACCTGTCTATCAGCTAGAATTATGACCCTCAAAGACCTGTTAGTCTGCCTTTAAAATGTCCACCTCCATTCCATTTATTATCCTAAATTAGATGCACCTGATTGAGGTCGTTAGCTGCATAAAGACACCTGTCCACCCCATACAATCAGTAAGAATCCAACTACTAACATGGCCAAGACCAAAGAGCTGTCCAAAGACACTAGAGACAAAATCGTACACCTCCACAAGGCTGGAAAGGGCTACGGGGAAATTGCCAAGCAGCTTGGTGAAAAAAGGTCCACTGTTGGAGCAATCATTAGAAAATGGAAGAAGCTAAACATGACTGTCAATCTCCCTCGGACTGGGGCTCCATGCAAGATCTCACCTCGTGGGGTCTCAATGATCCTTAGAAAGGTGAGAAATCAGCCCAGAACTACACGGGAGGAGCTGGTCAATAACCTGAAAAGAGCTGGGACCACCGTTTCCAAGGTTACTGTTGGTAATTCACTAAGACGTCATGGTTTGAAATCATGCATGGCACGGAAGGTTCCCCTGCTTAAACCAGCACATGTCAAGGCCCGTCTTAAGTTTGCCAATGACCAATTGGATGATCCAGAGGAGTCATGGGAGAAAGTCATGTGGTCAGATGAGACCAAAATAGAACTTTTTGGTCATAATTCCACTAAACGTGTTTGGAGGAAGAAGAATGATGAGTATCATCCCAAGAACACCATCCCTACTGTGAAGCATGGGGGTGGTAGCATCATGCTTTGGGGGTGTTTTTCTGCACATGGGACAGGGCGACTGCACTGTATTAAGGAGAGGATGACCGAGGCCATGTATTGCGAGATTTTGGGGAACAACCTCCTTCCCTCAGTTAGAGCATTGAAGATGGGTCGAGGCTGGGTCTTCCAACATGACAATGACCCGAAGCACACAGCCAGGATAACCAAGGAGTGGCTCTGTAAGAAGCATATCAAGGTTCTGGCGTGGCCTAGCCAGTCTCCAGACCTAAACCCAATAGAGAATCTTTGGAGGGAGCTCAAACTCCATGTTTCTCAGCGACAGGCCAGAAACCTGACTGATCTAGAGAAGATCTGTGTGGAGGAGTGGGCCAAAATCCCTCCTGCAGTGTGTGCAAACCTGGTGAGAAACTACAGGAAACGTTTGACCTCTGTAATTGCAAACAAAGGCTACTGTACCAAATATTAACATTGATTTTCTCAGGTGTTCAAATACTTATTTGCAGCTGTATCATACAAATAAATTGTTAAAAAATCATACATTGTGATTTCTGGATTTTTTTTTTTAGATTATGTCTCTCACAGTGGACATGCACCTACGATGACAATTTCAGACCCCTCCATGATTTCTAAGTGGGAGAACTTGCAAAATAGCAGGGTGTTCAAATACTTATTTTCCTCACTGTACATCAATGACAAGGCTCGTATTTTGACCTCACTTAGTGGAAGTTATGGCTGAGCTCAGAGATGATCACATTCATCTGATAAGAGGTAAAATAATAGCATAAATACTGCTTGGTTTCTCGCAGAAACGGATCGTTTCGCTAGATAAGACCCTTATTCATCGTTTGGTATTGCTCAAAGCCCTTTGAAGCTGTCCTGAAACTGTCATTTGGACCTTGAACCGTTTGGAGCCCATTGAAGTCCATTATTTGGAGAACAATCCTGGAAAGTTTTCATCAATAAACTTAAATTTCTTTTCGACTTTAGAAAGAAAGACATGGACATCTTGGATGACATGGGGGTGAGTAAATTATCAGCAAAAGTTTATTTAAAAGTGAATTAATCCTTTAAAACTACTACATGTTTTCTTTACTTCAGGCTGCACTGAACATGCTATCTCGCTGCTTGGCAGAGGATTTTAAAAAAGATGGCATTCTAGTTATGTCTCTCCATCCAGGATGGGTCCAGACAGAAATGGGAGGCCCACAGGTAATACAAATATGTATTTATATTCATCCCAGTGCTTTACTTTCTTTGGCATCCTCACATTTGTCATTTTTCGTGCCGTGTCACCCTCAGGCTCCCCTGACGACAGCTGAGAGCATCAGCGGTATGATGAAAGTCATCACAAGCCTCACCGAGAAAGACAGTGGAACTCTTTTAGATTGGGAGGGCAAAAACATCCCCTGGTGATTGCACAACTCATCTTGTGTGTTGTTTGCACATTGACATGTACTTCCACATTTATGTCTGTCTGCGGTTTGTCTGAGAATATTCCATGAAGCTATTCTAGTGCAACACATGAGTTGCACACACTAATCACACTATTTATACTACAAATTGTAACAGAATAGTGCAATTTGGGACACACTTTTTTGACCGTTCACAATGTTTGCAATACTGCGATGAAAAATATGCAGTCATCTTAGTGCAATGCATGTGAGGATGATCTCATATAAAAACCTTCATGAAAACAGGTTTCCTTTGCCTTGTAGTTATTCCCCTAACTGATATTTGTATTACAGACTTTCCAAATTCAGTATCAGCGATTGTAGTAAGATTAGCGATGAGACAATGGGAGAATGAGTACTGGTAAGTAAAGAAAGGAAATAAGGAAAAAGTAAAAGCAGAGCCAAAAGTGGCAAAGCCAACCACAACATGCCCTTCTTCGATTGAAATTTCCAACAAGGACAATAAAGTTATGTTATACAATAACAAAGAAATCATGGGCTGTAAGAGGCACTTCATGCCATGGTCTGATAATTAGTAAATATTTGGTAAACATTAGTCAATCATCCAAAAATGCATGGGTAAAGTGCGCCCTCTAGTGTTAAATGAGTATACTCAATGTAGAATAAAATGCTCATAATGTAATATTTTTTATCATTATATGTTTATTAAACAAAGCATTGGTATTATAAAAATACCAGTGCTTTGTTTATTAATAATAATGATACAAGTATGAATATTTAAATCTGTTGAATTTCGCAGGAAGGTTAAGACTGGATCTTGATTTTAAAAAAGGGAATACTAATATTTTTAATGTTTTAAAAGCTATTACAATAATGAAAATATGACGTGTTTTTGGTGGGTTTTTAATGTAATACATTTCTCATCATGTAACATTTTTTAGTAAATGATGAGCACAAGATTTTATTACATTTTGAGAAAATTATTACATTATTACATAAACACTTATTACATTGTGTGCAGTTATTATGAGTTGCTACAAACCTTTTGACTACCAAGTCCCCCTTTGTCCAAGATAAGGCCCTTCTATTTACGATGATATATACTTTTGTTGTAATTAAAACAAAATAATAATAATAATAATAAAAAAATAATACAAAATAAATAAATATATATATATATATATATATATATATATATATATATATATATATATATATATATATATAGTTTAATGTTGTATATATTTATTTTTAGTTTGTTTAGAAAATCAGAAGGAAATATAAGAAATTATAGTCTACATGAAGAATATTGAGTCTATTTTAATAGCGTTTTAATTACATTTATTGAAATCATTTATTGGAATCTATCTGCACAAGGACATTGTCAGAAAAAAAAAAATATCTAAAACTATCGAGTCCCAGTTCAGTTAGACAAATTATAGCAGTTTTTTGTGCAGAGATTTTTGTGAGATCACCCCTTAACATTACATAAAGATTGACACTATTATGTCTTTAAAAAAAAATTTTTTTTTCACATTTTATATTAGCAAAAGAACGTAAATAAAAACAAAACCAGGACATCAATAATGGATGATAAATCTGTATTAGTAGTACTCTTTACAATTTCTGCAGCATCAACAATAAAATACAAACTGACATATCACAATACATCTCACAAGCATTTATGAACCACATTATTTGTGTACATCCATTTTCCTCAGTGCTTTACGATGTGGAAAATCCACCTGTGTCCTTACTATGCTTCAACTGAGTAGGCTAGGCTATTTACAATCAAAATATTTGACACAAAAGACTTATTAATTTTTAACTCGGTTCTAAAGTAGGCTAACTGTAAGTTTACTCTTAGTGGCTGGGTTGTGATTGACGCTAATGGCATTTGTTTAAAGATAACCCAATCAATCAGTCTGACAAAAGCATCAATCATACGAGGCTAGGTTCCAGATTTCGATTAGCTTGGCAGTGAGTGAAGTGATTCATTGACGTGTGTCTGTCTGGCTGTTAATTTATTGAGGAAAGAACTAACCGACTGTTGATTTTTCATTAACTATCAGCTGCCTCATGACTTTACTCCTCTGGTCCTGTGAAAACAAGCACAGGAGGGTTTATTTTTTTCTCTCGGCTTTGAAAGTAAAAGAGGTGGGCATAAGGAGACGCCTCTGGACAGCGCGAGTACACGCTTCACGCGCCGTTCGTTAAGATCAAACAAACAACAAGACTTTACTTGTTTACGTCACGTTAACGCTTAAGTTATTTCTTCACACGGGATTGTCGCTTGGACAGCACTCCTCAGGTAGGACCTCATAGTGGAACAATATAGTTTCAATTTAATATGTTTGTTTTTGAAATAGTATATTTTTAATAAAGGTATGTTTTCGGTATGTCAATAACAATTAATTTTTGATTATTTCTACTTTGAAATATTTCCTCGTGAGGCAGCTGTGGCGCTTCATTTCACACCGTTAACGTTAATCATTTGTCGGCAGGAGAGGATTTTTGCGCCAGTCTGGGATATTCCCGATATTCACACTTTACGCCCAGATTCAAACAGAGGTTGTCATGGAAATCGAAAGTTTGTTGGCTTCTAGTAATGAGTGTGCCTGGTAAAGTCGTGAGGGGTAATTGAAAAGGGGACGTGCTATGGTTTCTACTATGATAACTGGAAATAATGGAGCTTTTCAAATACTTGTGAACTTGTAATGGGGGTGACCAAACTGGCCATTAGATTTCAACATCGCACTATTCTGTAAATAAATCAACCAGAATGGTTTATCAAGTTTTGGGCACTTTGACCCTTTGAACTCTTTTAAAACACTTTTCACAATTTTCTAATTTCTGTACAAACAATCAACAAATGTGATGATGGACATGACATGTTAAACTTTTTTTTTTTTTTTTAAATAAAATGAATGACTCCTTAGTCTAGCTAATAAGACAAATTTCATAGCTATCATGTTACGTAGTCAATATTTTCACACTTCTTGCATAATTTTCATTAACCCACCAAATAATTAGACTAAATTACAGCTTGATTGGAAATGACGTACGATTAAAAAATAGTGGCTATCAAGTACAATACCTTCTAAAAAACATGTTTTTGAAAATCGTTTATTTCAAAAATCATTTTCACATAAAACATATTAAAACGGTTTGTTTCATCTTATAGCAATAATTCATAATTTTATCGGTAACTGCAATAAGGTTTCATTAGTTAACATTAGTTTACTTTAGTTAACACGGACTAAGAATGATCAATACTTCTACAGCATTCATTAATCTTAGTCAATGTTAATTTCAGCATTTACTAATACATTATTAAAGTCAAAGTTGTATATGTTAACATTAGTTAGTGCGCTGTGAACTAACATGAACAAACAACTGGATTTTTTATTAAAGGGTTAGTTCACCCAAAATTGAAAATAAAGTCAGTAATTACTCACCCTCATGTTGTTCCAACCAAGTAAGACCTTCGTTCATCTTCGGAACATAATTTAGTATATTTTTGATGAAATCTGAGAGCTGTCTCACTCCTCCATAGGCTTTCAGAGGGAATGAAACTTGATGGCCCAGAATAGTAAGTAAAAACGTCATTTAAGGAGTCCAAATGACTACAGTGGCTCTGTATTAAGTCTATCATGCGACGAAAATACTTTTTGAGCGGAAAAACAACAAAAATAACGACTTTATCCCACTATTATTGTTGTTCAATTTGAGCCTCTGACGAGAGTTCGCGGGAGTGCCACGACGCATGCGCGAGAACTGAGATTAGTAGTAGTAGAAGAAGAACGCCGTAATCTCAGGCTCAAATTGAACAACAATAATAGTGGGATAAAGTCGTTATTTTTGTTGTTTTTCCGCTCAAAAAGTATTTTCTGAGATTACGGCGTTCTTCTTCTACTACTACTAATCTCAGTTCTCGCGCATGCGTCGTGGCACTCCCGCGAACTCTCGTCAGAGGCTCAAATTGAACAATAATACTAGTGGGATAAAGTCGTTATTTTTGTTGTTTTTCCGCTCAAAAAGTATTTTCGTCGCATGATAGACTTAATACAGAGCCACTGTAGTCATTTGGACTCCTTAAATTACGTTTTTACTTACTATTCTGGGCCATCAAGTTTCAGTCCCTCTGAAAGCCTATGGAGGAGTGAGACAGCTCTCAGATTTCATCAAAAATATACTAAATTATGTTCCGAAGATGAACGAAGGTCTTACATGGTTGGAACAACATGAGGGTGAGTAATTACTGACTTTATTTTCAATTTTGGGTGAACTAACCCTTTAACTAATATTAAAAAAAGATGAATAAATACTGTAATGTATTGCTCATTATTAGTAATGTTATACATTACTAATATTAACAAATGAGACCTTATTGTAAAGCGTTACCATTTTATCATTTATTTTCACAGATTATTCATAGGATTTCATAGAAATTCTAGGCCTACAAGAGTAAAAGAATCAAATAAAAGGCATGGTAAAATGTTTCACAAATTGCATAGCCTCCCTGAGTATTTATTACCTCGACAGAATGTGAAATTGCTGCAGCTGATGTGTCATGTTACACTCTTATCACTTATGAAAGAATTTTACACAGAAAAATGTACAACAGCTCCTGCCGCCTCCTGACTGCTTTCACGCATGTTTTATTCAGTTTCGGCTCAATTTTTCATTTAGTTGACTCCATTTATAGAACAGATTGTTAACAATTAACTATAACAACTATTTACTGAAATCTAAAATGTAGTCATTAACAATTTCAAGAAATACTTCAGCTCAACCCCTCTGACTCAGACAGAATGCAATGGTTTTAATGGGTTTTCTCAATGAGCTGCTCGTACAAAATCACAGTGAAAAGTGAAACGCAAGTACATTTACATGCAAGGTAAGACGTGTCAAATATTTCTTTATTTATATATTGAAATCGCTGGTCAAAAGTATTAACTGAACAAATTACCACAAATACATTGATGTGTTATAGTTGACAGTTTTTTCTCTCTGTTGATCAAGCAAACCAGAAGGAAATGTTTTGGCCCTGGGGATTAGCTCTCTTATGTTACGGTCAGCTACACATATTCATTCACTATATACACACACACACACACACACACACACACAGAGTCACAAGAGCTGTTTTCCATGCCTTGATGTTATAGGAAGCACCTTGTCAAATGTGTTAATGCTGCAATATTACATTAAACTACATGTCCTTCATTTACTGTAGCTGCGTGTGCTTGTGTTGCGTGTCAGTGTTTTTGGCAGCTGTTCGGCCTGGCTTTATCTTTGACCTCAGTCTAGTAGTGGTCAGCAGAAAACAAATAGCCGTGAGAGGGGGAAACCGAGCTATGACACGTTACATGTAGACACGTGGCTTGAGCCATGTTTTACTCTCTGAAGCTGAAGTCTTTGAGTTTGTTTTTCTCACGGTTTCTAGTTTCCTCCACAGTTTCTATTGACTGTGTCACGTCTGCTCTCTGCTTGCTTTTTTATCTCTATTACGGTCCCACAAATTCCATTGACTTACACTTTAAAGCAATAGTTTACGCACTATATGGTTCTGTGTTGTGAGCTTTTAAAGAATCTGTCATGCAGCAAAAACATCTTAAAAACACCATAAAAATAGTTACGATAAATTTCAAGTCTTCTGAATCCATAAGATATATTAACACTTAAAATGGTGAACAAATCTGAGCAAATTAGAAATAATCCTTTTTGCATGTTTATTTTAATGTTCATTTTATGGTTAAATGAAAACTAATCTTAAAGTATTGATTGCATTTGCAAACAGTAATGTGCCGTTAAACAACATATTGATCACTGAAAAAGGATTTCAGTTGATTGAGTTAATAGGAATGGTCTGCAAAGCATGTACAAATAGATAAAACAACTTGTTCCTCATTCGTTTTGGAGGTCTCCTACGATAGGTTTACATGCATCCAAGATAAAAAAAATAAAAAATAAAATAAATTCTCATAATATACATTGCACATCACCTCTTTTCTCACAGTGTCTGAAATGTCTCAATAAAGGATTTAGTCTCTCTAAACCCCTCCTTTCTGAGAGCTTCCTCTGCTTTGATTGGTCAGCAGACCCAGTCTGTGGTGATTGGTCTACCGTTTACAGTGCTTGTCAGAAACAAAACGCCCATGACCATATCTGAATTTCAGCTCCGGAGGCAGTCCGCACTTGACACACAGTGAGACTAGGGATGGGTATCGGTTTTAGAATCGGTTCCAAATTCCCCAGAACCGGTGATTCGATAAGAAACGAACAGTTTCTTGTGTGTGCAGAAGACTCACATGCTGTTTTCAGTGCTCTGCACACATCCAAAACGTGCGCACAGAAAAGGTGATTTTAAGCATTCTGTGCCGCAGACACACACACACACACACACACACACACGTGCGCACAGAACAGCTTCTCGACAGTTCTCTTCCTTGTCTTTTTTCACAGCACACGAACAGACAAATACACACAAAATATGTTAAAATATTCTCGTAAACACAGTTGGTTATGTCTTAAGACAGTTGAGAAGAAAAGATGAAAACGTATACGTGTAATCCGTGTGATCCATGCTCACTTGCTGTTCTAGACAGAATATAATTGAACTATTTGTAATGTATAGTCTATATTTTATTAATAAAGTGCAGTGTTATTTTACATTTGATTATACAGTTTCTGTACCTGAATACATGAAAATGTTTATTTCGTTCTATAGTTATATCTTTGCTCAATTGCATTTGCGCAATTGATAATTTATTTGTTATTTTTAATTACTGAGAGTTTAATTGTCTTTAACAATGCTTGAAATGTATATTAGTTAGACTAGTTGTTAAACTAGTTTTAGTTTTTCCTCTGGTATTTTTAAACCGTAGGCAAAAGTTCCTTGTGTAAGTGTTCTTAGCCTGTTGATTTTTGTTCATGGTATTCAGCTCCTATGAAATGTTTTACAATAAGACTTAGAATAAATGTAAATGATATAATTTAAATTTTTTTGTTTGTTTTTTACCTTCTTGGAATCGAAATTAGGAATCGATAAGCAGAATCAGAATCATTCAAATTCTAACAATACCCAACCCTAAGTGAGACGAACAGTAACAATGGCGTTGGTTTTTGCGTATTAATTCCAGCGTCCTCATCCTTTTGAAGTGGATTTGCTGCACAGAAAACGGTGTCTTCCCAACATGTTGACAACACGACGTGTTGCTACAACATGTTGCTCCTCCGATACAACTATAGTGTTTGAGGGTCAAAGTACTAAGTAGACGTTGTTCGTATGGCGTAAAGCCCAATTTATACTTCTGCATCGAGTGTACGGCGTAGCTACGTCGTAGGCTGTTTGTAGCACGTGTAGCCTGACGGTCACCTTTCCAAAAATGTAAAAACGCGGCAATTCTACACGGACCACAAGCGCTGTGATTGGTCTGCCAGAACCCCTCCCTCAGGGGTTATCATGCTCCCTCTGTATGTGTAGTTGCACGTTGACGCGGACAATGACGCAGAAGTATAAATGAAAATTGATGCGTAGCCCACGGAGTAGAGGCTGCGGCGCAGGTCCGACGTATAAGTATAAATCAGCCTTAATGGGGGCAGTTGTGGCCTAATGGTTAGAGAGTCAGACTCTTAACCCAAAGGGTGCGAGTTTGAGTCTCAGTACCGGCAGGAAATGTAGGTGGGGGGAGTGAATGAAGTGCTCTTTTCCACTCTCATTACCCACAACTGAGGTGCCCTTGAGCAAGGCACCTAACCCCCAATCGCTCCCCAGGCACCGCAGCAAAAATGGCTGCCCACTGCTCTGGGTGTGTGTGTGTGTTCAATACTGCTGTGCTTGTGCACTTGGATGGGTGAAATGCAGAGCACAAATTCTGAGTATTGGACAACATGGCTACTCATCACACGTCATGTCACGTCAATGCAAATTTATTACAAAACTACGTAGATATGTTACGGAAGTGAGACTGAATTTGCTAACAACTCGTTTCAGCAGTTCAGAATCAGTTCTTTCTTTTAGGACAGGAGACAATAACTTTATTTGTGGAACACTTGATTAAAACTTTGCAGACCTTTTATATTCACAAACAGCTGTATTACACACTGCATGAAAGTGCAAGTCCAACTGACTTGGATGAAATGCGGCAATGAATAAATGTTTAAGAAACGGAAGTTGCGATAGTCTTTTCTTCCCCGTTGTGATGTATATCTGAGTGAAACGGTTTCTTGAATAAGAACAAATGTAGGGCCGGTTCATTTAGTTTTTTTACGTGTTTTTGGTTGAATGCTTGAAATAAGGTCTGTGGTGAACACAAGCTCAAGATCACGTTTTATTCTACAAAATAAAATACATCAGTAATACCCTCTTGTGATTAAAAAAAATCATCCTCCACCAATGTGCAGCATCCACCTGGATGATGCGACGGCAGCCATATTGCGCCAGAACGCCCACCACACACCAGCTGATTGGTGGAGAGGGGACAGAGTGACGAAGCCAATCGTATATGTATATGGGGATGATTAGGAGGCCATGATGGACAGGGGCCAATGGGCAAATTTGGCCTGGATGCCAGGGTTACACCCCTACTCTTTATCGAAGGACATCCTGGGATTTTTAATGACCATAGAGAGTCAGCACCTCGGTTTAACGTCTCATCCGAAGGACAGTGCTTAGTATCATGTCCCCTTCACTATACTGGGGTTTTAGGACCATAGACAGTAAAAGAAATGGACAGAGCGACCTCATAGACTTCAACAGAGATAATTGAAGTCAGATAGAAGCACTCACTTCCTGATGGCTGAGCGTACTGCGCAGCCTCGGACTGAGCTTGACGACGTAGATGTGACGTGGGCAACCTGTCTGACAGTGGCAAGTCTTCTAGTAGTTATGCAAAGTGAAATCTGAATCACCGAATCTTGCAGAGACAGAGAGGATGAGGAGGAGCAACTTTTGATGAATGAAGCAGGATCTGCAACATCTCTATCTGCGTTTATGCCTCCACGTCCCTCCGATTGCCTCATAGACAGTAAAAGATTGCCTACGAGCTTCTCCTCGGGTCTATACGGTAATTTGCTCAACAGCGCGACACAGTTGGGTGGTTATGGCGCAATTGTTAGCCTATATTTTACAAAAACAGCTTCAACGGGGCGATAGTGTAAGATACAAGGTAATGGAGCCTTTTATACGTTGTTGTGTGTTGTTTAGAAATAAACAATGGACGAATGGAGTCTTTAAACGCCTCAGATGTAAAGATATTCACTGTCAAAGTGAGGCCAAAATGAATGGGAGTCAATGGGATGCTAACAGCAGGTGATGGCTTGGTTAGCAATGGCCGCGCCTATGGAAGGTACAGTTTCCGGGGGCTGGATTACCCCCTTGGTTAGGACCCACACAGACCACAGGGTGAGCGCCCCCTGCTGGCCTCACTAACACCTCTACCAGCAGCAACCTAGTTTTTCAAATTGGTCTCCCTTCCAGGTACTGACCGGGTTCAGCCCTGCTTAGCTTCCGTGGGAAACCAGTCTTGGGCTACAGGGTGATATGGCTGCTGGTAATGACATTAAATGTCATCAGCCGAACAGGTAAACTCATCAACTCACAGTTCGCTTTCACAGCTTCGTTTTGTCTCTTGCTAACTATTATAACTCAAACTTATTCAGGGGAAATATTTTTAAACAAAGACTGAATTAATTGTTGGAAGCTTAGTGATGGTGGAGTTGAAGTCATGTGACCATGTGGTGTAGTTTGTTTACATTTTGACTTCTGCCTTTTGTATTTACACTTCAAAATGTATAGGTGTTTTCATTTGTGAAGATTGTCATGACACTAAGAATCATAAGCTTAGTCACAGACCTTATTTTCTGCAATAATCCAAAAGCCAGGAAAGTTTGCAGGAAAGTCCCCATTGTATGGGTGAGATAGAGAGAGAGAGCTATCAATGGTTACAGGAGGAAGTGTTTATTGGTTCAGATGTGGAGGGTGACAGATCAAGGTGGTGAGGTCACACCAGCCCGTGATGCACTTCTTCCTTCCACATACATTGCCAAACACACGTTATGAAACACATTACAAACTTAAATATTGTTCATTTATGTACTCTATCAGTAGTCATGAGCAGAGACTTAATCAAAATAAAAGTTTAACCTGTAAATCAAGCAGCCATTATCCTAGAGATAATTTCGAGAACATTTTTTTGGTCAAAAGATTCCATACAAACTCAAAATGTCCTGTTTATTTTCGCCGCTGAACACTAGTTGTTTTATAGAAGAAATCTGAAACAGAATAGAGCTTTGAGTGATATGTGCAGTACAATAACAGGAAACGTTTGGTCATTTTCCACTCTGCCCTGCTCTGTTTATTAATGTCTGGTGGCCTTACACTTCCTGATAAAAGGGCAGTGTGGACAATGAATAAATGCTGCAGCTTGATTCCATTTCAATGTGATATTCAAAGTGCCCCTGTACTAGCTGTTGATAATATAATCATTATTTGACCAGTTACAAGAGTTATGATATTTTTAATTGAAATTTAAATTGAATCAAAAATAAAATAACTGAATTTGCTTAATTATTGAGGTCATGTGACTGTGACAAAAACTGTGAGTTTATGTGACTATACATTCCATGTCAAATCAACCAAATTTCGTAAACTTCCCCGGCTCAAATTATTTCTGAAGAATGATGGACATAAATAGTGATGAAAGCCAAAACATTAAAGGTCATGAATGTATATTGACTGAGTAATCCACCATTTTGTCATGGGGTTCAAAATGACAATTTTCACATGAGATTTGGAGCCAAATTACAGGGGGGTAAGAATGACTTCAGAAAGATGGCAGCATCATCATTTTATTTTTACACAGAGATTGGTAGGTCTATAAGTTAAATACGTTGACCTTCTCATTATTTGTTGCATTATATGCCAACGGTGACAGTTCAAAAATGAAGCCCAAATTTGCATGTCCTTTTAGATTTTGGTTTTTAATAAATATTTATTTTGGTGTTTTCATTTTAAAGGCCCTATATTCAGTCCCAGATATATGGAGATCTTAATGCAGCTCCATGAGTGAACTTGTACACATTTACAGTGGTCAAAAACCAAATGTGGGTCACTTTGCACACAGCTGATAGAGGAATATCTGAACAATAAATAATGTTGGAACTAGAAATGTATCTATTTTTTTCTCCCAACACAATTGCATAGAATATACCTGCCTGAGTGCCTTAAATATTGTTTTTCCAAAGTTTGCAGGCCTGTCAATCAAAAACTATTAAATACACCAATCAGGCATAACATTATAACAGGTGAATTTAATAACACTGATTAATGATTATCTCTTCACCACGCCACCTGTTAGTGGGTTGGATATATTAGGCAGCAAGTGAACATTTTGTCCTCAAAGTTGTTATCAAAAGTGACCACAATCAAAAGTGGTCCAAGGAAGGAACAGTGGTGAACCGGCGAAAGGGTCATGGGCGGCCAAGGCTCAGATTGTTCAAGAAGTTAATGCTGGTTCTGATAGAAAGGTGTCAGAATACACAGTTTGTTGCGTATGGGGCTGCATAGCCGCAGACCAGACAGGGTGCCCATGCTGACCCTTGTCCACCGCCGAAAGCGCCAACAGTGGCACGTGAGCATCAGAACTGGACCACGGAGCAATGGAAGAAGGTGGCTTGGTCTGATGAATCACATGGGGAAAACATGGCACCAGGATACACTATGGGAAGAAGGCAAGCCGGTGGAGGCAGTGGTGGTTTGGCCAGTGTTCTGCTGGGAAACCTTGGGTCCTGCCATCCATGTGGATGTTACTTTGATGTGGATGTTTACACGTATCGCCTACCTAAGCATTGTTGCAGACCATGTACACCCTTTCATGGAAACGGTAATCCCTGGTGGCTGTGGCCTCTTTCAGCAGATAATGTGCCCTGACACAAAGCAAAATTGGTTTGAGGAGCACAACGAGTTTGAGGTGTTGACTTGGCCTCCAAATTCCCCAGATCTTAATCCAATCGAGCATCTGTGGGATGTGCTGAACAAACAAGTCTGATCCATGGAAGCCACACCTCGCAACTTATAGGACTTAAAGGATCTGCTGCTAACATCTTGGTGCAAGATACCACAGCACACCTTCAGGGGTTTAGTGGAATCCATTCCTCGACGGGTCAGGGCTGTTTTGGCAGCAAAAGGGGGACCAACACAATATTAGGTCATAATTTTATGCCTGATCAGTGTATATCTCAAAATGATTTTAGATTCTTGTTCTTAACAAACGTTTTTATTTTGGAATCCCTATATGGATCCAATGGAACACAGACAGCTGTTTCCAATCTCTTTGTTCAGGGTTTATGGGGTCATGATAGTTAGTACCAGGCAGTGCTTCTCACTGAGCATGTCATATTGTCCAGTGGAGGGCAGTGTTGGATCAGGATTCTGTTTCAAGTGTAGTTACTGCTGTTGTGAGAAGGGGTCATGATGAGCCCCATATTTTTGTCATATGCTCCCTTTTTTGTCCATTTCGCTGTTCTTCTACATGAAATACATTTGGAAAACATTTACATACACACTCATGTAGTCATTGCACAAGACAATCTGTCCTGTTTTCACTTTTACTTGTGTGGAAAACAGAATCTGGTTTAGGAACAACTTGTAATAATATTCAAACAGTATGTGATACTCCCTACCTCTGTCTGAGGCAGATGAAAGTAACTAGCATGTCATGTGGCGTCCAAGAAAAGCTCAGCTGTTGACATGTGTGACGTAAGTGGAAAGAGAAACAATTAGGACAAAAAGCACCTTTAGTAAATGAAAACAACTACAACAACACAACACCTGCCAACACAACTTATCACAATGGAGGCTTTGTGGAATGGAGTGAGACATTCTATTGTGGGAAGAGAAAGATAACATTCATCGGCTCCTGCCTGCAGGGAAACCTCTCTCACTTTTACCATCCCTCATTCTCTATCTCTGTAAGAAAATGATCTACCACATAATTGACACATGTACACAATATAAACTCTTCACCACATCAGTATGAGACTTTTACATATTTAATTGATCCATGTTTTTTAATTATATTACTGTCAGCGCTGGTTGCAGCGAGGGAAATTTGAGGTAGGATCTAGTCGAAACAATATTATTTATTAACCAAACTAAAAAGAAAAAAAAAAACAATGACATTCTCTTTCACAATCTGTTAAAATACCAGTTTTACAATTCAACAGATATAAAAGCCAAGCAAAACTGGATGTTAGATGTACGCTCTAACAAAGTGGAGAGATGCTGCATCTATAATTTGTTTCGTCAGCTTCCTTCCATTCATGGCTGTCAGCGCAGCCAGCCAAATGACTAACTGGCTTTTTAGGGCATTACAGTTCAGAATGAACAGGAAACACTGCAGCACTAGGAAATGGTTTCCAGAATAAGAGATAAAAAAAAAAATACAAATGCATTCTTTGTGTAGCCTTCCTTGTTTACTGTTGTTGACAGGGCAGAAATGCATTATTTGGAGCTATTTTAGAGCCTGGCTGATAGGACACTTGTCATGCGACTCCTGAGCACTAGACAGAAGCGGCTCTACGTGCAGAGGGTGGAAAGAGGAAGATATCTCTTCACATGATGAAAATATCTCTTCACATGTCTGCATGAATTAAATAAATGTCTTAAAGCTTCAAACAGCCTTTTAAAATGCACGATTCAACACAGAAACATTTTGAAATCACTTAGTTTGACACAGCGTTTTAAAAATGCGACACACAGTTGCAGTGCAATGGTCAAAGATGTCCATGGTCTAAAGGCAGAGCAGAAGAAAGCAAAAACACATATGTCAAAGTTGGTCCAATTTGAAAAGTTCTTTCAAAATGTTATTTTGCATAAAGCAAGTGAAACAAGGAATGCATTAAAACTCTCTCAATTGCATGCAATATTATTATTTTTTTTTATTTGTTATCATTTGCTTTTATATATTTTATTTTATATTTGTAATTATTTTCTATAAATGTATCAGGTGTATATCATAGCTCGGGAAGCCAGGGAGGTTTAGGCAGTTCGGGGAGGTAGGGAGGATTGGCCTCCGTGGCCTTGACACTAGGCTCAGCCACGATGGCTGGAGACATATAGCACCAATCACAAAGTTTCTTGGGAGGGGCTATGGCCTGGACCAGGCTAATGGGTTGGAGAGCACTCTGGTGCGGCTTCATGGGCTGGAGCCGTCACTGGACTGCACAATGGTCAATGCTGCACTCTCAGGAGCTAACTCTAGGACAGGAACATACTGGGGAATTTCTCTCACAGGAACAGACTGGAGAACTTCTCGTATAAGAACATTCACATTTATGCATTTAGCAGACGCTTTTATCCAAAGCGACTTACAACTGAGGAATACAGGAAGCGATCTGTCATGAAGAGGCGAAGAAACGTAAAAAGTGCCTGAAATACTAAGTTTTGGACATTACTTAGAGTAGCATGAGCTAGATTAGGGAAGGAGGGAATAGAGGGAATATTTTTATGATGAGATTAAGTGCTCACGGAAGAGATGAGTTTTCAGCTGTCTTCTGAATGTTGTCAGTGATTCTGCCATCCGGATGGAGGTGGGAAAATTGTTCCACCAGCAGAGAACGTGAATGAAAATGTTCTGGAGAGGGATTTTATGCCTCTCTGTGATGGTACCACAAGCCGACACTCCTCAGCTGAGCGAAGGCTTCTGGTGGGGGTGTAGACTCGTAGGAGCGAGTCGAAGTATGCGGGTGCTGAGTTTGTGGTGGATCTGTCAGTAAGCGTCAAGAGATAAAGAGAGGTGTGACATTGCCCTTTTGTCGTTGAAGACAAGACGTCCTGCTGCGTTCTGAATCATTTGAAGCATTTTGAGTGCACACGATGGAAGTCCTTCCAGAAGCGCATTGTAGTAGTCAAGCCTAAAAATGACCAGGGCCTGGACGAGAAGCTGTGTTGCATGCTCTGTTAGGAATGGTCTGATTTTTCTGATGGTCTGATTCTTCTGAACATCCATCCATCCATCCATTATCTTCCGCTTATCCGGGGCCGGGTTGCGGGGGCAACAGTCTAAGCAGAGACGCCCAGACTTCCCTCTCCCTAGCCACTTCCTCCAGCTCTTCCGGGGGAACCCCGAGGCGTTCCCAGGCCAGCCGGGAGACGTAATCCCTCCAGCGTGTCCTAGGTCTTCCCTGGGGCCTCCTCCCGGTGGGGCGTGCCTGGAACACCTCCCTGGGAAGGCGTCCAGGAGGCATCCGATATAGATGCCCGAGCCACCTCAGCTGGCTCCTCTCGATGTGGAGGAGCAACGGCTCTACTCTGAGCTCCTCCCAAGTGACCGAGCTTTTCACCCTATCTCTAAGGGAGCGCCCAGCCACCCTACGGAGAAAGCTCATTTCGGCCGCCTGTATCTGGGATCTTGTCCTTTCGGTCATGACCCACAGCTCATGACCATAGGTGAGAGTTGGAACGTAGATCGACCGGTAAATCGAGAGCTTCGCCTTACAGCTCAGCTCTTTCTTCACCATGACAGACCGGTACATCGACCGCATTACTGCAGAAGCTGCACCGATCCGTCTGTCAATCTCCCGTTCCATCCTTCCCTCACTCGTGAACAAGACCCCGAGACACCTGAACTCCATCACCTGAGGCAGGAACTCTCCACCAACCTGAAGTGTTCTTCTGAACAGACTGATGAATTTCTCTTACTGGAACAGACTGGGCTTCATATATATTCTGTCATGACTATTTGACTTGGAAATGGATATGACAATGTTAATATGTTTGGTCTTGGTGGAATAGATCTGTTAGGCTGCTGCTGCAGAGCAAGTGCGGGACTTGCTACTGCCAATACATGCATAAGACACTGCTGTGAGCAAGTAAGACATGCAGCTGTGCTGCTCTACAATATAGCATACGTGAATTCCCTGTAGCAGATCTATACAGGTGGAGCTTGGGGAGGTGGAGGGTTTCTGAAAGCATGCTGCAACTGCAAATGCTGACCAAGAATTTGAAAGTTGAGCAGTCTGCCATTGGTTGAGCAAACGAATAGTGCCCTCTTAAACTGATATCATTGGTTGAGCCAGAGTGTTTGTGTGACTAAATAACTACTCTTGCTATGTCTAATAGTAGGCTATTATGAATGCAGCCCAGCTGGTCAGGAGAGTCAAAATAATATTTTTATAGCATCACAGTGCTATAAAGGCAGTAGCACATTTTAGGAAAATCCATTTACTAGCATAACATATACAGCAGCCCCAAAAGGAAATTGGACATTTTTGGACAAATTACCTCCATGGAATAGCAAAATAGCAAAGTTGCATCTGCAAACAAATGATTCTAGAACTTATTATTTAAAGATATTCATACATTTTTAATAGTGATTTAAGTGTTCGGATAGCTTTTTGGAATTTGGAATGGTATAAAGCAGGGGTGTCCAAACTCGGTCCTGGAGGGCCACTGTCCTGCAGAGTTTAGCTCTTACTTGCCTCAACACCTGTCTGGAAGTTTCTAGTATGCCTAATAAGACCTTGATTAGCTGGTTCAGGTGTGTTTAATTGGGGTTGGAGCTAAACTTTGCAGGACAGTGGATCAGGATTGGACACCCCTGGTATAAAGCATTTTAACATCTTTTTTTACACTTCAGCTTTTATTTGCACCAGGGAAGAGTTGAAGCCATCTGATTTAAATTTTCTAACTGAATATACAGAGGATCTCTCTTGTGCTTCATTCTTTCCCTTTCTTGTTCTTCAGAATGAATCTAACCAAGTGGGTCAGCTTACGCAAAAAGAAACAATGTGTATGAGCTCATTGCTAGCCATGTCCTTGCATCCCCAATGCGGGCTTTGCTTTCACTCATCACTTTCTCTTTCACTTCTGCCTTCACTTCTCCCTATCTTCCCCCCTCTCCCTCTCTCTTTCATTACAATCACTTTTCTCAGGATAACAGACACTCAGCAGACTTTCATTGCTATCAATAGGAACATTAAAATGAGCCCTGAGTGAGAAAGCTTTTGTTGGAGTTTAATTGAATGGAATTACCGGGCCTGGATCAGGGCTACGCTCCATGAGCTTGCATTTGGGACATTGGCTGCACTCCACACGCCCACCACCGGACACTATCTGTGTCCAACTCAAAGCAGAAATGTCCTTGTCAAAACCGAACTGTGGCTAAGGGGGGTACAAAAATGTGAATTTAACTACATCTACCAGGAGAATCGACTTTGAGTGAGTTTACGTGCTCACTACACCCTCACAGGTCAGGTCAAACGAGATGCCATCACTCACACTTCCTCTCCTCCTGCTGAGCAGCATGCCCAGGGGAAGGGACCAATCAGCATATTATTATGACCCAGTCGGCAGGGTCCCACCCTGCTTTAATCTAAGAGGAATTTAGCCTAGAAAGACAGATTAACTGGGCAGGAGGGTCAAAGATTCACCCCCTGGGTCTTATGTCCTGCCTGAAGGTCTCAAGAGTGGTGGGGGGTTGGTCATTTAGAGAGACATTTGTAGAGTACAGCCTGAAATAAACTGCCCATAACAGTGACTCGGTTTAAAGTGACTGTTACAAACTGATCTTTCTTTTATTAGTTATTAAAGGAGTCACATCGTATCATTTTATTAACGTCCTCATGAAATCAAAATCTTCGATCTTATTCATTTTGTTAGCACACATTACAGGTCTTAGGGTTTTAATACACAGAAAACAAGTCTGAAAAGTAACTTCCGGTCTGGAATGGCGTTCCCTTTCCGATGACGTCAGTTTGACGGCTTGGCTTTGAATATCCTTAACCACTCCCCTCCAAACGTTAGTCTGCTATGAGCGAGAGATGGAGAGGAGGAGCGCTGAAGTAAAACCCTGCCCTCTATTCAATATTCCGTTTCACTTGGAAATACGTCACAGCACTGAAATAAAATCAGTTGCAACTTCCCGTTCACTGGGACTTTAAATGAGGTCCACTTAAATGTTTGAAATAATTAAGATTATTGAAAGAAGTCTCATTGATCAAAACTACAGTAAAAACAGTAATATTGTGAAATATGATTACAATTAAAAGTAGTCAAATATAATTTATTCCTGTGATGGCAAAGCTGAATTTTCAGCATCATTGCTCCAGTCTTCAGTGTCACATAATCTTTCAGAAATCATTCTAATATGGTGATTTGCTCAAGAAACATTTCTTTTTATTATAATTTATATCATTATTATAATTTATATTATGAATTGTACACAATTATTAAAGAGGTCATGAACTGCGTTTTTTAATTTTTTTTTATTGTTTTATGATGTTTTCCTGGGGTGCACTTATAATGTTAGAATGCTTTTTACATCAAAAATTGTCATAATTTATAAATAAAAGGCATTTTTCCTACCCTGATTTTAGCCCTCTGCTCGGAACGCTCTGTTTTAAGGGGTGTGTCTGCTGTGAGAGTTCAGTGTAAACGTCCACTGCTGTGATTGGCTAATGTCTTTCCATTTGAAATAGTATTACTCTCTCTTTTAGCACGTTTTTACTATTACAGCTCTCATGCTAATTGTGAAAAGTGTTGCATTACATTTAGATCTATGGCATTATATTTAGATCTATGGCATTATATTAAGATCGTGGCATGAAAGGTTGCAGTGATGATCATTGTAGCCGATCACACACATGCTGAGCACATGAAAGCGGCGATCTCGTTATTGCAACTCAGTTTCTGTACACTAACGAATGCTTTCATCTTCACTAACAGTGCAAACGTGATATAGTTAAGAGATTCGTTGAATAAAACGGGAGTCACTGATAAACGCGTCACTGATAAACTCTCTATTTGATTGACAACGATTGCAAATTGAGCTTTCTTTGATCGCTTTCTTTATAGAATTGAATCACCGTTAAATAACAGATTATTTTCATCATACTAAGAAACAACGCAAGTTGACGTTTAGTCACTGGTTTGATTTACTGACACACAGACAAAGAACATCTGACTGTTATGAATATGAATCATCACATTTCAGATCAGGCATTAGAATGAACACAGTTACTTACATGTTGCATTACTGTCAAACCCAGGCACTGCACAATATTTTATAATCCTCAACGGAATGTTTATCGTAACTCGATCTGGTTTAACACTAGGCCTATGTTACATGCATGGATAGGTGGGCGGGGCTAAACAGGCGGTGATGAAGAGGCATTGATCTTCTTCTGCAGAGGCACACTCAGATATCACAGCCTGGCACATTCTGAGATTGAGCATTTGTTGGGCCTGGTGTCTATAAAAGCTTTTCTTTGACTAACAAGGAAGTTTTCAGCTCCGAAACGTACAAGATATTCTTATATCACGATGAACTTGTATATGTCAAAGGCTCAAGGGAAAGTTGATTTCTCAATTCATCACCCATTTAACGACTAGCTGCACTACAGGGGCACATAAAAGTTTTGCCTTGACTAAAGTACCACTATTTTCAAAGATGAATAGCTAGCTAGGCACTAGAGAATAGACTCAAACAACAACACCAATCCCATTATGCCACTCTAGTTCTTACTAGAGTCCATGTAAACGCACACTACTGAGTGTACAGTCCTCTTGCCCCAAAATGAAGCTTGCCTGACCCAATTAGACCTTCTCATGCCTCCGGGTATGATTTTATCACACAGTTCCAATCTGAGATTTCCTTCAACAATTAAACCTATGTGCATTTTATGGACTTGTTAGCGTGAAGTGCGATATGTTGGTGTGCTTGTTATCTGTGATACTGTATGTGCGTGCATGTTATGAAATGCCAGAGTAGCAGATGGAGTGAACAGGTGGCATGTAATGTGTGTGGGTTAGCACGCATTTCTCTTTCTTTGTGTGGGTCAGCATGTTATGGTGGGTGAGTGGGTGGGCTTTATAAGGATAGCTGACAAATGCTAAAAAGCTTCCTGAGATGGGAATGGAATGGACATCAGAGAAATGGAGTTTGGTTTGGGAAGGAAGGGGTGGCTTCCAGAGCTGTAATGTCAATGTCTGAGCTAAGCAGTAAATAGATGAATAAACACTTTATCAGGCATTTTAAAGCCTTTTTTGCTGTTTGCTGTACTTCACCCTTGTATGCCTTTCATCCTTTTGGTTGCTTTTATACTTGCTGAGGTGCTAGAAACGAATCCTATGAGCATTGCTTTCAGCCATCGCCCCCAAAAAACCATGCCACAAACATACCCTCCCAGTCGGACATGCCAGCCCTAGGCCAAAATACATGAGAAACGAAGGACAGGGGATGCAGAGAAATGGAGAGAGCGACTTGACATGTTTATAAATATTCATGCCCACTTTTGGCACGTCCTTGCTTCAAAAGACATGTTTCGCATTATAATTCAGGGTCAGTTTGTATGTCGTGAGACGTCCAAATAATTGAACTCACACGGCAATAAAAAAACAAGCAAGGGCAAGAAAGAGAGGAAGGAAGGACTGAAAGTGATGATCAAACGTTGCCCCCTTCTTAAACTGTGGACATTCCCACAGGGAGTCTGAGAGGCAGGTTGCACGCACTGGGGTTCAGGGGTTAATGAGCATGAAGATGGGGCAGAGAGGGGGCTTTGTGTGATTGACAGCCAGACAGCAGCAACTCTAGGCTCCTCTGACCGTTGAACACAAGTAGAAAAAGGAATAAGTGTTAAACCGTAAAAAGTAGAACAAACACATCAGCTATTTAATTTACACCCATCTAGTAGTCTAGTTTCTATCTAACACTATGAAGCCTGAAATATGAAATAAAAGTCAGAAAAATATTTATATATATATTTTTCAAAATAAAAGTTTTTTGAACCTTTAGACCACAGGTGTCCTAACCTGCTCTTGGAGGGCCACTGTCCTGAAGAGTTTCGCTCCAACCCTAATTAAACACACCTGAAACAGCTATTTAACCCCCCCCCCCCCCCCCCCCCGCTTTTCGTATGAATATGTTAGCCTTAAAGGAACACGCCGACTTTTTGTGACTTATTCAACGTATCCCCCTGAGTTAGATAAGTCCATACATACCATTCTCATCTCCGTGTGTGCCATAACTCTGTCTGACGCACCCACCGCTAGCCTAGCTTAGCACAAAGACTGGAGGTAAACGGCTCCATCTAGCCTACTGCTCAATAAGTGACAAAATAACGTCAATATTTTCCTATTTACATGTTGTGATGTGTATAGTTATATTGTGTATTAAGACCGGCGGAAAATGAAAAGTTGCGATTTTCTAGACCGATATGGCTAGGAACTATTCTCTTATTCCTGCGTAATAATCAAGGAACTTTGCTGCTGTACCATGGGTGCAGCGGCGCAATGATATCACGTAGCGCCTGAAAATAGGCTAAGTTCCGTCAACATAACCAATGTGACAACCTTCTTGCACAGAGAGCGTGCTAGGGACTATTTTCAGGCATATCATTGAGCCTGCTGCATCCATGGTACAGAGTTATGGCTCGCACGGAGATAAGAATGATATTTATGGACTTATCTAACTTTGGGGGATACGGTGAATAAGCTAAAGTCCCAAAAAGTTGGCGTGTTCCTTTAAGGTTATGAATAAGCTGGTGTATTCCAAAACAATGACAAAATTTGCATTTAGGAGATATAAGCATTCAAAACTTACAGTCTCTCACTTACGCTAAATCCATGGATTTTTATCACCACAGACTTCATCTTCTCATCACATCTTCTGTCTAATCAAATACTCTTTAGAATCTGAAGCATCCCGTCCCCTAATTAGAAATTTAAGCTGGGGCTGAAATTGGTCACTTGTTCACACATTTACTATTTTCTACGTGGTGAATGGCACATAGTTCACTATATAGGGGATAGGGAATGATTCAGACAGAGTAAATATGCTTTCACTTGTGGCAAAGTCGGCGCAGACAACAAAACATATCGGACCCATTTGAATTCTGCATAGAATGCTGTAGTCTATTTCAAAGCAATATGGAGGAGATTACGATGAGAAACGGTTAGAGATTAGGAGGAAACTGCGGCTTTACCGAGCTGAAAGGCTCTAGTCAAACTGTGGTATAAATAAAACACTATAGATTTCCGGGTTTCTCAGAGCGGAAGTCGTCATAGTTGGGTTAAATATTATAGCTGTAAATGAGAGAATATATTAAATATTTTTTTGTGTTCCCATTTGCTCAAATAGCAAAAGATAAACGCCACAATAGTGATTTCACAACTTTCAAAAAGAGGGAAAATATAGAGTGGGATTGATAACGGCAGTCAAAAGAGAGAAATATGTTCATTTTTACCATCACTCCCATAGACGCTGTATTAGAAACACCCCTACAGCAGCGGTAACTTGTTTTTTTGTAATTTGATGCAAAATGAATAAAATACAAAGTATTAGTGTTATAAATGTACTTGCAGGATTTATGATATTGATGACCGTTAAAACGCGTCATCACAGTCCGTGAAAAGGGTCTATTGGCTGTTATAAAAAAGGAGAGGAGCTGCTACGGTGAGGAAAATACGTATTTGAACACTCTGCTATTTTGCAAGTTCTCCCACTTGGAAATCATGGAGGGGTCTGAAATTGTCATCGTAGGTGCATGTCCACTGTGAGAGACATAATCTAAAAAAAAAAAAAATCCAGATATCACAATATATGATTTGTTAACTATTTATTTGTATGATACAGCTGCAAATAAGTATTTGAACACCTGTCTGCTAGAATGATCACCTGATCAGCTAGAATTCTGACCCTCAAAGACCTGTTAGTCTGCCTTTAAAATGT
Organism: Romanogobio albipinnatus; assembly: GCA_023566225.1. Taxonomy (NCBI): domain Eukaryota; kingdom Metazoa; phylum Chordata; class Actinopteri; order Cypriniformes; family Gobionidae; genus Romanogobio; species Romanogobio albipinnatus. The sequence continues at coordinate 43,925,579 of CM042251.1, forward strand.
CCACCTCCACTCCATTTATTATCCTAAATTAGATGCACCTGTTTGAGGTCGTTAGCTGCATAAAGACACCTGTCCACCCCATACAATCAGTAAGAATCCAACTACTAACATGGCCAAGACCAAAGAACTGTCCAATGACACTAGAGACAAAATTGTACACCTCCACAAGGCTGGAAAGGGCTACGGGGAAATTGCCAAGCAGCTTGGTGAAAAAAGGTCCACTGTTGCAGCAATCATTAGAAAATGGAAGAAGCTAAACATGACTGTCAATCTCCCTCGGACTGGGGCTCCATGCAAGATCTCACCTCGTGGGGTCTCAATGATCCTAAGAAAGGTGAGAAATCAGCCCAGAACTACACGGGAGGAGCTGGTCAATGACCTGAAAAGAGCTGGGACCACCGTTTCCAAGGCTACTGTTGGTAATACACTAAGACGTCATGGTTTGAAATCATGCATGGCACGGAAGGTTCCCCTGCTTAAACCAGCACATGTCAAGGCCCGTCTTAAGTTTGCCAATGACCATTTGGATGATCCAGAGGAGTCATGGGGGAAAGTCATGTGGTCAGATGAGACCAAAATAGAACTTTTTGGTCATAATTCCACTAAACGTTTTTGGAGGAAGAAGAATGATGAGTACCATCCCAAGAACACCATCCCTACTGTGAAGCATGGGGGTGGTAGAATCATGCTTTGGGGGTGTTTTTCTGCACATGGGACAGGGCGACTGCATTGTATTAAGGAGAGGATGACCGGGGCCATGTATTGCGAGATTTTGGGGAACAACCTCCTACCCTCAGTTAGAGCATTGAAGATGGGTCGAGGCTGGGTCTTCCAACATGACAATGACCCGAAGCACACAGCCAGGATAACCAAGGAGTGGCTCTCCTCGGCTGAATGGATTAGAAAATGGTAAAACTCAACTGTTTAACTCTAGGGGAGTTGGAAAATTAGCCTTTTTTTTTTAAAGTGGAGTGTTCCTTTAAGAATCGCACCGGAAGTAGTAGGTCATCCGCCGACTTTATGCATACTGTTTTTCGAATAATATGCATTCTGACATACTACTCTGTTTATGTACTGTTTTTTCGCATACTATGTAGGAGGGAAGTATTCGATTTTGGATGCAGTGTCTAGAAACTTCCAGGCAAGTCTGTTTAAGCTGGTTGGAGCTAAACTCTGCAGGACGTGGGATTGGACCCCCCTGCTTTGTGTTTTTTGTTGACTATGATATTTGATACATCAGGCTTTTATGGCTCATAGGACAATATGGAGCTCATACTCAAGAAGAAAAAACACCTTAATTTTATCCAGGGGTTATTATAGGGTTAAAGTCTGTTTGATTATGGTCTTGCACATGGCCTGGATTTCGCTCTACATTCTGCAGCCTAATTACATAATTTAGGTGCCACGCTTTAGCCCTGGGCAGTGAATACTTTGTAGTGTTCTTCCGAGGGCTAACCCACAGTGGAGTGATTTGGAGTGGGGAGAGGGGCTATCTACATTGATTTAGGGTAGTGAATTCAGAATTTAGATAGATAATGGCCGGCTGGGTTTGAATAGGGGGCAAATAGGGAGGGCTAAATGGGTAGCCACCATTGATCCCACTCTTCAGTCCCAAGCCTATCTTTTGCTGGCAGGTGGCCACGTCAAGCATCTCTTCAAACAGATGCTGACATCACCTTCGTTTCGCCGGCAATGTTGCTGCAGCAACAACTGGCCATGAGTCATGACCTATGAGACCATTCACATCTTCTTTGAGAGGGGGTCTCAAGGTACAACACGTTACACATACAGTCCAAATCTCCCATTTTAAACTATTATGCTTGATGCTTTTAAAGGCACAGGGCTCTTTTGACTTTGGCCATAGCAGTGGCTTGACAATCACTCATTCTAGCATTGTGGTGCCGGCTGTTGCACCGAGGAGCATTAGCTATCGTTTTATTAAAGGAACACTCCACTTTTTTTTTTTAAATAGGCAAATTTTCCAACTCCTCTAGAGTTAAACAGTTGAGTTTTACCATTTTCTAATCCATTCAGCCGATCTACGGATCTGGCGGTAGCACTTTTAGCATAGCTTAGCATAGATCATTGAATCTGATTAGACCGTTAGCATCTTGCTCAAAAATGACCAAAGAGTTTTGATATTTTTCCTATTTAAAACTGGACTCTTCTGTAGTTACATCGTGTACTAAGACCGACGGAAAATTAAAAGTTGTGATTTTCTAGGCCGATAAGGTTAGGAACTATACTCTCATTCCTGCGTAATAATCAAGGAACTTTGCTGCTGTACCATGGGTGCAGAGGCACAATGATATTACGCAGCGCCTGAAAATAGGCTAACTTCCATCAACATAACCAACGTGACAACCTGCTTGCACAGGGAGCATGCTGGGGACTATTTTCAGTTGCTGCGTAATATTGCACCCATGGTACGACAGCAAAGTTCCTTGATTATTACGCAGGAATGAGAGTGTAGTTCCTAGCCATATCGGCCAAGTAAATCGCAACTTTTCATTTTCCAATGGTCTTAGTACACGATGCAACTACAGAAGAGTCAAGTTTTAAATAGGAAAAATATCAAAACTCTTTGGTCATTTTTTTGAGCAAGATGCTAACGGTCTAATCAGATTCAATGATCTATGCTAAGCTATGCTAAAAGTGCTACCGCCAGAACCAGAGATCGGCTGAATGGATTTGAAAACAGTAAAATTGTTTAACTCTAGGGGAGTTGGAAAATTAGCCTATTTTAAAACAAAGTGGAGTGTTTCTTTAAGGGTAGACAATTCTAGTCACACAGTAAAAAAGTGTTGCATAATATTAACATGGTAGTGGTTTAAACTTTGCCCTAAAACAGAAAACATCTGAAAAAATGTCCTTCATAAGCATTGCTTCTTGTTTCTCATACCCTGCCCTTTACGACGTTTCTATCTATAGACTGGTGTTATAATTGCCATGCAGTCACTTTAGCCTATAATTTAACCTATAGCTGCACTTTTCATCAGGAGCCTCTCCACTATATCCATCTATCTATCTATCTATCTATCTATCTATCTATCTATCTATCTATCTATCTATCTATCTATCTATCTATCTATCTATCTATCTATCTATCTATCTATCTATCTATCTATCTATCTATCTATCTATCTATCTATCTATCTATCTATCTATCTATCTATCTATCTATCTATCTATCTATCTTCATGTTTTATAGATTTAACAAATACAAATTAAAAAGTATCTCAGTTTTGGACATTATGACATGGCATACGGTTTAACACACTGCATAAAGCATGAGTGTTGTTTTTTAGCATATATTTTAGCATAATATTAAGATTTTTTTATACTCAATATCTAGCCTATATAAACACTGAGGGGGAACAATAGAGAGTAAGACCCTGATGTCAGTTTTGCCCGTGTGATGATGTTGCTGGGAGGAGGGTGAGGGGGTGTAATTCACATCTTTGGGTTTCACTGAAAGAGGCCAGGAAAAGCTCAAATCTTTGTCCCTCCCCTTGTCCCTTCCCCCTCTCCGTTTGAAACGGGGCTTGTGCATTAAGTGTATTTTATTAGTCCAAGTGCGTGTGTACAGTCTCCTTGACTAAAGGAAATTGAACATTTCCCCTGCGCGAGATTTTTTCGGCAGCTTCATCACCCTATTATTCAGTCCCATGAATTAAGGTACCTCGATACTCCCTCCACGCTGGCCGGGTGTGAAGTGGACACGCCGGGGATGGACGTCTTTTCATTTGCATGTGTTTTGTCCACACCCCTTACGAGATAACGACAGGACCCAGCCTACAGCCTTTCCTTCAGAGGGAGAAAGTGACACGGCTCGCCGTGTGTGTGCAGTGAATTGAGGATACACAGTGCATAAATCGGGATATATTGTGTACGTTTTGCGCGAGAAACTTATAGGCTACTCGTGCCATCATCCATTGCGTTGAAAGTATCAGCGCGCGGATTGAAAGATTTGGATTTACACATCGATGATACCAACCCTGACAGACATGTATGTAGTTTCCTTCTTTATTAATTTATTTGAACGACGTTTATGTGATATACACGGACCTGTATTGAGTATATTCGGTGCTTATTTAAGCGTCACGTGTACTTAATAATCTTAAATGGAAATATACAATAGGTAGTAAAGTATAATGCCAACGCAAATCGAGTCTATGCCAATGTATCGTGAGCTACATGGCAAAACTGAGTGCATACGCCGTGTAAACTCTGATGTATTTGTAGTTTTTTGGGGTAATTTTGCAAATGGATGTGCAGGGCAGTGTGATAGACTTTCTCATAACATGGCACGGCGGACTGGGAGAGAGCCCAGATGACAAAGAAAGCTTTGTGTGACATATGTGTGTAAAAGATGTAACGTCGGATATAAATAGTCAGGAATTACATAGCGGAAAGACACCGTCAGGCACTTTGTGTTATTGCTTTGAAGCCTTTCTTTCACTCTGCACGTCCTTGCTCATAGCCACTCCGTTGCTTTAGAGAATATCCTATGAAGCTAATCCTGCACAATCTAATCCCTCTGATTCTTTTTCCCTTTATACATGTTAGGGAATGCTGGCCCTAATAACCTATTTTTGTTACTTTGGAGTGTATGTTTCTCTTTTCCTTGGTTTATTGATGCTTGTAAACAACTTTGTGCAATGAAAACTGACACATTTAGTTTGTTGTGGAATATGAGATGTGCACCATGATGTGTGCTGTCAGTTCTTCACGTGAGTGAAGGATTTATGAGCCCACTGAGACCATTTTAGATAGTCTTTAGATAGCCTAAAACGGTGGTTCTCAACCTTCCTGTCTTCAAGACCCCTCAATGTCCATGAATATATTAAAAACTTTAGTCTACAGTATTTCCTCTGGCATGTCTGCTGCATTTAAAGGCACAATTTAAATATCCGAAAACCACTAGAACAGTGTTATATATTTTGTTGACTTGTGTACTTATATTATCCCACATTTTTCCAAGAATGTTTAAATCCAGAGAAATAAGTGATTTTAACCAGGACACGTGGCCGTGCGTCACCTATCAATGACATCATACTAGTGTTACCCTCGATTTCAGGTTTTATTTTGTGGAAACCATGGAAACACCAAAGACACTTATGTGTTTTATTAGACATGTGAGCAACTGTTTGGATACATTCATCGACAGAAAACAAATTATATAACTCAAAACATTTAGCCTTATTGTTTAAATCTCGTTTGCTTGATTTAACGTGAGTACCGTGTTTTACCATGACTGATATCGATAGCTGCAGTGTGCAACAAGTGTCTCATTGTAGCGTAGAGCAAACACACTCAAATAATGATATTATAAAACAGCTCTGTTACCCCACAAACGCATGACCGGAAAAAGCGGAAGTGCTTGTCTGCAGTATAATAAAAGCCCTGTGAAATCCAGGCATCATCAAGCTATGCCTTTGTTTTAAATAAGGGACCTCTAGAGGTGAAAAATTACATATTGTGGCTTTAAGTTTAAAATATCTATATTTTAAAGTAGGAAATAAAGTAGGCACAATTTGTCAAATATTTAATTGGCTTTATGCACAGCTGCACTACTTCCTGAACTTCAGCCAGCTCCTTTGTGTCCTGTCTGCCATTATTGGACAAACTGATTAATTCAGGTGTGCCTGACCTCTGTAGTCACAACAACAATAATCAGACACACCTGGATTAATCAGTTTATCCAATAATGGCAGACAGGAAACAAAGGAGCTGGCTGAAGTTTAGGAAGTAGTGCAGCTGTGCATAAAGCCAATTGTGCAGGCTTATTGCCCCTATTTTAAAATTTAGATGACTTTAGATAAGTTATTTTTAAAAAAACTAATGATTTAATAACAATTAAGTGTAACCTCAAAATGAATATCCATTTCTCATACTGTACATTCTAATTATGCATTAATTCATTTGTAGCATTTAAAATGATTCATTTGAGTATTTTAAATGAAATCTTAAAGGGATAGTTCACCCAAAAATGAAAATTCTGTCATCATTTACTCACCCTCACGTTGTTCCAAACCTGTATGAGTTTCTTTGTTCTGCTGAACACAAAATAAGATATTTTGAAGAATGTTTGTAACAAAGCAGATAGAGCAACCATTGACTACCATAGTAGGTGGACAAATAATATGGTAGTCAATGGTTGTTCTCTCTGTAGCAAACATTCTTCAAAATATATTTTGTGTTCAGCAGAACAAAGAAACTCATACAGTTTTGGAACAAATTAGACATTTATCAGTTATCATTCACAGCATAAAAAAATAGTATTGACATTTCAGTATTGGACAAAATCCTAATATCTGTGCATCCATCATTTTAAGTCATCAGTGCCCCACTTGGAGGTTTGTTTAGGTCCCCCAATGGACTTCTGCCTTTGCCTGTCCTATAACTTTATATAAGCATCCTAGTATCTGCTCCACATGTCATGGAAAAACGGAATAGGCTAAATGTCTTCGTTCCTTTGACGTGGCTGTGTCTTGACTTCCAGTTCTTTGTGCGCTGTGCTATTTATGAACTTGCACGTGAGATTTGCTGCAAATCTTGTGACTCTCTTAACCGTTAGGCTATGTTGCTATACTAGCAGCCGTACTCTCTGTGAAGAGTGTGGGAACACTTCTTTTTTGGAAAACTCAAAGCCTTGTGGGCAGCACCACGGGCCACACAATCTGTCCTTTGTGCAGACCTGGACCGACATGAAGGGGCCTAATTTAGCTAATGATTTGATCAAGAACAGCCATGAATGTGATAAAGCAAAAGTGTGCTGCTTGTCGTACTGTTTGTTTATTTTAATGAGGAATACAGTCCTTAAAGTATGTAAATCAACTTGAATGTTATATTTAGAATGGGCTAGTGCATATTTTCTTTTTTTCTAGTTGAATATTTGCTTAGATAGTCTATTTTGCCTTTGTTTGCATTGTCTTCTCTAAGTCACATCATATAAGCTCATTCAAACAGTGTGTGAGATGTGTACTGTAATTCCAAGTCTTTATTGAGCTACATATTTACATGATACAACCCAACAGAATTCTCTCTTTACCAACACAGAACACAGAGGCACATGCAGTTTTTCCCTTCGCTTTCTCTCTATAAACTCTCTCCCGCTTATTTCTTTTTCATTCCGTTTCCTCACAAAGACATGCACATCCTCCCCCCAGAGGAAAGACTGTCTGTCCTGGCTGACCATTCTGAAAATAGACACGCCTTGAGGAAGGACCAGTTGACTGTTTAAAAAAAAAAAACCCTCTACAGTTCCTATCACGCTTCTGGCTTGAAATGAAATCTGCATTACCTTACTTACTCTTTAGTGATTTGGAATTGGGAGCGCACAAATTGTGGGATTCTGTTTCTCAGAAATGGAGGTAGGTTTGCTGCCAGCATCTATTTAGCCTTTTATCTTCTACAATGCTTTCTCTTCCTCCTTGGGAAAGCAGATAGTGCATTAGTTTTTCTTCCTGTCGGTCAGACAACCACTTGTTTCAGAGGAAGCCAGCGCGTCTTGAAATGAGTGTCTGGATTTTTGTGGGAGGTTACCAATGATTCGTCCAGTCTTCTGCACCTGCATGCATGTTATTCACTGGTAATGTGGAGGCTGCTTTGAGGTTTCGATGCTCTTCTTGCAGAACAAAAAACTTAATTCCTAGCCAGTTCAAATGGAGTGGTTACTTTAAGCACATAAGACTAATAATGCACCTTGTCCTTCTTTTTTTAGACACGGCACATGCACGCAAGGCCTCCTACTGTAGTTTGTGTGGAATGTTATTATCAATGGTTAATTTGTTTGATTGCAGTGTGTGCCTGCACAGTGGGTGGTGTTCATTTTTACACAACACTTTTTTTTTCCAACTCACCCCTGCTCAGAGCAGTGACTCGGTCCAGTGAATGTTTCAGGCAATATACTCGCAGGGCTCCAGACAAAAAATGACAACGTTTAAGTGCCAATTACTTTTTTATAGTCATTGACAATCACTCAATAAAGGTGGCTGTTCAGAAATGCTTCAGTTCACAGAATTCATAGCTTATTACTTCAGCTTCTAACAACAACTGCTATGTGCTGTGATGATGCAGACTATGGCGATTTAAGTTATATAAACTAGTTTTTCTAGTTGTATTTAGTAAATTATTTCTGATTTAACCGCTGATACCCAACCGAGGCTCATTGGAAAAACGTGGCTGTGTAAGGATTTTTGCAAAATTTTTGCTTCTTGCATGTTTCTTGATGCTTTCAAAGTGAAATGTCCAGTGACTGGTGCTAAAAGGTGATGAACATTAATCTGGCAACGTTTTATTACGTTGGTTGTTGTTATACATACCACAGCAGTTCGGAAATAAAATGTCCAGTGGCGCTAAAAGGATAATGCTCTATTGCGTTTGAAAATTACTTGCCATCTACACGTAAACCCGAATAAGTTGGCAAAACTCAAAGAAAGGAAATTTAAAGGTTAAGTAAGCAGAACTTTCAGGGTTTGTCTTATTTGAATTGCTCTGAACTTGAAATATTTGAGTAAGCTAATTCATACATTTCACTTAAAAATAGCATGTAAACTCACATTTTTAGTAGTGTAAACTTCAATAAATACCACCTTGTTTATTGGTTACACAGTGCTTTGGTAGCATAATAGCATTAGCATAGCACTTGCTGAATGAGGACAGCAATGTAATACATTTAACCTATATCTGTTCTCAAACTAAGCTCATGCTCCACTCCTCACCATGATGGTAACCCTACAAAAAAAACAACATAACAGAAACTCTTCTAAACTAACTTAACAAAACATTAAACACTACTAAATCGCCACTTAACGTTAATCTTGCACAAAAAAAATATAACACTTAATTTTGGCATTTACTGACCCTTTTGAGTGTCATGGCAAAGCATGCTGGGAAATAGAAATCCCAACCCAGTTTTGGTTAAATTGAAGTTAGTCTAAATGAAAAGAAACCAGTTCATAAAACTCAAAACAATGAAACAATTCTGATTACTTAAAATGTGTCAGTTTTGAGAACTCAAAAGAAAAAGAAAGTTATATTTGTTTAATTTGAGTTGGCTTTACTCAAACCAATTAATTATTTTGAGTGTTTGGGTTTACAGTGCACTAAACCTAACCAGCAGTGTTGACCGTAACCACATTTAGAGTGTAGACATTGAGGGAGACAAGTCTACCCGAACAATTAGAAATGGCCAAATTGTCCCCCCAAAAAACAACAATATTTGATATTCTTGATGCTGCTCTGCTGTACTCCATTCAACACTGCTCTGTTTGTTGCTAGGATGACAAAAGTAAAATGTTACATTTTTAGGTTGGTCTGCCTCAGCGGTCTAACAGCGCTCGTCATTATCAGAATGAGTGAGATGGCCAATCAAATCCAAGAAGGCGGGGCTTACTGTTGACACTTTAGTTATAGCAGTGAAAGAGTGCGTTGTAAGATGCAAGTAGCTAAAAAACATTTAATATTTGACAACTTTTTTACAATCAGCAACCAACAGTAATATCAAGTGATGCAAACTACTTTTCTTTTTATGCAATTTCACCATTTTGAATTGAAAATATGACATTATTTATGTAAATCATAACTGAATTTGATATGACGAAACGTTTTGCACTTTTATATATTAGGCAGATGAAAATAAGAGTGAATGTGTGCATATTTAAAAAATATATTATTTGCAAATAGTTTACTTCATAAGTACAATAGAAGTGGAACTTTTCCATTTCTTTTTTTTCATTTCTTTAAATCCCTTTTAATCCTTTAATGATTTAATTCCTTTTTAATAAACCAATAAGACCAACCCCCCCCCCCCCACCCCCACCCCCCCATTGGGTTTAACAAAAGCAAACATGCACATTTTGGCTAGCTTTCACCTCTTATATTGGTACTTGCATGCGTTTTCATTGTTGTCTTGTGAGGAAATAATTCTTTATTAATTGATAATTTGTTCATATCAGCTGAAAATTGTATATTGTAATTGTATATTTGTACGTTTTTGGAGTTTTTTGCCAAAAATAGCTGAGGAATGTTTTGAGCCTAGCCTAAGTTGTTAATATCATTCTGTCATAAAAATGATTCACAGCTCAGTGTGAGAGTCAGTAATGAACTCAATAATGTGTCTGAATAGTTCAGCTGAACACTGAGTTTGAGACTTCATGAATCTTTGTGACTGATAATTGAACCAGTGCTTGATATTAATTTTCTGGCTAATCATCACAGGCCACGCTGTTTGTTATACTATAACAAGATGATAAAACGACATATGGGCAGTTTTCCTGAGTTTGGAGATTACGCTTTGAATTAGTAGCACATTTTTATTTTTTTTGTCACACTTGCGATCATTGTTTTCTGGAGGTCTGACTCATCAAAAATGTTTTTGTAGGATTTTTAGGCACTGTAACTCAGTTTGCTCTGTTTCAGAAGACAGCCCACATCTCTGCCTCTGGCTGTGTGACTGCGGGAAACTCCAGCATAGTTGTCAGTCCTATCTCTTGGATAAACAGGAAGCTGCTAAAACTACAGCGCTGTTCAGTGGGGACGATGTCTATGAAGTATGACAGCATTGTGAAAGCCTAGCGCTAAAGTTAACTGAATGCACATTAACCCTCATGTGTTTGGAAACAAAGTGCTGTCACACACTGTTGTACATAGTTGAAGATATTTCTTCATTTCTCAAAGAGAGATATTTTTTTTGTTTTGTGAAACAATAGGCTACTGGAGAAGTAATAAGTAACTTGTGCATATAACTTTGCAGTGTCGTGCAGTTACTTACCACGCAGTACTGCATATCTTCAAGCCAAGAGAAGTTTTTCAGGATGGTTTAGTCATTAAATCCTCATTTAACTTTTCTTTCTCTCATTACCTCGTTCCAGAGCTCCCACCCATGATCCGTCTGTGCAGCAACCTTCCTTAGCCCAGCTCTTTTCCCCACGTGTGGATTGGCTGACTACCCACACCCGCAATACGATTCTGTTTTCTGACTGAGTAGAGAAATGAATTCCTAGTGTCCCTAATGATTGTGGGGGTGTTTGTGATGATATCATATCATTGTGAAGAAGAGACAAACATAAGTCTTCAAAACTTCACTGCCTCACAATATTATAAGTAGGGCTGGGTCATGATATTGTTGTAGAGGATTTACTCTTTGCCCATTTATGTGCCCAAGAGTGTGCCTTCATACTATATTCACAACCCTTGCTTTTTCGTGACTCTTGAAAATGAGAGGATTTATAACTTTAGTCACTAAAAGGGTAATTGAGTTTGCAAACTCAATTCATCTGGTGTGAGTCAGTTCACACTGTGTCAATGAATCGATTCAATAGTGATTTTCTTTTTTTTGTAGTCCATTACTGTTTTAGTTAATACTACCATTCAAAAGTGTGTGTTCATCACATGTTTGGTACGTTTGCTCTGTTACACCATGTCTACACCGGACACAACCGTTGTCTCTCGCGTCGCAACAGCTAAAGGCTGTCTATACTGGATGCGAAAGCATCCGTTACAAAGCATTTGTCCTTCGTGTCAGTACATCATAATTTGAATGAGACATCAGTTTACTGTTGGAGATTTGGAGCTTGCGTCGTGCCATATCCAGTGTAGACAACATCATTGGTTATAATGGGTTCTATTGTCTTTTGTTGCGTTGCACCGCTCACGTCCGGTGTAAACACGTGTTAGTTTGGTTCATTTGAATAAGTATGAACGCTGCCATCCGAACCCTGGTGCACACCAAGCAAGTGGACCGAGACAGCTGAAAAGATGGACTCTTCCCAACGAACTCTGGTGTGGTTTAAATGAAATATGTACACAACACGGACCAAAGACATGTAAACTAACCAAAAATGGGGCATGATGTCACAAGATGCGACCCTTAAAAGGACAGAATGCTCAAGCACCAAACAAGTGGACCGAGACAACTGAAAAGCTGTTTTTACATTTACATTTTTGCATTTGGCAGACGCTTTTATCCAAAGCGACTTACAGTGCTCTTATTACAGGGACAATCCCCCCTGGAGTAAAGTGCCTTGCTCAAGGACACACTGGTGGTGACCGCTGGGATCGAACCAGCAACCTTCTGCGTGTCAGTTCCATGGTTTAACCCACTGGACCACCATCTCACGTTTTTTTCTCGTCATAGTCGCGATGTTGCCCATCACAATTCGGTACAGGCGTCAGAACCGCGTCTCATCGCAGCAGATCTTCATTTATGTGTGTGACAGAGGGATTCCTGTTTTGAGTCCTTTACACATTTTATAAACCCAGCACACATCATTGTTTTGGATGTTCATTAAGTTTCGTCACAAAATATATGTTAAATAAACCGACCAATCAAGTTGCGATCATGTCTCTATGCTTTTAGGTTCGGTGTTAAAATGCCAATGTGAACACTTTGGTCGAGACCAAGCGAACCGAACTACAAGTGTGAACACACCCATATGCGCACCAAGGCTGCATTTATTAGATTAAAATAAATTAAAAACAGTGATATTGTGAAATATTATTACAATTAAAATTGTAAAACAAAACAAGCTGTTTTGTTTTTGAATATATAAAATTATTCCTGTGATGGCAAAGCTGAATTTTCATTGTCATTACTCGTCTTCAGTGTCACGTGATCCTTCAGAAATCATTCTAGTATGAAACATTTCTTATTATTGTCAATGTTGAAAACAGTTGTGCTGCTTAATATTTTTGTGGAAACCATGATACATTTTTCCCGGGTTCTTTGTCAGGATCAATAGAAAGTACATTTTTAAGTTTGTAACATTATAAATGTATTTACTGACAGGTTTAATCTATTTAATGCATCCAAGCGCAATGGAAAATTCTGAAAATGTTTTACTTAACTTTTGAAAATGTAGTGTATGTATTTAGGTAAATATTAAACATTTTAAGACATTTTTGAGCAAATATACTGAATAGTCAGGCTTAAATTGAGAGAGAATGTGTAGCTATATATTTGTAGCTAAAACAAATGTCTCAGTAACAATGCCAAATATGCTGAAGACATAGTTGTTCCTGATTCCAAGAAAAATAATTTTCAGGTGAGTTAAAATTCTTGTTTGCTAAAGATAAAGTTCTTGACTAAGTCACCTGTTATTTTTGGCTTCCTTTCACACTCATCAAATGGGAGTAAACACACCTGAGAGTGTGCGGTGAGTTGTTACACAATGCTGGAATGTCGAGCAATGTCTGGATTTTTCTCAATATGAGCATGCGGTGCCATTCTTGTAGTACCTGCAGCAAAGCCTAATCTTGGCGTGCTGAGTATGACCCAGCATGACCATGTGTTTAAACTGATTGTCATTATAAGGTTGCCATGGCAATGTGTCATTGAACAACTTCCACAACATGCATCATGGCTCTGTGTATTTAAAAAATGTATAGTCGAGTTGTATTTGGCCTAGCATACTGTGTAATTCCTAGGTAGGCTGTGTATTATAGTACTCTGTGTATTTCTGGAGTGTATCATTACGCAGAGAGAGAGAGAGAGAGAGAAGACTGTTATTACTGAGTCAGTACAGGGGAGACGAGCATCTGGACTGGGTGACTCACTCTCTCCCCAAGGCGCGTTCACACGCACGGGACTCGCAAACTGTGACGCAGGATACCTGAAAGTTTTCAAGATCAGTATAACCTTCATGTGCTCGCTCAAGACAAACATTGGACAGTAGTGCATGGGTTTTTGGGTTATATATTTGCTATTATATATTTACATTTGCAGGGATGTTTTTTGACAGTGCAAAGTACTTTATATAGGACAGGAGCAGTTCATATACAGTGTTTTTGTTCAATGGCAAGTCAGTCTTTTACAATCATAAAATACTCAAAAACATTCAGTAAATGTTTTAGGCTGTGACATAGGCCGTAAAAAAATATGGACGACACGACTTCATTGGCTTCCGCTGACGAGAGTTGAAGCCTCCAAAGGCCCGCACACGGCGCTGACATCTTGCGCAGATTTGGGAGTCTGCGCAGTAGTGATCTTGGGACCGGAGTCTGCGCGGTAGAGAGCAGGAAGTAGACGCGCAATATCAAAAGCCCGCCCACACTCTCAAAGATGCAGAACAATTTATTATGATGGTGTGAAATAAACAGTTATGGAAATGTAGAAATTAAAGCTAAAGCTCCAATCTCCTCCCAAAAATCCCGAAAAAGTCAGTCGGTGCCTCAGTGACAACTTCACTCAGAGAAGCCGTCAATCTCAGCTGTCAATCATGACGTCACCCCCCTGTTTTTATATCATCAAATAACTAACTAAAACTAAACTCATTTTAAAAAACGAACACAGTTAACATCGTGATAACTGCCTAAAAAGACAGAAACCATATTTAGGACAATTGAATTGTATAGTTTGTCTCGCGTCCATTAGAATCCACGAAGGGGTGGCCGTTATGAGCTATTCTGGGACCAACCACCGGGGGGGGGGGGGGCGATTGAGGCGCGGAGGCTTCAGTTTCTGAGAGGAGTGCTGCAGGCTTGGGCTGTGATAGGAGCAGCAACAGCAGCCAATGGGAATCTGTGGGAAGAAAACTGGTATCAGTAGCCAGTTCATTACATGACAGTCTTATTATATATTCATGTTCAAAAACAGCTTTACCTTGTGTCATCTTGCCTGTCAATCATTAAAGTTTCAACCCATCAAATGCATAGCGCGACCACAGCTGCGAAGCTAATGTAGTCAGTAGAGCACACGGCAGTAGGGGTGAGACAAAATATCGATAGGGCAATATAATCGTTGTCCTCCATGCGATGTGACAATCATTCATTTTAATTAATTAAATAAGCTGCTCTAACTAGATTTCCCAGCTCCCAGCGTCACTACTTTATGGCACCTTGAGGTGGCGCTCAACACATGAATGAGGGGAAACGTGAACATAAGTTAACTAGCCTAAGAAAAATGTGATTTTAACGGGATGTCAGGAAAGCCTGCACTTAACCTTTTCCCAGGCATTTTGTCTTCACAGTTAGACCGATATCGTAATGTTTAATTATAGGATTATCTAACAATATATTGATTATTGCAGAATTGGTGTATCATGATATTATAGTAATGAGGTACCCGGTAATTCCCACCCCTACATGGCAGCCCTGGACACGCGTTTGTTTAGGGGAACGTGAAACTTATATGGTGTTTACTTTGAGTGTAGATCCGGCGTACGCTGCGTTTGTAAAAGGCTAGCATTCCAAGCAGACATTAGCTGCGAAGTTCATGTAAACAAAAAAGGTTAAATGCGAGACCGCAGATGTTTTCCTATTTGTACAGTAATAATTTGATGGGCATCAATGTAATACAAACCATAATTTCATTCAGGAAGTTTTCTCTCAGAACAGAACACATGACTGTTGACAAATGTATCCAATTTTAACCGGTTTGACTACCCAACATTGGGTTACAGTAACCCAGTGCTGGCTAGGTATGGGAGGGGGTTCATCATTTGTATTGACAGTAAAAATGAAGACTGGGGGTCAACTGAATATATTTTTTTAATTGCTGATGCTGATTTAAAGACAGCAGAGTGGCAATGGCCAATAAACTAAAATACAAAAACTGTAAAAAACAAAACAAAAAGATATACACAGTACCGCTTTTAAAGTTTGGAAACATTGAGGTTTTCTAATGATTTTGAAAGTAGTCTCTTAATCTCACCATGGCTGCATGTATTTGATCAAGAATACAGTAAAACAGTAATACTGTCAAATATTATTACAATTTAAATGTAATGTAATATATTTTAAAATGTAATTTATTTCTGCGATGGCAAAGCTGAATTTTTAGCAGCAATTACTCCAGTCTTCATTGTCATGTGATCTTTCAGAAATATATATATATATATATATATATTATTATTATTATTTTTTTATTTTTTTATAAAGTCATAGTTTTTGTTTATTTTATTGACCATCCATTGCCCCTCTGCTATCTTTATATCAGCATCAGTCATTGAAAAATAATATCAGTTGACCCCTAGTCTCTGACAGCGAGTTAATCCTAGGCGTTTCAGTACCACTAAGAACATTGTTCTCTTTCCAACACCGTTGTGGGTGTTTATGACGGCCATGCAGCTGGAGTGGATCATGGTGCTAAGTATCATTTAGAATGTCTGCTGTTTTTATCTTACTTCTTTCCAAGATCACCACCACTACCTGTGTGAGATTCAGTCTGCTTTCTAGTTTGTTAGGTGTGTATGGTTTGATCCTCTTGACTTGTTCAAAGAGCTGTCTGTTGTGACAGATCACTTATACTTTGCCAGTCTGCTCTGTTAATCAGCTTACACCATCCAGTCTCAGAGAAAGATGTTTGGTCTGCCACAAACACACAGTACAAACCTAATGCCCCACACACACTGCTCTCTGAGCCGGTGACCGTCTTTACCTTAAAGTCACAATGACTCCTCGAATGTCTGTGATTAGCTTGCCACCGATGATGTATTTTGTACCAAAGGCCACAAACACTGTCAAAACTCCCTCAGGCCCGCATAAATGCTGACGAACAGGTGCACGATTTCTGTGAATGTGTTGAGACTGAAATTCCATGCAATTCTTCCGTGCAGGTGTCAAATTGTCCATTTCCGTTAGTCTGAATTCTTTTGCCTCTGATTATAGTCACAAAAGCGTTGCTTTAAAGGTATAGTTCACCAAAAAATGAAAAACTTTTTAGCATCATTTACTCACCCTAATGTCATTTGGAACCTGTATGTCTTTCTGCAGAAGATATTTTGAAGAATGCTTCAACCTTTATGTCAATGGGGTCCATAACAACACTGCACCCTATTGACTTTCACTGTATGGTAAAAAAAAAAGACTTTAATCTCTTTAAGAATATTCTGAATCAGCGCCTTGTGACCTGGGACAAGTGTTCTTCCTGTAAACAAAAGGAACTGCTCATGGAACAGTCTGAGATTGATGAGTGAATTATTATAGCCTCAGTTAGCTTCAGGCTAATTGAGGCTATAATAAATCACTCATCAATCTCAGACTGTACCATGAGCAGTTCCTTTTGCCTCTTGACACGTCAAATTTTCAGAGCTATAGGTCATTAGTTTCAGCATTTATTTCATTGTTCAAGTGCGTTTTTTGATGACATAAAACATGAATCAGTTTTGTTGCTACACAGATCCTAATATGGTAGGAAAAAGCTGTACAGAGTTGCTGTGAAACTCACAGCGAGCTGGAGTGTCTTCATGCATAATAATCCTGCTTGATGTACTCCCAGTGGTGCCGGCAGATCTCAGAAATCCTGCTGGACTCCTGATTAATATGTGTGTGTGTGTGTGTGTGTGTATTCAGTAAACTCCACATTCTTGTACTGCTGTGTTATAGTGCTAGGTATTGTATTGGAGCTATTCTGATTTGCTTTACAAACAATGTTTGAGTTTCAGTTATTAATACGACAACTGTGATTTCATGTTCTGATTCAGATGGGCTTGAGAATTGCTTTTATTAAAATGGGGGTGTTTGTCTGGATGTGTGTTAGTGCTCTGGATGCGAGCACAATGAATTAAAAATGTAAAAAATTACAAAGCACATTTGTGCAACACATGAAATAAGACCAAGTCTTTAGACCATGTCCTAACCAGACGCGATGGGATAAGATTCCAGAAAGAAGTGATATGTCTGCCCGCACCAGATGTGACACGACTATGAGGTGTGACAAAATCACAATAAAAAATTACAGCCAATCAGAAAAGTGCAGGACTAGGGCTGGGCAATATGGCTGAAAACTGTATCATGATATAAGTGTTTCATATCGGTCGATATAGATATTGATATGTTTTATGACCCATTTAAAATAAGGACCAGGAGAAAAATATTTTACATTTAGTCATTTTTATTTTAAACTTAACCTTCCTCTGATTATAATCTCCTCAGTTATAAAAGCAGAAATGTCAACACAACCATGGAAAACACTCAAATAGGTAAAATATAAACACGTCTAAAATCACAATGAACACTTAATTATCTCTTAACATTAAGGTGCAGTGCCTCCGTTATTTGTTTGTAACGGTTACTGCTTAGGATGCTTTGTCATAAGGCACTGATGCAGAGTAACATTACCTCTTTATTACCATTACCTCCATGTAGTTTCAAAGGCTGAATACGAAATCGCCCCCTATGCCCTTAAATAGGACATTATTTGTGGTGTCCGAAACCATAGTGGACGTTATTGATTGCACTCATTCTATCCCACTTTGCACCGCAATAACGAGTGTACAGCCGATGTACACACAGCGCCTGTCCGAATTCGCTCACTTGTTTTCATTCACTTCTTCAAGTGAACTGTATCAGAGGACTAAAGTAGGGAATAGTGATTGAGGGTTTAGGGGGCGATTTCAGATTCAGCCAAAGTCAAGAATAGCACAAACGAACGAGGCGCGCGCGTTGTCAGCAGAGGCTCTTGGTGGGGACGACGGTCAGACTTATAAAATCCAAAAAACTGCCATACTGGCGAGCTGACTTTTTTCCCTGTTTTATCAACAATTTCCTCGCTAGCTACGGCACTCATTTTCCACTTATCACTCCACGCCGGTTCTGATTAGTGAAGAATGAATCCAACACGATACAATGATATGGCGCAGTTACCTGATTGGCTGTTAGCCTGTCACTCCCTACGTTGCTTGGTTACTACAGAGTGAGTGCCTTTGTTCATGCAACCAAACTTGCTTCGCAACCTCTGGTTTCTTCCGATGAAGAAAAAAAAATGATTGAACGTTTTATCGAATGCATTTTTAATTGATATCAATTACGTGTCTATCA
This sequence comes from Romanogobio albipinnatus, assembly GCA_023566225.1. Taxonomy (NCBI): domain Eukaryota; kingdom Metazoa; phylum Chordata; class Actinopteri; order Cypriniformes; family Gobionidae; genus Romanogobio; species Romanogobio albipinnatus. The sequence goes on from CM042251.1 coordinate 43,944,341, forward strand.
CGATACATATCGTTATCGTTTTTTGGTCCGAATAGCATTTTTTGAGCTTCGAAGCTTCAGTAGTAATCACCATTGAATATTCGAAGCTTCGAAGGGAGGGGGCTGAACATATTCTTCTCTCTAATAAAGGCAGGAATCTCGAGAAGTGGCGCGCCTCACGCGGGCGGGGCTTATATGCGCCGAGAACGGACACTCCACTAGTGATACAAAACACACAGGTCTGTTACATCCCAGTAACAAGCTCCTATATTTTGCAGTAGATTCATTTAGATTGTTAATAATGGGTAATGTTAGGCATGCTGCGATAGTTGGTGTTACCGGTGTTCAGGCATAACACTGGTTTACATCACTTGCCCACCGTGGCACCACGCCCATCGTCGTTTTAATATTTTATAGTAGTAAAAAATCATTTAGTTCAGTTAGAGAATTAAAAACTGAACATGCAGCGTGAGCCAAACGAGAGTGAGGAGCTGAATTACAAGATGATCGCGGAAGGTTTCAAAGCGAAATGTAAAAGCGCCTATTTAAGGGAGTTTGTCAATGTACTGTTTTGTTTTTGTGTTTTTCATTTATTAATAATAGGCTAATGAACCCACCATTCAAGCAACCAGCAGCCGAATTGGCACTAATAATCACCATCACATCCCTAACGGGTAAAAAGCCTAATACATTTTGATTCTATTATTCCATTTTCCCCAATGTCAAACCAACGCAGCTTAACCCAAAATGCAAGCTCAGGCATGCGCTTCTTCCATATAAGCTTGTGTAGTTGTGCGCTCTAGACAGAGAATACTCCGTTATAGCCTTGCAGGGAACACTTGGGCTAAGTAGAAGCAAATATATTTATTAAGTATAACTAGGTTGGATTCCTATTCAACTGTTGGCTAGGCTACACTCTAAAAAAAAGGTTCTATAGGGGAACCTTTTTAAGTGCTGTATAGCACCAATTTTGGTGCTTCAGTGGTTCTTCAGCGGTTCTTTTACTAAGGTGCTATATAGCACCGCTACCATATATAGAACATGTTAAGATATGGTGCTATATAGCACCAAAAGTGGTTCTTCTATGATTACGATAAAGAACCACTTTTAGTGCCATATAGAACCTTTTTTTAGAGTGTATAAGATAATTGTAAAAAAAGAGTATTGGATTTTGCCAGATTTTATAGTATAAACATGTTCATTTCAAGCGCTAATGAGAACTGTTTCGAGGGGGATGCCAGGTGTGTGGAAGGGAGAATCCCCCCAGAATATTCAAATCCCAAATTTGAAAATCGAATACCAACCCTCCGCCCTAATAATTACATAATCAAATTCATAAATATTACACCATTTTAACATTTTAAAAAAACATACTGAGTGACTGAAACAATCTTTGTCATAGAATACACATTGTTTGTTCACATTCTTGTTTTGCTTAATTTATTTTAAAGGTCTGAGGTGAATTATCCATTGTCACTTTTAAGTATGGCTAAAAAAGGTCACGCAAAATGCTATTCAAACTTACATTAGACGCTTATAACATAGGTAAAGCTTATATACCTGATATTATCATTAGCATACTTTGCATGTGCGCAACATCACAGAAATAGAAACTTTTCTAAAATGGAATCGTCACTTATTTCTGTCGTGGCTGGTTAGGACACGTGTTAAAGTGACATCCTCAAACAGTAAAGGTTTATTCACACAGAAGAATAAACATCCTCTCTTCAGTTAAGTGAAGAGCTTTAGACTGGACCAGACCACAAATCCAACTGATATGTCTCTGAAGGGTTTGAACAAACAGGAAGTGAAGGTTTTCTTGTCTGATCCTCTTTCCCTCTCCAGTGGTCCTCTCAAAGCCTGTGGCTTTAAGAAGATTCCTTAATTTGTTTATGAAACGAGACCGGGAAGGACCCCACCCCCCACCACCACCTCTTTTTTCCTTTTAAGATGTTTTTTTTTTTGTCTACACCCACACTCCCACATATGGGTCATAATCTATTTTAAACCATGATATCTTTGGAGAAGTTCAGAGACTTGAAGACCTCTCTCATATCCCATTACACTCAGATTACAGCTCATAATGGGACAGGACATACATGTTAAGTTAGTCTACATAAATATATGTGGTCATTAAATAGTTAATAGAGCGTTTTCTTTACTGAAATCATGAGGGCACATGCCATGCAGAAAAAACTGTCATATTTGAAATATCTGCCCCCAAATGGTTTTGGATGGATCCTGCAGGTGCATTATTGCAATGCCAATGCGCATGAAATTTGTTTTAGAATTTCCACTGAGGTCTTGAGCAACTAAAATTCTATAATTCGTCTGGGTTGTTGACCGTACATGTCAAATGTGATATTCTAGACTTAATAAAGTATGATTTCAAGCTGAATTTTTTTTTTTATTCTTTGTATGACTTCATATGAATTGAGTGACTTTGACATGGAATATTTAAAAATATATATTCTACATTTGAACCTAATATACAGTATAGGATATATTATGTGTGTATTAATGAAATAAATCATTAAACCTGAACTATAAATATATTGTATAACTATATTAAAAAAGTATTACATTTTTATTTTTTAGGGTATAATGTATTTTTACATTTATATTTAAAATAAGATTTATTTTTTTAAATAAAAGTTTGTGTTCATGCGATTTGTCGACAAACCATCGATAATCAAGATATTTTCCTTGTGGTGCATTGCAGTTTTTATAACCAGTAATATTTCCAGCCTCGACCCATCTTCAATGCTCTCACTGAGGGAAGAAGGTTGTTCCCCAAAATCTCGCAATACATGGCCCCGGTCATCCTCTCCTTAATACAGTGTAGTCGCCCTGTCCCATGTGCAAAAACACCCCCAAAGCATGATGCTACCACCCCCATGCTTCACAGTAGGGATGGTGTACTTGGGATGGTACTCATCATTCTTCTTCCTCCAAACACGTTTAGTGGATTTATGACCAAAAAGTTCTATTTTGGTCTCATCTGACCACATGACTTTCTCCCATGACTCCTCTGGATCATCCAAATGGTCATTGGCAAACTTAAGACGGGCCTTGACATGTGCTGGTTTAAGCAGGGGAACCTTCCGTGCCATGCATGATTTCAAACCATGACGTCTAGGGCTGTCAACGAATATTCTAAATTCGAATATATATTCGAATAGTTTTTAAAAAACGAATTTCGAAGGGGAAAATTAATATTCGAATTTTAGAAAAAAGTGAAAAAAAACGCCCGCGATAGTAGAGGCGTGGCTGTCTGCTTTGCGAGTGGGCGCGCTAGCGGCCTGAAGCCTTGTTTTATACTTTCGCCTGGCTCCGCAGCGCGAGCCTTTACTGTCTATGGCGCGAGCCCTCGCTGACTGTGCGCGCTCCTCCCCAAACGGACGAGGCGTTTAGTTTATACTTGACCATTGTGCTATTCTTTGAAGCGACAGAGGGCGACTCGGAGTAATTGTTCTATAAACCATCAGGAAAAAGCGTCGAGAAGAAGTGGCTAATGTACACAGGTGACGATATTTATTTTAGTACACTTCACCCAAAACCACACTACAGAAGAATCATGTAAAACAGATCAAAGTAAACCTTGATATTACTTGTGACATGAGAACAAAATGTATGTAGAAATGTAACGTTAACTTATACAACTAAATTTATGATCTCTTAAATGTTTCCTAATTTCACTAAACACTTTCGTGAGTTTTCACTTTGTTTCGTGAGCTTTTCTTTATTAAACGAGCTTGTTTATGCTTTTGTAGGCTCATTTTGTAAATATAAGCAACTAATTTGTATGTGCAAACTGGACCACCCTTACTTTGCATCGCCCGCCACAAGCTCTTTGTCTGCAACACGACAAGAGGCCGTAACGGAGAAATTAATCTCGTTCATTTGTAAGGACATGAGAGCGATCAGTGTGGTGGATGGGGCAGGCTTCAGGGAGTTCTGTCGAGCAGTGGAGCCGAGGTACCATAACCCTAACATTACTAAAATGTAGGCTACTGTACTGACTGAAGAGATATTGCATGAATAAAGGATAATGCACTGCTTCCACTGGTTTGATTATTTACCGTTTCATGTCAAGGAAAAGTTCCATGTTTACCACAGCTCGCTCGGAGCGTTCAATATGCTGTAAAACTTCAATTAATCTTTGTTTCAATCACTGAATAAAGCCTGCTATATTTGGGACAAGAGTCGCGACCTTAAATTGCTTGCACAAAACTCTTGATCAGCACTCAAAATGTGTTTGTTCATTTAAACCGTTATGCGCAGAGAGGGTGAGGGTGAGGGCGAGAGAGTGTGAGGTCTGCGGTCTTGGCCATTAGTTGATTTACTTGTTTGTGTGTAGGTAATACGTTGTCAAATATGTTTAAACTTAAATAGACTACCTATACAAGTAGTTATGTCTCTTTGTATTAATTTGTCCTGTTATTGACGTAATGCGCGTCATTGACAAAATGCGCAACCAGATGTTCGAATAGTTCGAATATTCGTGTTTTTTTTAGAGGGAATATTCGAATGTCATTTTTGAGCAATTTTGACAGCCCCACGTCTTAGTGCATTACCAACAGTAACCTTGGAAACGGTGGTCCCAGCTCTTTTCAGGTCATTGACCAGCTCCTCCCGTGTAGTTCTGGGCTGATTTCTCACCTTTCTTAGGATCATTGAGACCCAATGAGGTCAGATCTTGCATGGAGCCCCAGTCCGAGGGAGATTGACAGTCATGTTTAGCTTCTTCCATTTTCTAATGATTGCTCCAACAGTGGAACCTTTTTTCACCAAGCTGCTTGGCAATTTCCCCGTAGCCCTTTCCAGCCTTGTGGAGGTGTACAATTTTGTCTCTAGTGTCTTTGGACAGCTCTTTGGTCTTGGCCATGTTAGTAGTTGGATTCTTACTGATTGTATAGGGTGGACAGGTGTCTTTATGCAGCTAACGACCTCAAACAGGTGCATCTAATTTAGGATAATAAATGGAGTGGAGGTGGACATTTTAAAGGCAGACTAACAGGTCTTTGAGGGTCAGAATTATAGCTGATAGACAGGTGTTCAAATACTTATTTGCAGCTGTATCATACAAATAAATAGTTTTAAAAAATCATATATTGTGATTTCTGGATTTTTTTTTTTAGTTTTTAGATTATGTCTCTCACAGTGGACATGCACCTACGATGACAATTTCAGACCCCTCCATGATTTCCAAGTGGGAGAACTTGCAAAATAGCAGAGTGTTCAAATACTTATTTTCCTCACTGTATATACTTAAAGGGATAGTTCACCCAAAAATTAACATTTTGTCATCGACCTCATGTTGTTCCGAGTTTTTTTTCTTCTGCTGAACACAAAAGAAGATATTTTGATAAATGTTGGTAACCAGTAGGGGTGTAACGGTACACGTATTCGTACCGAACTGTTTTGGTACAGGGCTCTCGGTTTGGTGCACATGAAACAAACTCTTTTGCTAAATATATGCTCTAGCCTATATAATCCATTATATTCTACTTAACCTGTTAGTGATGTCTTGATTATTTAATGTATGTTCAAATAAATCTGTCATGAAAATGACAGCCACTGTGTATAAATGATTATATTTCAACAACGAATTAGAGATTAAAAAAAATGGATGCAAAAACTGCCTTATGTGAAGCTTATGAGTGTTGATTATTATATCTAAAAATAAATAACAACTAAATTTAGGCTAATAGTTTGGGCTCTGTTGTTAACCTTTAATATTATAGTAATGTGCAAGTAAGGGCTCCCTATATAGTTCACAGCCTCATCTTTAAGAAACTTTTAGTCATAATTTAATTCATTTAAGGACAGACACAATTTTTTCAGTAACCCACTGTTGAATAAAAATAAATAAAAAGCAATTTTGTAAAACTGCTGCACCGAACCCATACCGAACCGTGACTTCGAAACCGAGGTACGTACCGAACCGTCAGTTTTGTGTAGCCTACTGGTACACTCCTAGTAACCAGACAGTTGACGGTAGCCATTGACTTCCATAGTAGGGAAAAAAATACTATGGAAGTCAATGGTTGCCATTAACTGTCTGGTTACCAACATTCTTCAAAATATTTGCTCAACAGAAGAAATGAACTTATCCAGGTTTGGAACAACATGAGGGTGAGTAAATAACGACAGATCTTTTTTTTTTGTTTTTTTTGGGTGAACTATCTCTTTAATGTGCTTAAAAATGTGAGGCCATTGTCTAGTAGTATATTGTGTTTTTTACAGCACTGTGTAAAATATTGTGTGAAGCCATTGACTGACTGTACTTCTACAGAGCAGAGTGACCCATAAACCTATAACCAACTCATCCAGTTGGTGATTAACCAGAAAGTCTTGGATTCATGAGGGTCCAGATCGTGCCTGTACCCCTGCAGCTAGGACGATCTGCCGGATGATTGATAAACTTCCTCTTATCAGACATAAACTAATTAGTTCATAAATTGTGAGGGGATTATATGAAAGCGGAGATGATGCATTTATGATGGGTGTTAGCATGCCTTGGCTTGCTGAAGCATTCTTGTATAAGAGGAAATGATTTGATTGTGTTAGTACCAGCATGATGGCTATGTGGGAAAAAGTGTAATCCATAATGTGGGAATTTTTCTTAAACTTAACTACAATGGTTTGCTATAAGTTCATGGAAGTTCATCATGCCCTGTGTTCATGTTCAGTCATGTGGCAAGATGGTATGCAGGTTCCTATATTACCACTAAATAACTAGGCTGTGTGATCATACAGATACGACGTGAGATTGAGATATCTTTACTTCTGAGGAAAAGTGCACTGAAAAAACATTTTTCAAGAAACTAATTTAGTCGTTCTACTTAAAAACATCATGTTTAAAGGGATAGTTCACCCAAAAATGAAAATTCTGTCATCATTTACTCACCCTCAAGTTCTACCAAACCTGTATAAGTTTCTTTGTTCTGCTGAACACGAAAGAAGATATTTTGAAGAATGTTGGGAACCAAGCAGATAGAGCCACCATTGACTACCATAGTAGGGAAAACAATACTATGGTAGTCCATGGTTGCTCTATCTGCTTTGTTACAAACATTCTTCAAATTATCTTCTTTTGTGTTCAGCAGAACAAAGAAACTCATACAGGTTTGGTACAACTTGAGGGTGAGTAAATGATGACAGAAATTTCATTTGTGGGTGAACTATCCCTTTAATTGCATGTCTTGCCATCTGTTGATAATTATTTGTGAAATTGTGAGTTTAGTTCTCTCTTTTTTGTAATTTTTCTCCTTGGAATTTGAGTGGGATTCATTTTTGCATTTGTGCAAACATTCTTAAAGCTTTTTTCTTATCCTACGTTTCATTGTTTTGAAAAGACAACTTCTCAGACAGCGGCTGTATGGACTTTTTAGCATGCGGATGTAAAGCCAAGTCAGCAGTAGTGATAACTCTCTTGCTCAGAATGCAGAGTCAGTCATACAACAGTACGCCTCCACTGAAAGCCACAACAACTCTTCAAATGGCCAATAAAAAAAGCATTTATTTATTATCTGCCTTCCTCACATCCTCGTTCCCTTGTTGTTATCAGACTGAAGGCAGGCACTGGAGGAAATTAAGGTCTTATTGGATGACCATTAATCAGCCGCCACAGAAAGAGAGATTGTTAGAAGATGCGGGTCAGACCAAGAACGTTACGTTGTGATGTCAAACTTATATCTGTATTTGACAGGCATAACCCTCTTTGTGTGTTTGACATCTAGATAAAAGAGAATGGACCAATCATAGCTGTTTTCAAATTTTATTGTGGATCACAAAATCCATTAGCATTACCTTATGGAGAGGTACTTCTTACCATAAGCCGCAATGTCATTAGTCATTTGTTAGTGTCCAGTATCTGTATACAAATACTGTACTTAAAGCAGCACTAGGTAACTTTTCAACCTTCATAATATATTTTCAAGACTCTTGTGATGATACATCTACTTACAATAGGTTGAATGACACGTCTGCCATAGCCTGACGGGGTCTGTATCGTTTTTAATCGTACTTTTAAACTTCAGGTTTCGGGTAGTAACCCGAGAAAAAAAAGAACTACAAAATTCGACTGCTTTACGGCATATACGTCACTTCCACCATCACCCCCACTTCCTTAAATTCGGACGTGCGCCTATGTAAAGGCCTGTTCACACCGGGACGATTTTCGCGCGCGTTTATCGCCGACGTTTAACGCCTCGTGACTAAACAATGGGCGCCAATATGAGTGTGCACACCGACGCGTAAAACGCCAGGCGTAAAAGCGTCATTTAAAAAAAAACGCCTCGGGTTCGTTTTTTTATTTTGACGCGGCGCGTAAAAAACTGTCCGACCAATGAGATCCGCGCTTTTGTTCACGTGCCTGGAGCTGCTGAAGTGACAGTAAAACACGACTTGGTGGCGCTCAAGCACAAAATCGGTCTTGCCGAGCACACACTGATACGACGAAGAAGTAGTAAGTAGACAAAGAAGAAGATAGGCTGCTAATGCTGCTTGCCAGTTAGCAAAAAGTGTGTGAATGGTTTTGCCATAGACATAATATATCTGTGGTTTTGGCAAGCACGTAAATACTGTCACTCCTCTTCTTCTGTGTGACAAGCGAGTGTCAGAAGCGTAAAGTGCCGCAGCACCACCTTGTGTACCGGGAGCGCATCTACTGAATGTACACGTTCACTCGGCGCAACGCCAGTGGAAATCGCTTGGGTGTGAACACTCAAGACGCGCCGAAAAACGTCACGAAAAACGCTGGCGATAAGCGCGTGCGATATTCGTCCCGGTGTGTACAGGCCTTAAGCCTATGTGTAAACGGCGTGTACAAGTTTGGTAGGGGCTACATTCTCGCAAGTAAATACATAAGACGTACAAAATCATATTTTAGGATACTGTAACGCGTGTGTCCGGGTGAAAAATACGGATAGCTCACTCAACGCAACTGGAGTCGATGCAAACACGGAGGCGATTGACATCAAACAGCCCGCACTTTATTTCCCGCGGAACCCCCACAAGAGTGCGGCACAAACTCCACTTCCGTCCACAGCATTACCCAACAAAACAACAATAAATTAATGTTTGCAACAGAAGTCAGAAAATAATCCGCACACATGGGAGCTCGAGGCGCAGTGTTCACACACACACAGAACGCACGCGCTCCAACCGGGGGCTAACGCTCTTAAAGGGGCCACACTATTTTACTAACATGTCTGTGATATTTGTTTATTTGTCTTGCCTCAAGCTATAATGCAAATCGACTTTTCAAATTTGAAGATTCATCTATGGTAGCTTGATATTATATTGACGATATATGTTATTACCTACCACTCAAACATTGAATTGAAGTATCATATAGATTCTGTAAAACGGTAACCAATAGACTAGACTACTATAATGACGCTGGCTTGTAAACGTGAGCATCGCGATCATTTGGCGTTTGAAAAAAAAAATAAAACCCATGAAATGATATTCATATGACATGCTGAAACATATGCCACTGTACCTGGGATGAAGACATTTCAAGCAGAACACCTGCATGTGAACTCCTCCTGCAGTGTTCAGGGCTATCATAGTTGTCATGTCAACAAATGCACGTGCTATATGCATCCCCTAATGTAGGATGACAGAGTTTACGACAGTAGTAGAGGACAATACTGTTTCCCAACTGTAGGGGGAGCCCGAGAGCAAAAGTTACCTAGTGCTGCTTTAACTAGCATTTATTTAACAAATTCTGAGGGTTCTTTGGCTTTTGAGTGCGATAATATAATTTTTTTCCTCTTCAAATTTTTTTTTAAAATTAGTGCTGCCCTGTAGTAAATACAGTCTACTGCGTCCGAGTTACTTCAGAGCTACGCCAGCACGCCGGCTTTCCATTGGCCGATGCTGTGTGATGCTGACGCAGGATCTGACCAACATAAACAGCGTAGGAGACTGACAACATGAAGAAATTGTTGAATAAAGTGGTTATATTTGTTTGTTTATTGCACACAAAGTATTCTCTAAAATTAAGGTTGAACCACTGTAGTCACATGGACTATTTTAACGACGTCTTTCCTACCTTTCTGGACCTTGAAAGTGTTAATTATATTGCTGTCTATGGAGGGGTCAGAAACTACGGTAACTGAATGTCAGGCCGCGCCTTTCGATCCTTTGTAACATTGCGCAAGGCCAACAAGAGGGTGACATCTAGCAGAGAAGACTACCCAACATCTTGATGTGGGTCTAGCTTGTCAGGCTAGTTTTAAATAATTTCAAATATCAATATTATTCAACATTTTATGTTTTAAACATCAAAACATTATTTATGCATAACTGCGGGTTAGTAATTTGTCACTTCTGAGCTGTGTAAATGATCAAACAGTAAACAGTCTGTGTCTAAATGCCACTTCAGATGCAGCTTCTGTGTTTCCTCTGCACTGCAAAGATTAATTTTGTTGATACTTATTTAATTTGATTGGTAACAGCTCTATTGTGTCTTATTATAATTAATTTTTATAAAATTTATGAAATTGACACAAAAGATGTAAAAAAATAAATGTATCAAGATAAAGATGATTTCTGTCATTCTGTGAACTGACCACCACACAGAATATGAAGAATATCATAAACTTTAGGAGTCAGCTGACCATAGCAGTCCTAAACCTGCCAAATTACCAGCACATTAACTCACTCAGCAAAATATTGTCTAATTATCTATCTATCGAGAAAATCCCAGAAAATATCGAGATTTCTTTTTTTGTCAATATCGCACACCCCTAGACGGGGGTGGAATTTTATTCCTTCTCCAAAACTAAAACCTAAGGGGAGAAATGATGGTGTTCTGTTGATTTGTCCTACCTTGTCAGATTGTCCTACCGTTGTGCAAAATAATAGCTATATCTATCGATCCATGCTACATCATCGAAAACACTGCGTGTTAGCGTCTGTGACTAACTTACGTGAAATAATTCCGTGTAATTTTACCGAGGATTCTTATTGGGGAAAACGATTTTACAGTGCAAAATATCCCATCAGATTGTTGTGGATCAAGCAGTCTGGGAGAATATATAACATATAAGCAGGAGAATGTTATCATTGCAAAGTAGTCGGGGTAATGTCTTGTGTTTATTCCACACGATTTATGGAGATTTATTTTTATTTATTTATAATTATTAGATTATTTTCTAATTTCACTTCCCCTGCTGTGCATGAACATAGCTGTTCCTCAATTTGTGTGTTTCCCATTTGAATGGTCAGCCTATCAGGCGGCTGCTGTTTGAGCTGGGACCTATAGGCTTTAGCTTCAATTTTGATGAAATTATTCTCTAATCGGTTGCATATTATGTTGTGGATATATCCCTCGAATGCATACTGCAGTCCCTTTTGTCTTGCTCTCTCAGATATTTCACCTGTTTGCCAAAAATGACTAATTATCTCCTTGGGAATGTCTGACACCGGCGCATACATGCTGTAATATACGGGCCAGACGCGGAAGCTTGTCAGGCGTAGCAACAGTACCCAAAGAGGGCGGGGCTTAGCGAAGGGTCAATTGAGGACCTCTGAAAAATTATAAGGCTCTTGAAATATTATCTGTTCTTCCTGTTTGAATTTGATTGCACATTCACAATGTACAGTTAATTGTCTTTCTGCAATGATCAGCGCTTAAGTCAGCTAGACTGTGCATGATCTGTGCCCTCATGTGATTTTCATACTGTCTATTGCCCTGGTGTCACCATAACAGATGCAGTATCACTATGGTGATGACATGCTGTGGTACACCGATAAACCGCAGTCATGCTGGCCTCATCCATAACATCGTATGAGTAATAAATTGTGTGAGGAAATGATTCAGACACCTTAAGATAAGGTTCAGTCTGCTGATCTACTGACAGAGAGAATGTTGTACTGATATCAGCTCTGAAAATGAGAGCACTAGTGTGAAACTAGCATATATATTTATATAAAGCATGGATTTCAGTAATTAATCCAGATGATAATACGATTCTTACTAAAGCTGGGATATATATATATATATATATATATATATATATATATATATATATATATAATGTATGTACCGTATATCAACGTACAGTACAGACATACAAAAAACATGCAAACACAAAATATTGTATGAACTAGGGATGCATTATTTATTTATTTATTTATTTTATTTAGTTTTTCACTTCTTTTTATAAAATGTGATTATATTATCAATACTCAATTTATCATTCATCCCTATCTTCATACAATATTTTGTGTTTGTATGTTTGTTGTATGTTTATACTGTACATTGAAGTGTCTCTTTGTGTCTGATCTCGTGTGATCTGATTGTTAGACAAATGTTCAAACACAGTCAGACATGCAAACAGACAAGCTTTGTGACTGCTTCACAACAGCGTTTCAGTTACTGCTGAGTGACTGATGTGACCTAGGCAGCCGTCTGTGGTGTGTTGCTGACAGAAATATCCTCTCTAGCCTATGGTGACAGACCGCTAATCGCCACAGCAACTTATATAGAATCGAAACCATTTTGCATATGACGCATATGGATGGAAATTAATGAAATGTATACGCCGACTTCCATAGCAACGCACAAAGAGGAATTTGGGCTAGCACATTAGAAGTGCATATGTGGAAGCGGTGAAATATAGGTTTACTCTACAAAAACCAGTCATGCAAGCTGCCTGTCTCAAGCATTTCCCCTTACTCCTATTCCCACTTGAACATCACAAACATGTTTGTTTTGATCTGTCATTTTAGCCACGTAATAATAATATGTTGTGTTAAGTTGACCTGCGCTTACCATCTTTTGTTTTCTTTGATGAGCTGTGCTGCTGTCATCGCTTTGAAGCCACAGCGTGTCATTCAAGATGAAATTTGTGATCACGGGAAACTGAAATGAAATTTAGCAGCTTATCTTAGAATTCCGTTGATCAATATGTACGATTTTTGGTTTAAAGTATCAAAAAACCACTAGAACAGTGTTATATATATTTGTTGACTTATATACTTACATTATCCCAAATCTTTCCAAGAATGTATAAATCCAGAGAAATAAGCAATTTTACGCAGGACACGGAACACGTGTTGCCTATCAATGACATCATACCCGCGCTACCCTCGATTTCCATGGAAACACCAAAGACGCTTTAATATATGGTGTGTTTTATTAGACAGGCGAGCAACTTTTTGGATACATTCATCGACAGAAAACGAATCATTGGTATATAGCTCAACACAGTTCTCGTTTTCTTGATTTACTGTGAGTATTGTTACCATGTTTTACATTGCCTAATATCAATCTAGCTGCAGTGTGCAACAAGTGTCTCATAGTAGCGGTCGAGCGAATGCACAGAGTAGCGTTATAATATCTTTCAACACACTCAAATGTAGCTAATATTATAAAACAGCGCTGCGTTACCCCACATACACATGACCGAAAAAAGTGGAAGCGGTTGTCTGCGGCATAATAGATGCTCCGTAAAAAATCAAGGCGTCATCAAGCTACACCTTTGTTTTGAATAAGCGACCTCTAGCGGTGAAACATTACATATTATGGCTTTAAAGATACAGGCTATGGGCCAGAATTACTAACAGCTTGCGCCAGCGAAAAACCCTCTTTTTCCGTTAAAAAACTACTATCAGGATTTACTAAAGACACGCAGTGAAAAACGTGCTGAAAAGGCATGGACAGAGTTATTTTTGCGGCTGAACTTATTGCATATGCATTTGTAGGAGTTTCCCTTTCAGATGCAAAATTTATGGGAGAGTATTTTAATGATTTGTGCAAGGTGATTTACTTGCACAAAAAAGAATGTCTTAAACCAAACGCTAACTGGTAGATTGCTTTCGTCATGGAAATGATCAGGTTGCATTGTCAGTTGATTTGCGCATTGTCAGTAGATCATGCATAGAACTTTCCACTCCCATCTGCGCTTTTTTGGGAATTGCGCTCTCGCACTAATTTGCCCTGTTTAGTAAATCTGGTCCTATGTCTTAATAAATTGTGCCATGTTTTAAAGAAGAGCTGTTACTGTGTCTGAAAGTCATGCTTTCACATACTGTGGCAGTTTGTTATGACAGCCTACATGGATTAAGTGCTTTTTGATATGGTGCTTTTAAATTTGGCATGGAATGGAAATTAATTATTTTTAACGTTATAATCAGAGTATCATAACTGGATCATTGACAGACTTTTCAAGTCATTTAGTCCGCTTAAGCCCCGCCCTCTCCTACAATCAACTGTAAGCTTACATTCAGATCTGCCTCCATCCAATCAACAAACGACATAGAAGCAAGCACCCAGCCTACATTTTCTTTTCGATAATCCATTACATTTGGATGTACATCACAATATGGATGAAAATACCTGTCACTCACTACTTCAGTTGTAAATCACACCTTCAAAAGTTTGTCACTATGGAATCAGGCCTTTTCCACCACGGGAACTTTCCCCAGGAACTAGGGACTTTGGGGTGGTACTCTGTGTATTTTGACCGCAGGAACCGGGGTCTAAATAAAGTTCTGGGTAAGGATATCCCCCTCAAAACGGCCATGCTCGCGAGGTAGTACTAAAGTTCAGGAACTTTTTCACTGAACATGCTGATTGGTTGAGCTCACACAGCATTTTATTTCAACCTAAAAGTCTGTTGCGGTGCGTGCAGTAAGAGTTGTTTGCCATTCGAATCAACAATGGAGTTTAAAAAATACAACCGATGGATCGACGACGAGGTTCAGGACGAAATCCAGTGGGCTCTGGAAAGTCGCGCGCAGGGGTGGGAATCTTAAGGCACTTAACGATTCGATCCGATTCCGATTCTGGGAGTAACGATCCGATTCCCAAAACAATTCTTAACTTTACATTCTTAACTTTTGAACTTTACATTTGAACCAAAATTGGAGCTAATATGTATTTTGTTTTTAGTTAAATATCTGTTTGACAGTATTGCCATATTAAAAATGATTATTACTTTCAATACTTTTATTTTATTGACAAAGTTATATTCAAGATTAACAAGCTCTAATGAAACATAGTAAGCCATACAATTGCAAAGAACAATCATTAAGAATAAACAGTTCTCAATTTACAACTAAGTGTGACAATTTTTCAGTTTCTTTAGAACATTTTAACAAAAAATGTCTTTAAAAGCAAAAAAAAGTTTACTTTGGTTAGAGCCACAAAAACATCTTTAAAACATAGGCTAATGCAGAAGAAAAACAACTTTAGCGCTCGCTGAGAAGCCACATTCAGTGTGTGCGCATAACATCTCACATGGGAAAACCTGCCGAGCTGCAACAGTCATGTGCGAGACATTTAACGTCTGTTTATGTTTACGTCATGTTTAACGACATGAACATCTTTGTTCAGAATTTTCCATTCGTTTGAAAATTTGTGCAGTAGTTCAGCAATATTCGATAAGTCATTCCAAAAAATTATGCCACGGATGTTGGTAGGTTTATGTCCCGGCCACCGCATCGGAGACATAAGAGCGTTATTAATCATTAATGGCAAGGAAAGCACCGTATAGCCTACTTGAGCACCACTTCGTTATTTTGGCTCAGAATTTCGTTTTTTGGAAATATGAACTTAATTTAGAAGTGCTTTTGAAATGAAAAACGTTTCATTTAATAAGCAAAATATATTTTTGAAATGGAGAGACAGCCGCAGCGAGCACAGACACAGAGCGGCCAGAGAAACGGAGGAGCGACTGCTGTAAGGCGTTTGAGCAAAACTGCGGAAAAACTGCATAAAATGTGCGGGTGTTGAACCCTCTCACCGGTAAAAAATTGCCCCCACGGGTGCGACGCCCCTGAGCAGGTCATAGTTTGTCCATTTTATCTTAAACGAAGCCAATTCACCAGCATACGAATGTTCGCCTATCAACAGGTTGTTCTGTTTTGGCCGGTGACCGCGCGCACGCACAGTGGTGAAGTGGCCGTTTGAATTGAACACAGAATCGATTCTGAATTTTTGAGAATTTTTTCTGAATTTTTGCGCAATGCATCGATGCATCAACCTTTTCTCGCAACCCTAAGTCCTACGTCACCGGACTAATCTTCACGGTACTTAAGACCACTATGGAAACGCAGACAGCAGCAGGTCTGAGGGAAAAAGAGTTCCTGGGACAAATTGCTCTGGGTAATTTCGTTGGAAACGGGGCTGTATCAATTTGAATTTATAATTGTTCATGTTCTTGAATGACTTGCACCACTGTGCTTATCTCTTAGCTAAACAGTCACATTTTCTAACATACTAGCAGGTGTTTAAGTAGAGTTAAGTCAGTGAGTTCACTAACTAAAATGGAAGCAAATGTGGGCCTGATCCTGTTATACATCCTCTGACTTACACTTCCATTCAAAAGTTTGGGGTCAGTGTGTTTTTTCCCCCCTTTATATTCAACTTTTATCAAGTGACAGATTTATATTTCAAATAACTGCTGTTCTTTTGCTGTTCTTACCTTCTATCATTTCTGTTCTTACCTTCTACCTTCATCCTCAAAAAAATGTTTCCACAAAAATATTAAGCAGCACAATTATTTTCAACATTGATAATAATAATAATACATTTTTATGAGCGCCAAATCAGGATAATAGAATGATTTTAGAATAGAAGACTGGATAAAAATACAAATAAATGTAGCCTTGGTGCATAAAAGAGATGTATTTCAAAAACTTTAAAATGTCTTACCGACCCCAAACTGTATAAGCAGTAGAAGTCAAATAGACATTTTAGCAGGTTAAAAAAAATCCACACAATGTTGTCTTTGATTCTCAGTAGCCAAAGGCAAAACTCTGCTTGCATATCACATTTTAGATAATTATCAGATTTACCGTATGGAACATGATTCAGGAAAGTGGGAATTACCCTGATAAGTCTTGAGATCAGGACCAGTGTTTTAGATTTAAAACAAGTTTGAATTAAATATCCTTTTAATAAGAACAAAATCAACAAATACTGTCAGAAAATGCTTCCCTTTTATGATTAAAACATTCTTGTACTTTTCTAGAAGTTTTACTCAATCATTACCTGAGGCTACATCAAGTGGTTTTAGCTTTTGAAACCACTGTTCAAGTCCATGTTTTATGCTATTCATGGCCACATTATTTAAATATGACCGGATCAGATTCATTGTTAACAGTTTGAACACTGGAAACTTCTGGAGTGCGTCTGGACTGGGTGTTTATCATTTAAGAAACAAACTGCAGGCCGTTTGCTGGAAAAGGGAGAGGCAGGAAGAGTGTGATGTCAGACGGGGAAGTGAACGGGAAACAGAAAGAGGGGGAGGAGTGGGCTGCAAAGAGGGCGACGGCCTTCTCATTTCCTGGCAACCTCTATTTCTTTTTCTGCCAGTGCTGTGAGAGTATGAGTAGGAGATGTAGACCACCACAGCTGGAACTGTGATTGTTCTTTCTACTACTCATTTACTTTGAAGAGGAATACACGCTTGTTTTATTTGGCATTCATTAGGAGACAACGCCACAAAATGTACAGTGGATATGGAGGTACTGAGATTTATTAATGAATAACCGTTTTGTGAGATATGATCTTGGTATTTGAGGTATTTGTCATTTTAATATTGTTGAGTTACAGGTTGGTATTCATGTTGTAAATGGTGTTCAGGTTAGGGCATGTGTACAGGCAGGTGCGTTGTGACTAGAATATTTTAAATGTTCATTCAATTCATTTTTATTGTAGAATGATGTTGAAAGATTTCCTTTTCTCTACGCATTGAAAATCGGCAACATTTGCATGGATAAATTTTGTTTTGACTCACCAAGGAAGTTGACAACCATAGCTAAAGTGCACAAAAAGTGTGTCACAAAAGTCGTTTCCTATTAGAAGCTATTCCGCAACATGCAAAATTGTTAATATTTTCTCAGTGGTGTGGTCAGCCATAGTGAAGTGAAAGTAATCTGAAAAGATACATGATATAGTTCCTCACAACATGAGTCATGTATGTTTTCACATCATGCCTGAGTTAGTTGGAAGGGGAATGATGGTGGTTTTTGTCATTGTTCAACACTTTGTATGTCCAGATGGTTTTGGGTTTTGTGGTGGAACCGTTGACCTGGGAGAGGCATCCCACTGGGTTCCCATGTTACAGTTCTGCTGGAGCAAGAGAGAGTAGACACTCAAAGTATGTTTACTTTGGGCCGCGGTTCAGTGTGGCACCTTAGGGTCATCTTGAACAAACACACAGGGAGGTCCTTAAGTTTAGCCCTTAGGACTATACCTCTGGTTTACTTAAGGCCTGTTAAAGCAGATGCTGTAAACACTCATTCAGATAATCCTCACAGTTGTAGACCTCGCTTGGTCAAATGTAGTAGGGAACTATTGAAAGTATTAGCTTATTATTAAGGATATATCTTAACTTTTTAGCTAAATCAAAAGATGTGGAGGGAAGAAAGGGGAAACAGAGTGAGTTTCTTGTTTCAGGTCGCTCAGAGAATGAAAGGAAGGATACACCATGTGGGGCAAATGTTAAGTGGTGAGGGATTTCAAAAAGCCACATGACTATTATTAACTCTCAAGGTGCTTGTTGTCACATCCTGGTATTGAAGAAAGAGTTCCACAGCAGCATTTCATTACAAAACATTCATAGATGATAGTGAAAGACCAATATATAATATATTTTGCATGATTAAATTGCTCACTATACACACACACACACACTTACTACATGCATAAAAATATATAATGTGTATATGCTTGTGCTGTAATTACTAATTACTAATCACAGATTTTTTTTAAATATATTTAATGGCAGGATACTGCCACTAATACCTCTATTAAATGTTTCCTTTCACGTTCTGAGGATAAATTAAATGTAGTAATTCAATATTATGTTTGAAAGTTATCATTTCAAACATGTTTTTCGATTCTTTATCTCAAATTGCATTTATTCTTCTTTTTAGCATTCAGTCCTTAAAATGGTATAGTGCTACTATATTAATCATATTTGATAATATATTTGTTTAAATCATTTACACAGCTTTATTTTTTGCTTTCCTCATAGTGGAGGTCAGGTTACAGTGTTACAGTTGGATTGGAAAGGCCAGGACTGACCCCAGATATCATGCTGTGATGTTTTGGGAGCTGCCTTAGTCTCTTTGCTTGTTCCCAGAGAGTTTTTTTGGACACAGCTTTAGGTTTCTTCCCCTCTGTCTATGTACTAGTGTTTGTTTGACGGACACCAGACTTTGGTAATCTCTGATATGAATGGAATGTGTCCGAGACAGCGAGGCTACCGACTCCAACATAATGAATGTCCTATCATCATGGACTCTCTTTGTGAGAAAGCACCGGAAAGCTTGCTTTTATTTTACAGGTGCTCACCCCAACCTCTCGCAATGTTTAGATGGAGCTCGAAAACTGTGTCTATTGAGTTTCAAAGAACAGTATGCATTCATAAAATGTAGTATGGTAAAGCATCATGTTAATTTGGATTGGTTCACAGAGTGTGTAATGGTTGGCTTCCAGTAGGTTTGTGTCAGATCAGGGGTGTGGAGGCCCCCAGGTGCTTTGTTGTTCTGGAATAGTCCTGGAGCAAATCCAGACCACCAGAACAATACAGCCACTCTGATCCACAGGCTTTAGAAGAGCCTGACCAGCTTTGATTATTGTGAAAACCATCGACATGCAGTTGGAGTGTTCAAATATTTCATAAGTAGTGTTGGACAGATGGGAACACGGCACAGAGCAACAATTGGAAGGATGAGGCTTTGATGGTGTTTATTTGTTCTACGTGAAAGGATCCGGTGTATGAAGGGAATGTAGTGGACGTTTGATTCCCACAAGGGTTATGGTGAAGAGGGAGAATGTGTCACTTGCCTTGTTTACCTGGTGACACAAAAGAAGGAGGCCGACCAGAAGGTGTGTGGTTGTGGTTTGTGTTGGAAATGATTTCTCTTTAAATACTGGTGTTTATTCTGATGCTATTGATTAAAGTGGAACTTCACACTGTAAAAAAATGTTATGTGCTATTTACTTAAGAAAATTATGGTAACAATATTACACCATAATATTTTTGAGTAGCTTTTAAGGCTTGTTTTTAATGGAATCTACCTGATTAAATCATGTAAATTCTCCTTAATTACTTAGTCTATGAAACAATTAATTCAACATTTTTAGTGAAACGTGCTTATTTATTTTTAAGTTGACTTTAAAAAAGGGTATAAATTAGAGTGAATGTAAATTACCTGTTTATATTTGACTTTGAGTTCCGTTATGCAATTAATAGACTGTATGCTAGCACGGCACAAGCAGAAACAAACTTGTTACGGCACTGGCATTAGCAAAGTTATTACTCATTGAACAAAGCAACATGCTTTATAATATTAGTATACAAGCAGTTATCCACATCCTAACCATAAGATCTACTCTTCTGCACAATGGTAATGATCAAAACTTCAACATAACAGAAACTCTTTCAAATGTCCCTTCACACAAAAACATATAAAATAACACTTAATTTCAATATTAACTCTCCATTTCCAGCCATATGCAAAGCATGCTGGGAACTAACAATGGTGTCTCTAAATAAAACTGCACAATTGAGCTAATTCGCTTGAATTGGGACGCCTGGTGCTCTTTTTTTGATCACCTTTTTTTCGTATCATATATTTAAGTAATTATCATAAATTAGGTATCATTTGAAAGCTTACAAACTCAAAATTCATCCTGTGAAAACCGCTTTGACATCGGACATTGTGTTACCATGGAAACGTTACTCTAAATTATTATAGCGGGCTCCTCCCCTAGTGGGCGGTGTCATGTTTCATATTACAACAATTATTTTAACTACTTTATATTCAAAATCTTTTCCAATCTTGACAAAACACATATTGTCGGAAAGGTCTGAGTCTCAAGGGTCCATATTTGGTGACTGTTTTGTGATGGAAGTGATATTTGGACAGAAATTTACAGGAAAATGCATCAAAAAAACAATAAATGGAATTTGAATGACACCCGTGGCTATTTTTGGTACAGCACCTAAACAAAATCTCATGGGAACTTCAAATTTGGAACACAAATTGGTTAGACATATGGCTTTGATTTTATAGTAATTTATAGTAAATTATTTTTTGTAAAATATATATTTTATATGAAATAAAAAATATTTAGTACAGTATTTTTCATTTACAGTAAATTTAAACTTCCATAACTATTTCATACTTTCATATTTTTAATTGCTTTCACTTCAGCAATAACTTTGGTCTATGTTCCAAAGCATTCTTGAATTACAGCCCTTTAAGTTTGGATAGTGCATTTTCATGTGTATTCTCAAAAAGGGGGGTAACAGTTAAAGGGTTAAAAAATTTGGAAAATTTAGTTTTTTTTTCACTTATAAGTGAAATGTTCTCAATATTTTCTTCTCGATAAGTAAATATACACAATTTATTGCAAAAGGTTCAACCCAGTGCTCTGGTAGAGTTAAATAGTCCATAATAGATTCTCTTGGGGTAGGGAAAAATCCAATGACAGAAAAAAGGCAGGTCCCAGGCAGTCAGTCAGACGTAAAATACAAGAGCCAACAAACGATTCTGCGGTGAAATGAAGCGAACAAATGCACAATGTCTTAAACACGTGAGATGGAACCGGCATGTTTATTGCTCGGTAACGCGATCCGTTTAGCTCCACAAGTCGGTGGGTGGGCTTGAGGCGGCGCTTCAGCATACGATGACGTCAAGGGTGGACATATTCTGAGATCGAGCATTTTCTGGGCCTGGTGTCAATAAAAGCTTTTCTTTGACTAACAAGGAAGTTTTCAGCTCTGAAACTTACAGGATATTCTTATATCACAATTGACTTTTATATCAAAGGAAAGTTGATTTCTCAATTCATCACCCCTTTAAAATGTAGCATTACATGACGGTAATTTAAACCTAGCATTTTTCTAAAAATATAAAGCAAAACATTAAATATGCAAAAATTAATAGTATTTCCAAGTCAACTAGCAGCAGCCATGACGCTTAATCGACTAGTCGACTAGTCTTGCACATCCCTACTGACAATGTCCTTTTGTACAAAATCAGGCCAAAACGAAGTTCATTTGGAGTTTGTTTCAAGAGTTCGAAACGGCTTGCTAGCAGCTCCAACTGGTAAACACCTTCGTACTTGGTTTATGATGATTATGTAAGGCTTTGCCTTCTTTGATGTGGAAATCTTCTCCAGTTCATTTTTTTATGTGCTGTTCATCAAGGTCGGATGTAAAAACATGAACACATTGGAGAGCCGCTAGTATAAAGTGAAGTTATAATTCTAATCAAAAGCAACACTGACACTGTTTTTTTGTTTTTGTTTACTACTGTAAAGCTGCAGCTTTGAAGCAATATATTGCTATATAAATAAACGTGACGTGGCTTGACTGGAGAGCCGAATTGCAGAGCTTGTGAAAACATGTCCACATCACTATGACCAGATGCTTTCTTAACTGCTGTTTTCTCACCGCTGTTTATTTTGTTACTGAAGGGAAAGTACGTAGCACACATTTACATATTCATCTAAATCATTCTCATCAGTGTGGGCAGCATCGGGATGTTCGCTAACAGTATACCTCCAGGAACAGGATTGGGCACCCTTGAATGAATTGTGTTATCTCAGCAAGAGAAATATAGAAATGAATAGAGAAATATAGGGGTTATCTCTACTAATGGTAAGCTGCAGATGTTATTTTTCTTTCCTCTCTCTATCAGACGGTTGAATATCCTGCGGGAAATGAAAAAATTCCATTTCCCTCAGTGTTAAACCGTTTCCCCTCCTTCAGGCTTGGAAGCACGAAGGTCTTTATTTCCCATCAGCTACAACAGACCTCACTGTGTTTACACTCTTCACTGATCACCAGACATACGAAGAAACCTTGAATAATTCAAATCTGAAATGCCTTTGAAATATTTACATCCTTACTTTGCTCAGAAAACCCAATTGTTGTAGTTGGCTTGCTAATTGAGTTAATAATTTACTTCATAAAGCATTTAACATTGTAATTCAGAGAAGACAAATATCGTATTAAAACTAGGGAGTGCAAAGCCCACTTTTATATTCAGTTTCCCCAATGAACAAAGCCATCAGAGCTCTCTTAAAAACCTGAATCCAGGCCTTAATGCTTTTTCCCAGCAAGATGATCTGGAGTTTTCCTCTCTGTGGAGGTTTTAGGCTGGAGGGCAGAACATGTCTCTGTACCCCAGCCGTGACGCTCTCTTGCTGGGCACAGTGCAAAGAATTCTCCCTTCAGCAACTCTGGTGGCCTCTGAATGAATTGCACATAGCTGAAATACTTTAGCCAGTCCAGAGAGTCACAGGTGGGCTTTAGGGTCCTCATTAGTGCAGAGTGAGGCATGTCAAGCTGAAGATCTTAATAAAGTGCAGGAGTTAAGCTTGGGTTGTTTCTTTGAAGAAGTACTTTGGGTTTAAAATAAACTGCAGCTTCCTTCCTCAATTCAGTGATGCATTGCTGTATCCAAGGCACTGCTCGTCGTTGTTAACTAAAACTCGTGTGCTGACTGTCCCAGGCAGGGTCATTATGGTGACTAAAACGCACTTGTGTTGACGTATAGCTTAAATGATCTCATGGGCTCAGATACACTGGCTCACACCTCAGACTTTCTCTAATGTGACTTTTAATGTGAATCAAGGCCTGTTTCTTTCCTCTTGCTCTTCACTGGAAAGATTAAATCTTAATTCAATTAAAAAAACTAGCATTTGACCTGCACTCACAGAGCCACGGGGAAGCTGCTGCAGTTACATAACTGTTGTTTTGTGCTGAATAAGTGGTCTTTTTGGTGAACTGCACAAGTTGTTCTTTGTTCATGTAACATGCTGCTACTGACTTTCCGTAAGGCTGATAACTTCAGACTTTTGATAGAGATAAACCTGCCTAATTTGTTTGCACTAGCAGTCTACCTTTGTTAATTTATGCTGGTGTATCTTTGGTCTAGGTGTCTTTTCTGTGTGCTTTTGCATCTTTCCTGTCATCTTTCTAGCTCATTTTCCCAACTGTGGGCTGAGCGGGTCCACATGGTTCCTGTCCTGGCTAAAATCCTCAGTGATTGGTGTGGTGTTAAGTGTAATCTTGACTGCACTGTCCTCCTACGTTTTGTCCACATAGTGTTTTTATGGCGGTGATGTCTGATAGGCCATGACAGGGTCAATGATATGAGACTTCACTGATTATATACAAGGAACTCCACGAATGGCTAATCTTGAAACTTTTTATCTATGCTGAAGAGCCTGATTTGTTTTTCTTTCTCTCTCTGTTTTCCAGCATGTCTCTCAGTCAGGGTTGGGTGTTATAGCTAAAACATGTATAGCTATTATCAATTTAGAGCGATTATGCTAATTAATCATTGAAATGATTCACAGAAATTGAGGAAGTAGCATGCATATTGGCAACATAGAGATCTATGTAATCAGTTACACTTTATGTTTGGGTGACTTAGTTACATTGTACTTACTGAAATAAGTACTGAGTAATATTAATCAACTACATGTACTTACTAAAGAGTTGGGGTTTGGTTTTAGAGTTAGTTACGGATGAAACGGTATGGATATTTCACATCACAATTATAGTGACCCAAATGATCACGGTAATCAATATTATCACGGTTTTGTTCAAATGAGATGAAAGTGTTCAAAAAGAACAGATGCGCACACTTAAAACATTTCAACAAGTTTTATATTTGAAAATGAACAAACAACAAATAAATCAAGCAGCTAAAAATCACTTTTTTAAAGCAAGATTCTATTCTGTGGCATTTCCTTCCTTATAATGGCCGTGGTCAATAGCAACGCATATATAATAATAATTTGGTGTAAATATAATCTCTAATATTATCTCTGTAAATATATCCTCAAGCAATATTCTCATCAGTGTTCTATCAGCTATGACGCATTTAAATCTAGCATATTTTGTGTAAGAGCCCAAACAGTATCCTAGTGAAGTAATGCATATCCCTATTTTCATGTGATTTGACAGTTTATTTTATTAAATATAAAAATTTCAAATGGTGTGCATCATACCTGACACTTAGATGAACACTTTACAGTCAGTTTTGTTACTGTAAGTCATTCTCTTCAAATGCTATTAAACTTAGAAACGTGTATACCAATGTTGTATGTAACTTTAGAGACGGTCCCTAAATTCGTGAATACCGAATATCAAGCCAAATTTATGCCAGTCATATCAGATGCGCTGTGGTTGTGCTGTGTTTGTTGAAAACTATTTTCGCTGCTGAAATAAAACAAAAACAGTCAACCACTGTTTGACGAATGAATCTCCTGCGTACATCGCACGTTCATCTCTGCTTTGAGTGCAGTTTTCAGTGAGTGAGAGCGCGCTCTGAACAAAACTCTGCCTCTGCTTATTAGACATTGCATTCATTAACTCAACAGAAACACGTGTGATTGGTTATAATGCGCAACGCGATTATAACAGATGGCTTTTAAGAAGACTATAATAAGTTCAACCGCCAAAAGTGGCTGTTGTGAGTGACTGTGTTACACGCCACAGACGAAATTTTAAACGATAATACTAACCGTCAGTACATTTTATCGTGAAACCGTTAATTGTTCCATCCCTACTTGTAATTATGCATCATTTACTGTAATTACAATAGTAAGTACATGTAGTAACATGTAACTACACCACCTTAAAATAAGGTTTTACAATGTAATCTGTTTAGATTTAAGGGAACATATTTCCTGGCCATTTTTCTGCCCATGATTTATGATTAGCATTAGTCAGGATGGCCTATTTTAAACTTTTAAGGGATAGTCCACCCAAAAATGAGAATTCTGTCATCATTTACTCATGTTGTTCCATCCAAACCTTTATGACTTTCTTCTGCAGAACACAAAATATGAAATTTTGAAAAATGTTAGTAATCAGTTTTGGTTACCATTGACTTCCCTTGTATGGACAACAGACAAAACAGTGAGATATTTCTCAAAATATTTTCTTTTATGTTCCACACTAGAAAAATATCATGAAGCTGGACCTCATGGGTGATGACAGAATTGCATTTTTTTAAAATAATCTATCCCTTTAAAGGTGCACTGTGTACATTTTAGTGGCATTTAGCGGTGAGGTTGCGAAGAACAACCACTCACCCCTCACCCCTCCTTTTCGGAGCACAAATACAGCTCTGGAAAAAATTAAGAGACCACTTAACATTGATTTCTCAATGTTAAGTGGTCTCTTAATTTTTTCCAGAGCTGTAGAAGCTACAGTGTCCGACACAGGACAAAGATGTCATCTGAGACAGCAGAGAGTAGCTAGCGCTCTGTAGAGCAGTTTGTCCGTTTAGAGCTACTGTAGAAACATGGCGGTGCAAAATGATGACTTCACAGTAAGGGGACCTGCAGTGTATGTAGATACAAATGGCTCATTCTAAGGTAATAAAACATAACGGTTCATTATGTAAGGTCTTTATACACCACTGAAAACAAAGTTATGTACACTCACCTAAAGGATTATTAGGAACACCATACTAATACTGTGTTTGACCCCCTTTCGCCTTCAGAACTGCCTTAATTCTACGTGGCATTGATTCAACAAGGTGCTGAAAGCATTCTTTAGAAATGTTGGCCCATATTGATAGGATAGCATCTTGCAGTTGATGGAGATTTGTGGGATGCACATCCAGGGCACGAAGCTCCAGTTCCACCACATCCCAAAGATGCTCTATTGGGTTGAGATTGGGTGACTGTGGGGGCCATTTTAGTACAGTGAACTCATTGTCATGTTCAAGAAACCAATTTGAAATGATTTGAGCTTTGTGACATGGTGCATTATCCTGCTGGAAGTAGACATCAGAGGATGGGTACATGGTGGTCATAAAGGGATGGACATGGTCAGAAACAATGCTCAGGTAGGCCGTGGCATTTAAACGATGCCCAATTGGCACTAAGGGGCCTAAAGTGTGCCAAGAAAACATCCCCCACACCATTACACCACCACCAGCAGCCTGCACAGTGGTAACAAGGCATGATGGATCCATGTTCTCATTCTGTTTACGCCAAATTCTGACTCTACCATCTGAATATCAGACCAGGCAACATTTTTCCAGTCTTCAACTGTCCAATTTTGGTGAGCTTGTGCAAATTATGGCCTCTTTTTCCTATTTGTAGTGGAGATGAGTGGTACCCGGTGGAGTCTTCTGCTGTTGTAGCTCATCCGCCTCAAGGTTGTGCGTGTTGTGGCTTCACAAATGTTTTGCTACATACCTCGGTTGTTACGAGTGATTATTTCAGTCAAAGTTGCTCTTCTATCAGCTTGAATCAGTCGGCCCATTCTCCTCTGACCTCTAGCATCAACAAGGCATTTTCGCCCACAGGACTGCCGCATACTGGATGTTTTTCCCTTTTCACACCGTTCTTTGTAAATCCTAGAAATGGTTGTGTGTGAAAATCCCAGTAACTGAGCAGATTGTTAAATACTCAGACCGGCCCGTCTGGCACCAACAACCATGCCACACTCAAAATTGCTTAAATCACCTTTCTTTCCCATTCTGACATTCAGTTTGGTGTTCAGGAGATTGTCTTGACCAGGACCACACCCCTAAATGCATTGAAGCAACTGCCATGTGGTTGATTAGATAATTGCATTAATGAGAAATTGAACAGGTGTTCCTAATAATCCTTTAGGTGAGTGTATATTATATTGCATTTCTGTCAATAGATCCTCATAAATATTACACACTGCACCTTTAAATCCAATTTAAAATTAAAATGGACCCTATATAGTCTCTTGATACTTGTTTCTGGTCTTATTGAACTATTCTTTGGTCAACATTAATTTAAAATAAGAAATAAACCTTGTCTTTTTAATCTTTCTTCAAAATGTAATTAGCTGTATTGTCTTTGAAACGCCCTTTTAGATGATGTCACCAGCATTCTTATTTTTCAACTCGTCTCATCGCACCGCCTATCTAGCTGTGCTGCTTTTTATGATCCACATTAAATTCCTGATGGATAAAATCATCCGAACCACCTTTTGTTGTTGTTCTCGTTCAATGTCTCTTTCATTTAGAAATACTTGTTTTCATTTATCTCATCTGGTTGAGAATGGGTTTTCATGTTGATTTTAAAAGGAACAGATATACTAAGAGGAACTGAACATCTCTTTTTGTTGATGCCGCATTTCATTTCTGTGGATTTTTTTGGAAGGACGAGCATGCATTTGAAAAATCGGTTTGGATTTGGGTGTTTCATGAGAAACATCACTTGTTTAGGTTGGAATCACTTGCTTTTCTTAATTTTAGTTGCATAATGTCAACTAATTGTCTTTTTTTTTGGATTTTCCTCAATACTCAATATGTAAACACTGACAGAGTTTCCTGGAAATAGTCATTTTAATCTCAAATGCTTTTATCTTGAGCGGTCAGAAAGTCCTTAGAGAACCGCAATATCCTAAATAAATTAAGCACTTATTCATTCAGGGCCTGAGGGACACTGCACCAAAGGCTTATGATGAGATTTTATTGCCTTAATATTAGACAATTGAATTTAATTGCAACTTCAAAGACAGCGCCTCTAGAAAAGACTTTCGTTTAGAAATGATGTCCTGTTGTATGTCATTCACCTGTAGGTTTCGTTATGCCTCCGCACCCATTAAGCTTTTGACCTTTATTTCTGTTTCTCTGCAGGGAGTCCCTCCAAGGCTGTATCCACCATGTCCCTTTCTGTGCGCCCCTCGAGGAGGGTCGTCGCCAGATCCATCACTAGGAGCCAGTCCTTCGCCGGAGTCAACTCCTACGACAAGTCCTACAGGTCAGTGTTAACGTACACATGAACACATGCACACTCAAATAAGGCATACTTTAAAACGATAAACAGAAGCAGTGTTCTCAAGCATGCATTAGGGATGGGTGATATATCAAATATTCATGTTATATTGATAATGTCTATAACCCTAACCCTAACATTCAGCAATTCAGCAAGTGATTTTAATGCACTTTTTATTGGGCCATTACATTTCCTAAAGACCATCAGTAGACTGTTTTGGCAATCCATTCTTTTCTCGTGACTTGCAAGTATGAGAGCATTATGATAGATGGCATGTTTAAATGTTTAATAGTGTCTATGATTTATACTTCAATAGCAAAAACAGCATTAGGTTTAGTGAGTTTGAGGATGATTCAGTGATTTGTTTGCATCATCAATCAAATCTATGACAATTTTCATGTATTAAAATGTAGGCAAGTATTTCAATTATATACATTTATAAATATATTAAAATATTGCTGGTAAACCTTTATTTTTGTTATATAACAAATGTCTATGCTTTCATATAAATACAAATAATTTAATATATATATACAATTTTAGTTCATACCTTAAACATTTAAATGTATTTTTTAAAGCATTTATAATGATATACATGTCAAAGCTATATATATATATATATATATATATATTTTTTTTTTAGATACAAATATTAAATATATAAAAATTTAAATTATTATTATAATTTTCTTATGTCACCCAGCTCTAGCCATGCATACCCAAAGCACAAATGGTTAACTTGGAGCAAGCATACACAATGTGTAACATTAGCTCTTTCAGTTATGACCAAAGGCATTCAATATCTTTAAAAGGAAGTCACAGCTGACAGGACGTCCTGTGGAACCAACATACATTTCCTAATGGCTGCAGGCAGCAGGAAAGCATGGACATTTGTTATTGATTCACTCCAACAAAACTGGACAATCTTGTATCCAATTGTTTTTATACACTCCACACTTTTATCTGTGGTTGAATATTTTGTCTCTTTATCCGTTTAATAAAATAAGCATGTTTTCTGTTCAGGTGTATGTGTGTGCCATGTTGTAGAGGTAAGCATTTGGCAACATGTTAATTTTTCAGAGGAGCAGAGTGGCTCTTGAGTGATGACTCTTCTGGTTGATGTAATTTGATTCAAAATCATGTACAGCACTCTTCAACCCCTGCTGTTGAAATAGAGCAGAGACAGAGAACGCATAAAACATTAAAGACGACCACTATCAGGACAACATGGACGAACACCGAGCAAGAGATCCAGACACAATGAACAGAAGTATTAAAGACAGAAACAGTTCACAGTTAAAGGGAGGAAATATGTCAAATAAAGCACTCCAATGAATAAATGACAGATTTCCCCTTCATTCACTCTTTTTGTTACTGTGACTTCTTTTAGTTCGGCTATTGTTGCTGTATCCTCATACAGCTTTACTGGAGCAAATTGTATCAAGACACAACAGTCTTTCTCTCTTTTTTATTGAGCTGTCTTTCATCTTGGAAGAGCAATTGCTGCTTGAATCGATCAGCACGAGTGTTGTTCTAAAGCACTATTGATAAGAGATTGTTTGTTTCCCTGGTTGACCATAATACTTTTCTACATTCAAACACCTCCTCTGCCATTGGTTGGACAAACAGACTCGGCAGACTCAGAAGCAGACTCAAATGTTTGGTTTCCTGTGATGTTTTTAACATTGTAGTTGCGATATAAAAATTGTATTGTTAATATAAATTGTATAAATTCTAGCTATTATTAAAGGGTTAGTTCCCCCAAAAATGAAAATTCTGTCATTAATTACTTACCCTCATATCGTTCCACACCCGTAAGACCCTTGTTCATCTTCGGAATAGGGATGTTAACCGATGACCGTTTGACCGATGGTTGACCGTATCAACGTTAACCGATCAAAGTTGTCGGTAAAAAAAAAAAAAAAAAGTGATCTCTAAATTAGGCTATTATAGACAGTGGACTAAACGCTACTACAGTTAGCCATCTCATTCCAAAATCTTTTTGTGTGAAGTGAACAAATCCCTCACACTCAATTTATCATAACTCGCCTGTTTGTACTTAATAAACCAATAAAAACATTTGGCGCGAAGTCACAGCGTTTGGGTTTGCGCGCTCACAAGGTTTGCAAAAAGTAAACAGGCTAAATAAAACACTCGAGGTTAGACGGCAGTATGAAGCGTGCAAGGAAAAGTAGTGTGTGGGACCATGTCACCAAAAAGAACGACACCGATGTAAGTTGCAACTTGTGTGATACAGTGCTTAAATACAGTAGTAGCACATCATCTAAATATATTACATCTACATTTCAGTGGTAACACATAAGGTGTTGATCATCATCTTTCTTTATTATTGTTAGCACTACCTTGAACTAAAGCGGCGTCTCTTTGGAGCTGTCATTATCTTAAATGAGTCGCGGCAATGTTTCAAATGAGCTTCTAACGCTAGACAATAGCCTTTATTTTCAATGCGATCACCTTGTGCCCAAACCATTTCGAAACTAAGGAGCCATTTGTCCTCCGATAACAAACAAGCTCCTCAGCGCCGCGTTTGCGGGACTCATGTTTCGCGCTGTAGGGGATTTAAAAAAAATGACGTGAGTGGAAGGCAGGCGGCGGCGCCTGGACAGTGTGTGTGTGTGTGTGCGTGTGAGAGCGGGAGGCAGAGCGGCAGAGAGATGCGACAGAGTTGCGAAATTGCAGGCGCGGCTCGCGAGTTGAGGCTGTTATTTCAAATAGCGCAGCATATTTTTTTAACTAATCGGTTAACCGGTTTCAACCGGCTAATGAGGCTCGGTGGTCGGTCAAGAAAATGTTTAGTTTTCGCCATCCCTACTTCGGAACACAAATTAAGGAGTTTTTTGTTGAAATCCGATGGCTCAGAAAGGCCTCCATTGGCAGCAATGTCATTTACACTCACAAGACCCATAAAAGGTACTAAAGACGTCGATAAAAAATGTATCTCACTACAGTGGTTCTACAATAATTTTATGAAGCGACGAGAATTAGTTTTTGTGCGCAAAAAAAAATCTAAATAACGACTTTATTCAACAAGTTCTTTTCATCTGCCTGGCCCTTTGACGTGAACTCACGAAGCACCACGACGCATGCGCAAGAATATGATGTAGAGCCGGCGTTCTGACACATGATCCGGAACCGAGGAGCTTTGTTTACAAGCAGAGGAAGACACGCCGTATCTAAGCTGTTGAATTCTACAATGGAGTATGCTTTCGGTCTTGGCGTAGTGCTCAAAATGGGGCTAAAGTGTGCATTTCCTGGATGCCTGAACCGTGAGAAACAAACAAGTGCACCTAAAAGTGCCTTATCAAAGCCGCGGAATGAACGTCATATTCTCGCACATGCGTCGTGGTGCTTTGTGAGTTCACGTCAAACGCACCATAAAATTATTGAAGAATGTCGTGGCAAAATTTCAAACTATCGCCGCATTACTGAATAAGAGACAAAACCTGCCCAATTGTCTTTATAAAGATTTAATTTCTTGCAAGAAATGAGTCACAGTCATACAGCCATCTTCAATGTCTGCAGAGTGCACACTAACTAGACATAACAGCACTCAGCTTTTTATCAGTTTCCCAAACAAAGTCACTCCTCCTGTAAATTTCCACACATGACAAGAAAAGCAGCACTTGCTCAAATCTATACATGACCTTTTACCTAGTAAGCTGGTTCTGTATGAAAATATGCAAATCAATAAACATTTCATGCGCAATGTTTAATGTATAGCTATGATCAAATTTTCCCATAACAATCCCCTCTTTTTATCACATCATTGATAAACCATAATGAAAAATTTTATCATTGTGTGTATGTATATATTTATATATGACTGCAAACTCAAAAATAAGTAAACATAATAGTTAGGTTAAAAAGGCTAAATATGAAAATGAATAAATGTAATAGTAAAGTTTTAAATGATTAAAACGAAAATCTAAACTGAATGAAAAATTATAGTAATAATCCAATTCAATAATCTATTCTCATCACTTGAATTTGTGAAGAAAGAAAATATGCATAGGCTGATTTTTGTGGGTAAAGCCCCCCTTTCACTGCAAATAAAAACATGGTTATAATATTTAGATCAGTACAACTATTTCAAAAACCTGCAATACAGTAAAACATAATCAATATCCCCATCCCTTCAGATTTGTCATCCAACCAAATCATCAGTCATCAGCCTTTTTGTTTTTTGTTTTTTCTCTTTTTTCTCAGGTTTTCTTACAGACTATCTCATGTAGGCTACTCAATTATATTGGTTACATTGTCACTATAATCTGGAATATGAAAGCAAAACGATACCCTAAGCATTTTCCAAACTCTCTCCTCCTCAGCTGTTATCATGTCTAAAACTAGTCTGTTTTGGATATCTGCATCTCGGATTTGCTTCATTTCCTCATCTACCATTGTTAAAGTGTGCTCCGTGCTATTAGCTATAGCTAGTACAGTCCATGCTAACCCATTTTTCTTATCGATTCTGCTGTACCCACCCCCAGGAAAATAGACCAACCCACATTTGCTCTATCTGGTAAAGTCCCTATCACAGAATTAACTTTCTCTTCTGTCCATCCTTTTTCTTGTTTTCATTACCCGGTAAATACACAGATGTCCCCACGTTCATCAAAGCTGGGTAACAGCAACCTGCCAACACTCGACATAAAATGATGAGCTTAACCATAAACCCAAACTGTCGCAGGTGAAGTGTAATTTGGTCTTCTAAACTGGCAGGTAAAATTAGTCTCTACCGCTGTACAATTCTCGGTTGTTTCATTATTCGTGTCAATTCTGACTCCGACTTCAGTCCTCTCGCAGTCAGATGTTGGATGTTTTGTTGGGATTTTCCCATGCTCAATGTCCTTCGCAGCTCTCACTATCTCAGTCATTTGCTGCCGGATCATTCAGTGTTACAACAGTCAGTGGTACTGCTTTGCAGGCATGGGACATTTGCAGACAAAGCCAGCAGCTCGTCTTTATCTCTAGCTGTTGGTTCTGCAGCCGTGCCAAAGTACAGGCTTTGTTCCTCTGGCACCTCGTCATGGCTTTCTTCACTTCCGGTTTCGCTCCTCCCCTTCCTGCTGGTGGAAAACTTTCTGCAGTGGCTTGCGTGTACCCACGTCGCCCTCTCAACCACTTTTACGGCAGTATGCGTTGTTAGGAGGATTTGGTAAGGCCCCAGCCACCTTTTCGCCTTCCAGCTCCTCCTCCCGTTGCCCTCTATCAACACGAAATCACCTGGTTTGATGTCATGTAAAGGAGTCCCAGCTGATTTCCCCAAATTTTACCTGCACACAGACCTTAGACAACAGAAAAGACATCTCTTTGCAATAATTCACAATTCTATTGATGTAAGCTATTGTTTACCCCCTTCCATTCCCATGAATGGTGGTCTCAAACGGGCTCTGATTTACTCAAGGCCTTTTCTCGTTTTCGTGTATATCAATATGCATCAAGATGCGAAAATTTTCAGCAAATATTAAAACCTCCTCATAAACCTCCATCATTTGAGTATCATTCCCCCTTTGGCTGCGTGATCGCCCATGCAGCCATTTATCATAATCATCGAAAATATTTTTGGGGTAAACAAGGCTTGACATCACTACTCGTCCAGACGCCATTTTGCACAGTGCGGTCGCACTGTTCCCATCGCTGCTTTTCTCTGGCCCTGAGTTGAAAGACTGCATAGTCTATAAGGAAGGCAAAACATTCGTGGTTATTTCAGATAATAAAAACATTCTGGCTGTGTCGTCTGTTGCACCTCCACGGCCTTCGCATCTGCTCTCATGGTTTCCTGTTGAAATAAACTCTTTGTTGTTAGTTTCGCTGCGCATTCTACAGATAGCAACCTAGCCAGGCAAGAAAATTGTGTCTAGCAGATTAGACACAAAAGCAGCATTCATAATTGTGCGCCCATCAGACTTTAACATTTTAAAGTCTTTTAACTTGCGTTTCCACAGCGCCCCAAAATCGTGCTCAACTCCGAACGCATAACGCTAGTCTGTGTACATCGTTACACTCTTACCCTCCAGCAGCTTGCATGCTTCCGTCAAGCTACGAACTGCAGTCTTGACCAGAAGGGTTTCCCCAAAACATACTGAAAATATTCTATAAAACGAAAGACAAATCCATATTTCATCTCTGGAAGCCGGGCTAAGTGAGCAAGCACTGTTACTGCACTTCCGGCATGTTAGGGGTGTGTGATACCTACAAAATCCAAACACACGACACCTTGTTGCTATCAAGCGTTTAGTGACACATCACACATCCCTAGGCCAGACCCTCAGTCACTCCTCAGAGACCCAATACACACTTTAGAAAACACCTATGAAGAAACAAACAATCAGTTGCTCTCTTAATTAATCAAAATCATAACAGACCTTTTTGGGGTCCAAAACATAATAGTGGTCCAACTCAAACTAAACGATAAAAATAAGTAAGATAGATAATAATCCATCTTAGCACTTTAAGTCTCTACATAAAACATCCTTCAGTCTACATTTTGTGCTTTGCTCACAGTTCAGATGACACCTCTGTCCATGCAGGACACAGTTCCAAAGCACAAATGTCCATCATGCACTGATTCTCTTTTGTGTGTCTGCCAATGGGGTCACTTCGCTCTCTACCTGAATTTCATGCTACATTCTTATCTAAATGCCCACAGTTTCTCACTGTGCTTCACAATCAACCTTCCTCTAGTCAGTTGTTTCAACATTCTTCAAACCACCCTGTTTTTGTTAAACATACTATTTCCAGCAGACCCATTCTCACAAATCATAGCGCACACCATATTTAACCATCCATGAACATAAACAAATTTAGATTTATGTTAAATACACTTCATCAAAATGACATGGTTATCAATTCATATTACATTCAATCAGCTCGTTCACTCATCTTTATCTCGTGACATCATACTTAATCATACTCAATATCCAATTTTTATCAAAATCTTTTCAGTTCCTGTTATCAGTAAACCATTCAACATCAATTCATCAGGGCTCTTTTTCAAAGTACCCTTTTCTCCATCCCCTGTCCATTAAAACTCTTTGGACGTACGCTCCAACTGGCCCAAAATCTTAAACCTCTTAATTCATGTCATTTGGCAGTGGCACTCATCATCAAATCCTCACCTTGCCACTTAAACCCAAAATTGTTATAACTTTACCAAGAACTTGCAAATCTTTATAATCTCCAATATCACTTTATAAAGTATTCAAATTTGTACTATAAGTCATCATCCATTTCTTTAAAGCCGTTTCAAAATGATTTTTCAATTCATATATGTCTATTAACACTTAGTGTGTTAGGGTGTTCATAACTCGTTCATAAATCAATTTTCCACCAAAAAATCTATCTTTTTGGGCTATTTCTCTCTTGTTTTAACTTGTCACATTATTCCTCTCTCAAAAAGATGCACCATATGATGATTATTGTTTCTTATCTCTACTGCTCTGCAGAAACCAAAATATTATATTCCTCTTATCTCAATCCCAGTCACACAGAAAGACATAAAGTCACTTGCTTCTTTAACATTAATTGTGGTTCTCTATATACATAAATAGTAGTTTTCATAGACATCTAATGTCATGCCTCCATTCAGAGGAAACATAAAATAAAACTCTTTGTTTCTAAGAAGTTCTCCCTTTGTTTGCCCTCTGACCTTTCATAAATACTAGGGAGTCTCTGGATAATTTAGTCTAGTTGATTTGTCTCCTTGTCTCTGCCGTCCAGTCTATAAAATTTACCCTCTGTTGAATTTATACAAGGGTCTTAAACCCATGGTGGGCGGCAATCTCGAACTATTCCGCTTTAACATATGCACTAATCCATAGATTAATTCAAAACAACATCATAAATGACAAAGTAGTCATAATTACCATTAACAGACTGAGCTGGATACCAATCCATTTAAAGCTCGTCCATGTTCTGGATCATCTTTTCACCAGATTCGCTCAGAATAATCAGCTTCTTTAGCGTTTGTCGTTTCACTTAACTAACCCATCTGTGATGATAAAAACACTCATTCCAGAGGTTAATTGCACACTACACTCAATCAGGACACATAAATATGAACTGCTCATTCTCAAAATGTGCTTTTACATGGTTTCTTAACCAGTTTCAAATCTGTTCATTACTAATCTATTCTTAGAAAAGTCTGTTGGGTTGTTTTGTTCTGATATCATTGTTTTTGTTTTGTCTCAGTCGCAGGCAGAGTACAATCCCTGGTTCCACTGAAGCAGCCTCTCTCTCCCTCTCTCACCCAGATTTATCTTTTCAACAGTCTTCTAAGACTTTTACTATAATGTTAAATTCGCTAACCCTTAATTTATTAATCCTTCACAAAGTTTAGAAATTTAACTTTTGAACTTTCAAATTAGAACATCTCCAATAAGTTATACTGTGAAATTGTTTCAAGTTATCCTTAGTTTAGATACCTCTGTTATCCAGAACTTCTCTTTAAACTTCAAAAGCCGTCCTCTTAAAGCCATCACCATGTCTCCAAATTATCCTCTGCCATCCTATTGACCTGTAGGATTAAGACTATGATAGAGACATATTAGTTCAATATCATACAGCTTTACTGATACTAATACATTTTATTCTGTTCCAAACAGTTATCAATCACAATCACAGTATGGTCTCCGCTGGCTCTTAAATGTCAATCATTGCTCTTTTCTTCAGGGTGTTTCCTGGCTCTCAATTTATGCGGTATTTGGTGAGCGGTATAGAGGGGCCATTATAAGGGCAGGGGCTGCTGTGTCCAGTCTTGACCTTGGCCCCTACGAAACACAGCTTTCCCCCCCAACACAGAGATGCTGCTGGCCTCACAGACATCTGCCTCACCTCTCATACACACCTCACATAAAACCCCCTCCTCCATTTTTTTTTTGTTTTTGTTTTTGTTTTTTTTGGTAGGGGGTCCAAGGCGACTTATCGTGATTTCCCTGGCTTGGGTTGCTAACCTGTCAGGCCGTAGGAAGTCTTACCCGTCATCGGTGAAACCACATCGTGCTCAACCTCGTCATCGCTTTGAGATCTTTGACCCTAAACAGGATCAGATATTTTCTGGAGCCTTTTGGAAAGTGCATTCAAGAGTCACCAGAGCCATCTGGTCTGCTTTCAAATTAGCAAAAACATGGAGACAGGTTAATTATAACACAACTTAATCACTAAAATCCATCATACTTCTTCAAAGCTGCTCCATAGCAGTGCTTAGATTATTCTCAGTGAATTTAGTCAAAACACCTGTCCATTCAATTTAATGTTCTGCTACATCTGTGACCAAGGCCATCAGTTCTGTACACGGTGAAGGCTAAGAGCAGACAGAAGTTACTGGTCATATCATACATTCATCAAATGTTTCAGTTCATTAAAAGTCTGTATTTTTAAAACATTTCTTATTGCCCTCTTGATGGCACCTTTTTTTATATCTTAACAAATAACTCTATTATGTTCACATGATGCCTTGTGCCTTTACTCATCAATATCTTCTATCATCTGTGGCACAGGCTCAGATATCAGCTTTGAGCTGGTCTGGGATGAGAGAGAGACTCTGAGGCCTTCAGGGCTGGTGCACTGCACTTTCATAAACTTTTCACTCCTCACACTAGCTCAGTGTAAGATCTGGCTAGAAATTAAAATTGTTTTCAAATAAACATCAGACATTTTCCTTTTAACTCTATCCTTTGCCAGAATTGACATTTTCAAATGATCATAATTTCATATTTGTATTTTGCCCCCACAATGAATTCAGAAGCTATAATTTCCACTCAGATTGAGTCTCTGTTACTCAAGTTAGGCCACGTGGTGGCCGGATTGAGATTACATATTGTTTATTTCAGATCAGCACAAGCTTATCTTTTGAAACCAAAACATCAGCTTCTAGGGTTTTCAACATTTTAACACCTATAGTTATTTCAACAACCCAATATTCAGTCAAATCATCATTATCAGAGTTTTGCAAAAGTGAGAAGAGCAAGAACATATTTATTATATATTTTTCATTTAAAACTCGGTTAATCAGGATTTATATATCTTTGCAGCATGTTTTATCATCTTCATTTTTAATTTTAACCTCATATTAAAATTATCTCAAATCCTTCCTTCAAAAATAATCACTAAAGACTTCATTAATCTTATTATCTCATTTTCATAGACAGAGTGTAAATCTCTGTTACTTTCTTTTTACTGGGTTTCGTTTACAGAATTTAGTCTGGTGACCTGATTTGCCAAACTTTCTACACCTTATGGGTGTTCGGACACAATTACGTCCAAAATGGCCACGCTGAGCACAATTAAACACTCTCATCTTTAGCTTATGAAGCAATGCAACCTGTGTGCTCCAAAAGTGGCAGTCTGTCTGAGGACAGAGTTCGCTCGCGGTCCAATAAAAAAGACAATGTCTTGCATTTTATGGTGCTATCTGCTTTTTCATCAACATTACTTTTAGTTTCTCAATTGTACATCTCAGTCACTTCTGGGATTTTCCCTTCAGGTATAACGGCACCTCACCCATTTTTACAAATTAATGAATATGCACAAACATCTAGAAATTTGAATTTTCTTGTTCTCTCTTTGTTTGTAGCCAGTCAACTTGCTGATCAACTTTCCAATTACAATAAAAACATTTCTGCCCATTCCCTTCATCAGTCCAGCAAATTTCTTTGAAGTCCGGGCTTCAGAGCGGAGCTGCTTACAGCGTTTGCTCTTGTCCATCTCAAAATCTTTATACCGACTAATCAAATTACCGATCATATCACTCAAAGTGTTAGCCAGAATTTAGTCAACGTTCATACTCACCGGCGATCTCTAAACAGCTGTGACTTCTGCCTGATAAGACAACATTTTCCTTTCTCTCTTATCTGCCTCTTTCCCCCAACATTTCACTGTTTGTTCGCATTTCTCACACACATTTCCCACAACAGCTTTCAGTTTATCTCCCCTCTTCAACTGACTCATTCACCACTTTCAGTCTGGTGTTCCCTCATTTTGGAAATCATGAATTAACTTCTCTGCCTTGCATGCATTTTTCCCATATAATTTTCTCATTTGACAAAATAACGGTGTATCATATTCAGCTAGCTTGCTTTGGGACTTCCCCATACTGGCTGTCTGTCTCTGTCGCTTTTTCCCCTCTAGCGTACGCTAATGAATCTGTCGGACGTCTCCGTTCAGATCTGATCTCTTCACCCAAGACCAGACGGGCGGACACTCCCAATAGTGTCCTCTCTTATTGGCTCCCAATAGCCCAAAACCGGCTCACAGCACAGTCTCCTCGCCCACGTGATATCTCAAAATTCTCTAAATTTTAATCACGTTGCATTTGCCCACATGGCTTCAGTTTCTATCCCATAAACTAATCAACCACGTTGCATTTGCCACAGAGTCAGACCCCACTATGGTTTATCCACCCCAATTTCAATTTTCAATTTACTCAATTTTCAATTTCAAAAATTCTTCCCCGAATTTTAAGTTTGTCTCTTACCAGAAGCGTCCCGTTGCCACCTCGGGTTCGTTTGTTCCAGTGGTCGGACCCTTCAGACCCCCTGAGCGGTTGGCCTCTCTCCCTCAATATGTCGGGGTAGAGCTGTGACTCTAAAGTCCAGGATGATCAGTCACCATCCGCTCCCAGGGTCCGGAAGGCACATCCATGGAATCTCCGCTTCTGACACCAACTGTCGTGGCAAAATTTCAAACTATCGCCGCATTACTGAATAAGAGACAAAACCTGCCCAATTGTCTTTATAAAGATTTAATTTCTTGCAAGAAATGAGTCACAGTCATACAGCCATCTTCAATGTCTGCAGAGTGCACACTAACTAGACATAACAGCACTCAGCTTTTTATCAGTTTCCCAAACAAAGTCACTCCTCCTGTAAATTTCCACACATGACAAGAAAAGCAGCACTTGCTCAAATCTATACATGACCTTTTACCTAGTAAGCTGGTTCTGTATGAAAATATGCAAATCAATAAACATTTCATGCGCAATGTTTAATGTATAGCTATGATCAAATTTTCCCATAACAAGAACCACTGTAGTGAGATGGACTTTTTAACGACGTCTTTAGTACCTTTTATGGTCTTGTGAATGCAAATTACATTGCTGCCAATGGAGGCCTTTCTGGGCCATCGGATTTCAACAAAAATATCTTAATTTGTGTTCCGAGGATGATCAAAGGCCTTACGGGTGTCGAACGACACGAGGGTAAGTAATTAATGACAGAATATTCATTTTTGGGTGAACT
Organism: Romanogobio albipinnatus; assembly: GCA_023566225.1. Classification (NCBI taxonomy): domain Eukaryota; kingdom Metazoa; phylum Chordata; class Actinopteri; order Cypriniformes; family Gobionidae; genus Romanogobio; species Romanogobio albipinnatus. Next base: position 43,985,351 of record CM042251.1, read on the forward strand.
AACCCTTTAATACATTATTTTAAATGAATATATTTTATTAATATGTTGTTTTATATTAATACATTTTAATATATTATTTAAAATTTTAAAAAGGACAAAAATATATATTTTTGGAGTTGGGGCAAAAAGCTAAATGGTTTTCGGGAAAAGCCATTACTGTTGTACTTGACTCTTCACATTAAACCAGAGTTAGGCAGAGTTTGTTTAACTATCAAAAAAATACCTTAAACATTATAAATGTATACTAAAGCTTTATGCACCTGATATGTGTCCTAGGAACCTTTCTGTGTTCAGCACACCTGCGTGCGTGAGGAAGACTCCCTCCAGAGCAAGCAGGATGTTCACGCTCTCTACTAAATCACCTCCCCCAAAGGTGCCCCAGCCTGAGAGGCTGGACGAGGTGTACGAGGCCCTAAAGAGAGGACTGCAGTATGTACACACACACACACACACACACACTTTTCTGCATTTCTGAGAAACACTTGATATTTGAAATCAACCCAAACAAACACACGCCCCTAAAATGCATGAACACACAATGCAAGAGTGGTTGTCTCTTTATCGTAGCTGAAGCGAAGCAAAATAAAGAGAAGATGATGAATGACAAGACAGGACAAAAAAGAACATACAGTACAGTATATACAATCAAGAGTTCATTGTTAGTCGCCAGCAGCACAGCAGCTCCAGACAAACAATGACACTCAAAACTGTCCTGTTACTCTAGCTAACATTACAGCAACAGCATATCTTCTGTGAAACATAGCAAAACAAATGTTACCTGCATATGGAGCAGAAACAACACAACTTCTGCGTCTGTTTTCAGGCTTTTCTAGTATTAACGCGGGTGCTAAAGCTCTTGCATTATCATAACACTTCTTTTTCCAGTGATATTCCTCTGACCTTCTCTCTTTAGTAATGTCTCTCAGCCATCTCTCTTTCTACAGTCTTTCTTCAACTCTCTGTCTTGCTCACTCTCTCTCGTCCCCCATCATGAGTCGACACACCCCCTACTGCTGATTGGCTACAAGTGTGTTGTGGTGCTCGGTCTGATTCTCTTTCAACAGCGTTTCTCAGAAATCGCTTACTGCACTTTTAAACACGTAAAGCAGTGTGTTATCAGTTTGCGCACACTCGTACTTATATACTGCCCCATACTTTTACAGATCCTACCTGCAGGTCCATCAGATGGAGCTGGACAGTCTGAACAGACAAATGAAGGAGTCTAAGAGGAACTCTCGCTTGGTAAGTCTGAAAGAATTTAATTTACCCATTTATTTTCAAAGGTGAAGCCATTTCGGCACTTTCAAATTGTGTCATGATACAAAGCAATTTAAATCTGAACACTTTTCTGTCTTTCTTATTTTAATATGTCTTATTTGTAATCTCTCTCTGTTGTAGGGGTTTTTGTATGAACTTGACAAGGTGAGTGGATGCTTGGTTATTTTCATTTGACTTCGGTTTGGGGATAGAGCCTGCACCCAAAGTAGCCTAGTACCAATATAAACTCTTGTTTCATATTATTGGCTTGCTGATGCCTGTTAATAATAGTTTGAACATCATAAATGTTATTCTCTGTTCTCTCAGCAAGTGAAAGTGATCGAGAGGTTTATGAGGCGGCTGGAGTTTCATCTCAGTAAGGTAAGCGTGCCGTTTAACTGAAATGCAAATCATTTGTAAAGAGGAGCTATGCAAACGTTATGAATATTCAGGTGGTATAAACAAAACAACCCTAATATTCATGAAACCCTAATATTCATGAAAAAGATGTAGATATGCCAACTGACATTTTTTGAGACATTTAAATAAATAAATAAAAAGTACTATAAATATGAAATCAACATTTTATATATATTTATATATTTATTACAATACTGGTCAAAGTACCATTCAAATGTTTTGTTTTAATGTTTTTGAAAGTAGTCTTATTCTCACCAATACAATAATTATTTAATCAAAAAATACAGTAACAACAGTAATACTGTAAAATATTGTTAAAATTTAAATTAACTGGTTTCTGAGATCATAGAATGATTTCTGAAAGATCATGTGACACTGAAGTCTGCAGTAATGGCTGGTGAAAATTCAGCTTTGCCATCACAGAAATAAATTACATTTTCAAATATATTACAACAGAAACCAGTTAATTTAAATTTTTATAATATTTCACATTATTACTGTTTTTACTGTATATATATATATGTGTATATATTAGTGGTGGGCCGTTATCAGCGTTAACGTGCTGCGTTAACGCGAGACTCTTATCGGGCGATAAAAAAAATATTGCAGGTAATCTATCCTCAAAGTTGGGTTGGGAGCTGGGTCTATACTACGCAAGCTATGATGACTTTCACCTTGATATTTTAGCGCGTATGTACACTAGCCGAATTGCACTGTAGGGGGTGAGAGAACGAGTCTTCGAACCTGTGTGTATGCCTACTAGTGTTGTCAAAAATATCCATATTTCGCTATGTATCGATACTGAAATATCTGAAACGATACAATACTCATTTTCTACAGTATCGATATCAGCTGCACTCTCCGACCGACAGTGAGTGACACGCACCCGCCTCCTCTCAGTCAATCATAATTATGCTTGAAGTGTTTTATATATATGGATTTTATTATAGGCAAGGCAAGTCAAGTGTTGATTTGAGAGGATAAATTGATCAAACATGCGGTTAACTCACTGCCGGCCGCTTGGTCCTCAATTTAAAAAACTAAAACTTTAATTTAACAAACAAAAATTGCCCCAAACATTTTTTCTAAATTAACTTAATAAAGAAACAAAACGAAATATAACAAATTTGACATTACAAACAAAGCTGAACTATTTTTATGGCTGCAACAGTGTGTAATAGAGAGGGAGAAAAAAACACGGCTACAGTCGGACTCGGGACACCGGAGTATTTACGCGTCATGTTATCATACCAGTCCTGTTCATTTTAAATATTGTGGTTATCGCCAATACCGGTATATTGCCACACCCTAAATTAGCGCGATGTCGATATTTCGTGCTTTGAATATCACGGTTATCGTCAATACCGGTATCTTGCGACACCCAAATGTCTCTGTGTTGGTGACAGCTCTTGCATGACCCCGTGGCCCTGATAACAGCCTCTGTATGGCTGTGCACATGCATTCATGCACGTACATCTGTGTCTAAACAGTGACATTTTTTCCCTGATAGATGGTCACCTACAGGATATATAGTAAAGCCTAATCCTCCCCCTCACTGAGGACACATTCTTAGACAGATTTTTTTTCCCCCCTGTACGCGCACATGGATGCTCACACTCAGGGGACACGGGTCACAGGCAGAGGACAGCTTCAGGGGCTGCTGGCATTCTTGGCTTGTTTGGGGAGCGGTTAAACCCTCCACTGGACCTGTTGGAGTCTGAACTAACAGCCTAAACTAACCCAAGCCAGCTGCACTACAGGAAGAACCCTTCCTCTATCGTTCTCTTCCTCCCTGGCCCCATTTCAAGTGTGATTAGTGTGTATTTTATGAGCAGAAGGCGCTGTAGGGAGTCTCCATGCTTTGGCTGGGTTCAGATATGTTGGACCTCTATATTAATGGAGGAGGGGTGAAGTGAGAAAATACCAACAAAACTTAATATTAAAGGGCTTTGCTAACGACAGTCCGTACAAACTTTCAGATGCTTTGTAGGGATGGTGGCATTTGTGTATTGGCTATGGTCTGTGACAAATGTGAATGAAAAGGCGCATTGTTATTAGTTTTTTATAGCAGTGTATATTAGCGAGAGAAGCGCTGTCATAACTCTGTGAAACTTATGACTGTCCCACTGACTCCTTGCCAGTATGCTGGAACACGCTCACTGGACGGTTCCTAACCATCTCCAGATGGACACACTGAGAGGAAAATTTTCCTTCTCCCACTTTGTCTTTCCTTCGTCCTTCTTTCGGTTACCTCTTTTCGGGTACCTTTTAAGGGCCGCAGACAGTTTAACCCTGGTTCTCGTCTTCAGTCTTGGGAATTGTGTGTGTTTGTGTTTCTTGACTTGCGTGTTTTATCTCATTGTGTGTGTATATGCGTGTACTCCCAGTATGAGGCTCCCCCACACCTGCTGGATATGGCTGCTTATGCCTTTCTGGCGATTTGGTTCATCACCTTGGCCTTGCCACATGCATACTTTTGCCTAGCAATCTGAAGGGCAACAAACTAGCGTTCAAGAGTTGAGTCTTACTACAGACTAACTCTACTTCATAAACCAATCCATATACCTACAAGAAAGAAAAATCCATTATTAACTTTTAATTATTAACTTTTTTTCCCTTTTAAGGATGTTCCTTTACTAAAGCTGTAAAGCATGCCAACACACAAATGTACATAACATTTCTTATTTTATAGCCTTTCTATTGCTTTTAATTATGGTGCACATATAAGAGTTTATACCCGTTTATTCCTGGTTTTCATGGCTCAGCTTAAACTGGTGTTTCTCTGATTCTACTCAGTTGGGTATTGCTTTTTAATGTTTTAATGTCATGATCCTAATGATGGTAAAATGTCTTCCAGTGAATGGAGCTTTCTAACTGTTTGCATGATTCTCATTCATTCATACTGGTTTACAATAGACAGCTCATTCTTTTTCTAATCTCTGAATTACAGGACTCGTGCTGTGAATAATTACTAAATGACTGTTTGTAATGATTATGTATCTTACTCCGAGCATCTGCCTAAATTTTAGTTGACATAATGAGGAGATTTAACAGTTTCCTGTCTCCATTACTGGCTTCCACATTTGCAGACCTGCTCAAGGTGTTGCGGATAGATCAATAAACTCTAAATTACTTATATTAGAGACAATGAGGCCCAGCAGGAAGTACTAGGGCAAGAAAAGCTTTAACAAGATGAAGTTGTGGTTTGTGCATGTGTGCGCATATGCAGTGAAATCGGTTCATTGTCACCATCTGGATGTAGATTTAAGCTGTGGCTTCCTCATTAAGTCATAAAAATACTGAACTTTATTGAAAAATCCATCTTAGGTAGTAGCTGTGTTTTGGATCAGGGTAGTTGTTCCTAGCTGGTCTAAGCTGGTCATTATTTGGTTGACCAGTCACCATGTTCCAAAATTTAGCCTGACCATTTTAAACATGCTATGGCATGCTAGATTGTCGCTGGTAGAAGAAGCAAACAATTCTTACTCAGTATTTCTTTCCAAATATTTAAATGTCTACATTTTGCTGAGCAAAAATGTATAAGATGGTAAGAATTGATTTCTAGCTAATAACCATCTAGAAACCAGCTGCCATGTTTCAGTACACAGCTCAAGATGGATTTTTCAGCAGGAAATGCTATTGAAGACATTTGTTCTGAACACCGACATCAATATTGCTCATAATGTATTTCATTGATTGATTATAATAAACGCTTTGTGTGTGTGTTATTGCAGATTGACGAGCTCTATGAGGCCTACTGCATGCAGCGCAGACTAAGAGACGGAGCCGATAAGATGGTGAAGGCTTACAATGCCTCGCCAGGCAGCAGGGAGGCCAGAGAGAGTCTGTCTGAAGCTAACAAGAGCTTCAAAGAATACACAGAGGTAAGAGTGTGTGGGTAGATGAGAGTATGGAATTATGGACCCTCTGTCATTGTAGGTGAACTGAATCCACTTTGGAACTGAAATTCACTTTAGCTTAGTGTTAGTGAACTCAATACATGTTGGAACTGGAATTCACTTTAGCTTAGTGTTAGTGAACTGAACACACTTTAGAACTGAAATTCACTTCAGCTTAGTGTTAATGAACTGAACACACTTTAGAACTGAAATTCACTTCAGCTTAGTGTTAATGAACTGAACACACTTTAGAACTGAAATTCACTTCAGCTTAGTGTTAATGAACTGAACACATTTTAGAACTGAAATTCACTTCAGCTTAGTGTTAATGAACTGAACACACTTTGGAACTGGAATTCACTTTAGCTTAGTGTTAATGAACTCAATTCACTTTGGAACTGGAATTCACTTTAGCTTACTGTTAGTGAACTCATTTCACTTTGGAACTGGAATTCACTTTAGCTTACTGTTAGTGAACTCAATTCACTTTGGAACTGGAATTCACTTTAGCTTAGTGTTAGTGAACTCAATTCACTTTGGAACTGGAATTCACTTTAGCTTAGTGTTAGTGAACTGAATACACGTTGGAACTGGAATTCACTTTAGCTTAGTGTTAGTGAACTGAATTCACTTTGGAACTGGAATTCACTTCAGCTTAGTGTTAGTGAACTCAATTCACTTTGGAACTGGAATTCACTTCAGCTTAGTGTTAGTGAACTCAATTCACTTTGGAACTGGAATTCACTTTAGCTTAGTGTTAGTGAACTGAATACACGTTGGAACTGGAATTCACTTTAGCTTAGTGTTAATGAACTGAACACACTTTAGAACTGAAATTCACTTCAGCTTAGTGTTAATGAACTGAACACACTTTAGAACTGAAATTCACTTCAGCTTAGTGTTAATGAACTGAACACATTTTAGAACTGAAATTCACTTCAGCTTAGTGTTAATGAACTGAACACACTTTGGAACTGGAATTCACTTTAGCTTAGTGTTAATGAACTCAATTCACTTTGGAACTGGAATTCACTTTAGCTTACTGTTAGTGAACTCATTTCACTTTGGAACTGGAATTCACTTTAGCTTACTGTTAGTGAACTCAATTCACTTTGGAACTGGAATTCACTTTAGCTTAGTGTTAGTGAACTCAATTCACTTTGGAACTGGAATTCACTTTAGCTTAGTGTTAGTGAACTGAATACACGTTGGAACTGGAATTCACTTTAGCTTAGTGTTAGTGAACTGAATTCACTTTGGAACTGGAATTCACTTCAGCTTAGTGTTAGTGAACTCAATTCACTTTGGAACTGGAATTCACTTCAGCTTAGTGTTAGTGAACTCAATTCACTTTGGAACTGGAATTCACTTTAGCTTAGTGTTAGTGAACTGAATACACGTTGGAACTGGAATTCACTTTAGCTTAGTGTTAGTGAACTGAATTCACTTTGAAACTGGAATTCACTTTAGCTTAGTGTTAGTGAACTGAATACACTTTGGTACTGGAATTCACTTTAGCTTAGTGTTAGTGAACTGAATACACTTTGGTACTGGAATTCACTTTAGCTTAGTGTTAGTGAACTGAATACACTTTGGAACTGGAATTCACTTTAGCTTAGTGAACTGAATACACTTTGGAACTGGAATTCACTTTAGCTTAGTGAACTGAATACACTTTGGAACTGGAATTCACTTTAGCTTAGTGCTAGTGAACTCAATTCACTTTGGAACTGGAATTCACTTTAGCTTAGTGAACTAAATACACTTTGGAACTGGAATTCACTTTAGCTTAGTGAACTGAATACACTTTGGAACTGGAATTCACTTTAGCTTAGTGTTTGTGAACTGAATACTCTTTGAACTGGAATTCACTTTAGCTTAGTGAACTGAATACACTTTGGAACTGGAATTCACTTTAGCTTAGTGTTAGTGAACTGAATACACTTTGGAACTGGAATTCACTTTAGCTTAGTGTTAGTGAACTGAATTCACTTTGGAACTGGAATTCACTTTAGCTTAGTGTTAGTGAACTGAATACACTTTGGTACTGGAATTCACTTTAGCTTAGTGAACTGAATACACTTTGGAACTGGAATTCACTTTAGCTTAGTGAACTGAATACACTTTGGAACTGGAATTCACTTTAGCTTAGTGCTAGTGAACTCAATTCACTTTGGAACTGGAATTCACTTTAGCTTAGTGAACTGAATACACTTTGGAACTGGAATTCACTTTAGCTTAGTGCTAGTGAACTCAATTCACTTTGGAACTGGAATTCACTTTAGCTTAGTGAACTGAATACACTTTGGAACTGGAATTCACTTTAGCTTAGTGCTAGTGAACTCAATTCACTTTGGAACTGGAATTCACTTTAGCTTAGTGAACTGAATACACTTTGGAACTGGAATTCACTTTAGCTTAGTGCTAGTGAACTCAATTCACTTTGGAACTGGAATTCACTTTAGCTTAGTGAACTGAATACACTTTGGAACTGGAATTCACTTTAGCTTAGTGTTTGTGAACTGAATACACTTTGGAACCGGAATACACTTTAGCTTAGCGTTAGTGAACTGAATACTCTTTGAACTGAAATTCACTTCATTTTAGTGTTAGTGAACGTAATCCACTTTACAACTGAAGTTCACTTCAGTTTAAGAATTAGCTAACTGAATTTACCTCAGAACTGAATTTTACGTTTTAGTTACCAATTCAGATTTGAAATCCACTTTGGTTTAATGATAGTAAACTGACTTACACTAACTCAACTTTAATTCATTGTGAGGTGTGAGGGACTGGAGTTGCGGGTAAGCAACAAACTGAATTATTTACAGTGGTAAGATCAACATCGAGAGATTAATATGGAAATGATGTCGTCATGTATAGGTTCCGGTAAAAGTGTGACCCTGAAAAATGTGATTCGTTTTATGACATTGTCAGGAAGTTGAGACGTACTCTCTACTGATTATGGCTTAAGCCACAGATTTCTATTTGCATCCAGATAGATACAGGGCAGAACTAGACTCATTTGATATGCTCATGGTAATAATGCAGGGAGGCAATCTGATTAAAAGTGGACAGCCTTTCCCTGTCAAGTGCTTTTCATTACCCTAATGGTTGCTGCAAGACAAGCGTTCAACTGTAGGAAAAGTATTCCCCATGATTCTCCTCTCTCTCTCTCTCTCTCTCTGGCTATTAGTACTTACTAAATACTGTACAGTATATACTGTATATAGTCTACTATTTTTTTTTAATTTTTTTTATGTTAAGTAAAACAGTGGGCATTTTTCCACGAAAAACGCTTCAAACTGTTGGGTGCCACATTGTTGTTTCTACACATTGCATGTTTATTTCCCTCGTTCCTGCCACCTTCGTCTATTTTCCTCTGTGTATTTACCCACTGTCTCTGTCCCTACAGAATATGTGCATGCTAGAGAGTGAGTTGGAGAACCAGCTGGGGGAATTCCATGTCAAAATGAAGGGTAAGGGATTTTAATTAGAAGTTTCCTACAGTTATAACCATATTTCTCATCTCTCACGTCTGATTTAATTTCTATTCCAACTGTGTGCTTGCTGTATTTAAATAACAATGTGTGCCTTTGTTCCAGGCTTGGCAGGTTTTGCACGACTTTGTGCTGGAGATCAGTATGAGGTGAGCTAATAATTTACCTTCTCTTTCATTTATAACCAGCACGAAATCTTATTGTGCACAATTCGTCTGTGCACACAGTTTCATAATCTTTTATAAAAAAGGCCAGTTCATGTAATAAAGATTTATTTTTTTTTAAGTTGGGAGATACGTTGAGAAGCTTGACATTCAGCCTCACAGTTATTGTTGTCATCTTGGTTCCCTTTTTTTGAGAAGCTCAAAAAAATATGGCCTGATTACTGGGTCAAAAATGTTCATCCGCTCCACAATCCACTTTTCGTGATCCATTACTTAAGTAAAATAGATTGTTGACTTCCCTCCATCTTTACATTCATCATGTCCTCATAAAGCTGCCTTGATGTCATCAGTGATTTGCTTTGTAATCTTGTCAGTGGCAGATATGACAGATAGTGATGATTTGAAGATCTGGCTGGTTTGAACACTGCACTTAGGCAATCAATGAGCTATTACTACCATTGTGCCCTTAAGCAAGCTTTGGATGAAAGCGTCTGCTAAATGACTGCTACGAGAGACTGAGACAGAGACAGATCTCGGCATCTGCTCTTTGCAGTGAAGAACAGATTTGGGGAGGCGGAGGATAATTAAAGAAGGACGAATGTTAATGTGTCTGCCTCACCTCCACCTGTTTAACATGCAAGAGCTTCTGAGTGAATGGCAGGCCAATCAATGCAGTGAGTCAGCACAGTCTGCTCGGCAAGAGCCCTCAGAGATGTGACAGGAAGGGAGGTGGTGTGAAAAAAAACAAGAAATTGACTTGAGAAGATCTAGAAATGGATGAAAGAGTGGGTGGTAGAGACTTGTTTTTTTATTCGGCCCATCTGTTATTCTCATTGCCTTTACTGTACAAAAACACAAAAGTCAAGCTTTTCTTCCTCCTCTCCATGTGAATGAATAAATAATCAGTTTAAAGTTAATGGTAACACTTTACAATAAGGTTCATTAGTTAACTACATTAATTAACATGAACTAATTATGAACTGCACTTACAAACCATTTATTTATCTTTCTTAATGTTAATTTCAACATTTACTATTGCATTATTAAAATCTTGCTAACATTAGTTAATGCACTGTGAACTAACATGAACAAACCATGAACAGCTGGATTTTTATGAACTAACGTTAACAAAGATTAACTAATGCTGAACAGAGGTGTTGTTCATGGTTAGTTCATGTTAACTAATGCATTAACTAATGTTAACTAATACAACCTTAATGTAAAGTGTTACCAAGTTGGGTAAAAGTTTGAAGATGATGAAAAACTTTTGTTAGATGTTTGCTTAATACAAGAAAAAAAACATTTGCCAATGGGATAGAAAATATAAATGTAAAATATAAATGGAATATTATATGTAATATATTTTTATATATATTATTTATAAACATATAGAGAGTAAAATAAAATACAATAAATATACATAATACAGTAAAAATCCTTAAAACAGGATATAAAGAATTTCTTTAAGTATTGTTGTTGTTACAATATACTAATAATAATTAATATTATTATTACTAATTATTATTATTATACTGATTAAGAAATAATTTAAATAATTTATTAATTGATTGTTAGAATGAATGGTGTCATTTAAACTCCTTCACAGTTCTTTATAAAGTATCATTATCACAGTTCTTTAATCAGTTGTGACTGATTAATTTTTCTCTTGTTTACGTTAGAAATAGCTTACAATGTAATAATAATATACAGATTAAGAAATTATTTGAATAGTTTGATTGATTGTTAATCAGAATGAATGAAGCTGTCGTTTAAAAACCTCCACAGATCTTTATGAAGTACGGTCGTCAGCGGTGGAAGCTGCGGGGTCGGATTGAAATCAATGGCAAGCAAGTGTGGGACAGTGAGGAGATGGTCTTCCTCCCCCTCATCACAGAGTTTCTGTCTATAAAGGTAGTTTTTATATGAATATACAGTTATATTCACTCATATATTGTCTGCTATTTCTCCCTCCCTCTTTCTGTTTTCTCACACATACTATCAATCTCTGTCTCTCCTTCCTGTCACATTCACATGTGCACCACAGTCACATCAATCTGTGAGACATTAATGCACATAACAGCACAGCAGCTGGACTTTGACTTGTTTTTCTCTCCCAATGGTTCCATGACACATAACTGCTTGTGAGGGGAGGGGAACATCACTTCGGGATAGAGAGAGGAAGACTGCATGGGATAGAGTGAGGGGAAGTTTACAGAAGACAGCGATATTAAAATAGAGAGACTCCAGGGAAAGAATGAAAAGAATGCAGCTGATTTTTGTCAACATGTTTTAGATTGGCCTGAGAGATGTAAAATGTACACTCCTGGGCAAAAAGAAATGGGCCAAGCCAAAAATGGCAACATATTTAGTGGTTTTAACCATTTTAATCACAAATCACTAGTCAGGAAATTAGCAGGAATTGCACAAATACTGTAGATAAAGCAACTTAGCATGGAATAGCTTTTTACAGTAAGAAGTGTAAACTCAATGTTAATAGCTGAGAAGTTGAAAAATGTCTCCCAGTTGTCTACCAAATATTCCCTATAGGGCTCAAATCTGGATCCAAACTTTGCAATGTGGGCAGGAGCTGATAATTTGTCCATAATTTAAAAGGGTCATGAACTGGCTTTTTTTATACTGTTGTCTGAGGTCAACTTATGACGTTTGCGTGGTTTTTACATTCAAAAACATCATAATGAATAAGTAATAGGCTATTTTCTGCCCTGGTTTTGAGGGTCTCAGAAGAAACACTCGGTTTCTATTGTCGTGCCGCACTGAAGACCTTATCCAAAACGCCCACGGCTAGGATTGGATAAGATTTGCATATTTAATGAGCTTCAACTCCCCTCAGTACATGTGGGAATTGTTTTGAAAGCGTGTGGGGAAACGCTCAGAGAACTCACAAAATATCTTTATCAAACAAACACAATGATTCATCTCTCATCCACCCGTAATTGATTTTGAAATGTTTTTTTTTTATTACTTGGTGAATATCAGATCAGTGAATATAACCGCGCACACACTAGTGTTGTCAAAAATATCTATATTTCGCTATGTATCGATACTGAAATATCTGAAACTATACAATACTCCTTTTCAACAGTATGGATATCAGCTGTGCTCTCCTCTCCGACCGACAGCGAGTTGACACGCACCCGCCTCCTCTCATTCAGTCCGGTTAACCCTCGGAACACGGACAGCGTCTTAGTGTTGGTGTGACGGGTCTGAATTTCGTGCGGGATTGCACATCTACTCATTCCCACAGATTTCGTGGTCGCATCTGAAGCGCGCACACACATACCGTAATAAAGCCGCCTCTGACATACAAGTGCAAAAATTAGCCCCTTTTTCCAGCTTATTAATGGTCAAATACACTCTCAATTTGTCTCAATGCCCATCTTGGTGAGTATTAGGGGTGTAACGGTACACGTATTCGTACTGAACCGTTTCGGTACAGGGCTTTCGGTTCAGTGTACTGAACGGTTATGAATGTAATCTTTAACAGTTAACAGTCGGCTTGTTGTAAGCGCGGAACACACTTCAATCCGAGTTCCCACACGAACATATTAAGTATTCAGTTCATTTTATCACGAAATTCAAACGATAAATGCTGTTTTAACGCTCTTTAATGTGACGTGACTGATAGACGCGTATCAGTTCCTCTTCCTAAAGAATAAACTTAAATTAATACATCTTAAGGTATGTTGAGGATACATTACAACTTACTGAAATGTATCATATGTCGTATAATCGCTCCATCTGTGTTTCAACCGTGGAAAGACAATAAAACAGCTTGTAAACAATGTCATGCAGAATCACGTTTACTCAGAAGTCATTCAGTGTCCACAGCTGTTAGCTCACTAGAGAGATCAATCTTTCACTGAATACATGCACTATATTAGCCGTTATATTCATTATATTAGCCTATATATATTCATTATATACTACTTAGCCTGTTAGTGATATCTTGTTTATTTAATGAATGTTTAAATAAACCTGTCATGAAAATTACAGCCACTAAATGATTATATTTCATCAACGAATACAAATAATTCGATTTAGAAGTTAATGCAAAAACTGCCTTATGTGAAGCTTATGAGTGTTGATTATTATATCTAAAAATAAATAGCAGCTGAATTTAGGCTAATAGTTTGGGCTCTGTTGTTAATCTTTAATAGCTATATGTAAGTAAGGGCTCCCTATATAGTTTACAGCATTATCTTTAAGAAACTTTTAGTTATAATTTAATTAATTTAAGGACAGACACAATTTTTTTTCATTAAACCACTGTTGAATAAAAAATAATAAAAAGCAATTTTGTAAAACTGCTGTACCGGATCCATACCGAACCGGGACTTCAAAACCGAGGTACGTACCGAACCGTCAGTTTTGTGTACCGTTACACCCCTAGTGAGTATTAACATAAACACAGTCGTAAACAGTTCAGGAAGAATGCGTGGCAGGAACAGTGTTTGGGATCCATGCGTGCGTCGGGACTTAAAGGGACAGCAGTTATTTGTTATTCACACTACAAAAAGACAAACGATCACTTACTGCTGCTCTTGACTGATTAACTTGTGTAACTCTAATGGATTCATCTGTATTACATTTTTTTACAATAAAGATTATCCAATGTTATTTTAAATTTTATTACTTTGTTTTGTTTTTAAATTCAGTTTCTTACCTGAATACTGTTAGACCTACAGTCTAATTTATTTGTGCTATTGTTTGTAATTTGTTTATTTGTTCTTATTTTATTACTGTTTACTCGTCTTTTTAAATTCAGTATGAAATCAAGCTTCCTTGTGCTTAATGTAAGCTATCGCAACAAAATTAGTTAGTAAATATTTGTGAGATAATTGTAATGGTAATTGATCAACGTTTATATATGAGAAAAAGCTTCAAAGCTTTATCATATAAAGTGATCTCTTCTGAAGAAATTTTTAATAGCCTAGACTTTCAATAGACGGACAAAAAACTAAATTATATTAAAAATATCTATTTGACAGAATATAAGCGTTTTTTTCCCCGTGGTATCGAAAATGGTATCAAATATTGATACTTTTTTAGGTATCGTATCAAAGTTAGAAATTCCAGTATCGTTACAACACTAGCACACGCGCGCGCACAAGAAAGGAATGTTATTTCACTATTTAAGATAGCCCGTCTGCAGGCTGGGCTTACGTTTTGGTAGCCCGTCTGAAAAACACATAGCCCAGGATGTTGGGCTTTGCGAGCCCTGGTCCATAACGTTACAAGTCAGAGTCTGATCACAAATGAACCAATAACACCTCAAACAAAGGATTCTCCAGCCTGACAGCGTGCTAAGGTATGTTCAGTTAGATATGTGCACATAATCAAAACGATCTGTAACGATGCAATACTATCACATATTAAAAAAAAACATGTTTTACTCACATAAGTGTGTTGCACCATTCCTGTCGTATCAAATATAGAAGGCACAGCATTGTGTTTTAATCTCAATATGTCTGCAAATCCAGTCTCGACCTCTTATCTTGTTTACAATCGATTCCGCTGTGAAATGAAGCGAACAAACCTGCAATGTCTTGCGCACGTGAGCTGGAACCGGCATGTTTATTGCTCGGTAGCGCGACCCGTTTAGCTCCATGAGTCGGTGGGCGGGCTTGAGGCGGCACTTCAGCATTCGATGATGTCAAGGGTGGACATATTCTGAAATCGAGTGTTTTCTGGGCCTGGTGTCAATAAAAGCTTTTCTTTGACTAACAAGGAAGTTTTCAACTCCGAAACTTACAGGATATTCTTATATCACGATGAACCTATATATATTAAAGGCACAAAGGAAAGTTGATTTCTCAATTCATCACCCCTTTAAACATCTAATAAATTCTCGTGAGATAATATCTTTTCATTTGTGGGAAACAAGCCATTCTGCAATATTCTCCTGTACTCCAAAGCATTAAATTACTTTTCACAATGAAGTAGCTCATCAATACCAGCAGGTAAAAAGGCTCCCCACTCAATGACACCTCTTCATCCATGCTTCACTGTGGTAGAGATGCTTGTATTATTATACCCGCTCTGGAGCATCACCATGCTACTCGTGTTTCATTGCGATTCATCACTCCACACATAACTTACCATATTTTCATATCCTTGATGTTTTTTTGAGTCAGCAATGGCTTTTTAAGTGCATTTGCTTAGATTTTGCTAATTTCCTGACCAATAATTTGTGGTTGAGATGATTGAAAGCTAGCCATTTTGGGCTTTTTTTTATGCTCAGGAGTGTACTGTTGGGTCTGATTCAAAGTGCTGTTTGACTCCATAACTTAAAACCATATAGCCGACTGGAGTATCGATCAACATATGGAAGTATACCACACGAAAGAATACAATTATTTTTATTTTAAAATATGACAATAATAAAATGAATTAACTTTACATTTTAAATACATTTAAAATAAGATGATGCCATAGCCTAAAATGTTTTGCATATTGTGCTGGTCATTAAAACTGATGGATGAAATTTCGTCCTATTTAAATATCTGGTATGTGATTGTCAAGGTGACAGAGCTGAAGAGTCTGGCCAATCATGTGGTGGTGGGAAGTGTCTCGTGTGAGACGAAGGACCTTTTTGCTGCCCTCCCCCAAACAGTAGCTGTGGATATCAATGACTTGGGCACCATCAAACTCAGTCTTGAGGTCATCTGGAAGTAAGTACAGCTTTGAGGGATCACATAAAATGTCTGATCATGTAGTGTAATTTTGAAGAAAATTAGTGATAAAATTGATGTTAATTATATTTTAAATGCCCCATCGTCATGAAACACTTTCTCCATTTTCTTCTGTAGTCCATTCGACAAAGATGACCAGTCGTCCTCAGCTAGCACTGTGAACAAAGCTCCTACTGTCAACAAACGCTTCTCTACATACAACCAGAGTCCTCCAGACACACCCTCTCTACGAGAGCAGGCCTTCTATGTGAGTCTGTCCATTTGTCCAATTCTATTCAATTTCCATTGTCCCTTAACTAAGGGTGTTCCAAAAGCCTGAAACTTAGTAAAAAATAAATAAATTGTGCACTTTTTTTTTTCTTTAAAAACAACCTAAATCTACAAAGATTTTTTTAAACTTATACATTTATATTCATTTTATTATAAATAAAATAATTTAAAGCGATCATGAATTGAGAAATCAAATTTTCCTGGACCTTTTGACATGTAAGAGGCCATTGTACTGTTAAAAACACAAGTTTCAGAACTCAAAACTTATTTTTTAGTCCAAAAACTTTTGAAATCAAGCTCCGAAAATGGCCTTTTATTTCAAAATCAAACTAACATTATAACTGCACCTCAAGAAATTTTATAAAATAATTTAAAAATGCAGCTTATGACCCCTTTAAAATCTTTATATTTTAAAAATATAAAATATACAATAATAATATTATAATATTTGTATTTTAGTACAAATAGTCATTTGTATGTTTTATTTAATTTTATTATTATCATTTACAATAGTAAAATTGAACAACTGAGGTGTTTACCATTTTTATGCATGAACTTGTCAAACCTGATGATTTAAGAATAATCCAAAGAGCATCTTGTGCTGCAGTAGAACCAAGAACATCTGATTGTGATAAAGGTGTCACATGATCAGTGACACAAATTTGCGGATTTGATTAGTGACATATAAATATTACATTTCTTTGTTTTTATATTTTCCTATAGTATATTTAACTCTTTACAGGTTTATATGAAATTTTGCACCCAATATTTCCAATATGACTTTTGGACCCCTCTTTATATCTACTTTCATAACTCATGTACTTTACTTCTGATATACTCCAGGGTGTTTCATTTGATCTCAATTGGTTCGAACCAAACATTTATTCTAAGTGCATACCACCATAATGTCGATATATCATTCTTCTCTTTCCCCCGTCCTAATGGAGGTCTCACAGTTCTCCAGACCCATTTAAGATTTAAATTAGTGCAATAGGCTCCACATAGACTTAATAGTAGTCATTTCTCAGAAGCATCTTGAGGTCACAGTAATGTCTCCATTTCAGATCAGCTCAAATGAGTTAGATGAAATGGAAGAAGTTTGACTTGGTCAGACTCATAGCTTACTGGGTCAGATTTCCTTGGGCCAAAAGTGATGTAGCGTTAGCCTGCTCAAAATGCTCATGCTCTCCCGCCGACTGCATGCAGAGTCTGCAGACAGCTCCACAGAGCATGATATCCAAACAGCGCTGGTCCTTACTGGACGTGTTCAGAGACACACTGACAGAGAAACTGACTCAGAGCTGCTCATGCAGCGACGTCACCTCGGTCCGCCTGGGAACTTCTCTGCTTTCCAGCCATGTAAGTGTGGTCAGCCTGTAGTAGCATATCTGTAGGCAGTAGTCAGTAGATAACTAAAAAGGTGTGAGCCCACTTTATATTAGGTGGCCTTAACTACTATGTACTAACATTTTAATGAATCATTTGATACAATGCACATATTGTGTACATACATGTTTTTACATTGTACTTACATTTAAAAAAAATACCTGCATGTGATTACGTCTGTAATTAATTTCTGTAGTTACATTTGTAATTACACAGTTGGCACTTCCCTTACACCTAACCCTACCCTTAAACTTACCCACACCACCACACCTGTCCCTAACTCTACCCGTATCCCACCTCAATATCAGCAAAGGTGTTTTGCAATACAATTTGAACACAGTAGGTACATTGTACTTATTTTTTGATGTAAGTACATAGTACTTAAGGCCACCTAATATAAAGTGGGGCCAAAGGTGTGATTAGGGATGTGCCCGAAGCCTAAATCTGAATTCGGAAAGGCATGGAAAATTAATAACGCATTCTACAGAGCCCTTAAAGGGACATGGTTAGGCTTGCTGCGATAGTCGGTTACATTACAGTACATCAGATTTTACTTATCTCTTAAAGATAGAGATGACTGACAGGACAAAGGCAGAGGATATGGTGCGCAACAGATCCTGAGTGTCATTGTCAAATATCTTATCTTGTAAAATGTGTGGTCAGTACCACCACTCCCCATACACAGAGTACGCATGATGGCAAATTGGGACGTGAAAGTAAAAAGCAAACGCACATTCAAAAGCGATTACAATACCCCGCATCTCTGATGCCTGCAAATTATATACAATATAATTACCCAACAACATAATTGCGAGAGAATGCAGAAGCATTGAAATATATTTTTTCCTCCCATCTCATATTTTTACCCATCACCACGTCCCTTTTAGGGGCTCCGTAGAATGCGTCATTTCCTTTCCGAACACAGTATTTGGCTTCGGTGCATACCTAGATGTAACTAAAACAGGTTTGTATGGTTTTTTCTAGTAATGAGTAGTATCTGCCATCTATCTAGACAATTATAGTTGTTGTAGTGATGATTTCCACTGTGTCCTGTAGTTACCGTCAGTTATCTTTAATTAAATTGAGCGAATAGGAGTCTCGTGCATGTTATTCGTCGACTGTCTGACTGTGAGTGACAATAGTAGCATCTCCAGCCGTCAATAATGCCTTTATTGAAGCTGTTATTGTTTTGAAGGGTGGTCACATTAGCCCAGCGAGGCAGGGAGCGGCTGCAGCAGAAGTTAATTAGAGGGAGCAGGGAGTGTTTTAGCTCACTGGGACTGACGCCAGTCTGCTCTCCACTATTATGAAGCTCTGTGTCCAAAGATACACGCTAATGCTGAATGATGGAGAACACACTCCTATCATCCTATTGTATGCTCATCTCCCTCCACAAACTAGCCTGCTGTCTGCTCACAGTCGTCATGTGTTGTTTTAGCGGATATGCCTCACTATAATATGAAATGATGGCCTTTCACATGACTCCATCAGGGTTTCAACACAAGCATGATGAAGGATATTTTTACTATTTTACTATGTACAAAGTCTCTTTAAGACAAGTCAGTTCACTCTGTGGTCATCTTTGTAGCATCTTCATCCATGGACCGCTAGATTTTATGTAGGCAATAGTCACATACTTGAATAAGGCAAGGCAGACATCTAGAAAGAAAACTGTGAACGCTTTTTTAGCGCAAAAAATGTTCTTAAAATTTTTTTTAGGTTTAACTTGGTAATGTGTATGCTGTATCAGTAAGGCATTTTTGTCTTTCTATATTTCTATATTGACCATTAAGATCTTGCCCATTCATTTTTCTTCTGCTTAGTATTTATTTGCACAGAATATCTAATGTGTATAACATTATGATTATTCAAAAGTTTGGGGTCAGTAAGATTTTTTTAAGAAATGTCTGTTTTAATTCAGCAAGGATTCATTAAATTGATTAAAAGTGACAGTAAATATTAAGCAGCACTTTTTCAACATTGATAAATCAGTGTCATGTGACACTGAAGACTGGAGTAATGAAGCTAAAAATTCAGCTTTGTCATCACAGGAATAAATTACATTTACAAATATATTAAAATAGTTTTTTAAAGTTATTTTAAATTGTAATAATTTCACATTATTACTGTTTTACTGTGTTTTTGATCAAATAAATGCAGCTTTGGTGATATTAAATGCGTCTTTTAAAAACTAGGGATGCACCGAAATGAAAATTCTTGGCCAAAGCCGAATAATAAGAAAACACTTGGCCGAAGCCGAATACCAAACGCGTTTTTTCAAAAAAAATTCCATTAATTGTGCCAATTTTTTCACCATTGCATAAATAGTAAATTTGCTTTTTACTGTTTTGTCTTGCTTTCAAAAGAAAAATAAATTACAAAACTACAATTTAAAAATATTTATTTAACACTGAGCATTTTTTTCTTGCATTGCAGCAGACGTTATAACAAAGCACAATATAGCTTTAACATTTTTTTTTATTAAAAATATTTTTATTTGCCCATCTTATGCCATCTTATCTTATCTTTGGCCTATTATGCCTACGTGTATCATAATCAAATCAAGTGCAGATGTAGGCTAAACAACGGCTCCACCACAGCAGTGGTGTACAGTGTACAGTGTAGAGTGAGATATTTAAGATTTTTTAGAATTTCAAAAATATTTTTCTATTAATCTATTAGTCTGCCTTTACATTGCTTTATTGCCTTACTATGTCACTTCCGAAACTTTGCTGCATGCAATTGGCCATTAATCCTTTTTGCAACATAAAAAACAATAGTTTTATTCAATGGATTATATAGACTGTAGACTCGAAAGTGAGCCAAGACCGCTCCATTTACGATCACTAAACGCTGAAGCTGCAAACAATTAGGGCTGCGCAATATATCGAAATTATCGAAATATCTCAAATGTACATATCGCTATATGCATAACGCAAGGTCACGCAATATCTGAATGATTTTAATAGGCTACTTCAACATTGTGAAAATATTATGTTTTAGGTCAACGCGTATAGCAGAGAATAGACTGGGCACACGACTGTTACTTATGTGACTTGCTTGACGTTAAAAAGAGTTATTAAACACAATAACTTGCGGAAAACAACTCCTTGCATGCCCGTGCTGTCTGACACACACACCAAAACGTGTGCACAAGCCATTCTTTTTTTCGTGTCTTGTTAAACACTCGATTCTTTTTTCTAGAAAGAATATGAAACACATGAATGGTATCATTCTTAGTTTTTAAAATATAATATAATTTAAATATAATTTAAATAGATATTACACACCTACAGCAATATCGTATCGCATATCGAATTTCGCATTATTTAACAAGGATATCGCATATCGCATTTTTCTTCAATATCGCACAGCCCTACTAACAATGCACAATAAATATCTTACTTGCATCGATACGTGTCTACACTTTGTTTGTTTGTTCATGAGAGGTGTAGCAAGCCTGTATAACTCAGCACTGAATAAAAACTCTGGCGGTTTGAGCAGTGAGTGGAGTCTGACTAACTTTAAACACATTGGCCATTGCGTAAAAGACATCAACAACTATGTCACCGCTGCAGAAAAACATTGTAAATGGATACATTTGTGTTCAGACACAAAGACACAAATATTACAGTATCAACTGAGGGTGCTCTTGCTTGCATTTGAGGGTGCTTAGACAATTCAGCAGAACAGTGTCTGCAAACGGCCATTTTTGCGTTTTTCTGACACTTAAATGCTTCCACACTTCCGACATGTTTGCTGCATTTGCTCTCTCACATGAGCTGGTTGCTATATTTGATCATGTCATCAAAAACTTTATTGTTCGGTAAAATGTATTCAGTCTTTTCACTTACACAATTTTTGCTATTTTCGTCCGAATCATTCCGGTTGCCGAACATTGGGTGCATCCCTATTAAAAACATTAAAAAGTCTGGTGACACTTTAGAATAATGGTCATTAGTTAACATTAGTTAATGTATTAACTAACATGAACTAACCATGAGCAGTACATTTGTTACTGTATTTGTATTTTGTATCTTTATTAACGTTAGTTAATATAAATCCAGCTGTTCATGGTTTGTTCATGTTAGTTAACACTGCGTTAACTGATGATAACAAGATTTTAATAATGCATTAGTAAATGTTGAAATTAACATCAACAAAGATAAATAAATGCTTTATAAGTGCAGTTCATTATTAGCTCATGTTAACTAATGTAGTTAACTAATGTTAACTAATGACCATTATTCTAAAGTGTTACCAAAAGTCTTTACAACCCCAAACTTTTGAACAGTTGTATGTCTACAGCATTGTCTGTACAACTCAGTGTATTTCGACATCTGAAAGCTGAAATTATTTAAACTTTGAGCACTGTTCCAGCTTAACGCTTTGCTTCACAGAGTTTGATGTTTTGAGGACCAGTAACGTGAGTCATGAGAAAGGGTCTTTATTTAAATGATCAAAATCATTTGTTTTCATCTTCATAATCTCTTTCTTCCCCGCTAGAATATGTTGAGGAGACAAGAAGAGATGGAGAACGGAACGGCGTGGTCAAACTCCTCCGAATCCTCAGATGATTCCTCCAGCCCTCAGCTTTCCTTGGGAATGCGTCATGCACACAAGAACTTAGTACAGCCTGAGGTACAAACTGTTCCTCCTGCCATTGAAATCTCATTTGCACCCCGTGAATCGGCGACCTCTACTCCCACCCGCCTGGCCAATCAGAAAGAAGTGGAGGAAGAAGAAGAGGAGGATTTGAAGAAACCAGCAGCCAGCATAACGGTCACCGCTGAGGCTCCTGTAAAACAGGAAGTGCCCAATGGCCATCCCCGGTATTCTCGCTCCCTTAGCCATATCAGCGAGAACAGCGCAGATGGTGTTTTGACAGACAGACTGGCTGGGGAATCCGTAGAGGCCACTGAAGATACTTCGATGGCCTCTTCTGTATTTGTAAGTGACATTGCCATGGATATGCCCCACCGAGCAGAACCATGTTTTGTAGTACCAGACACTCAGGAGAACTGTCCCATTCCTGATCCCTCCACAAGTGAGCCGTCCTGTCCCACTGAGCCACTGAACTTTTCAGAAAGTAGCTCTCCTGCTGAAACCACGGCTTGTGACTCAGCTGAAAAAGCTACAGAGCTCACGTCTAGGCCCACCTGTGGAGACAAAGACTCTTCCTCCAGTGCTAATGCTTTGTCCCAGCAGATGGACAATGGTGCTCCTAGGACTGATTCCTCTCATGAGCCACACCTCACAAAGACACAAACGGACGACCTGCTGGCAGAGAAGTCTGGTTCTTTAGTAGACACCAGATCCATGGGTGGTTTGGAGGAACAATCAGCAGACAGCAACGTGGCGGAGGCCCTTAGTGCCGTTTTGTCCTCCCTTGATGACTACAGAGGCCAGTTCCCAGAACTGCAGGTCTTAGAGCAAGAGCTGAAGCTGTTGGAGGAGGCGCTAAAAGTGAGTGCTGCACCTTTTTACTGTTTGTGTGTTTGTTGTTGTGGTTTGGAGAAAAAAAATTCCACAAAGTCATGCAATGCAACCAACTCTTTTATTATATATTGATTATTTTTACTGTATATAAACTGTGATCACTGTGATCTGATCAAGCAGTTTGGATCATCAGCCAATCAGGACACGGTGCGTTTACACTTGTCAGCATCAAATAGCTTTTGTATCTGGATAACTTATCAGATATCTGTTTCATACGCAATATTTAAAACAAGTCTATAATGGAAAATGTCGTCCGAAAGTGGCTGGGTTTCTTTTTAAGACTAGTTTCAAATCTCATAAAATGAGGAGGAGGTTTCAAATAATAATACATTGCATAGATGCCATGATCGAAATGGTAAAAGGAAGACGTATGGGTCTGATTGTTGCAAGATGTGGTGGGAAAATTGTGCATCCTTTACAGACATTAAATGGCTGTGCATCTTTCGGGTGCGAAAGCAAACTTACTGCTTTCTACTCCGCCCTTGATTGTCTTACAATAACGCCAATAACACCCTGCTAAGTGAGAGTGGGCGGCATTTTGTGTGACGTTGACCTGTGTGATACAATGGCTAGATAATTTACATTACACTGAGATCCGATCACAGTGTGCCTTCGACAGATATCTCGATCGCCATCTTAATCAACATTTGAAATATTTCATGATTTGGAGAATGTAAAAAAAAAAAAATACAAGGTCTGTAGACGTGTTTTTTAAAAGTTTAACTTATTTTAACTTGAATGCTGCATTTTTAGTGCACTGCGTCATGCACAAAATGCTGCAAAAGACGCGAGACATGAGCGCAATGGTTAAACACGTAAATCTAGCGCTTTTGCTTTGAAAAACAGTGGAAAAGTAAGACAGTGGAATGGAAAAACACATTCTGTGTGAATGGCATCTTAGGGTGTAGCTCTTCCTGACTGCGTCTGACTGAGATCTTTGATTCTCGATGTTTTGGGTGCAGAAGCCTTTGGGTGTTCCTTGAACCCATGACCCACGATAACCATCAAAGTCTCAGATCCGGGTTTGGCTTCAGAGTCTTTGGTCTTCATCTACAGAACAATAGAGTTCATCAAAGACACGCCCCTTGCTTTAACTATTAACCGCTTTATCCTGTGACTACAGAGGAGGTTTTCCTGGCACAACTTACCTTAGTCATAGACTAAACACAATGTGTCTCTTTCCAGAATTGGCCTTATGAATGTTCCAGGTTTTACAAGTTAAGCTCTATTGACAGTGTTTGTGTCATGTTGTCGATTAACAGCTATAATTTCTCCTCAGTTTGTGAAAAAAAAAACTTTCAATGGAACTATATTGTTCAAGGTATTCTCAACCTCAATTCTCAATTTAACATCAAATAGAGGTCGCCATAACATTGTAAATGTGCAGATTGTAAGATGTAACTTGCACAGACAAAGTTAATTAGCGATTCTACCATACAAGCCACATGTTCAAAATGTTTGGCTATATTTTAGAAACAGTGTGTATTTAACATTTATTCCTGTGCAGTGCCTTGACCTTGCTTTTTGCTGTAAACATAATTTTTAATTGATTTTACAAGTCAAAAGTGTTCACTGGGGTAATTGATAATAATATCATATAATCAACAATTGAGCCTTAA
The DNA here is from genome assembly GCA_023566225.1 of Romanogobio albipinnatus. Lineage (NCBI taxonomy): Eukaryota > Metazoa > Chordata > Actinopteri > Cypriniformes > Gobionidae > Romanogobio > Romanogobio albipinnatus. The sequence continues at coordinate 44,010,078 of CM042251.1, forward strand.
AAGCCAAAAAGATTTATAGTTTGCATTTGTGTGTGTGTGTGCAAATGTGTGTATCTGCAGGTACGAAGTCGCAGTCGCTCATCCAGTGTCAGTTTGACGGTTGAGACGGCTCTTGGAAGCTTTGACTTCCTCAATACATCAGACTTGGACGAAGAGGAGGAGGAGGATGGCGAGAGGCAGAGTGTGACAGACAGGTCAGAACTTGAGAAATGTCTCACCTCTCTGCTGTCAAGGAGTATTTTTGTAGTATATAAAAAAGAAACCAAGTTCAACCAAGGTTTCATCAAAATACATTGCTTCTATAATGTTACGTGACACTACTGCCACCTAGTGCCTTGAACAACTGTTAGTTTGAGTGAATCAACTTTATCTGTTCAATGCAGTCAATGCATACTTTTTCTGAAAATGTTGTTTTGTTGCCATTTTTTCTTCTCTGGTTTGACATGTTTGTTCTTGTATGTTTATACAGTGCAGAGGAACGGCCAGCCGCTGTGGAGAGCGCAGGAGAGGATGAGGGCTGTGAGGCGCGATGTTGGGACACTCCCTCCGGTCCTCTCAGCACAGGCTGCCCGTCTCTAGATCACACCCTGCTGGTTCATCTGAAGAACTGCAGCTTACAGTTGTTGGTCAGTTACTGTAGTCTAATAATACTTCATATGGAAATTTGGTTCCACATATATAGGGAATAACATGAAATAATCTGAATGTGTGCAGATTTTTTTTCTCTGTTGTGTTGAGCATAAGTGTAAATACTTTATAATCGACAGAAGTATTAATGTTCTTCTTGAATTCACTTCTTGATTACATAATCTTAAATAATCTTCAATAATAATAATAATTTCTTAAATGATAAAGTATGTCTAAAGTAAAAAATAAGTCTTAAATTATCATTTTGAGTGTTTGTCTATATATATGTTTGTGCGCGTGATTAATAATGATTGAATTGATTAATTAGCACATATATTAAACACAGTTCTATATATATGGGCTTGACATTAACTCCCTGCCAAATGCGGGTATATTTCAGCAGTGGCGTGTAATGCAGTCACTCCTACTAGCCAGTTTGGAGGGTTGGATTTTATATGTGATGTATACAATCTTCAATTGTAGTCTTTTAAAAGGCATCTGAAATACTAAGTGCAATATAGATTTTTCGATACATTTTCCCCAGAATAGATAGATACACGATACCAGCTGCGCTTGTGCTCTCAACTCTCAGACAGTGAGTTGACACACAAACCCGCCTCCCCTCACTCATTTGCTCCCGCTGAATATTGTTGCTGTTAAAGGGCTTGAATTTTGCGTGGGTTTGCATTGAGGGAGACAATTCTCCCCGAATAATTAGATTCGATATTTGATATTGTTGATGCTGCTCTGCTGTACTCCATTACACACCATTCTGTTTGTTGATAGGATGGCAAAAGTAAAATGATATATTTTTAGGTTGGTCTGCCTCAGCGGTCTAACGACGCTCATCACTGTCAGAATGAGTGAGATGGCCAATCAAATCAAAGAAGGCGGGGCTTACTGTTAGGGCAAGTTCCAACCCCAACATAACACTTTAGTTATAGCAGTGAAAGAGTGTCGTAAGATGTAAGTAGCTAAACATTTAATATTTGACAACTGTTTTACGATAAAAACGTTCAGCGACCAACAGTAATAATCAAGTGATGCAAACTACTTGCCATTTTTTAATTCACCATTTTGAATAGAAAATAAGACATTATTTATGTAAATCATAACTGAATTTGATGTGACAAGAAACATTTAGCATTTTTACATATTGGGCAAATGAAAATAAGAGTGAATGTGTGCATATTTTAAAATATATATATATTATTTGCAAATAGTTTACTTCATAACTAGCCTACAATATAACTGGACTTTTACCATTTTTCTTTCTTTTTCTTTATTTCCTTAAATCCCTTTTAATCCTTTAATAATTTCATTATTTCAAATAAACCAATAAGAGAAAAAAACTGGTCCCCCTAATGTCTAAGACATGGTTATGGCCTTGGCGTATTGTGCATAATTTTACTCATTCCCGCAGATTTTGTGCTCACACCCAAAGTGCGCTCATAAAGCCACGTGTCTGCAAAATTGAGTTCTGTTTTGCTGCTTATTGCTCTTCAACAGTCAAATACACACAAAATAATGCCAAAAATGCCGGTATTGTTGAGTTTTCGTGTAAACAGTCAGTTATGTTTTAAGTGAACATAAACAGTTGAGTAAGAAAACGTATGTGTAACAGTATAATGGATCCGTGTCTTAAAGTGACAGCAGCCTAATATACATGCTGCCAAATTATGAGATAATATTAAAAATATCTATATGGCCGTTTTTACCCATGATATCAATGTCAAAATTGTGGCCAGTGAAAATGTAGATAGTAACTTTTTGGAAAAACTCTTGCCACAGTGGCTGGTGGGCAAAACAAGTTAAAGTCAAGCCCTGTATATAAAACTACTACTGTTAACACTACTGGAAATATTTATGTTTGGAGTGTTTTCACTGTGCATCTGTATTCATACTCTGTGTTTTGTTTTTGTTAACAGAGGTTAGGCACATTCGGGCCTCTGCGCTGTGGGGAGATGTACGCTCTGGACCGACTTCTCAGGGAGGCGAGAGTCCTCGAGCTCATACGATGGGTTGTGAAGGACTCGAGGGGCGGAGTCATCCAACCAGAGGAGGGTGAGTCTCGCAGGTTTTTATATCAAACCTTTACATTACTTTACCTCTGTTTTCTTTGAACTATGTACTCTCTTTTCTGTGCAAATGTTCATACTTTGTTTTTCATGCATCGCAGATCTGACATTTTACAACAGAATGTTATTTCACATATTTGTCACTATTTTTTCCTCACAACCACCTATATTTCTGACATTCTCTTTGTTTGGCGGAGCAGTTGTTCCTCAGTTAGATCAGTGCCAAGGGGCTGTGTTTCTATGGCGGCAGTGCACGGATGGCTGCAGTGTGTACAGCACCTCCACAGAGGCCTTCTTACAGGCGCTCAGCAATGCTTACGCCAGCAGACTCCCAGAGAGAGGAGTCGGCTTCACAGACACAGGTATGTGTGTGTGTAGTGTATTAATGCATGAACAGGCACCGGAAATTTGTTATTGGCAGATTGGTTTCTAAATGGAAATCGCTGTGCAATCCATTAATCAACATAAATTACAACCTTAACTATAACTTCCTGCTAATCATTGTTTCTGATGAGACAGAGTGTGTAATTAAAAGGGTCTACATTTCAGCAGATTTAATCAGATTGTCTTTTGACGCTCTGTTACACTGAACTTTTGTGTGTGTGTGTGTGTGTGTTAGTGTTTCTTCGTCTGCTGGAGCGGATCCTGGAGAGGAAGCTGCCCAGGCGAGCAGGATGTGCATCCAAAGAGACTCTCACCCTCTTCCAGTTTTGGAGCTACCTGGAAGCAGAAGGGGTGAATGACTTGGAGACACACATTCCTGAGCTGGCTGAAGAAGGTATATTTGACGGCCATATGAATGCCTGTGCAAATGCACAGTAATTTGCAGCGACACATCAACCAGTAAAATATGTAAAAATCCTTAAAACAAAATACACAATTTTGCTACTCAAATAAATGTAAGATTTCAGAGGAACTTGCACTATAGTTCAAAAGTTTAGAGTCAGTAAGATTTTTAAAGTAATTTTAATTTTACTATATATACTTTTTAGGGCTGTCAAAAAAATCACATGCTATTCATTTTTTTCATTTCAAAATATTTAACGCAATTAACGCAGCATCTGTTTTTTCCATCATAATTTGGCTAGCGTTACATTATATGATCATGCTCTTATCCACGCAAATGCTTTTAAACCATTCAAGCACCACAAGACACACACAACTTGTGAATATAAAACCATTAATATAATGGGTTTATGTGAGGATTGTTATAAGTTCACTTAAATAAAAAGTTCACTTAATGCATTTAGAAATTAATTTAATAGACATCAATAGCAGTATTAGTATCAGTGATACTGGCATTCATTCATAAAAAGATGCCTTTTAAGTTGTCTTTAAGTTGTTTTCACATTAATTTGGAGATTAACTATATACAAATATTAAAAAACTCCAATTAATTAATCTCAATTAATTACAGAAATGTTTTTATTAGATTTAGTTTTTTTTATTTTTATTGATTGACAGCACTAATCGTTTTATATAATTTAACATAATAATTATATATAATTTTACTTATTAATTATATATAATTTTACTTATTAATTATATATAATTTTATTTTATTCAGCAAGGACACATTAAATTGATCAAAAGTGAAAATGCTTCTCTTTTCTATTCATCAAAGAAACTTGAAAAACATTTATCACACTTTCTACAAAAATATGAAGCAGCACAACTGTTTTCAGCATTGGTAATAATAAGAAATGTCACTTGAGCACAAAATCAGCATATTAGAATGATTTCTGAAGGATTATGTGACTGAAGACTGGAGTAAAATTCAGCTTTGCATCAAAGGAATAACTTTAAACTATATTAAAATAGAAAACAGCTATTTAAAGTTGTAATAATATTTCACAAATGTACTGTTTTTGCTGGTTTTAAGTTTTACAAAAGGTATACATGCATCCAAGGTATAAAAAAACACTCAAAGAGTCTGAAAGCGGTTTTTTCGAAGATTCAGTCTCTCTAAACCCCTCCTTTCCGCCTGCCTACTGTGCTCTGATTGGTCAAATGACCCAGTCTGTTTTGACTGGTCTACCACATCTCAAAAACGAAACGCTCATTACCACATCTGAATTTCCACTCCTGAGGCTTCCTCAGCTCTTGACCCAGTGATACGAATTTTGGCGTCGGTTTTACCATATCAATTCCAGCGTGAGTCCTTATCCTTTTGAAGTGCATGAAAAGAGGATGCGCAGCGCTGAAAACAGCATATTCTCGACACGTCGATAACACAAAGCAAACTCTTCCAGGCCTCAGCTACAACTACAGTGTTTGAGGGCGGTCAAAGTAGATGTTGTTCGCGGGCAGCAATGATACATTATGCACATTTGTTACATTGTGACAACTTTCAGCACTTTAAAACGGTTCTTTCTATTAGGAGACAATAACTTTATTTGTTATGCACTTTGATCTTTAAAACTTTGCAGACTATTTACATTCACAAGCAGCTATATTACACACTGCATGAAAGGAATATTCGAAAAAGCATAATAATTCTTCCCATTTTCTTCTTCCTTAACATTTAGATATTTAAATCAAATAAAAAAGCAACAATAAAAGGAACTAGCTATGTTAGCTGATTACATTAAAAGACCATAGATATCGCAGTTAGTCCGTTAACACTTTATCCGACAAGCGGATGCAATGAGACCTGTTTTCCATGTTTGTACATGTGCTGTCCTGCATAAAGCCTATAGGGGCACTTTAAAATAGAAATTAGCTATCTTAATTAGTAATAGTATTTCACAATATTTCTTTTTTTAACTGTATTTTTTAATAAATGCAGTCTTTGTAAGCATAAGACGCTTTCAAAAACATAAAGTAATCCATTACTTATTCAAGATTTTTTTTTGGAGTTTTACTGTTAAGCCTAAACCTAACAATATATTTTAAAGATGGTCCTTTAAAAACAAAATGGGTAAGTAAAAAAACCAAGATGCCTCCAGATTATAACATTTTAGTGGCAAAACTGATTTGTTTTCTAAATAGAATTAAATCTTATTTTCCTTTGGCCTAGTTTCATAGACAGGGCTTAGATTAAGCCAGGGTTAGGCGCTAGTTCAATTACGACTTTTAAGTGACTTTTATAAATGTGCCTTAGAAAAAACATTACCGGTGTGCATCTTCTGAGAAAACAATGGCACTGTCATTTTAAGATATGTCCGTGCAAGTGGCTTTCCGGTAAAACAGCTCAAACATGCATTTTAGCCAGGGACTAGGTTTAAGCCTTGTCTGTGAAACCAGGGGTAGTTTTTTAAAAAGTAGTTTATAGCTCACCATTAATGTTACGGGATTCAGCAGCAAAACACCTCATTTGTCCAGCATTATAATGTCAATGTAACAAGACTTGAGTGAGTGCTGGATGCTTGAGAGAGAAAAAGTGATCAGAAATGAGATCCAATTTACACTCAGTACGTTTACATGGACAACAATACTCCGATATTAAAGGGGCTATATGCAACTTTTTCCCCAAAATAAACGTAACTATAGCCTTTTTATTTTACCATTTATGACTCAAACATCTCCTGATGAGCATACTGACACCTTGTCCGCTCACAGTGGGTGCACCTATAAGCCTGTATCCTATTTTTCATATTTTCTGACGGGTCGTCTTTTCCCGCGCTGTCTGCGGATGTGACGTCAAGCGCGTTCATGTTAAACGTTTCAGATCACTCTGCCTGCCACCACCGCTAGTCAGCGAGTAGCCTACACTCGCAAGCAGTGCAATGGATTTAACGAATACACAGAAGAGACCCAGGACAACTCGGACACCAACAGTAACTCCACAGAAGACTAAAAAAGTTAAACCCCTGACAAGTGGCCAAAAAAGGTCGAAGATTGAGAGAGACCGGCGCATTGCAAGGACTAGAGTGAACATCGGCTTCGCATTTGACTTCGCATGCATATATATATATATATATATATATAAACAAAAATAAATATGAATATTGCATCAGTAATGTAAAGTCTTTTTGGGTGTCTAGAAAAGCGCTATATAAAACTGATGGATTATTTATTATATAGCCATGTAAAGCTACATTATATTGTTTGTTGTTTCTATATCTTAACAAAAAATAAGAGGTAAATGAAGATGTAAAGTGTGATGCATTTTATTTCACATAAGACATGTAGTCAATAAATATTGCTAAATAGTATTATGTATATGTGTCTTTCATACTTGGTGATTAGTAAGCTACTTGTGTATAATAAGTGGTCAAGGACAGTGCTCAGTCGTCAAGGACAGTGCTCAGATTTGTGTTTTTAATATTCTACGAAAGTTTCGGTCTGTGCGCCCTTCATCAGCGTGTATGCCAATGGCGAAATGGGTTTATTTATTTATTTAATGTATACATTTTTTGTGTAGTTTGTCAGCTACACGTTTGACGTTTTGATAAGAGAACACTTATCTCAAACATTATATGTATTTGACTGTTCTTACCTCTGTAAACATAATGTTGACCTCCTTGCAGCAGCTGACTTGTGAAGTGTACACGTACGAGCGCGCGCTGCGAGAGCGAGCAGAAATGAAGATCAGTTCTGTTTTTTGGCCACAGGTGTCAGTCGCGAGTTTAAATTTCAGAAAAACGCATATAGCCCCTTTAATCTGATTAAGACCATACTCTGATTAAGAAACTACCATATAAACAGCGATTTCTAATTACCTTAATCCGGTTAAAGCCATACTCGAATTAAACAAAAATCGAATTAAGACATGTGGAGTATGCCTATTTTAGTCGCATTATCCAAGTGCATTGTAGACATGTACACACCTTAATCTAACTATTAACGTCGTGTATGAGTTTTCGCCGCATTTTGTGACAGGACACACACACCAGGCACACACATCAGGCAAGTGCAGAGGGGAGGGCTTTGGGGGCTCGTAAGTGTGACAAGTGACAAGTGACACGTGACGGCCAAGTATGGTGACCCATACTTGGAATTTGACCTCTGCATTTAACTCATCCAGTTAATGCACACACATTAGGAGCAGAGTAGTGAGTAGTTAACACACACACACTGCAAACGTGTATACAAACACCCAGAGCAGCGGGCAGCCTTGTGTGGCGCCCGGGGAGCGATTAGGGGTTAGGTGCCTTGCTCAAGGGCACCTCAGTCATTTCCCACCAGTTCTGGAATCGAACCAGCAACCTTTGGGTTACCAGTTTAACTCCCTAACCACTAGGCCATGACTGCCCCATGTGCCCCAAGTGCCCCTTTAAACAATCATCAATAATATTGTGACAAATAAAACAGAATTTGAATTATAATTAATATAACCGCGCGTACAAAACAGTAACAATGCGCTCAAATTCCCGTTTATCTTTTACGTATCTTTCAGTCTGAAATGTTGTTGCCATGACGTGTTGCTATGGTGCGTGACTGCGTGTCTTGCTTGACTGCTCACTCGGACATGGCCTCCTCTATATTTTTTTTCTTTGTGTTGTAATAATTCTGCTCATTGTAAAAGTAAAATACAATACGTTTGTATCTGTAATCCCAGATTCATAATTGTCTGCTTACAACAGCGGTCGGGAACCTCTAGGCTCGCGAGCCATATGGCCATTCAGTGAGCGAAACCTTAATTTTCATCATTAATCAAAGCTATTATTTGAAATGTTGGCTGTCAAGAAGGAGGCAAGATGGGCAGTGTCTCTTAAAAAAAACTGAAAAACACAATATATACAAAAAAAAAAAATATATATATATATATATATATATATATATATATATATATATATATATATATATATATATATATATATATATATATATATATATATATATATTACATTAAAAAGTATAAAAGTCACTCGTTTTTATAAAGTCACACTGTCCAACAGGTAAAGTTACAGCAGGTTGCCTGAGCCCATTGATTTGAACAGACCTACGAAAGTCGCGCTATGATTGGACGCCGGACAGCGTAGCGTGGCATGGGTACGTAATGACGTACTATTAATCGAGCTATGTTCTGTAGCATGTAAAATGGGAACATGAACGTAATATTCTAAAAGCAACTCATTTAAACGCCTTAATCAGATTATTGTCTTATTCAGAGTAAGGTCAATAATTAGATTACTGCTGTCCATGTAAACGTAGTCACTGATTGAATTACATCACCAGAAATTGAGAACTTTGATAGAACATGAACCATGTTTGATCACTGTATGTTGCTGAAAATTGTTGTGAAGTGTGAACGCCCTTAAGTGTTAATGGACTATACCCGTATATCCTCCAACATTCATTAGCAAGAGTGATTGTGCAACACATCTGAAGTAGTATCAACCCCTCCCAACACCCCATACAACCTCTCTGTCGTTATGGTTTCTTTGTGCATCTTTCCATTCCTCCCCCTCCTCATGTTTATTCTCTGCAGTGTATCCGTTTCATCCATGTCTCTCTTTCGTTTCTCCTTGTCTTGCAGTCTGGCTAGTTCAGTGCCTGCAGTCTGGAGATCAAGATGTTCTGGTAAAATCTTTGAAGAAGCCTCCAGAGTGTAGTCTGAAGAGGGAAGGCTTGCGGGCAGTCAGTCTGCTGCTGAGGGACCCGAGGGGGAAAGTGTGCAGTGCGGCCAGCTCTCTGCTACGGAGTCTAGCTGACCAAACCCGCCACAGGGAGAGGGTAAGAGTTGTGCTTAACCGCCCTCCTGCAAAAACTCACTGTTTGCATATTTGGAGGTGAATATTTCAGCAGATTTGCAAATTTGAAATGAACTTCAGGAACTTGCACATCCATTTGTTTTTTATCCACCACTAGTTTGCTATCTACCGCATTTTAAAACATAATAATCAAGTATAGGCTTAAATATAAGCAAAATCTTTCTACAAAATAATATTTCTACTTTTTCTACAGATCACATATTTTTTAACTACTTATGCTCTGTGACATTTTGGGGATTTTCGCCTGGATTTGGCCTACCCAAATTGAAAAGCTTCCCATACCCACATACAGTGGTCTAAATAAACTATTTTGGTGTCATTTTAAAGGAAACCCTTTGAAGTTACATAAACCACTGCTAAACGTGATAAACATTTAAGTATATCTTGTCTGAGGCTAAACCTCTCTCTCTCTCTCTGATTTGTTGGTTATAAATTCATACTTGAAAAAAGATTTTTGCCTGTATCATGTTGTATGTAATATCTATTGAAATGGATCTTAATGCGGGCAATATCCCAGTGTCATTAAATTATTTTTTCCAGTGTTTGCTGACATATGCTGGAAACAACCAAAACTGTCTGCAGGGTGCCAGAACACACAGGGCCTGAGATGTACACTTTAAAAAATTAATTTATAACCAAAAAATTAAAAACGCCTATTTTGTTTGTATCACTTTCAGAAGTGTTTTAAGTAATTTAAGTATTTTTCAGTATTTTCTGGAATCTAGTTGAAACAGCCAAAACTGTCTGCAGGGTGCTAGAGCACACAGGGCCTCAACAAATCAAAAATCGCCTCTTTTTTGGGGGGTTTATTACAGCTCAGGCAACATATACTTACATGTTCATCACTTTTAGCAGTGTTTTATGTAACTTTAAAGGGTTTCCTGTAAAATGACATCAACATTTTTCTGAATTTGGGTATAGGAAGCTTCTCAATTTGGGTAGGCCAAATCCTGGTGGAAATGGTCCCAGAGTAATTTAGTGTAAATAAGTTACTGTGTGTAAAACAAATGCCAAAGTGATGCATATCTCAGAAAGTAGAGACTCTTAGCTTTCAAATGGTACCACATATGAGGTCAGAGCTCCTCCACAGACATTTAAATTTTAAAGTATATACATGATGATGTCATTCCCTGTACAGGGTCCGCAGAGTTTAAGAGAAACATTAATTCTGCAAAATGTGTCCAAACTTTTCCATGCTAAATGCTAGCGCTCAAAGTTAATTTGAACAAAACACTAATAATTTAACACTGTTAAATCTAATCTTTAGAAAATTTCTGAAATATGCATTTTTCATACTGTACTGAATATTACATAATGTTGTGATACCTTTTTAGTGTTATATTTTAATGTATTATTTAATGTTTTGGACAAAACGGTATATAAATAATTTTAATACTGACCATTTATTGGTTATTCCCTATAGCATAAAAATAATAATGGGCATTGCTATTGGCCAGAATGTTAGTATTTGTGCATCCCTAATCATCACCTTTAAATGCAAAGTAAAATTTGTAATGCTTTGATATTCAGAAAGGATTTTGATTGAATTCACTCAGTGTCTCTCATTATTGTTCTGTCTCAGGCGCTGGTGAGCTGTCTAGAGTTGCTGGAGGATGAAGGCGTTGAGACGCGAGTGTGTGGATGTAAAGCACTTGCATGTCTGAAGGTCAGTTCATGCATGGCTAAACATCTCTCCTCTATAACCCAGCGCCACTCAATCAACATTTATTTTTTCCTACACACTGTTTATATACTTGCTATTTTGCAAGTTCTCCCACTTGGAAATCATGGAGGGATCTAAAATTGTCATCGTAGGTGCATGTCCACTGTGAGAGACATAATCTAAAAAAAAAAAAATCCAGAAATCACAATATATGATACTATTTATTTGTATGATACAGCTGCAAATAAGTATTTGAACACCTGTCTATCAGCTAGAATTCTGACCCTCAAAGACCTGTTAGTCTGCCTTTAAAATGTCCACCTCCACTCCATTTATTATCCTAAATTAGATGCACCTGTTTGAGGTGGTTAGCTGCATAAAGACACCTGTCCACCCCATACAATCAGTAAGAATCCAACTACTAACATGGCCAAGACCAAAGAGCTGTCCAAAGACACTAGAGACAAAATTGTACACCTCCACAAGGTTGGAAAGGGCTACGGGGAAATTGCCAAGCAGCTTGGTGAAAAAAGGTCCACTGTTGGAGCAATCCTTCCCTCAGTTAGAGCATTGAAGATGGGTCGAGGCTGGGTCTTCCAACATGACAATGACCTGAAGCACACATCCAGGATAACCAAGGAGTGGCTCTGTAAGAAGCATATCAAGGTTCTGGTGTGGCCTAGCCAGTCTCCAGACCTAAACCCAATAGAGAATCTTTGGAGGGAGCTCAAACTCTGTGTTTCTCAGCGACAGGCCAGAAACCTGACTGATCTAGAGAAGGTCTGTGTGGAGGAGTGGGCCAAAATCCCTCCTGCAGTGTGTGCAAACCTGATGAAAAACTACAGGAAACGTTTGACCTCTGTAATTGCAAACAAAGGCTAATGTACTTAATATTAACATTGATTTTCTCAGGTGTTCAAATACTTATTTGCAGCTGTATCATACAAATAAATAGTTAAAAAATCATACATTGTGATTTCTGGATTTTTTTTTAGATTATGTCTCTCACAGCAAAATAGCAGGGTGTTCAAATACTTATTTTCCTCACTGTATATGCTTACATAACTTCAAGAACATGGTGGTTAGATGTGCTGTAGTGATCTGAGTGGGAATCAGATTTAACGCAGCGTCACACCTGTTTGGTGGAGGACTTTAAGTAAAGTGTCTGTCTGTGTTTGTGCATCACAGGCCAAAGAGAGCATTGAGCAGCTGGTGTATCTGTGCCGGACAGATAAGGAGGATGTGAGGGATGCTGCCAAACAAGCTCTGCTTGTGCTAGGTAAGCAGTGAATGAACTAAACAACAGGAAATCGGTCAATAAAAGAAAGATCAGTAGGGAAAGTAAAAGCATGGATCTGCTGCAAATGTGAACTAATGTGTTCCAAATGTGGTCCCACGGTGAACCATGGAAAAACTGGAAAGATCAGAATTTCATTCCAGGTCCAGAAAAAAATGCATTCTTATAGGTAAAGTTGTGCAATCTGCATACAATTATATGTAAAAATCATAAAATTATGAACAAAAATATAATCATAAAGAAATTGGGTTTTGTGTTGCTATTGGAATTATCGTAAATACGAGTTTCCCAGGTAAAGATTTCACATGAACGCCCTCTGATATCGTGTTTACCACTGGGAAGTTCGGAAATAATTTTGATACCCAAATTCCCGAGATGGGCGTGCCATTAACTTTAAACATGATGAAGGGGAGAACCATTGCTGTGATGGGTATGATTTATTAGTTTTTCCCCAAAACAGCTAGATCGCTGTCTTGTCATTAATGTGCATATTTATATATAGGCTACGAGTAATCATTTGAAGCGTATTATATGTTTTATACACAGCGAAAAAGAAGCCTGCATTTGACTGAAATTACAGAATTGGCCGAAATCTGGATAGCATCGTAATGAAATGTTTAGGCTATGGTTGTCAGTGCATGTGACACTACAATTTTATTACGCTATAATTTTGGTTTTAATACTATTTTCCTAATTAAATAGGCAGGAATAAACGTGTGCTCCATGATTCCTGTTCATTCCGACAACAAAGCACTTGAATGCAACAAGCTCGTAATGTACAAATTATCCCATATTGATGCATTTGTAGCTTCAGTTTTCAGTGTTATTTGAGTGTTACATTTTATCTGGTTGTTGTCTTCTTGTATTTGTTTTGTTTATGTATTCAGCTCCCACATCTATTGAATCAATTTTTTGTGTTTTATAAAGGGTTGTTTTGCCCTACATAAAACACAAAAACTTTTTTACCTCTTACCTGTTAGAATTAGTTTTCAGGCAGATGCAAAGATACTTAATAGTGTCTATAAATGAGCATGAAAAGTAAACATATAAAACATTTAATTAAAAAAAAGTGCCCTGACCTCGGAGGTTTTCTCTATCCACGCAATGTTCTCATCTTTTTTACCCCTCACCCCTTTGCATCCATGGTACCTATAGAGTAGTATTGCATCCTTCATATCTCTGAAGAGTCTTTAGTTTTATCATATTTATAAAAGACAGATACGCTGTACCGTTTCTTTCCGAAAACAGCCGAACTTGTGCAGGCATGCAGTTGGCGAAGCTAAAGAGTCACGAACACACACACACACATGAAATACATTAGGGCATTATCCCTGGATAACTTTCCATTCACTATACGTCTGTGTTGTTTACATTATATGCACTTATGTGCCGATTGCCAACAAAACAGACATTTGATGCAGTTTCGCTCACCACCTGTGGTTGCGACTCATGACCAGGAACAAACACACTTGTAGAACTCCATTGCTGCTCCAGAAAAAGAAACGTAACGCTGGGTTATTTTTTATTTTATTTAACCTTTATTTAACCAGGAAAAGTCCCAATGAGTTACAGTAACTCTTCTCTCAGGGAGTCCTGGCCAAGACTGGCGGCCAAAAGTTTCAATACATAAAAGACAGGACATAAATTACATAATACACCACAAATCTCTATACATACACTATACATACTAGAACACAAACAAATCATTATACTTGACGTTAGCAGATACAAACATACAATTGTAAAAAAGGCACCTAGTTAAAAACAACTGCCCAGTTCAGTCAGAGTTGACTTTAAAAGGTTTTTAAAAGTATTAATAGATGGAAGTGATACTAGATTTAAGGTGTTTTGGAGTTCATTCCAGACATTTGGTGCATATGATGAGCGCTTCTTTACCAAGGGCTGTTCTTGTTGATGGAATAATTAGTAGTATTTTCTTTGACGACCTTGTCCTATAAACACTTTCCCACATTTGGGAAGCTGAACATGGTTATTTTTCCCTCACAAAAAACACCCTTATTTATATACAGTACATACAGGGCCATACTTTAAAAAACTTTCCGAATTTTGTTTGAGGAGTGTATTTGGCACAGAAATACTCGTCATACGTCCAGCTCGTTTTCATTTTTATTTTATTTTGGCCGTTTAGCATGAGAATCCAACTCTTTAACAGTGTAAATAAGTCAGAATGCATGACATAGCATTAGACCCCACCCCCTTTAATTTTGTGAACATCATTTTTGATCATGATTTTGTGATTAGGGTATTGACATTTTAAAGAGGAGGACAATGTATCTTATTTCCATTTCATTTGTTTGAATTGCAGGGGAGGAGGGGAAGATGGCCCATCGACACCTTGAGTCGTCACAAGATGGAATGTCCCGCCTTTTTGCACCCGGCAGTATGGCCAGTACGGCTTTCTAACACAATCAACTTGTCGAAAAACAATGTACTTGCGTCTCAGTATCCTCACAGTCATGATCATGCCAATTACAAACTATTAAATGCACACTACTATCAGACAGTTTTAAATGACAGAAATTCAGAGTGATCAAACTCTTACAGATAAGAGTGTCAGCATTGTCCTCAAAGACATGGACAAATGTTATACAATCGTTAGACAAGAGGACTTGAATGTCTGTATGTTATTAATATTTTGGACATGGCCTAAGATGAACTACTGTAAAGTGATGAGGTAAGATACATAGGTGGGCGTCGGTTTATAAACAATGTTTTGCTGCCTTAAGTTTTGGCCCAATGGTGTTGCCTTCATGATTCATGGAAGCTGGACACTATTCAGCAATACAAGTGATGACTGATAGTGATGGGAGATAAAGTGTCATTTTCACTTTATTGATGAAAGTAGGCAGTGACTACCTGCAGAGTACATGGAGAATATGATCGACCACTTTGGGAAGAGTGCTTATGTGTGTGTACATATTGATTGGAGAATGTATGTTGATAGCTGGGTGGGGGGGGTCACACCTCAAAAAGTAGGATGGGAAGTATTTCCTTTTTAATCCCAAACTTTCACAGGGACCGTGTTGCCATAAAAGTGTAACAGTGCCATTCCATCCTGTCATTTTCTTTACTGATACAGAAAATATATCTATATCCCATTGGAAGTGTAAATGTTTTGTGTTGTAATTTAGTTTAAATGCTCAATAGCAAATGCAGATCTGATTTGATTCAACATGCACTTCACATTTAAGCCACCGGCAATGTAATATCTGCTGTAAAAGTGGTGAAGCTGTTAATTTTTTATAAACTTTTTGAAGATGTCATCATTATTATGAGTGAAAGCTGTAACCGGTGGTGAATCTTGCCTTTTGCAATAGGTTCCGTGCTTGTGATCTTTAGAATGGCCATAGATCATGTTTGACTCAGAGCATTTCTCCAGTGCTGCTAGACTGAAAGGTTCTGGGTTGGAACCAGGGAAGGTTTGTTAGTTTTTACATAACATCATTTTCTAGTTCAATCTGTTCCAGACTTCAATATGACAATATGAACGCCTCTTCAGTGTATAAGTGCCTCAAATTAGTATGGGGAGCAAGAGAATGAGATAGATAGACTTTATTTAAAACTCAAGACTGCGGTTTAGGATTGCAAACTGCAGAACAGATTTAAATATATTTTTCATTATTATCTACAGATTGTGCAGCATTAAATAACTGATTTACTTTTGATTTTTTTTTATTTACTCTAAATATGTATATTGTCTGACAAGGATATTGTTGACATCAACTGTAAAGGAAACTATTAAAATTATGAACACCAAAACGTGTCTGAATATTTGTACTCTGAAAATTTGAAAATAAAAGGATTACATATTTGGAGCATTTCCACATGTATGCACAAGATCAAATGGACAAATTCAAGAATAAAGGAATCAACCAATCAAAACACAGCATTACATAACAGAGGAGTCAATTTCAATAGTGTATTGATTAAACCAGAGTTCACAGACTTGCTGACCACTGAGTTATTGTAGAATTTTTCCAGTTGTGTGTGTGTGATATGATTATATATATATATATATATATATATATATATATATATATATATATATATATATATATATATATATATATATATATACACACACACACACAATATTTTGCTAATTTATTTAAATATCACACTGATATTTCCAATTTGGGAGTGTGGGAACACAGTTAAGCTATTCTATTCTAATAAATTCTTATATTGTAATAAGAGGATCAGATACTGCAACATTAAACATACAAATTTGTCTAAAAAAAGCCCACATCCCGTAATTCAAAAGTAGCGCCCCACACGGCCAATCGGCACACTGCTTTTGTTTACAGCCCTCCCCCTCGCCACCGCCCCCCTGCGTGACGCGCACGCGCAACAGCCGCTAAGGGCCGCCATTTTGTGCGGAGCCTACTCTGCAAAAGCGGGAGAGGATTAAAACCGCCGGAGGTGAAGGACGCAATTTTACTCCGTCTCGTACTAAAGGAAGAACAAACCCTGGGCTTTCTGTCGAATTCAACGCGAGAGTAAATCACCAAACGCAGGTAAAACAGCGCTACTTTTCCGAAAGGGGGGAGTTTTGCAGGAGCTTTAATCGGCCTCTAGGTGTCACGATGGGGCTCCCAGTCCAGGCGGCTGGCGGGGGGTGTTTGTCTCCCTCTATCGTTATCGAAAATTTAGCAAAAAACATTTATAACCCAGAAGTTCGGGCTTCAGCCCGATTATTAAGCACTATTGAAACTATATCAGACGGCATTTCACCACGATGCCATTATTTAACACCAGAATGTTTGCTTCAGTCTTTAGGCCAGGCGTCCATTTTCTGTTTCTTCTCTTTGTTTCCTGTCTTTAGAAACCCGCCGTTTCTGCACGCGCACTTAGCCAACCAGCTAATATGCCTTTTAAAGTTAACCAATTTCCAACCATACATGGACCAAACAGTTTAGAACAAGCACCTAAATTTACAAACGTCAAGTCCGCGAGGTTTTACTCGTAATGCGTGTTATTTTAAGCCGTAAAACACATTTTAGCCTGCGCCTATCTCCCTGTTCGCGCCCCTCCTCGAGCAGTTAAATTCAAAATCGAGACGATGAAACATTGACCCGGTTCGGCGATGATAAAGTCCCATTACGGAGGCCTCAGTTCGGTATTTGGTCCTGGAATCCAAAATGACTGGTTTACGCCTAAAGCACATTAAAAAAAAAACGATTGCGCCTTTGATGATTCAGCATCTGTTCTGCCGCCGATGCTAACGTATTGCGCAGATTAAAATCAAACGAGGAAGATGCCGTTGCTAAACTATACCGATAGCCATTTTCGATAAGCAAGACCGAGCCTCGATTACCAGAGTTTATCGCCTGAAAACAGCCGAATCGCCGCAGTCGTCGTCTCGCTGCGACCGCTCACTCTTGTTGAAAGACTAACCTCAAGCAACAAACGACTGAAGGGATAAAACTGTAGAGAGCTCCCTCTACAACCCGACTGGTAGTGGTACAAAAACACGATTAACCATCGCAGAATGCCCTCTTGCTGTGGGAAATCATAAGGGTGTTTTAAAACGTGTGCACTTTGAAGGTAAGGATAGTGGGACACATTTACACCGTTTTGTCGGTTTAATGGGTTGGTGGCCAAATGCGCGCGAGCATGAGGAAGTAGAAGCGAATCGGTTCAGATGATGCTTTCTGGCTCCGAATCAAGAGTGCAAAACGTGGTTTTGTTTTAATACAACTCATGTTCAAGTTGCAAGTTTTGTGGTTATGTATGGTATTGGTGTTAATGAGCTGTGAAAACAAGCTTTTGGGTGTGTGTATATGTGTGTGTATATATATATATATATATATATATATATATATATATATATATATATATATATATATATATATATATATATATATATATATATAAAAATCAATCCCAAAAGAGTGATCCAGAAAAGAAAGCTGTAAGTATAAACTGAAAGTGTTTTGTTTTGCACATTGATGGATTAATTTGTTTGCATCCCAACAGGTTGAGCTAGGTAGTAAGAAGCAGAGTTGAGACAGGTAGCACATTCACCGGAGACAGAAAGTGGTGGAGGCAGGGGTAGAGAGATGAAGTATTCCTTTTTGATGCAGGTAATCTCACAGTACTCTATACAAACACCAAAATCATGGATACATATGGAAGTGCCAACTCAACTCTTTTGTTCACCATTTGCAAGGTTGATAGCAGCCTTTCTGAGTGTGTGTATGTAAGTAAACACTACAGATTGCAGTCAGGTAGGAACACTTTAGTATCTTGCATCTAGTGTTCCGTTCTAACTTCTCCCTTTTAATTGCCATAGGTATTACCCATGGAAGGGGGACCGACCGAGGCAGTGGTGGAAGATGCAGGGGATGCTTTCAAGGCCAAGGAATGCAAGACATACCAAAGACGGCGAGAAGATGAGGAAGTGGGAGCTGAATTGCTGCAGGCTGCTGATTTAGAGCAAGCCCAGGTTGAAGGAGAGCCTGTGGTGGAGGCCCAGCAACAGTTGGTCGAGAGTGTAGTTAATGTCAACGTCAACGTCAACAGCAGTGTGGAGATGATGGTGATGGACTCCCTGGACCCTGCCCTCCTCCAGATGAAGACAGAAGTCATGGAGGCTGCTGTCGGAGCACCTGTTGGCATGGCTGGTGCTGCCCATGAGGCCACAGTCACAACTGTTGATGACACTCAGATCATCACCCTGCAGGTGGTGAACATGGAGGAGCAGCAGTTGGGCTTGGGAGAGCTGCAGCTAGTGCAGGTGCCTGTTTCTGCTGTGCCCGTCACTGCCGCCACTGTGGAAGCGCTCCAAGGGACACTGGTTGATGCCACTGCCATGCCTAAAGATGGGGAGCCAGTCATCTGTCACACCCTGCCATTGCCTGAGGGCTTCCAGGTTGGCCATCATTTCTGTTCTGAAGAGACTATGATTTTCAATGCAATGTGCTCTGACTATCTGGTAAATCTATATGTTAAATCTTTTCTTACAGGTGGTCAAGGTGGGTGCAAATGGAGAAGTGGAAACTGTGGAGCAAGATGAGCTCCAAGCCCAAGATGATCAACCTCCACAGCAGGAAGAGGAGGAGATGGCTGAAGTCCAAAATGAAGACCCCACGTGGTCCAAAGATCCAGATTACGCACCTCCTGTTAAAAAGGCTAAGAAGACTAAGAAAAGCAAGTTGCGCTACAACACGGAGGGCGATAAAGACATGGACGTGTCTGTGTATGACTTTGAGGAGGAGCAGCAGGAGGGACTGCTCTCTGAAGTCAATGCTGAGAAAGTTGTGGGTAATATGAAGCCACCTAAACCAACCAAAATCAAAAAGAAAGGTGAGAATGTGATATGCATACAGAATAAACAGGCTCTTGCATGATATTAAAATATTTTATTGTCAGATCTGTGCTGTGACTTCTAAATCACTGGATTTTCACTACTGTGCACAGGTGTTAAGAAAACATTCCAGTGTGAGCTGTGCAGTTACACCTGTCCGCGCCGTTCCAACCTGGATCGCCACATGAAGAGCCACACAGATGAGAGGCCTCACAAGTGCCATCTTTGTGGGCGAGCCTTCAGGACTGTGACATTGCTGAGAAACCATCTCAACACCCACACAGGTACATGTCTCCAATCAATCAATTAGTGGAAAGTACAATATATGCTCTCTAGTGTGAATTAGAAATTGAACCAACCTTTTTATTATTTCTGACAGGCACCAGACCACATAAGTGCACTGACTGTGACATGGCCTTCGTCACCAGTGGAGAGCTGGTGCGACACAGACGCTACAAGCACACTCATGAAAAACCATTCAAGTGCTCCATGTGTGACTATGCCAGTGTAGAGGTTGGTCTGATAATGTCATAATTAGATTTTATGGAAAAATGCATGCCCTTTTTGATTTGCCGAATTGAACGAATCCTCGACTCATTTCAGGTGAGCAAGCTAAAGCGACACATTCGCTCCCACACTGGAGAACGTCCATTCCAGTGCAGTCTGTGCAGCTATGCCAGCAGAGATACCTATAAGCTGAAGAGACATATGAGGACCCACTCAGGTCAGCAGCACTTGTCATCTTAGATTATTGCAGACTTAAAATTTTTTTTTAAATGGAATTGACTTGCATTTTAGTAAACTTTTTGTTGTTGTCTGTCTGTCCTACAGGAGAGAAGCCCTATGAGTGCTATATCTGTCATGCGCGTTTTACCCAGAGTGGTACCATGAAGATGCACATTCTGCAGAAGCACACAGAAAATGTGGCAAAATTTCACTGCCCCCACTGCGACACAGTTATTGCTCGCAAGAGCGATCTCGGTAAAATTTCATTTACCATTTCATATTTTTTGATGGCTAATTATAGCAGGCTTTTTAATAGCAACGACAGCTTGGAACATACTTGTGTATTGAAGTTTACATGTTTTAATTTGTGCCCATTGCAGGTGTGCACCTCCGTAAGCAGCATTCCTACATTGAGCAAGGCAGGAAGTGTCGTTACTGTGATGCGGTGTTCCATGAGCGCTATGCTCTCATCCAGCATCAGAAGTCCCACAAAAATGAGAAACGCTTTAAGTGTGACCAGTGTGACTATGCGTGCCGTCAGGTCAGACAGCTCATGAAATGGTTTCAATAGTTCAGCATAAGCATTCGTTAATTAGTGTTTGAAACTCTATTTAATTTACTCTGTTCTCCTTGCTAACAGGAGCGTCACATGGTCATGCACAAGCGCACCCATACTGGGGAGAAGCCATACGCCTGCAGCCAATGCGAGAAGACTTTCAGGCAGAAACAGCTCCTGGATATGCACTTTCGGCGCTACCATGATCCCAACTTTGTACCTACATCCTTTGTTTGCACAAAGTGTGGCAAGACCTTCACTCGCAGGGTATGGTACCTTTCAAATAGGTTAGATGAATTTCATGGTGCCACTGGATGCAGTAAATGTTTTTGACAAATTAAATGTGTTTTAACAGAATACAATGGCCAGGCATGCAGAGCACTGCAATGGTATGGATTCTGGTGAAGGAGAGAATGGATCTCCACCTAAAAGGGCTCGTGGTGGCAGAAAGAGGAAGATGCGCTCTAGAAAGGATGATGACGATGATAGTGGTGAGTAGCTTGGCTCTAGTTTTGTTACTATAATGGGATTACTTTAGTAGTTGAACAAAGTATCTGAACTTGTTTTAACACGTGGGTTATCAGAATAGAATGCATATGATTTGAGCTAAATGTAAATCATTACCCTAAATGGTTTTATGAAAGCTTTAAATGTTGCTTGAATATCTCAGATGAGCATGGAGAGCCTGACCTTGATGACATTGATGAAGAGGACGAGGATGACCTTCTCGATGATGAACAGATGGATGTGGAACAGGCTCCACCCAGCGTTCCCATCCCTGCACCAGCTGAACCTCCTGTCAAGAGGAAACGGGGGAGACCCCCAAAGAACGCACCCAAGGCTTCTCCTACAAAGTTAGTCGCCAAAACCCCCACAGGTAATGTGTGCGTTTCTGCGTATGAAGACAAGTCATTCAAAATCTATTAATGGGGTTTAACTAAATAACACTCTCTGCTTCTCCTTGCAGCTGCTGCCATTATCCAGGTGGAGGATGAAAGCACCGGGGCCATTGAGAACATCATTGTGAAGAAGGAGCCCGAGGGCTCTGATGCAACCATAGTTGCCCAGCCAGTGGTGGAGGAAGTTGAGGCAGTCGAGGCTGGTGTAGAAACAGTGCAGCTAGCTGTCCCTGAAGCTGCACCTAATGGTGATCTTACTCCTGAAATGATCCTTAGCATGATGGACCGGTGATCTGGGGATACGTGTGCGCACACAGCTGATCACACATGCTTGCATAAATGCACATCCCCATATGTGTCCCTTCATTATATATAGATATATATAGATATATTTACACACACGCTCACATAATTTTTTTTTTCCCCTCAACTCCTTATTCTATGCTAAATCCTCATGTCCTGCATCAAATTTCTTAAAGACTCCTTTGTTCCGCTACCTTTTCCTATAAAAACGTCCGAAAGTTCTTGTCTTCTCATGACGATCACAAAGCTGCGCTTTTCTACTGTTTCTATCACACCAGTAGTTCAACTGCTGCGTTATTTTTGCTGTGTACTTTGTACGTGGAGAGGCAGATGATTTTTGAGAGCAGGAATGTCTCTGACATTACATGATATGATGCCTGCATCTAGACTTTTTTTCTTTACCCAGCTAACCTTCTGTCTTCATTTGTCAATTCAAATCTGACATTACCATGGCAATATTGAGAAACTATATCATTTTGTGCCTGGTCAAGCCTTGATATCTAGAATCGCTGTCACTGCTGTAGAAATGGGTGTTTTGACCCCCTCTGTCCAAGAAAATCCTCTCAATGTTTGACATTTATGATGACTTCTATTCGCTGTTTGTTCCTCATGTGCTCTTTCACTGGTCACAGATGATAATGTTAGAGAGCGTAGAAATGTAGCCGCCTAATTATCAAGCCAGGGACGATGACATCCATCCATGTTTAAAAAAAAAAAAACCTGCGGTTGATAAATTTGTACAAAAAAGGTAATCTTGGCTAGTCTTTGCTTGTAAATAATTTTTATTTTCTGTTTTATTATGAACATTTTAATCTTTTTCTAGTGAATTGATGACCTTGAATGCTAGGGCAATGGCTTTTAACAGTAGTTGTTTGGAAACATGCCACTGAAGGCTTACAAATTACTTGTGGGGGAAAAATAAAAGCCTGAACAATCATGTGGGCTGCATAACCCCTTTTCTTTCTGTCCTTCTGTAGCTTGAATCGTTGCATTTGAGTCTGCTCAACTCGCTTGTTGGGGAAGGGGTTGCTTGGTCTTATCAGAGAGTGGCTTTAATATTGTTCCACCTGACGAATAGGCTTCCTTGATGGATTTTGTTCTAGCTTTTGTAAAAGGAGGAAAAGGGACACAACTGGACTGGTACAGCAACGTGCATGACTCCCAATTGTTTTGATGTGGTCGTATTCCCGACAACCACCCCTAATATTAAACTATGTGACCCGAGTTGTTGATTTCATGGGATTCTGGAAGGAGACTTAAAGTTTACAATAGGTTTTTCAGACCACATTTAATTTAAGAAGTTTAATATGAGTGTTCGAGGAAGCTATTTTGATACGAAATGTTTCTAGAAGAGGAAGCTTGGATGGGATATTTGTAAAAAGTTGTCACTTGTTCAAAAGAGCAATGTCCTTATTTTTCTGATTTGTTTTTCAGTTTCAGAATGAAGTTTTCCTCCAACATAATTGCATTTAAATTGCTTTCTTTTTTTAAGCTCTTAATTCTAGGTTAATGCTTTTTTTTTTTTTTTCGTGTTTTTTTTTTTTTTTTTTTAACCTAGCTGTACTGTTTGAATTTTACAATGATCAGAAAACCAACCTTATAAAGACATTTTTATTATGGCTGGGTGGGTTATAGAGGGCCTATAAGGTATGCTGGTGTGGAGAATGTATTGCTGTACAGCTAATAAAAAAAATATTGTCCTAATTCAATGTTCGTCTATTATTCCACCTGAACAGTTGCATGATTTTTAACAGGAACTTGATGCAATTGTTTGCTGCTTGAAAGAATCACAGATCGTTTTATTTTATTAACATGGGAGAAAATAAGGAATCTTGCATTTGCATTTAAATTATGATCTGACAAGCAGATGAAACGTTAATAAATTCTGCAAAAGAGTTTTATTTTATTAAACTTCTTTAAAGAGCAATGGTGGTCCAGTGGGTTAAACCATGGAACTGACATGCAAAGGTTGCTGGTTCGATCCCAGCGGTCACCACCAGTGTGTCCTTGAGCAAGGCACTTTACTCCATGTTGCTCCAGGGGGATTGTCCCTGTAATAAGGGCACTGTAAGTCGCTTTGGATAAAAGCGTCAGCCAAATGCATAAATATAAATACTTCTTAAATTTAACACTTAAATAAAACAAATATATTTTAAATGTCAACTAGTGACAGTAGATCAGATAAAGTTTTAGTCAGAAGGGTCATCACAATTTCTTAGTGAACATTGTTCCACTAGAGGGAGATACTGAGTAGAAAAATGTCCTGTTTTAAAGAAAGTTTTTCTTCAGCTTCTAGCCATCAGTAGATCTCAAAAGTAAAGGTTACAGGAACACCATTTGATTTTCTATACATACTGTGTGAAACCGACAGCAAAACAATAGGTGTCACCATTATGAAATGTACCACTGAAGTTTCACGTATTAATATCGGGGTTGAAATGATTGTGCTATGTGTGAAACTGCACATGAAGTGACTGCGATAGGATGCTCTTCATGCAGTTCAGGTGTCACATCCTGTCATAGATTATACTCTCAAACTGTGGTTTTCCCCCATAAGCATGAATCATAACGCAGCAGGATGTGTGTGTGTACAAGAGTGTGTCACACACACAAGACCTGCCAGCGCTGGCCTGTCTTCACCCTGTTACCACCAACATAGTGAACAGACATTATGGCGGCGCTCTCAGAGGTCCCATTTTGCCTCAAAGGTAAGGTTCTTGTACAATACTTTCAGAACATGCTACAGAAATGTGTTTATAACTTGTAGGTTTGATTTGGAGTGATGTGCAGTTCTGCAGAAATGGTTCTGTGTTTGATTTACAGAAGGCATAACTCAGTATCTGAAGCCTCAAAGGGTTCAGTTCATGAGTTTGGTGCATCTCAACCAGTGCAAGGGACGAGCAGAGAGCAGAGTTTTGGTATGTCAGCTTCTCACCCTCACAATTTTTGTAATATGGAATATATATTTTTATATATATATAAACACACCCACACATCACTTATAAACACAAATATCTGTGAAAAAAAATACTAAGACATTGTTTCATATTATATAAAAATATGAAATAATTTTATTACAGACGCGTGTGTGTGTGTGTGCATGTTTTTGAAAGTCTCTTATTCTCATCAAGCCTGCATTTGTTTGATCAAAAATACAGAAAAAAACAGTAATATTGTGAAATATTACAATTTAAAATATATTTTGTATTATTTTTCCAGGATTCATTGATGAAAAGTTAATTTTATTATTTTTTAAAATGTATTCAAAATAAACATTTTCTAACAATATAAATCTCTACTGTCAATATTATCAATTTAACACATCCTTGCTGAATAAAAGTATTCATTTCTTTCAAAAAAGAAGGGGAAAAAATGACTGATCCCAAACTTTTGAACGGTGGTGTGTATTGTGTTACAAAAAAAATTATATTTGAAATAAATGCTGATCTTTTTAAACTTTTTATTAATCAAATAATCCTAAAAAAAAAAAAGTATCACAGGTTATAAAACATTGATAATAAATCAGCATATTAGAATGATTTCTGAAGGATCACGTGACACTGAAGACTGAAAAATTGGCTCATGAAAATTCAGCTTTGCATCATAGAAATAAATAGTATTTTAAAGTATATACAAAAGGAAAACTATTATTTTAAATTGTAATTTAACACAAATATGAGGAGAAAATTTACTTTTTAGTCAGAATGTCGCCTTGTTGCTTTAATAACAGCAGCACTCGAGCTGCATGAACTCCATAAGTTTGTTCAAGCCCTGATGATCATGTTCTCCAGTATGATTTGAGAATGATACGAAAAGAGCATCTTGCCCGTACAGACTACAGAGAGTCACATGATCAATGTCATAGAGTAATTTGAAAGCTCTAGATTCTCCTAGTCTAGTTAGTAATACCGAATGACTTCACTGTCGACTGTGATCTTTTTCCACACAATCAAAAACTGCTCGTGGTGCAGAGCTGATGCATGTCTCATGCTCTGCAGAGGATCTGCTTGCACAGTCAGCACTGCATTGTTCATTTGTGAAACTGATCATTTATCATTGAGCCCTTCAATGATAAATGAACAGTTTTACAAACAAACAATACAGTGCTTCTCTCTGTTTAATGTGAACGAGTAAGCACTGAAAAGGCAACAATATATCTTTTTTTGGTTTGCCAAACAATATTCTTATAAAATTCTGACCAAAATCAGTATTTATCGGTAGGTTGCTGAGCCATAAAACTGAAAACCACAAAGACTGAAAACAGATTTGAGAGTACAACTGAAAGGAAGTAGCTAGTCTGTTGTAATGAGCTCTCCTTGTGTACCAGCAGATGGCACTAGACTCATTTACACTGTTCTGTTGTGTGTTTGTTCTTTGACAGGTGATGTCTCAATGGAGAGCTCATGTATTCCTCAGCAAGCAGCCAGTGAAGGTGGGAAACAGTATAAGTTGCTCTTCTATCAGAGCACACAGATCTCAGACCAGGGCCGTAGCAATCATTTTAACTAGGGAGACGTTCGTTCTATGGAGGACGAGAAATTACTTAAGTATAAATAAATAAATACGTAAATGCAGAAATAAATAAAAAAATAAATAAATATAGAAATACATAAATAAATACGTAAATGCAGAAATAAATAATACAATGAATAAATAAATATAGAAATACATAAATAAATACATAAATGCAGAAATAAATAAATATAGAAATACATAAATAAATAAATGAAGAAATAAATATATGAAGAAATAAATATAGAAATACATAAATAAATGTATAAACAATTAAATAATTAAATGCTGAAATAAATACAGAAATAAATAATTAAATTCTGAAATAAATAAATGCAGATATGCATAAATGAATGAATACATAAGTAAATAAATTTGTCAAAAGTATAATTTTTAATTGTGCTATTTTTGTATCATTTGTGTTATACCATACTTTTTCTATATTTATTTATGTGTAGGTAGGTATGCTAATAAGGTAGGCGGTCCTAACCTCTCTCGATGCAGGATTGGTCAAACAGGATCGTTATCGTCGTTACGGCTGCCGCTGTACCAGAGCCATCTGGGCTGTTACTGTGGATAGTTTTGTTTAATATGGCGTGTTTTTTAAGTACCCTTGCTAATGATTTGCGTTTAATAGCAAATGATATAGATCATGCACCAAGCGACTACCTTCTGTTTCGTTTGGAACGTGTAGTCGATGATTTAGTTCAGCTCAGTGCTGATATGGATGTTAGGTATGGTGGACGTCCCATGTTTGTCTCCGTTTCTGAGCGCATGTGAACCATGAACATGTGAACCGCTGTTCAAGCGGTCTTCAAGACGCAGCAGGCCAGCTTCACAACTATCCACAGTAACGGCCCAGATGGCTCTGGTACAGCGGCAGCCGTAACGACGATAACGATCCTGTTTGACCAATCCTGCATTGAGAGAGGTTAGGACCGCCTACCTTATTAGCATACCTACCTATACATAAATAAATAAATGTAGAAATGCATAAATAAATGTAGAAAAAGTATGGTATAACACAAATGATACAAAAATAGCACAATTAAAAATTATACTTTTGACAAATGTATTTATTTATGTATTCATTCATTTATGCATATCTGCATTTATTTATTTCAGAATTTAATTATTTAATTATTTATTTATTCATTATGTATTAATGTATTAAGGGCCAACTTCACGCACATCATGTTAACAGATTAGAGCAGTCACACCGCACGCAGTGGCGGCGCGTAGCAGGAGCAGAGCAGATGCAGCAGTGCCGCGATCGTTTCGGCGCCGAGCATGGGCGTCGGAACCATTGTATGTGGGTGGGACAAGACCCACCCACTTTTTACGATCAATGATATTGGACCCACTCACTTTTATCGTCTCTAACATTCAGCACATGTCTGTTTACCTACCCCTAATCGATAAACACTTATTATTAAACACATGTTAGACGCTTTATTTCCACTTTTCTAATATTTTCGTAATTTTTATTGAAAATAAATGCCTTTCCGATCTGATATGTGATGGGAAAAGGGAGAAGATTGAGCTCGGCGAAAGGCGGACTCGAACCGCGGGTCGATTATGTCAAAACTAGATGCCGTGCGTCCTACCCCTACACTACTGCCGCTCTCAGAGAGATGGCGATTTCCGTAATTTTGTCTTTCCGAGCTATAAGCTTAGCAAGCAAAGCGGTATATTTGTACTTATTGGAATCTACTCCAGTAAAAAAATTCTGAGGACCCACCCACATTTTTTTTGCTTCCGACACCCATGGCGCCGATTCTATTTTTGCCGCGCTGCTCACACTGAATTAAAGCCACAGTGGAATGTTCTTGATCAAAACTGACCTGATTAACATGGAAAATAACACATTTCTCCATGAAATCATGTAGTGAAGTGTTCCGTGTGTTACACAATCACCATATGGCATCCAGTGCTGTGAAAAAATAAAATAAAATACACGAAAACGCAACACTGCCAGAAGTTTTTGCCCAAACTTCAAAAGCCTGTTTAAATGATTAAAACTAGAAGCATATCTTCACTTTAATGTTACATTTATCATGTGAACTACTTATATACAACATGTTATATGCATGTGTGTATGAGACAGAGGGGAACAGGTCGCATTTGCAGCAGATATATGCTGCCCATCATAAATCAAAGCACGAGACAGACAGGGGTCTCCATACGCACCGCTCCTGCCCTGCCAATGCACTGCTTGCGCGTGTGGTGTGAAGCCGGCGTTACACTTTTTAGATTTTATAGTTTCAGATCACAGTGATCCCAAAAATTATTTGGACACTCAAGTCACACTTAAAAATGTCTAAATGTCATTGCATTAGATAGAAAATATCAAATCAAGTCGAGCTGTCGATTAAATGATTTTCACTTCATGGCCACAGGTGTGTAAAATCAAGCACCTAGGCATGCAGACGCTTCTACAAACATTTGTGAAAGAATGGGTTGCTCTCAGGAGCTCAGTGAATTCAAGCGTGGTACCGCTTGTGAAATTTCCTCACTACTAAATATTCCACGGTCAACTGTTAGTGGTGTTATAACAAAGTGGAAGCAATTGGGGTCACAGAGTGGGGTCAGCGTATGCTGAGGTGCACAGTGCGCAGAAGTCACCATATTTCTGCAGAGTCAATAGCCACAGACCTCCGAACTTTGTGTGGCCTTCAGATTAGCTCAAGAACAGTGCGTAGAGAGCTTCATGGAATGGGTTTCCATTGCCGAGCATCTAAGCCTTACATCACCAAGTGCAATGCAAAGCGTCGGATGCAGGGGTGTAAAGCACGTCGCCACTGGACTCTAGAGCAGTGGAGACGTGTTCTCTGGAGTGACGAAACACGCCAATCTGGTTTGGCGGTTGCCAGGAGAACGGTACTTCCCTGACTGCATTAAGCCAAGTTTAAAGTTTGGTGGAGGGGGGGGGGGGGATTATGGTGTGGGGTTGTTTTTCAGGGGTTTGGCTTGGCCCCTTAGTTCCAGTGAAAGGAACTCTTAATGCTTCAGCATACCAAGACATTTTGGACAATTTCATGCTCCCAACTTTGTGGGAACAGTTGGGTCCATTCCTGTTCCAACATGACTGCGCACCAGTGCACAAAGCAAGGTCCATAAAGACATGGATGAGTGATAGAACCCCAACCCGATAGAACACCTTTGGAATGAATTAGAGTGGAGTCTGCGAGCCAGGCCTTATCGTCCAACATCAGTGCCTGACCAAATGCACTTCTAGAAGAATGGTCAAAAATTCCCATAAACACACTCCTAAACCTTGTGGAAAGCCTTCCCAGAAGAGTTGAAGCTGTTATAGCTGCAAAGAGTGGGCCAACTCCATAATAAACCCTATGGATTAAGAATGGGATGTCATTAAAGTTCATGCGCATGCAAAGGCACTAGGCAGGCGTCCCAAAACTTTTGGCAATATAGTTTATATTGTTCAAAATGTAGCCTGAAAACAGTAATATAAAGTTGTTAATAAATAAAGTATTTGCAAAAATATTTACAATTAGATTTACTGTAAACAATAAATTAAATAAGCAAATAAAATTAATTAAATGTAAAAAAAACGAAATAAATACATTTTAAATCAAATAAAATAATTACATTTTAATGAAGTTTTGAGAAAATGGATAATAAAATGTGTCTTTATTGATACTGTTTTCAAATGAAAATTAATTGAATTCTCAAGTGTGGCTTAAAGCGATAGTTCAAGCAAAAATGAAAATTCTGTCATCATTTACTCGCCCTCAAGTTGTTCCAAACCTGTATGAATTTCTTTCTTCTGTTAAGCATAAAAGAAGATATTTTGAAGAATATGGGTACCCAAAAACAGGTGACGGTAGACATTGACTTCCATAGTATTTGTGTTAAACAGATGAAAGTCATACAGGTTTGGAACAACTTGAGGGTGAGTAAATGATGACAGAATGTACATTTTTGGCTGAACTATCCCTTTAAGTGTCCCTCTATGTTTTGAGCCCAGTGCATCAGAACAGGCTAATTTTATGAGGTATTTTAAAATGAAATATTTAATCTGATAATATAAGGAAATTGTCAGAGAGCCAAAAAAAGAAAGAAAAAAACTCAAATAACCTTGAACAGTGAATTGACACTGTGTCCTGAAAATACACAGCAGATAAACAAGCTGTAGGTTAGAAACAGAAGGGTCAGTAGGTCACGTCCAGTATTAACTCAAAGTGCTGTAGGCGGGAATATTTATTAGTAGAGCTCCATTACATGTAATATTTCCTCTGAGTGATATTTGTTTCATTGGTATGACTGCCGCTGTCAGTACAAACAGCTTGATGTAAGTTCATAACTGAGGATTATGGGAAAACATGGAATGAAGTACTCCTTTGAGAGCTGATTGTAATTCTTGATTTGTGAAAAAAGGGCTATTAGCTCTTAATGTAGAGCAGTTAGATACTGAAAGTGCATGACTCGATACTAGTTCCTGTGGAAAAAAAATACTCGTTCCAAAGCTCAACTTCTGTTTGAGTTTCAATAAATGACCCAGCCTCCCTGACCCCCACATTCTCTTCTGTGTTAACTTGTGAGTCACTGTATTTCCAGTGTTATTTGCTGCATATACATGTCAGAGCGTGTGTCCTGTCTCTTGCTGCAGGTGGAGAGTTCCTTTAGTTATCTAGAGATCTATGCCATCATCATCGACAGTATTGACAAGGTAAGAGATCTACAGCCACAATGATGATGTTCCGTTAAGAATAATGGACATTTAAAGATGCTTGTTAATCTACACTGTACATTTGTATAAGTATATGTTGCTTTTGGGTAAAAGCGTCTGTTAAATTAATAAATGTAAATGTGAATTTATGGGCAGCTGTGATATAATACAAATATACCAATATATTTTCCCCATAAATTATGCATTCGTTATTTAAGTTCAATCCAAATGTTTTAATAATTAAAATATGTTTAACAATATTTTAACATATTCTGCCTAAATATGCAGTAAGCTATTTATTTATTTTAAAAAAATATCTTATACTAATATATATATATATATATATATATATATATATATATATATATATATATATATATATATATATATATATATATATATATATATAAACTAATTTATTCCTGTGTTGGCACAGCTGAATTTTCACGAATTTTCAATCACCCTAATATACTGATTTGGTGCTCAATAAGCATGTATTATTATTTATTAAAGGTCCCATGGCATGGCATTGTTCTATTATTTTATAATGTTTCCTGAGGTGTACTTATATTGTTAGTATGACTTTTACATCATAAAATGTCATAATTTAGAAGTAAAAGGCATTTTTTCAATACTGCTGTTTGCCCTGTGGCTGAATGCCCTGCTTCAAGAGGCGTGTCTGCTGTGAGACTTCAGTAAAAACGCCCACTGTTGTGATTGGCTGACATCTTTGTATTTTAAATGAGCGGATGGGGCGTGGTTTAACTTGGTCTACGAGGCACGAGCAGGCACGAGCTGCTGCCAGAGAGACGGATGGACCTGAGTTCACTTCACATCAGTTCTCAGCATGTCTGAACTGTTGTAGTTACAGCATATACTTCAGGTTATTAGTCTATTTCTAGTCGGAGGGACTTTCACTCATGTCAGAAAGTTAGTAACTTTAGTAAATTATGGATCAGCGCTGACTGGAGACGCGAACCGTTTAGAACGATTCAGTCCGAATTGGTGAACTGATTCGGTTCACTAAAAAGAACAGGTTCAAAAGAAAGATCGTTCGCGAACCGGACATCACTAGTGGACCAGAGACGGAGCTCAGCGATCGCTAACAAAGTTATTTATAGTACCTACTGAGTTATGAGAGCGCTGTCAGTCAGCGCGAGTTTATTGTGTTTGTATCTGAGAGTTCTGAATAAACACGAGTCCCAGTCACACCGAGTCCGTCTTCATCATTATTACCAACTTTGTAACACATGCAAAATACCATTACAGCTGTCGAGATGAACGAGTTAAAAGTAAGTGTTGATAATAGCATTATTTTTAAAATAAAATAAAAGCGTCAGTGACGCTTTGAGTACACAGCGCAAACAAAGACACAACAGCAGTAATCGAATGTAATCTAGTTTATTGTGGGGCTAGGCTGGCTAGCCCGAATATGCTCACGCTTACCCCCCTTCTGCTTAATCTCACGCCGCGTTTGGTGCCTCCGCTGTGGGCCAGATGCAGTACTGGGGGTCGGGGATGTTGAAGGCCAACGGCCAGTGCAGCCCGAGCTTCGGCGTGTGTGAGGCCGATGTTGAGCAGAAACTCATGACTGTATGCACATTTTAGAACCGGTAGACGCGACGAGGACGTACAAAAACACTGACTCACAAGATAGAAAACACGAAAACACCGTTCTGTCTGGAGAGAGAGAAGCCGCATTGTGTGCACGAATAATAAATAATTAGCTACACATCAGAAATTACTGATCACAGATCAGAAGGAACTGAAAAAAGACTTCTGTTTTCATTTGTACATCCAAACACTGAGAAACTGCCAGCATTCACTCGTTCACAAGGAATGATCTCTCGAGCGTTTGCATGGGCGTGCCAGATTCTCTGGGCGGAGGAAAGGGAGGTAACTGTTCCTGCTTGGAGGTCAAAACAGGAGACTTCAGGATTGGCTCGTCTGGCCTGTCATTTTCTCAAAGGCAGAGAGAGACAGCCAGAACTCGGGTTTACACCGATCAACATTTCTATCCACTTGGGGACAATATTCAGGCTAGGGGAACTCATATTAATGTTGAAAAACCTCATAAAATGAAAATTTCATGCCATGGGACCTTTAAGGTTTAAAACAGTGCTGCTTAATGCTTTTGTGGAGCCCGTAATTCATCTTTTCAATATTCTTTGATGAATAGAAAGTCAATTCTTTGAAATAGAGATTTTTTGCAACAATGCAAAAGTTTTCTCTATCATTTTTGATCAGTGTAATGCATGTAAAAAGTAGCTATACATTTCTCCAAAAAAAACCATACTGACAACAAATGGAAGTTTTAAATGGAAGTGTAATATTGTTAAATATGATTTTTCTCTGTAAACGATAATACTTTATAATTATAAAAAATATATATTTTCAAAATGTACAATGCAAATACATGCATTACATGTAAAAAAAAAAATAAACATAACCTTTCACAGAGTGACATCAGATTTTTTAAAGTCGACATTTGTGTGATAAAAGTCAAGTCGGCATCAACTACTCGCTGATGACATCATTAATGAACAAATAAGCCTAAACCTCGAGCTGAAACCTGAATGCGGGCTGCCTTGTGCACAAACATGGCATATGACACAGCGCTGCCCACAAGGCTATTGCTCTTTCATAACATCTTATTTTTATCAGTTCTTTTGTCTTATTTGTTATATTTCTCACAGATTTCTGCTCGTTCTAAATCAGATAGAGAGAAAGTACAGTAAAGAGTACATTTATGAATGCATAAGTGGGACCATGATTGCGTGTGAATTCATTCTACCTGGCAGCATCTCTCTACTCATAGTGAAGCTGTGGGTTTTAGTTACTAAGAAATATATGCTTGAACTTTTCAGTATGTAAGCCATGATTTATTGACAAATCACAGAACAGAGTTGACTATACGTTTATGTTTACTAATGAATGTTTCTGTGTGTGCATGATCTACACGTGATGTGTGAGCTACTGTCTATATGTGTGCGTTACAATCAAGCGGCAAACTTCCTATAAGCCAATACGGACTACCGGCACATCTGGGAATTTAACTGTCAATTTCATCACCGCCCCTTTTTTAGGGGAAAATAAACTAGACTTCAATACAAAATAGCGGCACAAAACAACATCCGTACACAGCCGACGGGCGTGAATAACTTAAGAAATCACTAAGATTATACATGTCAAGTAATTATATGTCCACCCTGCCTGCCATAGAGCGTGAAAGATACATCCACACACTTGATTTGGTCAATTTAAAAAACATGTCCCTTCATTGGTGATTTCAAATGTGAAATTTAATCGTAAGCTTGGCAAACAGTTTTGGAGAATTTGATGTTTCCCCATTCAAAGAGATAGGAGCTGCACTTGCATGCCCGAGAGGCGTTTCAAAGATGGCCGCCGGGTGAAATGACTTGTCTTAAAGGGCCTTTGTTTGCATATAGTGTAAATAGCTAGACTGGGTAAACCCAGCCTGATCTGCCGGCAATTTGATTTCGCCCCGCAGCTCAGTCTGGAAACCTGTGCATTCATTTCTACTGCTTCTGTTACACTTTTGCAGGAACCAATCACAGACTGGCTTATCCACATGGCGCACTATTGGCGGGTTTAACACGATGACGGATAGAGAAGCGATGGGTCGTTGCCCGTTGATCACGCCTCTTGTGGTCTGATTGGTTGAAGGACTATCTAATTGCGTACAGAGTCATTTGAATTATGCTCGTTGATCACTCCTCTTGTGCAGTAGAAAATACATAGCACACTCCCCAACAGGGTTGCCAGGTTGTCACAACAAAACCCTCCCAATTGCTACTCAAAACTAGTCCTAAACAAGCCCAATCTCGTTTCTCTGGTAAAATCGCGTTTGGAGGGTAAAATATGTATTTTTGGCAGCTAAAATTCGCATTCCCAGGGCAAAACATCACATAATTGGGGTTGCTTCAACCCAAGGAAACAGTTTTGAAGTAGCCCAATTCCGTGGGAAAACCGCAGACTTAGCAACTGCTCCCCAGACCAATGTTCAATCATAAATTGAGCTTGGTCTGGAGATAGCCAGACTAGATTTGCCAGACTAGAATAGTTCCACTTAGTGCAAACAGCATCTATCGCTATAGCCGCAAATAGCCACTGCCTTTTGGGTTCTTTTTCTGTTTAAATTGCTTACATGTTTATAGAATAATGTAGACATGTAGTTAAAAAAACACAGGGAAGTTGAGGTCATTTTTCAACCCTGATGTTGTTGTTTTTTGGATGAGTAAAGCCTGTGGTTTTTAAACTGCTACAGATGTCAAGCGGTTGGGGTGGTTCAGTCCTGTTTTATCTCAAAAGAAAGATCCTCTTTAAATCAGCCAACCAGTTAGTTATCATTACGCCTTACATTTTGTTTATGTGTTTGTGAGGTGGTTATTGAGACCGACAGGCAGATCTACTCTCTTAACCTGATGTCAGTGAGAGACCTGGAAGCTGTGGTCAGCCATGTCACCGCCTCGCTCAAGAAGATCTTTCCTGATTCATCGCCAGGGTGAGTGATCTGGTCAAACAGAATACATTTCATTCCTCCATTCATTCGTTACAGGTTTCAATGCTTTTAAGGAAAATATGATCTAATCCAGTTGTGGTTCAAAAATGCTAATATGCAAATAGGGCAATGCAGCTGACCGAATAACCATGCATAGTTAGGACAACAAAGCAAGTAGGCTTATTAAAAATGGTGTTATTGACGTCAAATTCAATGTGTCCAATTCAGCTCATGCAATCATGGATAGGGTGCATGACCTGACCCATAAATTATGCAGTTAATTTTTTTAAATCTTGAATTCAATTCATATTATTTCTAATAAAAAAATTTTTTAGCAATCATTTACCCTAAAAATAAGCATATTGCTTTATAATATTGTTTAATATAATGTAAAAGTTTCTGTAAATTTTATGACAATGAATACTTTTAACTTATAAACACATTTTGACCGTTTACAATACAGTTACATATATTGTCTTCTTAAAATAGATACCTTAAAGTTAACAATTTTGCTGTAGTATTTTTAGATTCTTTTTCTGTTTAGGTTGCTTACATAATTATAGTGTAAATATATTTAGAAACAAAGGAATGTTGAGGTAATTGTTCAACTCTGATCTCTGACCAATACATTAAAATTAAATGACCCAGACTACACTCTTAGAAGAATAGGTTCTATATAACCCCTATTATGCTATTTAAAGGTTCCTAATTTTGTTTGGGATGTCTCCTACAATACATCCAAGGTCAAAAATCACTTACATTTTTTCATAATATACATTGCACATCACCTCATTTCTCATGAGGATTCAGTCGAAGATATATAGAATAATTTAGGGGGTTCCCATTATGGGATCACTTTATGGATTTTTAACTTTAAGTAAATTTGATGAATTAAACCGCTTGTAAACATCCTTTATCAATAGAAAATAAAAATAACCTGCTAAACGTGAAAGTATTATGCAATCATTTAAGACCTTTCTCCTAATATAGATCCTTTTTGGCATAAAGTGTAGGCCTACATTAAATATGAGTTGACTTGCAGCAGTGATTTCCACGTTTGTGCCGACCACAATGTAGTTTGTGTATTGAATATCTGGTGTAAAATCTGGTATGGTCTTCACCAATTTGACTCACTTCTTCTGGAAAGTTTTAACAGATTTATCTGCCCACAAATGGAACATGACCTTTAAACTACTGGCTATTTAATTGCCAATGTGATATCATATATCATATCACTGACTGGAAATCTAAAGAAAGAATTTGTGTTGGCTGATATGCTTACACTGATCCTACACTTCCTTTATCCCCTTCCATATTTTTCTTGCTTTCAGGAAGTTGCTGAAGAAAGTCCCTCCTGATCTTCAAGAGCGGCTATGCAGTCTTGCCTCCAGAGTTGAAGAACATGTGAATGGATCAGTTGGACCATGTGGTCAGATGACTGTTTACAATCACATCTAGATGTTACTTAGATATCAACGTGCTTTCATTTGATTTCTTCGTGCTCTTTGGTCCCTTACAGGAGGCTTTTCGGACACCTATGCAGCATTGTGTGACTTCAACGAGTTCCCATGCTGTGTGGAAGTTCAGTGGGTCTGTGGTTGTCACTACTAACACAAATCAAAATGTCAAAGGTTTACTAAGGATGGGTTTAAGAACTGTTGCTTCTGTTTCTAGGATGTCGATAATATCTACCATGTTCAGAACTGTCAGGTGTTCAACCTCATAGACTTCAGTCATTTAGACAGCAGGTATACAATGAAACTTATATCTCTGATTAAGAAAAAAAAAAAGTATAGATAAAAAAAATGATGCATGATTTCTAATATCTAAATATATATTTCATTTTGAATATATACAACTTTAATATACAAACGTTTGGGCTCAGTAAGATTTTTGAGGGTGCATCAAAAACAGTTAAACAGCAATATTGTGAATTATTATTATTACAAATTTAAATAACTGTTTTTTATTTTAATGACTAAAATGTTATTTATTCCTGTAATGGCAAAGTTAAATTTTCAGCATCATTACTCCAGTCTTAAGCGTCACATGATCCTTCAGAAATCATTCTAATATGCTAATTTTATTTGACATTCTTTTGTAACCATATGCAAATCTTTACTGTCACTTTTGATCCATTTAATGCATCCTTGCTGAATAAACTATTAATTAAAAAAACCTTACTGACCCCTAACCTTTGAAAAGGAGTATTTTAAATATATAAATTGATTTAATTCATACACTTTTAATATATAAAAAAATCTTTTTGGTGTTTTTTTACATTTCATAATAATAATCTGTTAAAACGTTAACAGGGACTTGGCTTTAGCAGTGGGTGCTCTGTCCTTCAACCAGTGGTTTACCAAGATATGCAGCAAGGACTTCAAACTGGTATGTATGAATACTATTTGGCCAATAATCATGAATACTGATAAAGAAAGCTGTTAAAGGTAGGGTAGGCAATTTTTTTGAAAGCATAAGATCCCACCCTCCTTTCAATGCGCTCTCCAAATCCACGCCTCCTCCAAAACACATGAATGTCACAGCCAGAGCATTAAAGTACCCCTATTATGCTATTTAAAGGTTCCTTCTTTTTTGTGCTCTCCTACAACAGGTTTACATGCATCAAAAGTCAAAAAAACACTTTCATTTTCTCTTAATACACATTGCACATCACCACATTTTTCAGTGTTTCTCAAATGACTCGTCCAATGAATCAGTCTCTCTAAATCCCTCCTTTCTGCGAGCCTACTCTGATTGGCCAGATGGCCCAGTCTGTTGTAATTGGCCTACCCACTTAGGGCGCTTTCACACCTAACTTGTTTGGTCCGGATTTTCTGACTTTTCAGTTTGGTCCGAATCAAAATTACAGGTGTGAAAACCTCCCCCGTACCACGGTCCGGACCAAACAGACGAAATTTGTCTGACGAAAAGAGGTAGTCTCGGTCCGGATCAAACTGAACAAAGGTTCGGTTCGTTTCTAGTGTGAAAGCATTTTCTGTATGGTTCGTACTTTCACCATTGTTTAAATATTATAATGTTATTTTTAAACTTCATCTAGGCTACATTGATTATGAAAAGTGAAAAGATGTGCAATATGTCAGAAGACAGAAAGTCAGATTTTGAAAGAAATTTTGTATGATTTTGCTTAGAAAGTCTTTCTTTAATGTGAATTTCGTTTTAAATAAATTGTATCTTAATTTTAATCAACGTTTAATTAGATAATTGCCTGGATTTAATAAATAAGAAGCAAATAGTCTATAGCAGACAATAATCGCGGGAGCGATCACATGCTTTGCACATGAACTGGAGCGCGTCTCAAATAAACCGAAACTCAGCAGGCTACTCGTCTCACAAACATGAGAAATATGTGTATATAAAGCTTGAAATGTCCACTTTTAAACGTAACGAAAAGAAAATAGTCAAGCAATGCACACTGTTCAATAGTGGCAACGATATGCGTCCGTTCATTCATTCTTGTCAAAGATGCTGACGTCATGCGCACGTCCGTTTACAAACCAATCAATGTCCAGATGCAGCCCACATAGATGACGACGAGTGGACGCGAGTGAATCATGTAAAGTTCTTTAGTGCGCTCGCATAATTGCAATGTGAAACCAAACCTAACCGAATGTATAAAATGTATCAAAACGTGAACTTCGGTGTCCTCGGACCTTTCAGGTGTGAAAACGCCCTTAAAGCGCACATCGGAAACAAAATGTCCAATACCTTAACTGAATTCAGGCCGGATTACGGAATCAAATCACTGAGGGTGCTTCTGAAACTACTAGAGGGTGCTCTAGTAAAGTTCAGATAGGCTAAGCAACAGCTCCACCATAGCAGTGTACAGTGAGAAATATATGATTATTTATTTACTATTCACTTTTACCAATAATTGGAATTTCAAAAATATTTTGCTACAAATGTTTGTCTATTAGTCTATTGGTTTGCCTTTACATTGCTTTAATGCGTTACTAGTATTTTAACACGTCATCTTCTGAGAACCAGAAAAACAGGGTTTTGCGAATTTAGAATTTGTTTAGGTCATTACATTGTTTGGAGCATAAAAAAACAAATGGATATTAAAAAACTAATTCCTATGTTATATGCTATATCCTCTGCCCTTTAGAGGACACCAGAACACAGAACATTAAAAGACATGAATGGATAAAAATCAATGGGATTTTTTTTCATTCACCAGTCAATTTTTATGCTTCAAGCTTTTTTTTATCCAAACTTTGTATAAAGATGATTCTCAATGTTATAAAAGATATAACATAATAATTTGATATTCCATTTTACTTTATGCAATATGTGTGTAAACATGGCCATATACCATTCCCATTTTATGCAATGCATCTATACACTGTATCTAATTTGCATATGAATGTGTTTTGGGACAATATGTAATGTAAAAACACGTGTAATATTTGAATAAGTCTCATATTTCATAAGAATATCCAGACCTAAAACTGACCTATGTCCTCTAGAGAGGCAAAACCTCTATTCTGCGTCTCAGGAGGAAATTTCTGTCTCGTGCAGAGTGGCATTTATATTTAGATGTCACTTCAGAAACTTTGCAGCATGCAATTGGCCGTCGGTCCTCTTAGCAACAATAGTTTTATTCAATGAATTTGACAGACTAGCATCGAAAGCGAGCCAAGATCACGATCACTTAAATGTAGTTGCTTTGTCAGTTCATTGCAATCTCACCAAGTTCCGTTATAAAAATGAAGTTGTCAACAATAAATCTCTTACTTACGTCGTGTCTTGTTAATGAGAGGTTTCGCTAGCCTGCATTTACTCGCGTTCGAGAGATCAACAATTATATCTGTGATTGGCTACATTACTCACCGCTGCAAAAACACGCTGTAAATAGATGCATTTGACACTTTCCAGAGCACAAATATTTTGCCGATATTATTACAGTATCAACTGAGGGTGCTTTTGCTTTCGTTTGAGGGTGCTTAGCACCTCTAGCACCCCCGTAGAACTGGGCCTGACTGAATTTCAGCTCCGGAGGTTTCCTAAAGCTCTGAGATTGTACACACTGTAAAGACAGTAAAAATGGCATTGATTTTACCATATCAATCCGAGCTTGAGTTCATTGAGGAAGGAATATTGGAAGAACTAGTTATTTAACCCGAATCTCCATCGCAAGGACGACTTGAGCAGGACGTTTCTCAATGATACACTACTCAGTTTGTTGTACATTATGAGATGTTGCAACTGTAATTCCTCACCATCAGCATTAACAAGTGTACGTCCATCAACAAACCAATGTGTATATTTCTAATTTATTGCGGTGCACATGCTGGAACTGTATCAACAGCGCATACGTTAGCCCAGCACTAACGTTGAAAGACTGATGTAACATTAAAGTTTGTAAAACAAATCTTACTCCATCCTTTATCTTTACTCAAAGTTGTAAGAACGACAGACAATCTGCTTTAATAGACACAGTTTTAGGTAATAATGGGCCTACAGCTGATTAGCAGAACTATTTCAGTCAGTAATTACGTGAATTAGCCGATTAGCCGGACATACACAATTACACTCTAAAAAATGCTAGGTTAAAAATAACCCAAGTTGGGTTGAAAATGGACTAACCCAACAATTGGGTTGTTTTAACCCAGCTATTGGGTTGTTTATACCCAGCGATTGGGTTGTTTTAAGCAAACATTTAACCCAACCGCTGGGTTAAAACAATCCAATTGCTGGGTTAGTCCATTTTCAACCCAACTTGGGTTGTTTTTAACCCAGCATCACAAAACTATGTATTTTGAACACTCAGTAGAAAATATGTACATCAATAATTAATCATATTTGGAGGTTAGTGATTCTGAGGAGCAATTTGGTTTAAATAAAGTGGGTACTGTCCCATCTGTATAATGGATAAGCGTTTTGTAAATCCCATTTAGACCTCACAGAGATTTGAGAAGCAATCGTCAGAAGGTTATACTGATGTTGTATCACTGTGGTAATTTTGACCACTGACTCTTCACATCCTCATCCTTTGAAAGTGTTTACAAAGAGAATTTCCTTTTGCGGAGCAGAAAAAAGCGCCTTCTCGACATGCACAAAACAGGAACCAGCAGCTAGCCACAGCATTTGAGGGCAGGTCAAGTTGTTCGCGGGTGGACAATGTAGAACATAGGTCAATGTAGACTCCTTTAGGCTCCTTCAGAGTTGATTCTTTCTTTTTGGAGCCAATGACTTTATTTATTGTGCACTTTCGGCTTCACAACTTTGCAGATTGTTTACGTTCACAGACAGCTACATTACACATTGCATAAAAGGTCATATTCGAGAAAGCATAATGGGGACACTCTACATTACCTAGCATATAACATTACAATGAACGTAAATAATGTACCACCTGACTGCTGTAGATTCATTTCTGCATTGATAGGGTTGCTGAAGAAACGCATAATTCCGAGTTCAAGGATGTGAAAAGATCAGAATACGGGTTGCCATCTTTTATTTATTGAAATTTTTGATCCTGAAATTTCCACATAAGGTATATGTAGTCAATAATTGTATCCCTTAAAGCTCACTAAAATTATATATATTTTTTGCCTTAAATTGGCTTGAATGAAACTACATTCTTGCTTCATTTAGTATATGCAGAACAATGAATATGCTAATTAGCCCCACCTCCAAACCTGCTCAGAGACCCACTCGGTCAGTCAAGTTTACTGTAGTAAACGCTTCACTATGCTTTCTCTTTACAACGTGATTAGCCTTTTGCTTGACTATGTTATCAGCAAATAATGTGTTGCTAATGTTACACAAACCATGTTCTCCATTCTCCATCTCAGACAGCTGCCTTCTAACAATCAGCATCCTTAGAAATGCTTTGAACAACTCAGACCATCGGTGGAGAAAGGCATATACACTCACCTAAAGGATTATTAGGAACACCATACTAATACTGTGTTTGACCCCATTTCGCCTTCAGAACTGCCTTAATTCTACGTGGCATTGATTCAACAAGGTGCTGAAAGCATTCTTTAGAAATGTTGGTCCATATTGATAGGATAGCATCTTGCAGTTGATGGAGATTTGTGGGATGCACATCCAGGGCACGAAGCTCTCGTTCCACCACATCCCAAAGATGCTCTATTGGGTTGAGATCTGGTGACTGTGGGGGCCATTTTAGTACAGTGAACTCATTGTCATGTTCAAGAAACCAATTTGAAATGATTCGAGCTTTGTGACATGGTGCATTATCCTGCTGGAAGTAGCCATCAGAGGATGGGTACATGGTGGTCATAAAGGGATGGACATGGTCAGAAACAATGCTCAGGTAGGCCGTGGCATTTAAACAATGCCCAATTGACACTAAGGGGCCTAAAGTGTGCCAAGAAAACATCCCCCACACCATTACACCACCACCAGCAGCCTGCACAGTGATAACAAGGCATGATGGATCCATGTTCTCATTCTGTTTACGCCAAATTCTGACTCTACCATCTGAATGTCTCAACAGAAATCGAGACTCATCAGACCAGGCAACATTTTTCCAGTCTTCAACTGTCCAATTTTGGTGAGCTCGTGTGCGTGTTGTGGCTTCACAAATGCTTTGCTGCATACCCCGGTTGTAACGAGTGGTTATTTCAGTCAAAGTTGCTCTTCTATCAGCTTGAATCAGTCGGCCCATTCTCCTCTGACCTCTAGCTTCAACAAGGCATTTTCGCCCACAGGACTGCCGCATACTGGATGTTTTTCCCTTTTCACACCATTCTTTGTAAACCCTAGAAATGGTTGTGCGTGAAAATCCCAGTAACTGAGCAGATTGTGAAATACTCAGATCGGCCCGTCTGGCACCAACAACCATGCCACGCTC
Source organism: Romanogobio albipinnatus (assembly GCA_023566225.1). Lineage (NCBI taxonomy): Eukaryota > Metazoa > Chordata > Actinopteri > Cypriniformes > Gobionidae > Romanogobio > Romanogobio albipinnatus. The sequence continues at coordinate 44,053,789 of CM042251.1, forward strand.
AAAATAGCTTAAATCACCTTTCTTTCCCATTCAGTTTGGAGTTCAGGAGATTGTCTTGACCAGGACCACACCCCTAAATGCATTGAAGCAACTGCCATGTGATTGGTTGATTAGATAATTGCATTAATGAGAAATTGAACAGGTGTTCCTAATAATCCTTTAGGTGAGTGTAGTTCATCATAGCATCGTAATATACACAATTCACCCTCTATATTGCTAAATCTACACTATTTTTCATATCAACAGAAAAATATACCCGGATAACCTGACTTCTAACTGATTTCTCACTTTCTCAACTTGGAGCAGAATTGTTGCTCTTGTTTAGACTTGGCTTATTCAGTGATGCAAGACTTCCATCTCCTCTCGCTCCTGGCTGTGGAAAGGTCAGATATAGGCCACTTCCCAAATAATAAATTGCGGTCTGACCATGACAAGAACAGAAGACATGCTCAAGGGTGACTTTGATCTCTGTGTGATACAGTATACTTATTTAGATGGAGTAAAACAGAAAGAGGATTGAAGGATGGGTAGAACAAGAAATTGTTGCTGAAGCCACTTTCTCGAATCAATCAAACAAGCCTATTCTTTATTTAATTTTTTCAATACTTTGTGGCTGCACAGATCACATTTCTTCCCACTCAACATGTTTATCATAGTGTATCATGTCAATCTTGGGGCCCTATTTTAACGATTTGAGCGCATGGTCTGAAGCGCATGCTGTTACGTGCACTTAGGGCGTGTCCGAATCCACTTTTGCTAGTTTAACGACGAAAAAAACGTCCGCGCGCCAGGTGCATGGTCCAAAAAGGTTGTACCTAGTCTCTTAATGAGTCATGGGTGTGTTTTGGGCGTAACGCGCAATAAACCAATCATCTCCCAATTCCCTCTAAAAGCCAGTTGCACTTGCACCATGGCGGATTCGCTATTTACATGGCAGAATTTGCGAGCAGAACTCCTTTTATTTTTAATATTTAAAAATGTGTGCTGCGCGTCCTGTGTGTGTAATAAGCAGAGTATTACGCGCCTTGAGCACCCACCTATATGCGCATATTACTAACACGTTCTTTAAATAACACAAAAAATACTGCGCTGTTGTTGACTTAGACCAGGTTTTTGTTGGTCAATGGAACAGTCGTTTTCAGTTGCCTCAAAAAAGCAATGGAAGTGAAAATGGAAGTGAAAATGATAACTGCGTCAAGCTGAAATTAGCCCCAAAAAAAACACTTGTGTGTCGCAAGTGCCTGGTGTCGCACTGAGCCGGGTGTATGATAGGCCCCTTGGTGTGTCTGTTTGCCTCCAAAAACATTGAGAACCTCTGCTCTTTGTTTTCAGACCCCTGATGTGCAGGAGCAGGTCCTCTATATGATCGCCCGGTCCTGTGCTCTGGAGGAGGTCAGTCTGGAAGCCAGCGGACTCAAAATGTGAGCTTAATCAAGGCCCTTGCACTTATGAAAAGTTAAACACATTTACCCAATTTCTGAGCGTTACTTTGGAGTAAGTTAACTTTTTTTTAATCCACAATGCAGGGATTTTGCTGTCAAGATGGCCTCCGCTCTTCGGGACAGTTCTTCTTCTATTGTTCATGTCATCAACCTGTCTGTCAATGCTATAGAGGATAAAGGTTATAATGCACATATTCTCTGTAACCTGAGATTAGGGTTTCGGTTTCTTTACATTCTTCTAGTGATTTCTCTGTTTATCTGCGCTCAGGTGTGATTGCTCTCAGTCAGAGTTTGGGCAAATTGTCCCGTGGTCTCAGTCAGCTGTACCTCTCCAAGGTCTCCATGTCCCCGAAAGGTGCAGTTTTTCTCCTTTTTTTGTAATCCTTTTGTCCTTTAAGTCCTTTTGATTGCTTATTTAGGGTCTTCCTGTTACCCTAGGCCTCGGCTCTCTGGTTCAAGTTCTTCATCAAAGTACATCTCTCTGCAACACCCTGACCCACCTAGATCTGAGCGGAAACATCGGCTGCCTGGCCACAGAAGAGGCTGTGGTGAGTTTTAGAGAGCTGGTGGGATGTTATCTTCTGTATTAATGATCTGTTTCGGTACATTACCTTTTTGTTATGAGGGACTATAAACGTTGTTTGCTGCCATTAAATATTTGTGAGTATAAAAGCCATGTCTTGTTTTTGTAGGGGGGTTTCACATCACTGCATATGTTTTTTTGTCGCACAGGTTTTATTCATTGCCATCATTGCAAAATTGAGCAAAAAAGAGTGAATAGGAGAACAGGATGGCTTTGAAATCACATGCTTGTCTGTCCTTCTTCTAGAGTCTCTTTAAGTTCCTGACTGCTCCAAATGCAGTTTCTCACCTGGACCTGAGCTACACAGACTGCCCCCTAGACACAGTGAGTCCCATCAGTTATATTCTACATTTTATTCGATAGCTCATTTTGTGGTGAATTAGGGAAGTTAAACGCTGACATATATAATATTCATCCAATATTAGCCCATGAGACTGGGAATTGTACCCAAAAGCTGGGTCATTTATTTACTTGAATTTTTTCACTTCGGTAAAGTATCTGAAGTACCCCTGACCTTTCTCCTTCTATTTCTCTCTAGCTGTTCGTGTCTCTGTCCGTCAGCTGCTGCACTACTTTGAGCTACCTCAACCTCTCCAGGAACACTTTTTCTCATAGGTGAGGCATCAGAAGTGACATTATGAAGTGTAAGGATCTCTATACAGGCAGCATGTACATAATGATCTGTGTGGCTGTTCTAGGAAAGTACGAGAGGTCACTCGCAGTGTGAGGGATTTCTTTAGCAAGAGCACTGTGTTAAAATACGTGGGATTGGCTGGAACTAAACTACCTCCAGAGGCTCTCAGGTATGGGCTTTGTTCCAATATTAACATGAATGTACTGTATGTTTTATAAGCTTAAAAACATCTCCTATGACAGGCCTTAAAGGGATGGTACAGCCAAAAAAATGTATTCTTTCATTAATTACTCACCCTCACCAACTCATAAGACTTTTGTTCGTCTTTGGAACACGAATGAAGATCTTCTTGATAAAATCTGAGAGCTTTCTGTCCCTCCATTGACAGCTACGCAACAACGACTTTGACGCTTCAAAAAGTTGATAAAGAGATCGTAAAACTAATCCATATGAATTGAGCAGTTTACTCCAAAATGATGAAAAGATTGAATTGAGGCTTTTATTCACATATAAACATTCATCAACTCAACACATCAATTGGTAAATGGAAGCTCAAGCATCTTCACTTGATGTGCGAGAACCAATGAGGTTCATTCTCATGTTACACAGCAGGTTTGATTTTCCACAAGAACCAATGAGGTTCATTCTCATGTTACACAGCAGGTTTGATTTTCCACAAGAACCAATGAGGTTCATTCTTGTGTTACGCAGCACACTTGAGCTTTAACAAGAACCAATGAGGTTAATTCTCATGTGTTATGCAGCACGTTTGTGTTTCCACAAGAACCAATGAGGTTCATTCTCATGTGTTATGCAGCACGTTTGTGTTTCCACAAGAACCAATGAGGTTAATTCTTGTGTTACGAAGCACGTTTGAGCTTTAACAAGAACCAATGAGGTTCATTCTCATGTGTTATGCAGCACGTTTGAGTTTCCACAAGAACCAATGAGGTTCATTCTTGTGTTACGCAGCACACTTGAGCTTTAACAAGAACCAATGAGGTTCATTCTCATGTGTTATGCAGCACGTTTGAGTTTCCACAAGAGCCAATGAGGTTCATTCTCATGTGTTATGCAGCACGTTTGAGTTTCCACAAGAACCAATGAGGTTCATTCTTGTGTTACGCAGCACGCTTGAGCTTTAACAAGAACCAATGAGGTTCATTCTCATGTGTTATGCAGCACGTTTGAGTTTCCACAAGAACCAATGAGGTTCATTCTTGTGTTACGCAGCACACTTGAGCTTTAACAAGAACCAATGAGGTTCATTCTCATGTGTTATGCAGCACGTTTAAGTTTCCACAAGAGCCAATGAGGTTCATTCTCATGTGTTATGCAGCACGTTTGAGTTTCCACAAGAACCAATGAGGTTCATTCTTGTGTTACGCAGCACGCTTGAGCTTTAACAAGAACCAATGAGGTTCATTCTCATGTGTTATGCAGCACGTTTGAGTTTCCACAAGAGCCAATGAGGTTCATTGTCATGTGTTACGCAGCACGTTTGAGTTTCCACAAGAGCCAATGAGGTTTATTCTTGTGTTACACAGCAGGTTTGAGTTTCCACAAGAGCCAATGAGGTTAATTCTCGTGTTACGCAGCACGTTTGAGCTTCCACAAGAACCAATGAAGTTAATTCTTGTATTACGCAGCATGCTTGATTTTCCACAAGAACCAATGAGGTTCATTCTTATGTGTTATGCAGCACGTTTGATTTTCCACAAGAACCAATGAGGTTAATTCTCGTGTTATGCAGCACGTTTGAGCTTCCACAAGAACCAATGAAGTTAATTCTCGTGTTACACAGCAGGTTTAAGTTTCCACAAGAACCAATGAAGTTAATTCTCGTCTTACGCAGCACGTTTAAGTTTCCACAAGAACCATTGAGGTTAATCCTCGTGTTACGCAGCACGTTTAAGTTTCCACAAGAACCATTGAGGTTAATCCTCGTGTTACGCAGCACGTTTGAGCTTCCACAAGAACCAATGAAGTTAATTCTCGTGTTACACAGCACGTTTAAGTTTCCACAAGAACCAGTGAGGTTAATCCTCGTGTTACGCTGCACGCTTGAGCTTAAACAAGAACCAATGAAGTTAATTCTCGTGTTACGCAGCATGCTTGATTTTCCACAAGAACCAATGAAGTTCATTCTCATGTGTTATGCAGCACGTTTGAGTTGCCACAAGAACCAGTGAGGTTCATTCTTATGTTACGCAGCACGTTTGCACTTCCGCAAGAACCAATGAGGTTCATTCTTGTGTTATGCAGCACGTTTGAGCTTCAGCAAGAACCAGGTTTGTTCTCGCATGTCAAGCAGGTTTAGTTGAGCTTCTGTTTATGTTTGCTGATCAATGTTTATATGTGAATAAATGCCTAAATTCAATCTGTTCATCATATAAAATGATCCAGTCTCTTCAGAAATGTTGGACTAAACTGAAAATCATTCTAATATGCTGATTTGGTTTTCAGGAAACCTTACTTATTATTATCAATGTTGAAAACAGTTGTGCTGCCTATTTTTGTGGAAACCATGACAGATTTTTTCAGTATTCTTTGAGGATTAGAAAGTGTTGGAGACAACAGTTTAGGACCCCAGACCAGAGTCAGAGGTGCGATTAATTGAAAGAAAAAATTACTTAAGAATAGTTTGCCGTTTCATCAGCAGAAGCCAGCTTCAAGTCTCACAAAGAGTTTGTAGGCCGCGCTCTGTGCATATAAAAAAACACAATTATACTTTTTTCAAGGTCTAGCTACGTCATTACTGCAGGTTGAATGATTCTGATGGCTAAGAGAAAATAGATAGTCATAGTAAAATTCCATACATGGACTGATAATCAGAAGCATATATCCATTGATCAACTGTTGACGCTTGCACCTCGGAATTTAGCCCGTTGTGACCTTCCAGGTCGGGAATAGGCGCCAGCTTTTCTGGAACAACAAGTCTGTGTGTGTCTGTAGTGTATTTTCTTTATCATTATTAATACCCAGTGTAAATGTTGTTTAGATTGTTACTACAGGGCTTGGCCACCAACACTCATCTATCTGACCTGGAGCTTGACATCAGCTGCTGTGAGGTACACACACTGACACACACATCAAAGTATTGTATAAATCTTTTCTTAAAATTGTGTGTGTGATGTTGTGGTACATGTAGCTGAGGTCGGCTGGAGCTCAGGTGATTCAGGAACACATCTTCGAGGCCAAGGCCATCCGCAGTCTGGATCTGTCTGACAACGGTACAGTCTCCTATTTTATTCTCATTTACGGGCCCAGCACTTTATTAACCCCCCTTTATGCCTTCCTCTTTATTTCTGTCAGATTTATTATATTGCTCTCACTGACTGTCTCTTTCACAACAGCACTAGAGGGGTTACAGGGTCTCTCCTTCCTTACAATGGGTTATAAATCATATCTGACTGATACATGGAGAGATTGAGGCATAAATTAATCTGGCTCGCTGTGTATGTGTGTGCATTTGTCCTGTGCCTCTCAGAAAACCTCTTCTTTTCATAAGATACGAGAGATGTAATTGGAGCGTTGTGTACATCTGTACCAAGACCTGATAATATTTGCAGCATTTCGAGGATTTCCTGCATTTGGCATAGATTCTTTAGGGAAAATCTGTGGAATGGATTTAAAAGTGGAAAACTTAACAGTACATTAAATATCTACACATTTTCCCTGACAATATTGACAATTTAACAGTTCAAATGTTCAATATTTTAATAAATAATTAATGTAAATGTGTTAACAAAAGTGCATTTGTCCCATAGACGTCCATTGTAAGTGTTTTTATTACTGTACACATTTTCCTTTGTTTTTTTTCAAACTGAGAGAAGTGAAATTCATTGTCTATGGTAATCAACAGCATGCCACAGATGCTGATAATAGAGCTTATCTTGTATTTAACCCGGAATATTCCTTAGTTCATTTTACGCTTGTAATATGAACTAGATATCTGCCTAATAGAAAATTACATTATTTTGGATGTTTTCGACGGTTCTCGAAGCAATTAGTGTTGCTTTTCAAGGCAGTAGCTTGTGAAAATGTTGAACCCTGGGAGAAGATGGAATCAGGCCATGTTATTTTTATAACCCAGGAGGAGACAAAGCAAATATAGGCAATGTTGTATTGGCTACATGAGGAGAAAGGCTCAACACATCAGTCAGAATAGCACATGACCCACTGGACTCACACTGTGTGACTGCAGGGCTATCATCACACCTGTCTGAACACATATACAAACACGCACACAAAGGAGGTAGAGAGAGGCTAGTGTCAGTGTGAAATAAGTGAGAGCGATATTTGAATTATAAGAGGTGAAAACATACATGACTGGAGCACCGGAAATCATTTGACACTTGTAGTGATTATATTAAATGCTCTGTAAGCGATTTATGGAATTTGCATGGCATGGTATGCATAAAATGATCATAATTCCTTCAATATATCACTGAAATAACTGTTCTGAAATGATGCCCTTTCTGCCTGTCAGTCATTTAGAGTTTTTAGGTTAAGCAGTCCATATATGGGATATCAAAAGCTGAGAGCATGATAGGTGAACTTGAAGTGTTTTTTATTTGGGAGGGTTCCCGTAGAATGCGTTTTTGAGTTCCATTGTGCGGCTTTTTAAATCGTTTTTCTGTATAAACATCTGTTAGACAACGTCATTGTTTTGCGTCTTGTGCATGAGAGTTGCTTTTTCAAAATGCCTTATTAAAATAAGCACAACTTTGTCACAAGACCATGTGTAATTGCCATTCTGCTTTAAAGTAAGTTTTGATCTTAGAAGTTATGTTAAAATGTTAAAATAAAATATTAATCTCTAACACAATAATATTTTATTTTATTTTAAATGACAAAAGCATTTCAATTAAGATATACTTCATTAAATGCCAAAAGTCTGGCTGTGCTTTGTACCCTTTAAGCACACTCCTGTTGCCATTAAGCTCACAACATGTTTTTTGGGAAAATTCTTGTTTATTTTAAACAACATTTTTAAAGAATAATTTTATAAAGATTAACTTGAACTGACAACCATCAATTAATATTTAAAGTCTGTTTATGAAGTATTTACACACTGAGCTTTATTGGAACAGCAAACCTTTTTTAAATGAATAAATATTATTAAATTACATTTAAAAGGACAATTTTGCTAAATAAATAATCTAGGTAATGTATTAAGTTCATACATATTTTAATATGAACAGCTATTATTGAAAATATCTATGAAATTATACTTTTTCTTATTGATGTCACACTGAAGCTGTGTGATTTTCATAGTAGTGCACCCTTTAAGCTCACCTTACAATAATATGATTTCTTTACAAAATACAGCAGCGTAAAACCACAGAACACCAATAAACTGTACATTTATAATATAATGGATTTAAAAGTACAAGCCAGTAATGCCTGCCTATGAAGTAATATATTAGTATAGCACACAATCTTATACAGCTAGTAAGCAAACAGGGTTCTGCAGCACCTGCACTATGTATCTTTTGGATCGACTGTAATTATTTCCCACATCCAGGTTCCAGGTTATAATATGCAAAAGTCTAAATATTAATCTCTAAATTTTGCAGTAAGAAGTTATACTTCTCGAAAATAAAGGCTTAAACATCTAAAACATGCACATTTAAGGGGCTACTCTTTTGGTGAAAGTTTTCAGACAGCTTTCAAAATGGCCGCCATACAGTGTGAACACATAAGTACCCATATCTCAGTGTGCAATGGTCTGATTAGCTTGAAATTACAGGAGGTATATAATAACAAACACATCAGTTGGATAAGACACCAAGTAGGATGATACATTTTTTTTTTCTTTTTATAATCTGAGCTCAAAGATAGTAGTGTGCTTAATGGGTACTTGAGCTTAATAGGGACCTAGATACTAGTTATTATTAGATATAAGTATGTATTTATTAGCTACTAGTAAGTATGTAATAGATACTAATACTTATTCATTAGATACTAGTAGGGGAGAGCAGGGCACAACCTAACGCTTTTTGACTTTCTCAGTTATATTATAAAATAATAATAAAGCATTTCTGAACATTGACTCTCAGTCATTATTCACCTTTTTCTCACGGTTTCTCAATAGGATTCATAAAAGTATAGAATATAATAGTGTAGTTCTAATAGTGGCTCATTGTAACGCAGTGTGTGACAACATGCCCCACCTGCCCAACTGGGATTTAAACCCGTGTCTCGTGTCTTCTGCTGGTTAGATCAGAATTAAAGAACGATTTCAACTTTTACAGATATAAGATTCAAATAATTTTAAATACACACAAAAAACAAGAGGTGGAAAATATACTTAAGTGAGAAATGTACTTTTGCTTTGGTGGTGGAAGTCATAGAATGGCTAAGATGACTAAATTAATATCAATAATAAAAACAAATAAATAATCATTTGATTTTTCTCTCTCTCAGGTTTTGAGAGCAATATGGTTACTTTAATTCTCTCCATTGGTCGCAGTCACTCTATTCGACACCTTTCAATCGGGCGCAATTTCACCATGAAGTCTAGGTAAGTGCCATGTGGTTTAGGTGTTGATTATTCAAGGTTTTTTTAGATGATGTGTGTAATTATTTTTGATTGTTTGATAGGGGATTGTTTAGGAAACCTGTTCAATTTCTACATGGTTATGCTATAGAGGAGCTGAAATTCAAAATGTTATTGATCCAGTGATTTAGTCACTCTCTCCACCTATTCCTCCTTTTCCTTTCATTTATATGAGGCATATTTTCCTTTTCTCTCAGAGCTCTTACAGATGTGTTACACCGCCTTGTACAGCTAATTCAGGAGGAGGAGTGTGTGAGTACATCAGATACACTAATATCAGAAACACTACACACAAACACACACACTTTCCATTATTCAATTAGAATCAGGCCTCAGTCATATATCATATATCATATCATATCATATATACAGTCAGCCTCTCCCAAATCATATGGGTATTACTGCAAAATTGGATCACGTCCCCCATCCACTATAGATGCGTACACCAGAACGTCCACCTACGGACCACAGCTCTCACATAACATTGAGAGTAGGCTGTATTTGGCTCAATTCGCAGTGGATATTGGAATGTGTGCTTCTGTGTGTTACTAGTACCACCAATAAAGAGAGAAGGTCCATAGAGACACCCCCCCCTCATTCCTCCAGCAAGCCTTGAATTTTAATTATCCAGAATCCCTCTCCATCAAGGCACGCCCGGGCTCAGTAATTATACAAGCAGCTCTGACTCAAAGATAGGACTCATTAAAACAAACTCAACTTTATATAACTACATCCACATTAATAAGAGCATTTATGCTCTCCAAAGAATCAGCGCTGGCCTCTCACGCTCACGGCCCAACCTGCTCTTGATAGAAGAGGCTTGATCTTAATGAGACTTACAGCCAAAGGTTCTAAAGTTCAATGGAACTTGATAAAGAAAATGTATGATAGCTGTCTTAAATGAATTTTAGTGCGATAGTGACCTTTCACTTTCTTTTTCACACTTTTAGCCACTGGAGTCTCTCTCTGTATGTGACTCAAAGTTGAAAACAGGTACCACCATCCTCATCAACAGCCTGGGAAGCAACGCCAGCCTGTCCAAGATTGATATCAGCGGAAATTGTATAGGAGACACTGGAGCAAAGATGCTAGCAAAGGCCCTCATGATCAACACCAAGCTAAAGTAATTTTACATGCACACATGGTGACTTGCAGAATTGGACATGTTCCTGGATCATTGTTCCTGTCAACCAGACAGAATTCATAGTTAGGTTAAGGTTAGTGATGGGGTTAGGACTATGTCTGATCTTTTTTCAGGATCAACAAAACATTTGTTCAGTTTTATACAATATCATGATCGCCTTCATTTTTCTTGAAGGTTGTGCTGTTAACACTTTACAATCAGGTCTCATTTGTTAACATTAGTCAATGCATTAACTAACATGAACTAACAATGAGTGCATGTCATTTTACAGCATTTATTAACCTTTGTTAATGTTACTTAATAAGAATGTTCATATTCATGTTAGTTGTGCATTACCTGATGTTAACAGATACAACTTTTGATCTTAAAAATGCAAATTATCCCATAATTTACTCACCCTCAAGCCATCCTAGGTGTATATGCCTTTCTTCTTAAAAGTAATGCATACGGCTCCAGGATAATAAAGGCCTTCTGAAGTGAAGCGAAGTGAAGATATTTAATACTTTATAAACTATAATCATTGACTTCCAGTAACGGCCCTACACAAGTCGAGTTCTGGCGGAAGAGTAACCTCTGACCCGGCGTATGACGTAGGATGTAGGCGTAGCGTAAGCTTAGGTGAGAGTAGATGCCTCTCGCGGTTCAAACAAATTTAAGCTCCTCTTCTTTTATATCAAAATCCTCTAAAATTTCTCGTTTTAGACTTCTAATTCATGACCGGTGTTTTGTTTTGATCAATCTTCTGCGCTTCATCAATACGTCATGTGTCGGGTCAGAGGTCACTCTTCCGCCGGAACAAGACTCGTGTACAGCCGTTACCGGAAGCCAGTAATTGGGGGCAAAGCACCGAAGGTGCGAAGGCACCTTTTGAAACCGTTCCCTCTTCTTCTTCCGCCATTCAAGTCTATGGCAGCCCATAGAACCGCTTGCGGGAAAGTTACGAAATTTGGCACACTCATAGAGAACAGTCCCAACAGTAACCAAACCAATTTTGGAGTCTCTAAAACAATCCCTCTAGCGCCACCACCGGTCCAAATTTTGACTCATGTTTCTGCTAATAACTTTTGTAATGAAATGATTTTTTCCTCTGATTCCTTGGCTCAAGTCCATTCGATTGCACCCTATGACATAATTTTCCGGCGTGAAAATTTTCCCACCATTTAGAATTTTCTGAAAAACCTACTTTTGCGAACTTGTCCTAGACGGTTGGTCCAATTTGCACCAAAATTTAACCAGATCATCTACAGACCATGCTGACAAAAAGTTATGGAATTCAAGTTGATTCGTCAAATCGTTTTCGATAAACGCGCCAACAAATTTTACGTAGTGGTTGCGAAAATACACTTAAGGCTATACCTCCGCAACACTTTATCGTATTCAAACCAAACTTGGTACATGTCATCACAAGCATGACCTGAGAGCAACATGCAGCGTTTCGCCGCAGCGCCACCTACTGGTCCGGAGATATAAAAAATGGCTATTTTTGCTTATAACTTCTGAACCGTTTGTGTGGTCTCGTTAGATTCGGGACGTCATGCCGAGGTGTCTGATATCCAATTTTACCATATCGGCCATCTTGAATTATGTGCTAAAATGCTGTATTTTATGACCGCATGAACGGATTGTTACGAAACTCGGTATGGGTCATCAGCACGATGCCCTGAAGGAGCCTGAGAAGTTTTGAAACAGCGCCACCTATTGGATTTTTTTTTTTCAAATGCTTATAACTTTGGGTGTGATTGACTTATTTTCATAGGAGTAAATTGTAATTTAGCGCTTTAAAAACATTAGCTGATATCTTTGAAACCGCTAGTCCGATCGAGACGAAACCAGCATCAGAAGTTCAAAAACATAGGTCGATAGCTATACGCTAATACCCAAATGTCAAAATATTGATAGTAAGGGGGAGTAAAATCCAATCAAAGTCAGGTGTCAGTCATTTTTTATGGCTTGAGTGTGAGTAAATTATGGAATATTTTTTGGGGTGAACTAATCCCTCAAGATTAACATTTAGCTAAGACTAATGAATGCTGAAGAAGTAATGTCAACAAATGAAACCTTATTATAAAATGTCTCTGTTGTGCCTTGTTTTCTGACAGAACGCTGGTTTGGGATCGGAACAATGTGACTGCTGGTGGATTTATGGATGTGGCCAATGCCATGGAAAAGTGAGAGTGACCCACAGACCTACAGGGTTTTTTCAGTGACTTGTATTTGTTAAAAAATGTGTATTTCTTGCTTCTTTGTGTGTTCAAACAGGAACTTGACACTACAGAACATGTCCATTCCTGTGAGTGATATTCTTCAAGCCTGTCGAAACAGCCCAGAGAAGACGGATGAGGCTTTACAGAAAGTTAGTTCTCATTTACAGTACTATAGAAAGCAGGGAGAACAGATGATGATAAAATATAACTGACTCTTTTTGTATGCGTATATGTAGATCCAGGCTTTTTTATGCAGGAACAATCAAAGACAGTGTGCAACGGGTGAGGACATGTGTCACCTGCAGCATGGATTGAAGACCACTCGCTCTGAACAGGTTTGCCTGGATATATTCTTCCTATATGCCACTTTAATTTTACAGCCTATGATACATGTTGACTGTAATACATACTAATAAGAATGTGTCTGTCTCTTTCTCTGTGTGCTCAGTTAGTGCAGGATCTCTGTAAAAAACTACAGGAAAGTGTGCATCCTTTAACCTGCTATAATATACAAGAGGTGCAGTCGGACATTTTGCTTGCAGAGGAAGCGCTTCAACATGCAAAGACAGCCATTAGTGTATGAGATTACACATCTACATGGTTTGCAATATTACAGATTCAAAATCTGATCATTTTATACTCTACCGTTCAAAAGCTTGGAATTGCTACGATTTTTTGAATGTTTAGTGTTCACCAATACTGCATTTATTTGATCAGAAATATTATGAAATATTCTTAATATTTGAAACAACTGCATTCTATTTGAATATATTTAAAATGTAATTCATTCCTGTGATGGCAAAGCTGAATTTTCAGCATCGTTACTCCAGTCTTCATTGTCACATGATCCTTCAGAAATCATTCTAATAGGCTGATTTGGTGCTCAAGAAATATTTCTTACTACAATCAATGTTCAAACAGATATACAGTTATTTCAGTATTCTTTAATGAGTAAAATGTTTGATATGAAACAAATCTTTTGTAGCACTGAAAATGTCAGTTTTGATCAGTTTTACAGTACTAATTTCTTCTTTTAAAAAAAAAAAAATCTCGCCAAGCTTTTAACAGTAGTTAGTGTACGAGTCATTCCTGTTATGCAGTACTATTTGAACTGTTTTAAAAATGTGTGTACTATAACAAGGTACACCAGATTTCAGAAATGTATGTGATCATGTTTAAATGATTAAAGAAATTGAGAATTAAGCTTTACATCTTAAAGTTGTAGAATATGTTACATGAAATATAAAGACACATGTGATGAGGACATTAAAAATGCACTGCATAGTAGTAATGACCGATATATTTCCTGTTTTAAATTTCTATAGCAATGTAATGATGCCCTCACTTGTGATGTTTGACATTTGGCCTTGCCTCTCAGTCTTTTGCAGGACTCTATGAATTGGGCAGAGTGCCCTCCAGTGGTCGCATGCTGAAATGCATCCTCAATGACGCAGCTAAAGCCCTGAGGAGTGAGATCACTGAGGAAATCCAGGTGAAGTTTAGTCATGTTTTTTGGGTGTGTGTTTGCATACAGAACTCTCTGTTGAGTCTGCTATGTTGTGCGGATTGCTTTAGTGGAGGTTACTGTAATTCAATGGCGGTAGAAATCATATTTTTGTTGTTGTTGGTTTGTGCAGGAACTGGCTACGGCAATGCTGCAGTCTTCCCAGCTGACCTGCCCCAGAGTCGTCCAGAGGTCAAGTGTCAGCGAACAGCTGGCAGATCGTGTGGCCAAGAAGACGCGTCAGGCTGCACGCTTCATTCAAAACACAATGCAAGAGGCAGAGAACAGCATCACAAACAAGCTCAGGTGGGACGCACATCACTATATACAATGTTAAACTCTTAACTAATATATGAAATATATATATATATATATATATATATATTACTCTGTGCTCCCCTCTCTCACTCTTTCTCAGTGAACTGAAACTATCTGTCAGTGTCTCACTGGTGGAAAGTATAATTGATGAAGTTCTTCAGGATTTGTCGGTGGCTCAGGAGAAGCTGGTGAGTGTTTGCGTTTATGATTGTGTATATTGTGCACATGGGAATTGTGTGTGTGTGCATGTATGACATACAGCATATGTCTCTCTTGCTCTCAGGACAAGCATATGAGGGAGTTTTCCCAGTCCACCAATATCAAGGCCAATGTTCCTCAGCTCAGAGTGATGGAGCATGAATTCCCTACAGATGATGTGAGGACAGAGCATGTCTGCTCGATTTGATTTTAGCATTTTGACTTATTCATGACTAACATACTAGGCCTGTCACGATAACTACTTTTTTTTTTGCGATATATCGTCCCAGAAATAATTGCGATTAACGATTTAATTGTCATTTTAAGACTATTTTATGCCACTGAATATATAATCCTAATATAACAGCATAATAATGCAAGTAGATCTACACACTTCCAAATGACAACCTTTTAATTCTTTAGATCATGGAAATTAAGGGTAGAAAATATATTATCCCAAATAAAAAAAATTAAAAATTGAATAAATAGTAAATAAACATTTTCCCATTTGAAACAGCTTTAATGCACGTCATTCTGCGTTGACATTTATATGTGCACCGGAACGGGATTACGGCTTTGAAATCAAGTCCATTTGGGCTTATTCTTCCAAACTGTCAGTAGTGGTCAGGAAAGCACTATACGCCTCAAATGGCATCTTTTTTTCACCTGTCGATAACCGTTCTGTGTATGAAGGAACTGCCCGAGAACCACTTTCGCCTCCGTCACGGAAAACATACAAGATGACGGCACAATCGAATAAAATGTTGGTGACATTCATTATCATGTAAACATAATGGGTGATATATATTGCATCACAAAAAATTATTGAGGTCATGTACATATATTGTGCGATATATCGATATATTGCGACAGGCCTATAACATACACTAACTCTCAAAAGTTTGGGAACAATTCTTTTTTGAAAAAAATTACGGTACACTATGTAACGTTTGTCCCTCTAGCGGTCAAAACAAAACAAAACTGCATGCATTTTGTGGAAGAACGTTATTTAGGTTGTGCTTCAGCTCTGCGTGACTGTGCAGATGAATATGGTTATCTTACTGCTCATAAATCATTCACTACTAGGCTTAAGAGATATAACCAGTTTAGATAGAAAAGTTCTCAAGCTGACTAGCTGAAGACGTTACTGTAGCTTTACCCATTAATAGACACTGTCCTTGAAAATAAATTCCAGCACTGCGCTACAACAATCATCATGAAATGACTCTTCACAATAGATAATGCTTTACAATGAACTCTACTAGAGAGCTACATATGGCAGTTAATCTGTTAATACATTACTCACCTGTTGAGTAATAAAACAGCATCTCCACATCGCCTTTACAAAATTTCAAATCCTTCCGTTTTTGCCACCTCTGAAAAGCCAAGCCGATGTTGGTTCTCGTTTTATTACGAGCTGTCACATTCTCATTTTGCCAGCAGACTCTCGTATATTCGTCTTTTTTAAAAAAAAAAACAGGTGATTCCCCTTCGATTCGAGATTTAAAATGCTCCATATCAACCTTTTTGCTTGTTGTGACAACTAACCTATGGGTCTCCCACACCAGACATGCTTCAAAGTAGCCGGAGAGACTTTTCTCTATTTATAGTTATGATGAAAACACTCAATTTCAGGTGAAAACCATCCCGTGAAATATAAACACTTATAATAGGCTTACCATAGTGAATCAGGGTAAGACAAAAACATGTTTTGGAAGAATGATTGATGATGTATTGACTCGTCAATTTTGAACAAAAAGTTACATAGTGTACCTTTAAGCAACTATGCATAGAATTTTTCAAAAGTGGTTCTAATTTAATTCAAATAAATGCTGAACTTTTGAACTTTCTATTCATCTAAGAATCCTGAAAAAATGACAGATTCCACAAAATATTAAGCAGCCATTTTCAACATTAATAATTATACGAAATGTTCTTGAGCACCA
Organism: Romanogobio albipinnatus; assembly: GCA_023566225.1. NCBI lineage: Eukaryota > Metazoa > Chordata > Actinopteri > Cypriniformes > Gobionidae > Romanogobio > Romanogobio albipinnatus. Next base: position 44,070,327 of record CM042251.1, read on the forward strand.
CATCAATATATTAGAATGATTTCTGAATGCGACACTGAAGACTGGATTAATGCCTGTTATTATTTGGTTAGTATTTAGCTTTGTCATCACAGGAATACATTTAATTTGAAATATATTAACATATTCACAATATTCAAAATTTTCACAATATTACAGTTTTTACTGTTTTTTAATCAAATATATACAACCTCGGGCATAAAAGATTTGTTTTTAAAAATATGAAAAATATCTTTGATTTCTAGTGCAGGTAAGTTATAAAGCACAAAGTATTTTAAAATCACAAAGTTACACACAGCCTTGTGTGTATTATTGTTTTAGAAAATGGTATAATAATATAAAAACATTATAGTTAATATTATAGTGTTTACAGTTACCATGGCCCAGTAACAGCACTGCACAATATTTAGTGGGGTCCAAAAGTCTGACACAACTAATTAAAAGTATTTTATTTTGTATGTTTCTAATTGAAATGACAAATTATTAGCATAACAATTTGAGTAAAAAGTAACATTTATTTGAATTTCATAATTTCTTAGTAATTTATGATAATCTTCTCCAATATGATTTGAGAATGATCCAAAGAGCATGTTGTGCGTCACTGAAGGCAAGAACATCTGAACATAAATAGTAGAATTAGTGCAAAACCTTTTTTCTTTCTTAATATTTCTTCATTTATATATTCAGACCCCACTTTTGCAATTCAATTGCTGTGCAAATACAGGTGTGCTTATATCAGCTGTGCCTTCAACACAGCTCATCCAATCAGAATTTAGAGTTTATCTGTTTTAGAATTTAATAATAATAATAATAATATGTTTAATTTATATAGAGCCTTTCCCACCCTCAAGGACCCTTTGAGCTCCTTTATAAATTCAAGTTGTTGCTGTAATGTGAAGTGAGAGTTTGATTGCCGTTTTTCTTTTCATAGTACGTCCCCGTCATCTGGAGGAACAGCTTCCACTCCCGTAGCATCCGTCCCGCCCCTTCCATCAAAAGTAAGTCCTTTGTGTCTTGATGCCGACAAGTGCTCCTTTCCCTCTTTCCCATTTGTCTTTGCTTTTGCACTCCTAAATCAAATGTGATTGGGTGTAGCTTACACTGGTGACACCATATAGCTGCATGTTACTTAAAAGCTGATTGGCTGTAAAAAAAAAAAAAACCTGGCACCCCACCCCACATCTGTTGAGGTCAGAGGTCTGTTTAATTATGCATTCATCAAAGATGTCAGAACAGGAGGGGTTAAAGTCTTGTCATTGCTCTTATCTGAACAAAACCAGCATGATATTTACACAACCAATCAAATGTACTGTCAGTGTCTCAGTAGACAATTGACTTTTCCTTATCATATATTTTAGTAATCATAATAAATTAGGCATCATTTGTAAGCTTAAACACTGAAAGTTCATGAAATTGGACATTGTGTAACCATGAAAACAGTATTTTAACACAATTTTTGTGATTATATAAACTTTAAATTTGGAATTCAACTTAGTTAGACGCACAACTTATTTTTGAATATATACAAATATATATTTGTATTAAATAAAAAATTTTTTTAGTATTATATTTAGTTCAGCATTTGCTTTACAGTAACCTTAAACTTCTATAACTGTTTTACCCTTTTTTTGGTAACACTATTTTGATGGTCCCTTTTGAACATTCTGTTGAATAAGTAACTTCGCAACTACATGTCAACTAACCCTCAGTAGAGTATTAGTAGACTGTCTGTTTAATATCTGATAACTCTTTATTATGATGGATACTGACTGTAAGTAAATTTGCAAGTACCCCTGCCAGTCTACTAATACTCTACTAACACTAATGAGAGTTAGTAGTCGTGTTGGTGTAACGTTACTTATACCCCTTTTCCACCAAAGCAGTGCTAGAGCTAGATCGGAGCTAGAGCTAGTCCCAGTTCATAGTTGGTTCAACTGAGGAGCCTGCTAAGAACCGTTTGCGTTTCCACAGGCTAGAGAGCCACAACAGAGCCAGGTCTTACGTCACTGTATACGTCTCATCTTTCTCAGCAACGCTAGCGGGAAACACACACACACACACCAGGCTTGTTTGAGATGCATCGGCGCTGCGCAGACCGATCCACGTATAATATTTAAAAAAACGTATGAGTGAATCAAAAGCATAAGGAGTCGTGTGCTCTCGCTGGACTCGTTATCATACGGCGATCGCCGATCGGTCTCTGCACAGCACCGCTGCCAACAAGCCTTCCATCAACAATGCAAACGTTGCGTTACTATTGATTCACATGGCTTTACGAACCTACATCGGCATCAAAACACAACGAAAACACAGCGAATCCAACGCATTCGTGCAGTTCGCCGTAATTTGCATAGACGGAGATTACAAACGAGCAGCAGCTGTTAGCTCCATTAGCTGCTATTTCAACAATGGCGGATCTCAAGTTTGTGTTCGTCTTGTTGACCCCGCCCCCAGTGCCTGACGTAATCGGTTCTTACTTCTAGCCCTGTTTTAGCCCAGCAATGTTTTGGTGCTACTTAAGAACCACTTTTCCTGGCTCGGAGCTGGAGCTTTGGGTGTGGAAACACAAAGAACCGATTTGGAACTAGGCTCTGGCTCCAATCTAGCTCTGGCTCTGCTTTGGTGGAAAAGGGGTATTATAGTCAACAGAATGTGTTAAAGGGAACATCAAATTAAAGTGAACCCCTTTTTTAAGTGCGTTCACTTCTACATGACCTGCTGAGTGTCTTCTTTAAAAAGAGACCTTTATTCCAAAGCATTCATGTATTACAACCATTTAGGTGCAGATCTATGCTCAAAAAGGGGGGTGACAGTTAAAAGGATATGGTCAGGCAGATCTCATTCAATGACAACCTTTACCATAGCACTTGTAAACTGATTTAATGAGCCCAATGTGTGATCAACTGGGATTGAGTGTGTATGTGATTCAGTTTTTACTGTAGTACTACTATAGTGCACATGATATCAAAAGCGTGCTTTGTTGTTTGAAGTCCTGGCTGTGAGAGCGGATCCCCCTCACATGGGATTTCCCCTCCCTGTCTAATTGGTTGTCTATCTGTGGTGTGTGTGTTTGAGCCTGAGACAGCAGGGGTTTGATTTTGGGAGGTCCCACCCTGTCTCTACTATATATAATCAGCTGTGTAACACACTGCTGGCAGCAGCTAAGTGGAGCATAGCCCTGTTACTCTCACACCACTGAGCCCCTCAGACAGGGAGGGGGGCCACCCGCTTACAACCATGCCACAACCCCTCCCCCAGTCCCACACCCTTCTTTTCCTCTGCTCTTTTGTGTGTACCTGTCCTCTTTTTCTCATTCCAGTCACATTTAACCCCAAGATAAATCGGATGAGGAAATTAATGATTTGCTTGAAGCCTGTTATTAGGAAAAACATTTTTTTGTCATTTCTGTAAACATCATTACTGTAATACAAAAACCAAATGTATGTATTTTTTTTTAAAGATCAAAAGTGACAGCAAAGACATTTATTATGTCACAAAATAATTATTTTTCAAATGAATTCTGTTCTTTTACACTTTCTATTCATCAAATAACCCCAAAAGAAAATTCCACATAAATATTAAGCAGCATAACTGTTTCCACAATAATAATAATAATAAGAGCGCCACATCAGCATATTACAATGATTTCTGGAGGATCATATGACAATGGCTGCTGCATAGGTATAAATAGTTGCAGTTTAAAATATTTTATAACTAAAAACAGTTTTTATTTTATTTTAATAGTATATCACAATTTTTGCTATTTTTTTTTTACTTTATTTCTGATCAAATAAATTCTGCATTGCCAAGAGGCTTACCTTTTGTGTGTGTGTATGTATATTTATATATATTTAATATATATATTTAAACTTGTATGTTAACAGTTTGGTAGTATTTGTTTTTTTTTACTGGCTAATTTATGTATTTAAGTGGTTGTTATTATTGTAATACAGTAAAAATATTACAGTAATGAAAATCGCCACGGAGAATAATGAAGAATCCGAAAAGTACTACAGTAATAATGTGTGGGGTAAATGCTTAATTGTCACAAAAATAATGTCACACTGCAAAAATCCGTAATCCCCTTAAATTAGACTTGATTTCCTATATGCAAACTATAATTATAAATAAATGATACTTTTTTAATTGATTATTGATTTTGGGGTTTCTAGACATGTTGTTGTGAGATTCCCCGGCAGCCTGCATCTGTCATGTGGATATCCTGAATCTTTCGTGATATCTAGCTTTATTTTCCCCCTTGCTTTTTCCTGCCTTTTTTCCGCTGTTCTTTTATGCTTCCTCTCGTATCCTCTGCTGCATATCTGCAGATCCATCGCTCCCTCCTTCACTCTCAATCTATTTCTTCCTCTCTATGTAGATACACACATCATACAGGCTTCAGTTTCACCCCTCCCTCGCTATCTCCCTCTGTTGTCCCTTATTTCCTTCCTCCCTCTCTCTCTCTGCAGGTTTGTTAGATGTGGAGGGGGAACAGCAGGCGCGTGCGGCCACACATCCCCAGCAGGAGGTAGAGGAGAGAGGAGGGGGAGGGCCTCAGGTCTCCAGGGTAGGAACGGAGGAGAGGAGGCGGGCCCTGTCGTTGTCGTTGGCGACGGGGCTGTCAGTCACCGCGGCAGGCCAGCTGAAGCCAGGAAGCCCCTCCTACTCAGGGAGAGAGGCGGATGCTGCTGCCGCTCCCGCTGCTGCTGCTGCCGCTCTTAGCAACAGAGAGCCCCGGCGCTCGGAGCCTGCACCTCCTCAGCCCCCTATGGACCTGCCCATCGAAGGCCACACACTGAGGCACTACACCAGCTCCAGGCCCAGACCCAACCGTCGGAACAGGAAGCCTCCCAGCAAGCCGCAGGTAAGACGGGAGCACGGCTGCCCGGGAGGGTCGGGGACCGAGAAGAAAGGAGCATGGGAAGGGTTTTGAGAGGCTGAGATGGGGACGATGCTGGTGGAGGGAGAGGGGGAGGGAGGCTGCTTTCTGGCGGCACTGCTCAGGTTGATTCATCTGCAGCAACCCAGGCTTTCTCTCCCACCGTCTCCTCCACTACATCATTTTTTCCTTTCTCTCGCTCACAATTTGCAGTGCTCAGGGACAGGGTGCCGCTGTGGTGGGTTGAGATTTTTTGGGTGTGTATCCTCCACTGCCATTTTCAGGCAGTGTGTGTGCCGTCGTGTTTGTGAAGCTCAGCTGGGCGGTGTGTGTATGCTGTCAGAAAGGGGCACAGTATCTGTCCACTGATTTTTGCCGTTTGAGCTTGGTGTGACTGCTGTAGCATCTCAATTATTAATGTTCCCAGATCAAGGAGGGTTTTTCCCCTTTCTTTTCGCACCCTCTTTTCTGTCATCAGGAATGGAGGATCCCTCTATTCGTGGCATTCCCAAGGTGTGGGATCAAAATCTGTTCAATCTATTCGGTTGAACAGATTCACCCGGGCATTGTACATAGGAAAAACTGATTGTGTGTTTAAATGAGATGTGATATTTAGGTTGGCATGTGTCATTCGATGTATTTCTGCCGCTGATGCTGCAACAACCGTGTGTGGTTGCACTGGCACACTGCGATTCTGTTGAGTCCATCCTGTCTTTCCTGTTGAGTCGAGACTAATATGAGATATTATATCCTCACTGCGGTGTCTTCACTACGTGAGTGTGAGATGGACAGAAAAGAAAGGCAGAAGATGTATTTTTTCTCATATCGGTGTGTATCCATTCCTGAGAATGGCCATTTGATAAATGGTTGCCATAGTGATGGGCTTTACAGTGTTCTCAATTGTAGCTGCTCACACACACATGCCTTTACGCTGTTGTGTGTCTAATGTGCTCCTATGGTATGTGGCCTGTTTATTGATGCCTCCATTGTGGGGTGTGATGTTTTCATCTCTGATGCTGTGTGATACAGGTGCAATTGTGCCCTCACATTGTGATTGGCAAATCAGATATTATATAATCACAGGTATGATTAAAACTACCCTCTCCTCATTTGAATCACATTTTTTTTCTTTGCCGCAGAACTTTGGTCATTTGATCTCTTTTTGCCATTTAATTTCATTGCAAAAAAAGTGTTGTGATGGTACAATGCTACAGTGATGGTATCAGATATTAATACCACAGTGTACAGTGCCTTACAAAAAATACCATGGTACAATGATATATACACTACTGTTCAAAAGTTTGGGATCGGTAAGATTTTTCAATCTTTTAATGTTTTTGAAATAAGTCTTCTTTGCACATTAAGGACATAAAATGTCATTTATTCCTATGATGGAAAGACTATTTTTTACAGTCTTCAGTGTCACATGACCATTCTTATATATATTATATTTTTGTGGCAACTGTAATACATTTCAAGAATCTTTGATCAAAAGAACAGCATTTAATTAAAATAGAAATATTATTATTATTATAGGAATGTCACTTATAATGTTTATAACCTATAATGACACTTACACTGTCACTTATGATGATTACCATATTAATTTACCACGGTATTTCAAAGCATGCCAAAGAATACATTGTAATAATACACATAAATAATTATAATACTATGGTACTGTATTGTGATTCAATGTGATTGGCCGTATTCATTTACCATGGTGCTCCAAGGTGTGTCTAACAATTCCATAGTACAGTAGTGTCAACACAAATCATGGTAAAATAACAGTACTATCTTACCGTATTAATACGATTACCACCTTTATTTACCATAGTATCCCAAGGTATGTAAAAAAAATGCCTTGGTGTTTCTATTACGGTAGTGTCCACAAAAATGATGGTAATACGGTAATAACACCGCATTTTTTGACATACTTTGGGATACTATGATAAAAAAAGGTGTAATCATATGTACATTGCATCACACTACTGTGATATTACTTATACCATAGTACTGTGATTCAATGTACATATGATTACACCTTTATTTTTCATAGTACCCTATGGTATGCAAATAAAAACATGGTATTACCATCATAATAGTGTCCATATAAACAATGGCAATGTACTGTGAAATGTGGATCACCATATTATTTACCGTTGTGTCAGAGAATACCACAGTAGTACCATCAAATTAATGTCCAAAAAAGCTGTGGTAATATCATAGTATTTGCATCTAACATCTGCTCTCCTTAGATATGTAAAAATCTTGTGTGTGCTTAATTTTAGTGCTGTTAGTGTGTGTGGTTGGTAAATTATAGGATGATCTATGTAGTCATTTTTATATACTTAACTGTTATATTATGTCATCGTCTTAAGAGACCTGTGGCTGTTGTGTTGTCATGATGACTGGTAATTGTTGTCATGACTGCCTGTTGGTGAGTAGGGTACAATGAGGCACACCTTAAGAAACCTTTGCTTTTCACTACTCCCATAGTGTATGATTGCACAAAAATATATATATGTTTGTATTGAACATTGATGGAGCAACACATTTTGTGTGAATATAAATCATAAAAGTGGTCTTACATCTTATAATTGTATAAGGGTAGCGAGGGGGGCCTTTAACCCCACACACGGAGTAAAAGACTCACCAGGATGGGGCAAAAAGCGCACAGTATTTATACAAATACTTAAACTAAAATAATGTGTTTTAATAATGTCTAAGTTAATACTTGCTCAAAACAATCACTTTAGGAAAATGTGTACTATTTTCTGTTTATTATGATAAATAAAATAATTAATTTATGTTCAATAAATATACTGTTGATATAAAAAATATATTTTGAAAATACAGAAACAATTATTTAAAAAAGAGAAGATTCTAAAAGCATTGAAGAAGATCCCATAGCAATTTAATATAGATTTACAGTAGTAACAGCAATACATCATATTTTTATATTTTTATGATTGATAGCATATTTTTAAATATGGTGATTATATCTAAGGTGGACACCCAGCTTAATATATGATATTTACCATCTGAATCTAACCATGTCATGTCAACAAATGGAAAAGTCAGACAGATATTTATTATCATGTTAATTATTGTGCCTTTTGCCCCAACAGCAGGGTGGCCTTTTACCCCAAATACCATACTTTTGCATATTCTTCCATTATTGAAAAACTGTTGCTTTAATTAGCTTGAACAAAACGGAAAATCATTAAGAAGACATTTGTCTCAAAATATATTCAATAATTTGAGCAATTCTCATTTGCTACTTAAATCTACATTTAAAAAAAACATCAAACATTAGATCAAATTAGTGCTGAATCCACTTTGCGGTTCAGCCATATTTCCACGTGCATCTTGAAAAGCGCATGTTTTAGAAAATTCTGCAGCAAATATTGGTGTCATATAGTAGTTTAGAGGAAAATATAATCAAAGGCGCCTTTTACCCCAGTGTGCCTACCTGTCACTGGACAGTTATTAGAGTGTGTATTTTCACACACAATAACTATAATGAAAAGAAAACTATTAGCGTCCACACTAACGCATGATAACGTTTTATTTTAGTGGGTGTTGCAGTTCAGTCGTCTGCCACTTTAAATGCTGGCACTCTTTAAAGCAGGCTAGATTCTGATTGGTTGTCAATGTTTTTATCGTTCATCAGCTAAATGCTCTAGGCCCTTAAGGTCTTTTAACAGGCTGATGTTGACCGTGCCGCGGTCACGTTTGAAATTAAAAGGTGATCGTGCTTTTTCTGTTGCGGCCCTACGGCTGTGGAATGATCTGCCGGTCCACATTAGGCTTTCCTCCGATGTTGAAAGTTTTAAATCTGCACTAAAATGACATCTTTTTTCTCTTGCTTTTGAATCAATGTAATTTATTAGTTGTTGGGTTTTTTTCAGTTATATATTATAATATATTCTGGGTTTTTTTACGCTTTTATACTTAGTGATAGATTGTACAGCACTTTGGTCAGCTGTAGCTGTTTTAAATGTGCTTTATAAATAAATTGCCTTGCCTTGCTAAAACAAAACGTTCTGAAAGTGATTCCAAAGAGACCGTTCCTCTGTGCCGTTATCGTTATAGTCGTGGTATGGACTCTGATAGTCTTTTTAATGTAAAACATTTTTTAATCCAATATCGTTATCATTAGAGTTATAGGCCTTTATTCTTGTTAACGTTGTTGTGTGAGGTCATTTTGCAGGCAGCTTTTTTTTTTTCAGAACAGACACTCTCTGGAGAGTTTGGCGCCACTGTTATCACAGACATGAGCACGGAGGGATGAAAACACTCCTGTCATTTCCTCTGATCACCTGAATGAGTATGTGTGTTATATGTTTATTACAGTCAGCGTGATCTGTTGGCGAGGGTGTGTGTCCATATTGTGTGACGGCCGGTCATACTTCTTGGCTGTGGTAGCCCAATGACAGGTGGTGCCTCAGGGAGAAGCTCATGTGACTGGAGAAGAGATAATGCTCTGATGGTCCAGTATATGTGTGTGTGCTTTTTTCCTGGTTGTCCATGCAGGGCTTTCAGCAGTGGGAGACAACCAGACCCTGTGATGAGGGGTGCTTCTATGGTACTGTCTGCTCAGTGGTCTCAAGGAAAGACGACCCACCCTAAAAAAATGTGTCCGGGGCTCTGTGAGTTTTAGCGATGTCCCTGTATCCCTTTTAAATTCTCTCTGCTCCTGCCTTTATGATGGCTGCATAAGCATTTCTTTTATTACCTCTGCACAGTTTTACACACCCATAAACACAAACAGTGTGTTCCACAATTTGATGTCCGGTCTCGGAATGGAATTCTTAAGGTGTTTCAGGAGAAGGCAACTCCATGACATTTTCCACAAATACAGTACACTTTAGTGTCCATTTTTTTTAAATACATTACATTACATTGACCTACCATGAAAATTAGATTGGAATTTGAAAGCTTGAACTGCTGAATAAAAAAAAAAAAAAAAGTGTAATTGTGATTTATCTCACTATTCTGACTTTTTTTTTTCAAAGTTGCATAATATATTATTAAGTTCAGTATAAGTTATAAACATTAAAATAAAAATAAAGAATCCATGTCCCCTTTAAACTGTATCCAGCCTTTTTTTGGTTGTCTTAAACTGTCATGACAACCTCTACTGTATTAAAAAAATTACAACCATAACAATTTCATGATTATTTGAACATTCTTTTTTTTTTTTTAAGTTTACATGCACAAATGTTCGTCAATCTGAATTAATCCGAGCCGATTTCAAATTTTGAAAGGTGTTTATATGAACCATAAACTTCGCAACCCAAATCACATGTTCATTTATTTACATATGCATTTATGTATTCTGAACAAAACTTCAGCACATGTATAGCCGTGTCCAGAACTGTAGAAAGCCACCGCTAAATAGTAATAGTAATAGAACTAACACTATAGTTAATTTATGTAAGTGAGGATAGCAAAATAAAGTAAACTGTGACATATTATACCCAAACATTCTTCATACAGTGGACTACCAGTAAAATGTATAAAAATATGGGACCAAAATGATTCAGACACTTTGACCTGACCATGTTTTGCTTAAGTGTATTTCATTAATTGCTAATGCAACTTTTTACACCACAGACTGAACAAAATTAAGTATTGCTTTGTAATTGGTTGACCTAAATTGTTTAACAGTTTAACTCTGACACAGTTTAACTCTAAGCTCTTGTCATATTTTATTACCATTTTCTAAACCATAGCGAATAAACTGTGATAATGTGAGAAATATTTGAAGGTGTCTGAATAAATTTTGGGTTGACTACCTAAAAGGAAAGCTGACAAACGTTAACTGCACTCAAACTTAAAGTCCTCATGAAATCAAAGTCAATCTGATTTACTTTGTTATCACACATTACAGGTCTTGGGGTGAACAATTAATCCATGCAAGTTAATACACAGATTTTTTTTTTTTGCCGTGGTAATCTTCAATCAAAATTTGAAAAGTAACATCCGGTCTGGAATGGCGTTCCTTTTCCGATGATGGCAGTTTGATGGCTTGGCTTTGAATATCCTTAACCACTCCCCTCCAAACGTTAGTCTGCTATGAGCGAGAGATGGAGAGGAGGAGCGCTGAAGTAAAACCCTGCCCTCTATTCAATATTCCGTTTCACTTGGAAATACGTCACAGCACTGAAATAAAATCAGTTGCAACTTCCGGTTCACTAGGACTTTAACCATTCAACCTGTATACAATGTAAAAAGGATCAGACTTAAAGGTGCAGTGTGTAATATTTATAAGGATCTATTGACAGAAATGCAATATAATATACATAACTATGTTTTCAGTGGTGTATAAAGACCTTACATAATGAACCGTTATGTTTTTTTTAACCTTAGAATGAGTCATTTCTATCTACATACACTGCGGGTGCCCTTACAGTGAAGTCACCATTTTGCGCCGCCATGTTTCTACAGTAGCCCTAAATGGACAAACTGCTCTACAGAGCGCTAGCTACTCTCTGCTTTCTGACGATGACATGACTATGTGCTTCGAAAGGAAGGGGTGAGTGGTGAGCGGTTGCAATTCGCAACCTCACCACTAGATGCCGCTAAAATTGACATAGGCACCTTTAATTTGCGGGACATATAAGTTGATCAGTAATTACAAACTAATATTTGGTCACAAACTAACTAGCCTATGCCGAATAACAGTTTAATTGAGTCTAAATTTGCAACCCTTGTCATTTTTTATTTTTTTATGTTTATTTAAAGGCAGGGTAGGCGATTTGTTCCAGAATTTTTTTGTTATGCTGGTTGAATATGTCTTCACATCCTGATAGCAATCTGTATCTGTATATCGTCTGTGAATGGCGTAGGGCCATAAAATGTTTGTCCAATCATTGCATCGGTCCTGCCTGTCAACATATGTATTTCCTTACCTCCGCGCCCCTGCTCACTCAGCTGTGCAGTTAGACAGACGTCAGTCACCGAGTGCCACAAACAAACAGCAGCCGCCTGGGTTCCTCCTGACCCAAAACAATGAGCTTATGCTGCGTTCACGCCATAACTACTGTCATTTGGAAGCGATGGAAACCTGTGATGTTATACTCGGAGCGGTTCGTGACTCGAAATGAATTTGCCGAAATAAATCTGCAGCAGTCAGTACAGGTCAGAGCTCTTTAAGTTGTTTATGTTCATTATTATTGTAATTTTATGTGCGTTGAGACATGAGGTAGTTTACCGTCGTCTCTCATCTCGAGACGCTTTGCAAACTCTGCTGTGTGTGTTCATGTGTTTTGAAGAAGGCGTGCCTTTTTTAAGATCTTTAGGCCCTATTTTGTACCCTATTTGTGGAAAGCGCCTATCATGTTGGATTTAATCACTTCCATAGAGCTTGTAGCTTTGCCACCAGGGAAACCTAGACAGAAGCCTGTGGAATTCTGGGATCACTGTCTCAACCTGACACCTTTAGACAGGCCTGTTCCAGCTTACACTGATCTCAGTTCACAGAGTTTAACTGAGAGGTAAAGAACACTGCGTTCACTCCATCTCTCTGTATCCCTTCTTCTTTCCACTGAAATTCAAAGGGGAACCATCACCGAAAATCGGACGCGGTGATGTACACAAAGTCATGACATGTGAGTCGGACTGATCTTTGATCAGTGTGTCAGCTTCCTACTGCTATACTGATCCGGGAACAGATCCCGAACGCGTCTCTTAGACTCAGACCAGCTTAACCCGTCAGGTATATAATAAAAAAAGGCATATAATTAAACCTGAGCTGTATGGTTGCACTGTTCACGCAGTGTGTTTTATTGGAGAAAATGACATTGTGTGTTATTAAGATATTTGGGAAACACCTCTCCTTGTGCCGCCTCACGCAATGTGGCGCCTGCTCTCCTCCTCTTTTTGAAGATGGAGTGATGAGTGCTTTGCCTTCTCATTGGCCGAGAGGTGCTAAATGATTTATAATCCATTTCTCATGTGGTGTGCGGTGCCTCATTTGCATATGGTTGCTATAGCTCTGCAGTGGTCTCTCCCTCCTTTCTCTCTCTCTCCCTCCTTTCTCTCTCTCTCCCTCCCTCCCTCCCTCCCTCCCTCCCTCCCTCCCTCCCTCCCTCCCTCCCTCCCTCCCTCCCTCCCTCCCTCCCTCCCTCCCTCCCTCCCTCCCTCCCTCCCTCCCTCCCTCCCTCCCTCCCTCCCTCTCTCTCTCCCTCCATATTTCTTTCTTTCTCATTCTGCAGTACCCAAACTGCCCGAAGGCCTCGCAGTCTGTGCAGCAGGAGGAAACAGGCAAAACACACAGACCGTGCACCCTGTGCTTTTGTGTGTGTATAGCGTTTGTAAGCTACTGATCGGGCACAATTAAAAGGTCAACATGAAATCAATGTTGACCCAGTTTTCTTTCTTAATTCACATGTGTGGTCTTAATGTGAACGATTAATATGTGCATATTATACAGTAAAACAAAATGCACCTTCTTTCATGAAAATCGGTCCGCCTTTGAACAACTTAACTTTTTTGACTGATGTCATTAATCTCTCTTATTTTTCAGCCACATGCTATTTGGAGACAGCAATCCAGTTAAATATGTCACATTACGGAAAAGCAAAAGGAGTTGTGATGAATGATGTTTTATGTTGAATTTTCACGTTTTTTTTAGGTTTATATTAGAGCTTGGCTATTTCGATATATTAATATTCAATATATTTATTATTTTAAATACTTATTGTTCATCTCGAGGCCCCTTTGGAACTTAGCTGAAGCCCTCGGCCCCTGTTTAAGAACTGCTGCTTTCTAGTCTAGTTCATTACTTAAGAATCATCCCTTGACTGTCACCGTCTGACCATTATGAATACTAATTCAATATTTGTGCTATATACACTCACCTAAGGGATTATTAGGAACATCATACTAATACTGTGTTTGATCCCCTTTCGCCTTCAGAACTGCCTTAATCCTACGTGGCATTGATTCAACAAGGTGCTGAAAGCATTCTTTAGAAATGTTGGCCCATATTGATAGGATAGCATCTTGCAGTTGATGGAGATTTGTGGGATGCACATCCAGGACACGAAGCTCCCGTTCCACCACATCCCAAAGATGCTCTATTGGGTTGAGATCTGGTGACTGTGGGGGCCATTTTAGTACAGTGAACTCATTGTCATGTTCAAGAAACCAATTTGAAATGATTCGAGCTTTGTGACATGGTGCATTATCCTGCTGGAAGTAGCCATCAGAGGATGGGTACATGGTGGTCATAAAGGGATGGACATGGTCAGAGACAATGCTCAGTTAGGCCGTGGCATTTAAACGATGCCCAATTGGCACTAAGGGGCCTAAAGTGTGCCAAGAAAACATCCCCCACACCATTACACCACCACCAGCAGCCTGCACAGTGGTAACAAGGCATGATGGATCCATGTTCTCATTCTGTTTACGCCAAATTCTGACTCTACCATCTGAATGTCTCAACAGAAATCGAGACTCATCAGACCAGGCAACATTTTCCCAGTCTTCAACTGTCCAATTTTGGTGAGCTTGTGCAAATTGTAGCCTCTTTTTCCTATTTGTAGTGGAGATGAGTGGTACCCGGTGGGGTCTTCTGCTGTTGTAGCCCATCCGCCTCAAGGTTGTGCGTGTTGTGGCTTCACAAATGCTTTGCTGCATACCTCGGTTGTAACGAGTGGTTATTTCAGTCAAAGTTGCTCTTCTATCAGCTTGAATCAGTCGGCCCATTCTCCTCTGACCTCTAGCATCAACAAGGCATTTTCGCCCACAGGACTGCCGCATACTGGATGTTTTTCCCTTTTCACACCATTCTTTGTAAACCCTAGAAATGGTTGTGCGTGAAAATCCCAGTAACTGAGCAGATTGTGAAATACTCAGACCGGCCCATCTGGCACCAACAACCATGCCACGCTCAAAATTGCTTAAATCACCTTTCTTTCCCATTCTGACATTCAGTTTGGAGTTCAGGAGATTGTCTTGACCAGGACCACACCCCTAAATGCAATGAAGCAACTGCCATGTGATTGGTTGATTAGATAATTGCATTAATGAGAAATTGAACAGGTGTTCCTAATAACCCTTTAGGTGAGTGTATATACATAATGTGCGGTATTATACAGCTCAAAGGGCTTTTTTGTGTATCGATTTGTTTTTGAGCCTAATCCCCTTTCACACTTAAAATGAATCATGCTCCAGATTCTGTTCTGATACATACATTTTAATCCTCACAATCTTAATACAAACCCATATTTCTGAAGCCTTCTGAAACGATCAGCAGTACGATTTCAGCTAACAGGCAACATATTGTTAGAATAAAAGATTAATGATTGCCATCATGAAAATCATTTTGCTCATTTATCACAATCACAGCGTGGTGTAATGTCATTAAAACTCAGGATTGGCAAATCTTACAACAATCAACCTCCATATTTTAGGCTATTGTGTTATTACTGTGGCTACATGGCAGATAAACCAGTCACCACTGATGAGCACTCATGCTCTCATTTTAAGTGTGTGTGTGTGTGTTTGTGTGTCTGTCTGTGTGTGTCTGTGTGTGATGAGGCTGTATCTGAGGGGTGTAATTATATTAGATTTTGGTGGGGGGGGAACAGACAGAAAGATTGAAGCAGGGTTTGGCTCTCTCTTGGGACACTATAGGCAGATTCGCCTAAACACAAATCCATTGCAGACAGAACGCCTTCCAACTTATTACACAGTCTGAATCATTCCATGTTTAATGTGGAAATGTAAAAGAGCAAAAAACAAAACAAAAACAAAACTGCTACTGTTTAAGCATAGAAGTGCTTTCCACCCTCACCCCTATGAACTTTTTCTACTCAACGTTATCTGCAACCATTTCTATTAACATTCACCCTAACCCTAAAATCAAAGGGCACTGATTGGTTGATAGTCATGTTGTTGTAGTAGTCTCACAGAGCCAGAATTACTCTGAACAGAATTATAAATGCAACGCTTTTGTTTTTTCCACCATTTTTCATGAGCTGAACTAAGGTCTAAGACTTTTGTACACAAAAGGCCTATTTCTCTCAAATATTGTTCAGAAATCTGTCTAAATCTGTGTTAGTGAGCACTTCTCCTTTGCCGAGATAATCCATCCACCTCACAGGTGTGGCATGTCAAGATGCTGATTACACAGCATGATTATTGCACGGGTGTGCCTTAGGCTGGCCACAATAAAAAGGCCTATAAAAGGCAATAATCATGCTGTCTAATCAGCATCTTGACATGCCACACCTGTGAGGTGGATGGATTATCTTGGCAAAGGAGAAGTGCTCACTAACACAGATTTAGACAGATTTGAAAAAACAGCTCATGAAAAATGGAGTCAAAAACAAAAGTGTTGCGTTTATGATTTTGTTCAGTGTATAACTGTTGTTATAAAGTCGGGTCCATTTCTGGCTAAAGCCCTGTTCACACCAACATGAATGTTCAGCACAGAATTCAGTCTGATTTTAGCATGCAAATTGTCTGTTCAGACCAAATTGAAAAAAACGTCAGGTGGTCTGAATAAAAATAAAGATTCACTCTCTGACAGTAGATGGCGCTTTCAAAAAAAAAAGCTAAAATAACCTGGTAACTCTGGACACTAAGCACTATGTAACTGTGTTTATGACACTCACTTGTCTCAGGGAAGAAATTAAGTCAAACAGTATTGACATTTTTTCAAACAGCCATTCTGATTTTTTTATTCGCTTTAGTGTTTTTCAAATAACACAAAATACAAGAGTACAGAGAAAGAGAGGCAGTTCCGTATTCTTCCTCTGCTCTTCACTGTCGCTTAGTAAAATACTCTGTTTGTGAGCACCACTGAGTCGTGGTTTTATGTGACAGCAGTGGCACTGGGCATGTGACCAAAAGCGGAAATCCTTTTGGTTGGAGATAAGAACACCTTCACATTGACAGCGTGGGAATGTTCATGTCAGTCTAAACAGACGCAATAATAGGCGTTTATTCAAATTAAAATGTTTATCACGTTGAATTTTGACACCGAATATTTGTCTTGGTGTGAACAGGCCTTGGGAAACCCAGTAAGATAGGAAGGGGATGTCTTGAGAGACATGTAAAGTTTGTTTTGTTCTTGTGAGATGTTTAGGGTGGATAATATAATTGTGACCACAATAATAGCCCTGTGTGAAATAAAATAATTTGAATCTGAATTAGAAAAAAAAATCATCAAAAAAAGATGATTATTTAATTGTGAAAACATGATGGAATATACAATTCTGCTTGTGAAAATCTAGTTTATTTGTTTCTAAGAGCCTCAAACTAAACTTAAATTTAAACTTAAACCTTAAATGTGTCAAAACTACCATTATTTTTTTTTCCTAATGTCAACTCAGTACTTTGTAGACACCATTTTGACATCTGTGCATACTGACAATTTGTGCACCCCATACTCCTGGAAGTTGGCTAGCTCTCTATAGTCTGATTGGTATTTTTACGAGTGCTTGGACGTTTTGTCTGCAATGTGCATTAGATGCTCAGTGAACGATTGTGGGCAATCTGTGGGTGTGTCGTCTGAGGGTTATGTCTTGTATAAATCATGTTAATCTTTTCATTCCATTAGGCTAAAATACAGTTTTTAATGTTCGGATAAACCATTTAGAAGATTTTAATTGTGTGAATCACCTTTTGTTTGTGTGTGCAGGAGCAGGCCGCTGAGAACGAGAATGAGGCCAATGAGAACATGGGGAGGGTTGATGAAGGTGTAGAAGAGTTCTTCACCAAAAAAATCATCCCCGATGACCCCTTGTGAGTACACAACACATACAAAAACACTCAAGTATGCAGTATGCAAAACAATGTTAACACAGATATTTTTCATAGAACTGGAATTAATGACGGCAAATGATTAAATCATGATCTCTAACAAAAAAATATCCTTATCGGTTGTCAAAAGACATTTCCCATCATGCCTCTCCTCTCCTCGTGTTCAGAAAGCACCAGAGGGAGGAGCCCCTCATTAAAGCACAACCTGCAGAGCCCACGTGTGTCACAACTGCCCCTCCTACCACCTCCACTACAACCCCCATCCCCACCACAGCCCCCTCCAAAAACATTAAGAAGAAGTTTGGTGACTTTTTCGCCTTTAAGAAAGTCCGTGCAGGTCGAGGGGCCAAGGGTGACGGCGGTCCCGAGGGCAAGGCCAAAAAGACTTCAATAGCAGATCTCATCCGACCACTCCGGGAGGCAGCACGTGCAGAGAAAGAGCGAGAAAAGGAAAGGGAAAGAGAAAAAGAGAGGGAACGAGAGAAGGAGAAGGAGAGGGACAAAGAGAAACTGGATGAGGAAAACGTAGTCAAGGCGGTCACAACCACAGCCACCACCACCATCCTTACCATCACAGATTCCACAACTACTTCACCAATTAATGAGGACAAAATGTCACCCAGAGCTCCTTCACCTGTCCCCACACCTGCACTGATCCCACCTGCATCCACTCCCATACCTCCTGCCTCATCCCCATGCAAAACTGAAGAGGCCCCAATACTGTCCCCTGCTGCACCTCCTACTCCCACCAAAACCCCCAGCCCGGTCCCAGGTGTGTCACCCTCAGAGCGGGAGAAGAGCCGGACCCTGGAGAAGAGCCGCACCCCAGATGGAGAGCGGAGGCCCAAACCCATCCGTCGCTCTCTCAGAGAGGGCAAATCACAGTCCCTCATCCTGCTCTCAGAGGTCTTGCCAGAGCAGGACGGCACAGCCACGCACGCTAAGGTAATTGAGCAGTGGTTCTGCTCAGGTTAGCCTAGCTGTTAAATGAATGATGATTGTTTAGTGATAGGCCAATATATTGGTTAGGCCCAGTGCTTGAAGTGGAAAAAATAAAGTGCCGGTACTTTGTTGGGGAGTGGTGGTTATGGGGGGATTGTTTAGTCAATAATTCAAGAAGATCCATATTTTAAAGCCTTTTCTAACTCGTACTCAGCCTTAAAACTAACATATAGTTCTTGTAATTGTTTAACCATAGCATTTGTTACAATAAGGGTTTATTTACAAGCAAGACCATTGACGGCTCCTCATTACCATGCAGGCCAATATTAACTTTTTTCTTTCTTTTTTGATCTATAGCATTTGCTATGAAAAATAGCAACACAGTTAGAAACTATAGCTACAACATGCCACAGGTGTAATATACATCTTTAGTAAAAAATTTATTCCCTTAACTGATTGTCTATTATAAATTCTACAACTAGTCAAAATGTACCACAATAAATACAATAGAATGTGATAAATTCTAGTAAATGTGGTCATCATGAGTTTAAAAGGCTTGCAGGATGTCATTTTAGTGGCTGTTTTAGATCATGTTCGACTTTCTCCGTAGTGTTTTACTACATTCTCAAAATAATTCAAATGGGTCGCACATTTTATCATCAGCGGAACAGCTTGTGCAAATCTTTACACTTTTGGAGCGCGCTGGTGAACGCACCTACAGTGATTCGTGCTCCACTTAATTAAACAATTGGGCTTCAGTCACAGCCATATTGCACAGACAACTGATCCGTTATAAAAGCGAGAAGTAGCGGGACACAAGAAAAAGTGCAGGTACTCTTAAGAGTAAAATGTAGAAGTGCCGGTACTGCGTACTGGTGAGTACCGCCCCACTTCGAGCACTGGCTAGGCCGATTACTTTGGTTATTTATAGGTTGTGTAGTAGACTGATAACTGATTGGCTGATTAACATCTACTAATCGCATTGTCAAGATATAACACAAAAAAGTGCATTTTGAGTAAGTATCTGAGTGTGTAAAAAGGGTTCATTTAAAGGGTTAGTTCACCCAAAAAAGTAAATTCTGTCAATAATTACTTACAAACCTGTAAGACCTTAGTTCATCTTCGGAACACAAATGGAGATCTTTTTAATGAAATCCGAAAGCTTTTCAACGCCCCGTTGGAGATTAATATTTTGTAAGTAAAGCTGTAAATTATGTTTTTTTGCGCATGCAAAGCACCCGTTTTGCTTCATAAAATTGAGGTTAAATCACTAGTCGCATCATGGATTACTGTAATGTCTTTACTACCGTTCTTAGGCTTGAAAACGGTAGTTGTGTTGACTGTCAATGGAGGGACCAAAAGCTCTCAGATTTCATGAACGACATGAGGGTGAATAATTAATGACATAATTTAAATTTTTGGATGAACTAACCCTTTAAGATCTTACAATAAAAGTACTTTGGCAGTGCCATGGTACCTTAATGGTATCAGATTAAAATGTCATTGTCTTATCTCTATTTTAGTTTTGTTTTATATCCAGTAAAACGGATATAAAATAATCACAACAAAACTAAAACCCAATCTTTAAAACAAAATAAATATACTTGAGAAGTAAAACTGTTTTTAAACTGTCTTTATATAAATGTGTCAGAAGTGCAATCATTAAATTGTTTTTCTTGCAGCATATGCTGTTTCGTAATATGATTTCCATCGGCTAATGCTGAAGACAGCGAGTCGGTATTAAATAGATTGGTCGATGTTGGTTCCTACCCCAAAAAGCCCTCTGGATGAGAGGGCACTGTCATTTTTAGAGGTTCCTATTGACTGTTGTTCTATCTATGGCTGATCTCACTTCCTTAAAAGTGCTCTGAAAGCTCCTAAATAAATAACTATAGAAATGTTTCTTGTTCTGTTTGTAATGTATTTATAATTTTTCGGGTCGCTGTGTAGAAACATGTATCGGAGAGCTCATCCAGCTTTGAACAGCGTCTCCATGTTATGCTTCACCGCATGGGAGTCACCAAAACATCTCCTACCGACACCAAGCCGATCCAGGTCAGTTTGCCTATTTCATGGATGCTTCCATCCTTCCATCTTTTAATTGTGAAAACAGATACCCCTTTGAACTGAATTAATCGAAGACCTTTTAAGCTTTATTAATGGTCATAATTAATTTATTGTTATTGGATTTGGTGCTGCCTAAATGCCTCATATTAAGCAAAAACACCTTTCCCCCAGTAACATTCGCTTACTCTGCTAAAACCGCAGTATCAAAATAATCACTTATATGAAGGGTGTGGGTGAATTAGGCATCTGATTTAAACCAGTGTTATCCTCTTACAGAGCAAGGATGAGGAGCTGAGGAAAGCCAACTCTGAGGGTAAGACACATTTCTCAGCTCCAGTATGTAGACCTTGCTGGGATGTGAGAATTTGCCGCATTGGTAGCGCTGCATCAGCACATCTGAGTTTTGACGGTGGTGATCTCAGGTGTGACTCTCTGGAGAGTCACATGATGGTGTGGCATATGTGTGCTTCTAACGTGGTTAGGCCATTCGCTGATTGTGAGATGCAAAATATAGTGAAGCAAATCTTTGTTTTCTTTGAAATCCTTTTGATCAATCCATTTATATATATATGTGTGTGTGTTTGTCTGGTCTAGCCAAAGGCCATATGTCTGCACATAATCTTATGATTAAAACAAACAAACAGCAATAGCTGTACTGCAGCATTGTATTAAATCCAATTTGAACGCAGTTTCATTTTCTGCAGGTTCTGCCTTGAAATCCTTTTCCTTAAGATACTTTTCATTCTTGTGCATTAGCACAGCTCAGCATGTATTTCGTGTTGATGTGAAACACTTTTGCATGGGTCTGTCAAGCCATTTCCTCTATTATTCAGTACACTTTGCTTGCTTTTTAGGGGCCATACTTGATAAACCTGAGCCACCGCCTACATTTATGAAACCTCGCACAATGTCCACCTCATCGGGTAAGACATGAATCACCCATCTTCAGTCATTTTCATCATAGTGATGACTGTTAAAGTTGCAATAAAACTGAAGTAGCGACATCTTTTCTTTCGTATTGTGATGTACATCTGAGTGAAAAAATGTAGGGCAGGGATATTCCATATCCATTAGTTGACAAATCTGAATGCAAAGTTTAAGTTTAAGAGTTTAAGCATACTAAATGATTGGAGAAGTTAGTAGTTTTCACCAGAAGATCAACCTATGAATGAATTATAGAAAAAAACATGAATTAATTGTTCACAATCAGGTAAAATGCATTCAAGAAATAGATTTCATGTTGACTTTAAACCTCCTATTTTCTCCAGACACCAGGCGACCGACCCGAGTGACCCAGAGTGTTACAGACTTCCACCGTACAGAAAGGCCGCTACTTCCAGAGCGCCCTATAGGCCCGTTGCCCCCTAAACCGGCCATGAAACCCATTCTTCTTCCCACTAGTGAGGCAGCACGGACAGCCACGGTCGCTCCCAATCTCCCCAGCCCCTCTCAGGATGGTCAGGCAGAGGTGTCCGAGACCATCTCTCTGTCCCAGCCCCAGGAGGAGCCTCCGACCCCATCTCCCCGCAAAGAGACACCTCCAGCCCCCTCGCCACGGAGGATTCTCAGCACGGATATCAGAGAGCGTGCAGAGAGAGCACAATCCGTCACTGAAGGTTTGCCTCCCTGTCAGTCTAGTGGTGATGATGCAGCATGCAGGCTTTGGATGGCCAGTTTTCACATAATGTGCTGTTGAAAACTCGTTGTAAGGGGGGGATAGTTCACCCAAAACTGAAAATTCTCTTACTACTTTCTCACCCTCTTAATATTTTCTCACCCTCAAGGTGTCTGTCAAACTCCAACTTATTTTAGAGAGGGCAAGATTATCAGTAAATAGTGACTTCACAAATTATTTTAAAATGTTGTACATAAGTAATGTCGACTACTTTTATTGTAATTCCTGTACCACTTTTCAGTGTTTAGGGCTATGGGAAATTAAATTATATTTGGTTGTGAATGTAAATTCACTGCCTTTATCAAATGTGACGCAGGAGAAAAAAAAAAAAAATACATATATATATTTTATTCATAAAATTCACAAAAATCTAACCTTTCATTGAAGTAAAACAATTGAAAGTTGGGAGTAAATCACATTATGAAATAAATGTTTTTCTACAAAACACGTTGGCCATAATTATTGGTACCCTTTTATTAAATACTTTTTGCAACCTCTTTTTCCCAAGATAACAGCTCTGAGTCTTCTCCTATAATGCCTGATGAGTTTAGTGAACACTTGACAAGAGATCAGAGACCATTCCTTCATACAGAATCTCTCCAGATCCTTCAGATTCCCAGCTCCATGTTGGTGCTTCTTCTCTTCAGTTCTCTAGGTTTTCTATAGGGTTCAGGTCAGGGGAATGGGAAGGCCATGGCAGAAGCTTCATTTTGTGCTCAGTGACACATTTGTGTGTTGATTTTGATGTTTGTTTTGGATCATTGTCCTGATGGAAGATCCAACCATGGCCCATTATGAGATTTCTAGCAGAGGCCATCAGGTTTAGATTTTTTATCTGTTGGTATTTGCTAGAATCCATGATATCTGAACAAGGTGTCAAGGACCTCCAGCAAAAAAATAGGCCCACAACATTAAAGATCCAACTGTATTTTTAACCGTGGACATGGGGTAATTTTTATCCCTGTTTGAACCAAACACATCTGGTGGTTTGCTGCCAAAAAGCCCTTTTTATAGTTTCATCTGACCACAGAACCAGGTCCCTTTTGAAGTTTTAGTCATGTCTGACAACTGAATATGATGGAGTTTGTTTCTGGATGAGCGAGGAGGATTTTTCTTGAAACCCTCCCAAATGTGGCGATGTAGGGGTTGTTTGATTTTTTTAAAAGGCTTTCTGGCCCCAAGACTCAACTAATCTCTGCAATTCTCCTTCTGTGATCCTTGGAGAGTCTTTGGCCACTCAAACTCTCCCCCTCGCCGTGCATAGGACACACGTCCTCTTCCAGTCAGATTCGTAACATCTTTAGTTGATTGGAACTTCTTAATTATTGCCCTGATGGTTGAAATGAGAATTTTCAATGCTTTAGCTATTTTCTTACAGCCACTTTCTATTTTGTGAAGCTCAACAATCTTTTACTGCACATCAGAACTATATTCTGAGGTTTTACTCACTGTGATGAATAATTATTTTAAAAAAATAATGTGTTTCCTCAAATTTATACTCCTGTGAAACAAGACGTCATAGCTTGACAATTTCATGTTCCTAGTCATCCTGGTGTGCTAAAAAATGTAATATTAATGGGAATATACTTCAGAGATATGTTACTCATAAAAAATTCTAGGGGTGCCAATAATTGTGGGTGGCATTATAAATATTTCATAATGTGATTTCACCCCGACAATCCATTCTTTTACTTCAATGAAAGGTTTTTGCGAATTTTTTTAATAATAGATCAAAAGGATAAACAATGCAAATTTATTTTTACAGCCATCTTTGATCACATTTACCAGGGGTGCCAATAATTCTGACCACCACTGTGTATATATATCTATATATATATATATATATATATATACACATACATACATACAGTGAGGAAAATAAGTATTTGAACACCCTGCTATTTTGCAAGTTCTCCCACTTAGAAATCATGGAGGGGTCTGAAATTGTCATCGTAGGTGCATGTCCACTGTGAGAGACATAATCTAAAAAATCCAGAAATCACAATGTATGATTTTTTAACTATTTATTTGTATGATACAGCTGCAAATAAGTATTTGAACACCTGAGAAAATCAATGTTAATATTTGGTACAGTAGCCTTTGTTTGCAATTACAGAGGTCAAACATTTCCTGTAGTTTTTCACCAGGTTTGCACACACTGCAGGAGGGATTTTGGCCCATTCCTCCACACAGATCTTCTCTAGATCAGTCAGGTTTCTGGCCTGTCGCTGAGAAACACGGAGTTTGAGCTCCCTCCAAAGATTCTCTATTGGGTTTAGGTCTGGAGACTGGCTAGGCCACGCCAGAACCTTGATATGCTTCTTACAGAGCCACTCCTTGGTTATCCTGGCTGTGTGCTTCGGGTCATTGTCATGTTGGAAGACCCAGCCTCGACCCATCTTCAATGCTCTAACTGAGGGTAGGAGGTTGTTCCCCAAAATCTCGCAATACATGGCCCCGGTCATCCTCTCCTTAATACAGTGCAGTCGCCCTGTCCCATGTGCAGAAAAACACCCCCAAAGTATGATGCTACCACCCCCATGCTTCACAGTAGGGATGGTGTTCTTGGGATGGTACTCGTCATTCTTCTTCCTCCAAACACGTTTAGTGGAATTATGACCAAAAAGTTCTATTTTGGTCTCATCTGACCACATGACTTTCTCCCATGACTCCTCTGGATCATCCAAATGGTCATTGGCAAACTTAAGACGGGCCTTGACATGTGCTGGTTTAAGCAGGGGAACCTTCCGTGCCATGCATGATTTCAAACCATGACGTCTTAGTGTATTACCAACAGTAACCTTGGAAACGGTGGTCCCAGCTCTTTTCAGGTCATTGACCAGCTCCTCCTGTGTAGTTCTGGGCTGATTTCTCACCTTTCTTAGGATCATTGAGACCCCACAAGGTGAGATCTTGCATGGAGCCCCAGTCCGAGGGAGATTGACAGTCATGTTTAGCTTCTTCCATTTTCTAATGATTGCTCCAACAGTGGACCTTTTTTCACCAAGCTGCTTGGCAATTTCCCCGTAGCCCTTTCCAGCCTTGTGGAGGTGTACAATTTTGTCTCTAGTGTCTTTGGACAGCTCTTTGGTCTTGGCCATGTTAGTAGTTGGATTTTTACTGATTGTATGGGGTGGACAGGTGTCTTTATGCAGCTAAAGACCTCAAACAGGTGCATCTAATTTAGGATAATAAATGGAGTGGAGGTGGACATTTTAAAGGCAGACTAACAGGTCTTTGAGGGTCAGAATTCTAGCTGATAGGCAGGTGTTCAAATACTTATTTGCAGCTGTATCATACAAATAAATCATATATTATGAGATCTGGATTTTTTTTTAGATAATGTCTCTCACAGTGGACATGCACCTACGATGACAATTTCAGACCCCTCCATGATATCCAAGTGGGAGAACTTGCAAAATAGCAGGGTGTTCATATATATATATATATATATATATATATATATATAAACATATATATTTGTGTGTCTTTTTTATTGGGCTGTCCATATGCAAAAAATAATAAATGAGTCCAGTTGACTCTCAATTGTAGATAGATAGATAGATAGATAGATAGTTAGATAGATAGATAGATAGATAGATAGATAGATAGATAGATAGATAGATAGATAGATAGATAGATAGATAGATAGATAGATAGATAGATAGATAGATAGATAGATAGATAGATAGATAGATAGATATAGATAGATATAGATAGATAGATAGATTCTTTTCACTTTGTCTCATGTATACACTCACACGATATCCATCACTGTTAATTTATAATAATAAAGTTGGGCCACATAATGACTCGACTAGTGTCTGTTTTCATTCAACACCATTCCCTCATTTTTCATTCCCTCGATTGCTGATCTTAAAGCTCTCAGAGTCTGCCGGGTCTTCCAGAGCTCAGCCAAACACAATTCAGTTAGCCCTCTCCCATCAGTCATGTAATTCAATGCTTGTGAGACTGAAGCAAATGGGCCCTGATGAAAATGAATTCATTCTTTTGAGTGTTTGTCCAAAATACTCTTCGTAGCTCCAAATGTTATCTTAGTGCAATAACCACATTAGTGAGAATATGAATATTGTGATAATGTGATAAGCTGAACATCCCCTGGCGGTGTCAAGTGTTGCGTATGTGTCAGCATTTTCTGTGGACAGTGAGCGGCCTGTCATTTTTGTTTTTATTTTCATTCAAGTTCCACCCTACATCCATACATCCTAATGCAGATATTTTTCTCACTTGTGAATCTGTTGCAAACAACCTTTTGATGTTCATAGCTGTGGCGCAGTGACGGCTCATACGCTCATGACATAAAGGGTCACAGGTTTGAATCCCGACCGTAATGTTCCACAATTCCTCCCATTCCCACAGTCAGTCCTTCCTGTCCTGTATAATCAAAGGCATAAAAGACATTGTGCTGTATTGTGTTAATGTCTTTTATAAGAACGGACACAGTCTGACCGTATTTCCTCTTGTAGAGACCCTCCCTATTCCACGGCCCCGCATGAAGCCCTCTCCCCAGCGCCGTGCCGTGTCTGTCCACGAGGATTCTCTCCTCCAACACGCCGCCATGCTTGACCCTGAGGGTGAGCCTCTGATGTCTCACAACTGTCACTCACAATATGTCACTTGCATTCACTTTGTGTTTCGGAATAATTCCACACATGTAATATGAGGGAGATGCTTGAAGAGTAATAATGTAACGCTGTTTTAACTGTCAATGTGACATTGACTACACATTGAAGAAGATCTGCTGATGTTATTGCTAGTCAGCTGCAGGTATTATTTGGAGTAATCTGTCAAACTACTTTTTAGAGATAACTAGCATATAGGCTTAAAGGGATAGTTCACCCAAAAATGAAAATTCTGTCATCATTTACTTTTTTCTGCTGAACACAAAATAATATATTTTGAAGAATGTTTGTTACAAAGCAGAGAGAGCAACCATTGACTACCATAGTATTTCCCCCCCTACTATGGTAGTCAATGGTTGCTCTTTCTGCTTGTTTACAAAGATTCTTCAAAATATCGTCTTTTGTGTTCAGCAGAACAAAGAAACTCATACAGGTTTGGAACAACTTGAGGGTGATTAAATGATGACAGAATTTTCATTTTTGGGTGAACTATCCCTTTAAGCCTATGTGCTAGTTATCTCTAAACAAATCTGCAATAGGGAGTGTGTGTCCAGAAATGGGATGATGGTTTCATCCTTACATCTGGTATATAACAATATTTTGTAGTGCAGAGATTCTTTATGTTAGTGAATAAAAACATAGATCCGCTGTGTATAGTTTATTTATTTTCTCATTAAAACCAAAGATGTTAATCAGTGATTGTAAGAACAGGGACACATCACAATGGGTGCATTTAGCTTTGTGATTTCAACAGAACGAATAAAGTCTCCGCAACAGCAATCGATTGAAGCGCTAATCTGTGCACGAGCTACCGATACTGAAAACAGCGCCACGAGCCCTCTGCATGATTTCAAAAACGCATTCCAGAGCCAGACTTATGTAACTCTACTAATCAACTAGAGATGCTTAATTTGTATTAGATACAACAACTCAAGCCACAAGAAAAAACGCTATCTTCCGCCATCACTGCTGCTGATACTTCGGGTGCGTCTCAATCAGCTCCCTAGTTCAGTAGTCAGGGCACTGATTAGGGAGTCAGCCCATTGACTTATGTCCTGATCAGTGCCCTGACTACTGAACCAGGGAGCTGATTGAGACGCATGCAATGACTAGGGCTGCGTCCGAAATCGCATACTATGTGAGTAGGTACTACATTTGAATTTGAACGAACTTCGCGACCGTTAAAAAAAGGATGTTCTATATAGTATGAATGAATGTAGTATGGATGTAATCCGGACGTACTACAACCGCCATGATCATGTGACCTACCAGCGTCAATTGCGTCCCATCACCTCCATTTATAAATCGTCTCCCGTGGCCTCATGGGATAGTAAAGTGTCCATCGTATGCACACTTCAGAATCTCGCCGGAAGTAGTAGGTCATCCGGGTACCTTTCGCCTACTGTTTTTCGAATACTATGAATTTGGACATACTACTCTGTTGGCATACTGTTTTTCGCATACTATATAGTAGAGAAGTATTCGATTTTGGACGCAGCTAATGTAAACAAGCTGCTTCTTCTTTGGCTTTTGCCTTGATACTGTGGGTTACCATCAACATGCCCTTGGACACTGCCTCCTAGCGGTCTGCATGTATAATTGCACATTGACGCGGACAACAACGCAGAAGTATAAATGAAAACCAACGCATAACTTGCGGCGTAGAGGATACGGTGTAGGTCCGACGCAGAAGTATAAATCAGCCTTAAGCCTGGCTCCACCCTCCTACGTACTTCCACTCAATTTTAATTTTCCTTCAGTACTCCG
Source organism: Romanogobio albipinnatus (assembly GCA_023566225.1). Lineage (NCBI taxonomy): Eukaryota > Metazoa > Chordata > Actinopteri > Cypriniformes > Gobionidae > Romanogobio > Romanogobio albipinnatus. The sequence continues at coordinate 44,099,080 of CM042251.1, forward strand.
TCTGTGATTGCGGTATATTCTCTGGCTTTCTCCGGTAAACTTTTAAGCGGTCCAATCAGCAAACAGAGGGGAGTGGCTGAGAACAATGACGTTGATGTTGTGCGCTAGTTTGAGATGACATACGTCACGACCAAACGTTAGCGATTGGTTATGGCACATCCAGAGTGGCTCTGGGCAGATCCAATAGTTTTAAACTTCAACAGAGTACCCGCCTTCAAGGAAATTAACGCTTGTCATTTGAGAGTGGTCAGACTCTGTACAAATGAAATGTACGAGAGTCTGGTAGGACCAGGCTAATATATGCTTTTGAAATAAGTCTCTTATTCTCACCAAGGTTGGATTTATTTGATTAAAACTACAGTAAAATGTGCATGCGAATGCGTCAGCCTGGAAACGCAAGCTCATTTCGTTCCAAAGTTCAAGTTTGGTGAACTCTGAGCTGCGAATTCACATCACGTGAAGACGTGCGACCAGTAGAAGATCGATATGTCATGGCGTGACCTCTTGGCTAAATTAAAAGAACGATATTTGCAGTAAAGTCGAGTATATTGTATATTTTTTTACATTGAGTTTATTACTAGTTGTTATATGTTGAATTCAGAGCGTGACGTCATATTACGATTGCTGCAGAAGAAATTTTGCACGCTCAAAGTTTAGTGTGACCACAACTTAAAGGGATAGTTCACCCAAAAATGAAAATTAGCCCATAATTTACTCACCCTCAAGTCATCCTAAGTGTATATGACATTCTTCTTTCAGACGAATAAAATCGGAGTTATATTTAAAAAGTCCAGGCTATAACGTGCTCCACGTGGCTCCGGGGTGTTAATAAAGGCCTTCTGAAGCGAATCGACGCGTTTGTGTAAGAAAAATATCCATATTTAAAACTTTATCAATTAAACTTTCGGCCGACCGTCTTCCCTGTTCAATTTATGGAAAAATAGTTGAAAGTTGCCCTGCTGATCGAAGGACTAACGCGACCAGGTAGGCTCGTCATGACATCACGTACGCATCTTGAGTTTCACTTTCAACATTCAACACTTTTCCACGGAAGGCGGTCGGCCGAAAGTTTACTTGATAAAGTTTTAAATATGGATATTTTTCTTACACAAACACATCGATTCGCTTCAGAAGGCCTTTATTAACACCCCGGAGCCGCGTGGAGCAGGTTATTTGATGGGCAGATGCACTTTTTATGGATTTCAAAAACAGAGCAACTATGAATCAAATTCTAATGCTTGGATTAGCCTGGACTTTTGTAATATAACTCCGATTGTATTCGTCTGAAAGAAGAATGTCATATACACCTAGGATGACTTGAGGGTGAGTAAATTATGAGCTAATTTTCATTTTAGGTGAACTATCCCTTTAAGTTCAAATTTCTTTAAAAAAAATTGTACTGACCCCAAACTTTTGGATGGTAGTGTAGATGACTTCAAAGCTACAGGTTATAGACTAACAAAGCCACAAAAATGTTGATTTCATATGGTGTTTAAAATCATATTTTCCATTTGTAATTGGGGTTTTTTATTCTGAAAGAAAAAATCGACTATATGTAACTTTTCAACGTTATTATGGCCTCTTTCAGAGCTAAAGGCTGCGCTGCCAAAAAGGCAAAGGTCACCGGGGGGAAAGCGAGTGAACCTGGGGGAACTGACGCCCTGCTCAGAGGATTTACCAGAGGGTGAGGAAGGTGAGCGGAGGAAGAGATCAACTCCACTCCGACACCATTATATAGACAGTTTGTGCAGTACTTTAATTAGACATCTCACTTACGTGTTCCTCGTGTGCATTCACAGTGAAATCTAGGGAGAAGGAGGACAGCACTGATCAGACGGACAGCACAACAGTCACAAACAGCAAATCAGAGCAGAGCCCATCCGGGCCCAGCGAGCAAGTGACCAACCAGGAGAGGAGGGAGACAGTCTCAGAGGAGCACACAACGCAGGGAGAAACATCAGACCAAAGAACTGAATCCCTCTCACCTGAGACACACATGGACTGACCCTGCGCAAATCTATTTTCTATGTGTACCTTTGCCTTGCACGCCAGATTATGTACAAAAGAATGAATTATGAAGAAATGCGTTTAAAAACAAAAGAGTAAATCAATACCTATACTTGTTAATAATGATTAAAAAGTGAATTCTGTTGTGTCATTACGAGTCCTGGCTTTTCATGGATTTATCCCTCTTTCCTTTCTCAACGCAGCTTCAATTTGGTTCGAGTCAAAGGACGTTTGGCAATGCCAGTGATTTGATTAAACTTGCCTACATTACAACATGTAAAAAGAGAGTAAATCTGAAGGTATGAAACATTCTGCAGTCACCTCTATCTGTATGAATTGTTATCGGCACAGAGCTTTTAGCTCCCTGCATATCTGATTTAACATGCGCATTACACCACACACTGCAAGTATATTCAAGATGTCATTGTAGAAATGTCTCTAAACCTGATATTGCAATGTAAACCACATCCTACAATTCATTCTACACGTTCTTTAAATCATGCAAGAGACATTTTGAGATCATAGATGACCCCTTATTTTGGTTGCATATTACAACCAAATTTACGAAACATTATGACCCGTCACAGGTGAAGCGAATATCGTTGATCATCTCCTAACAAAGCCACATTTTAAGGTCTGGATAGAATAGATGGCAAGCAAACAATCAATTCTTGTAATCAACATGTTGGATGCAGGAGAAATGGGAAGGAATAAAGATCTGAGCGACGTTCACAAGGGCCAAATTGATATGGCAAGGCGATTGGATATCTCTGAAACGGCAAAGGTTTGTGTGGTTGCTCCCGGTCAGCAGTGGTGAGAATTTACCAACAGTGGTCAGAGGAGGGACAAACCACAAACTGGCGATGGTGTTGGGTGCCCAAGGCTCATTGATGCACGTGGGCAATAAAGACTATATCCCATCTGGTCTGGCACAAGTTGCACAAAATTTTAATGATGGTTAGGGGAGGAATGTGTCACAACAGTGCATCACACTCTGCTGCGTAGCCACAGACCAATCAGAGTGCCTATGATGACTCCTGTCCACCAATGGGCATGTGAGCCTCAGAACTGGACCTTGGAGCAGTGGAAGAAGGTCACCTGGTCCAATGAGTCCCATTTTCTTTCACATCACATGGAAGGCTGTGTATGTGTGCGCCGTTGACCTGGGGAAGTGATGGCACCAGGGATGCACTGTGGGACGACGACGGAAGACTGGAGGATGGAGTGCGATGCTCCGGGCTATGTTCTGCTGGGAAGCCCTGGGTCCGGAAACATGCCTCCTACCTAAACATTGTTGTAGACTGGGTACACCCCTTCATGACAACGCTGTTCCCTGGTGGAAGTGGCCTCTTTTAGCATGATAATGCACCCTGCCACAGTGCACACTTTGTTCAGGAATGGTTTGAGGAACAGGATAAAGAGTTCAAGGTGTTCCCCTGGCCTCCAAATTCTCCACATGTGGGATATGTTGGACCAACAAGTTCAATCCACGGCGGCTCCACCTTGCAACTTACAGGACTTGAAGGATCTGCTGCTAGCGTCTTGGTGGTAGATACCACAGCACACCTATAGGGGTCTTTAGAGTCCATGCCTCGACGGGTCAGGACCAACAGCATATTAGGCAGGTGTTCATAATGTTAAATTCAAGGTATAGTTCGCCCAAAAATGAAACATGATTTACTCGCCCTCAAGCCATCCTAGGTGTATATGACATTCTTCTTTCAGACAAATACAATCAGAGTTATATATTAATAAATATCCGAGCTCTTCCAAGCTTTATGACAGTGAATGGCAGCCCATTCATAAAAGTAATCCATACTCCAGGGGGTTAATAAAGGCCTTCTGACGCTAATCGTTGAGTTTTTGTAAGATAAATAACCATATTTAACACGTTATAAATTTAAATATCTAGCTTCCGGCGGACCAGATGACGCCGGATGCGTTTTGAATGTCGAGAGGCATTACACTATCTTCTTAAGTTGAATACAGAAGGCGGTCCGCCGTTAGCTAGATATTTTACTTGATCAAGTTTTAAATATGCATTTTTTTTTTACTACACAAACCCATCGATTCGCTTCAGAAGACCTTTTTTAAACCCCCGGAGCCTTGTGGATTACTTTTATGATGGATGGATGCACTTTTGTGGGCTTCAAATTTTGGGCTGCCATTATAAAGATGGGATTAGCCAGGACATTTTTTAATATAACTCCGATTGTATTTGTCTGAAAGGACCTAGGATGGCTTGAGGGCGAGTAAATCATGGGCTAATTTTCATTTTTGGGTGAACTATACCTTTACATATTTAACATTATGAACACCTGCCTAATATGCTGTTGGTCCTGGCCCGTCGAGGATTTGTGCGGTGGTATCTGGCACCAAGATGTTAGCAGCAGATCCTTGAAGTCCTGTAGGTGGGATAATTTTCATTTTTGGGTGAACTATCCCTTTAAGGTAATTATGCAAAGCGATAACACAAAATCAGCAATTCTAAACCTGCAGCTGGTGTAAAAAAAGAAGAAGTTATATTTAAAAAGTGTTTTCGCTTCATATTACAATGTCCTTTTATTCCAATCCAGAACCGGGCCTCCGTTAGCAGAAAAGCCCACATGATTTGAGTCATCGCTCTGCAGCACATTACTCTCTTCAGTACACAGCAAGTGGCGCTTGTGCAGATTTGGCCGGTGAATGTTAATGGAACACAGGAGAGCCATCTGTGAGTGTGGAAGTGCTGGAGAACACAGAAGCATCACTAAACCACAGATGAGAGTGGCATGAGTAAACCGCCCTCCATTTGGAATGAAACCTAATCGTTTTTACTACTCTTTCAGCTGTTATTTTCATGTACAGCACACACTGCTGTCCAACACGTAACAGAAGAATAGCAACGATACGATATCAAAACAAGGTGGTGTTATTATAATCTAAACCATTTTATTTCATGAAAATACTAGCAATTGGCACTTATTATACAGTAAGAAAATTAAACTTGCCCAGAAAAAAAATAAATGGAAAGTATCACGTCGTAAAGAGCAAATCCAATTTCTCAAGAAGACCATACAATCAAAGACAAACCACAAAAACAATGAGCAGTCACTCCACCATGAATGATTGGACTTTAGAAAAATAAATCCATTTGTGCAATTGAGAGACCATAGGCTCAGACGAATAAAGCATAGCTTTCAGTGCGTCCCACGAATGTTAGCGCTCCAATCGTAAAAGAAACTTCCAGAACACAAGAACTTCCTGAGGGCTTGTAATATGGGAGAACACAAGTCTACAAATGCTCATACTTAAGAAATGTAAAACTAAATTTGGTTTAGATGTCGGGCTGATAACTCCTCAGATTAGTCTAAAGACTCGTATTCATACACCCTTTCAACACCTCTTGCTGTTAATGTAGTTGCTGAACAAAAATAAGGGAGAACATCTACACGAGCGAGTATACTTTTCTTTTAATATGCAATTTAAGCATATTATTGTATATACTTCTGCGCATAAACTTTCGGGTTTCTGATATTATTTATAATTCTGTACATTCTGTAGTAATTTTAGTTGATTTAGTCGTTAAAAATAACAGTATCTGAAACGTATAACAGCTGTAGATTAGTGTTATCATTTCTTTGGTGAAGATTTAAGTGATTATATTATGGATTTAGCTGAAATATGATTTACATTCGCATATTAGGCATAAGAGGTGAGGCTGCCATATACAGAATCTTATGGGCAAACAAGTGTCAAAGCAACGTTATATCACTTATATATATATATATATATATATATAACTATTCAATGTGAAGGCCAAATCTTGGAGCCCACTTGGAAAACAAATTCTTAAAGACTTTGAATGGTCACAAATATCAAATTTAACCAACAAAAGCCACTTATGCTTTGAAACGATTACAATGTCAAAGTCCACAGACGAGTGTGTTCAACTGTAATCCCTCCAAATATGCCCACAACCAGGGGCAAAAAATAAAGAAAACCGTGTGAAGAAGAGAAACAAATGGAAATTTCTAGCCTTTGGCCTAAAGGATTTATATAATCAGTGCAAAGTGAATGCAAGTTGTTCCTCTCAAGCGTGATTTAAGAGCAAGCTGGAATGGGCTTTAGTATATGTACATTGTATGAGTCTTTACCTTTATAAAAGACTAATTTAGTGTTAAGAAAGGAAAATGAAAAGAAAAAAATAATACACATGTGCAAGATGACTCCACCTGCTTTAAAGGTAGCTCGTAAAGTTTCATTTTCAAATGAAAAGTCCCATGTTACTCGATGCACTCATCACCCATCTGGGGAAAAAATACCATAGTTCTGTATCAAAGGAAACTGTTGGGACTGTTTGGGAAGTAAGGCCTCCATGTTTTGCATATGACGCCCAGGTGACTGAACAGCTTCCTCTCCTCGGGACGGCAGCCTGGTGTGCCAATGTCTCAGTGCTACAGGGTCGCCAGCACTCTGAAGAAGGAAATTATAAAAATACACAACGACTGTCCCACTCCAAACACCAACGCCTCCAAGGAGAACATACTCTTCCCAGCCGCCTTATAGACTCCTGCTATAGCTGCACCTGTAAGAAAACGTTTACATTTATATATGTAGTCTGTATAGGGCTGGGTATTGACACACATTTCGATTCGATTCCGATTCAATTCAATATGGATTATTTTGGTTATATATCAGGTACAATTTGGGGTGTAACGGTACACAACACTGATGGTTCGGTACATACCTCAGTTTTGAAGTCCCGGTTCGTGACAACTGTCATTAAGTGTCATTCGCTCGTCATTTTTAATGCAAAGATGACATTATTTGAGATGTCTTTGTTATGACAACTTGACATAAACCAATACATCATTAGCTGTTAGTGTCTTTGTCATGACAACTTGACATTACCAAGACAACATAACCTAGCATATGTGACATAGCAGATTAATTATCAAACTTAAGTATTAAAATATTAAATATTATCCAAATTAAGTGTTAATACTCTGTCAAATTATTTTATAACGGTGTCATAAATATTTTTTTTGACCTAAACTATGGCGTCATAGAGGAAATCATACTGAGTCATTGGAAACGCACCTCAAAATGATAGAGTGGCACCACTGGTTAGGTGTACGCCATTATGATGGTGTCTTAGCTAGACTTATCCATGATGTAAAAAAGCATTTCAAGAAAACATAAATGTGTGGGATGCTATAATTAACTGTTTAGGAAACTTTTTTGAAAAAACATTATGAACTGAAAAATATTCATGACGCCGTTATAAAATAATTTGAGTATTAACACTTACTTAATGACATTTTAATGACAAATTCAACTTGTACCACTGAAAAAAAGATTTATGACAGGTTATGATGTATTGGTTTATGTCAAGTTGTCATAAAGACATCTCAAATAATGGCATCTTTGCATTAAGAATTACATAATTGAGCGAATGACACTTAATGACAGTTGTCATAAACATGCATACAAACTCCTTCATATTCATGACATGTGTCATGTCAGTCTTATGCACACCCTTTCAAGTAAAGTGTTGCCAAAAGGTTCTTAAAAGATATTTCTGTAAAATATGTAGGGAGCCCTTACTTGCAAATTATAATATTAAAGGTTAACAACAGAGCCCAAACTATTAGCCTAAATTCAGTTGTTATTTATTTTTCTATATAATAATCAACACTTCAATAACATAGTATGCAAATGTAAACTTCACATAAGGCAGTTTTTGCATTAACTACTAAATCTAATTATAAAATAGTTTTTTCTCCAATTCGTTGTTGAAATATAATCATTTATACAGTGTCTGTCGTTTTCATGATAGATTTATTTAAACATACATGAAATAACCAAGACATAACAGGTTAAGTAGAATATAATTCATATATATATAGGCTAATATAGTGCATATATTTAGGCAAAGAGTTGATTTCTCTAGTGAACTAACAGCTCTGAATGACTTCTGAGGTAAATGTGATGCTATGTGACATTGTTTACAAGCTGTTTTATTGACGTTAGGGCTGAACGATACATCGAATTTTCATCGTCATTGCGATATGAACTCGCGCGATGTACACATCGCAACCGACAGCCTGACATGATGAATAAGGGAAAACAGTTTATTACATGCGCCAATCTGAGTAACGTATTCTGAATACTTGGATTACTTCCACATTGAATTGCATTTTATAAGTGTAGGAATGCGGCCATCAAATCCTGCTTACTAAACATATATTATAAAATATTTAGCTAACGTCAAACTGGGCCAACGGTGCTTGGGCTAGTAAATCAGCACATAGGAGAATGTAAAGTTGCACGTCAACTAAGCAGGTAGGCTAGCACCGGCGGTGGTCGGCCAAAACACTTTTTTTTTGTATGTGAATGCTGTTTTACGTGAATATTATGACACGAGTGAAGCACAAAGCTTTATTTACAAAATAAATAATAGGTTCACAATTAAATGTAACATCACAGCCGTGGAAACAAAGATTCATGCCGAATGAGAGAGGAAGCTTTGTGTGGTGAGCCAAATTTAAGTTTGCTTGCGTTTTGCTATCTAGTCACACGATTTTCCACAAATTTAACAATAGGCTTCATTTTATTCTACTGGACATGGAATCTCTTATTTAATCCTCATTTACGTCTCTCACAGGGGATTAAACGTTTCTTCCTTGTTTGATTTATTTAGGAGTAGGCTATATTCAAATCATTTACTGTGGTAAAGTAGAAACGGAGTAGGACATACATTTTACTTCAAACTTTACTTTATTTAACACAGTTTGTGCTTGCTATTAGACTTGGTCATTGACCCTGCGGAAGATAATTTCGTTCTTCACATTTAACTACAAGTAGCCTATCAGTTTTGTAACATCAGGAGAAAACATGAAGATATTAGAAAACGATGCTTCTTTCCTACTCGTGTCATCCCTCTCAGCGCAAAGTCTGTGGGGAAATATAAACAAATTTTTTCTTTAACTAATATTTAACTTATTTATATTTAGATTATTTACAGATATTTACTGAAATGTTTTACAGGCTGTAGTAGGCTATATGTTGTTTCACTGACGGAAGTAGGCCTACTAAAATAAACACGCATGTTTGAGCCTTGTTTATATTTTTTATTTTCAAAATGTAGGCCATTTAATTAATTTAATTAATCTCAATTAAATAGCCTACATTTTGAAAATAAAAAATATAATCAAATAATATATTTAACGAATATATAACAAATATATATATATATATTAAAAAAATATAGGCGTGCGTGTGTAGCCGCCACCCCCAACCACCGCGCCACTGCACAGTTACACTGCAGTGTTATATTTCGTTCTCCCTTCTCTTTCTTTAATATGAAATGCTGTTTGAATATCCAAGATAGAAACGCTTTCTTGCCCTGGCTCTGTTGTTCTGGCTCCATCTCTACCTCTAGCTCCCGCTGCTCCTCTTCCGACTCCATTGTGACTGATCACGCAAACCGTGCATTTTTTCGTTTTCATATTGGGGCGTTCTGAGAAATGCATTGAGTTTACTTAATTTATTTAGAGAGTAAATAAACTCATGAAACAGAGAAGTATCGTTAATGTTATCCATTAATTTCAACAATGGTAACTGTATTATAAATATCAACTATTTAAATTGTAACTGTAACAGAATAGTTACTCATAATATGCATTCTGAATACGTAATGCCGGTACATGTATTCCGTTACTGCCCAACACAGAACACGACCTATTAAAGCACTAAGACATGGGAACAGTATAGCTAACATTCACATTTGAATATTTATCGCAAGTCATATCGTCATCGCAATATTAAACAATGTTATCGCACATCGCAGCTTTTCCTCATATCATGCAGCCCTAATTGACGTCTTTCCGCGATTGAAACACTGATTGAGCGATTACACGGCATATGATACGTTCGTGATGAAATGGACTAAATACTTAATATGTTAGTGTGGGAACTAGGATTGAAGTATGTTCCGGTGTAAAACAAGCCGACTGTTAACTGTTAAAGATTGCATTAAGAACCATTTGGTACACACGTGCACCGTACCGAAAGGGTTCGGTACGAATACGTGTACCGCTACACCCCTAGAATACATGACAAATTTTCTCAAGGAAAACAAATATCTAAAATAATACTGTAAACTATGGGAGTCAGTTGTAGCATACTAGACTACATTAGCCTACTGTAATATTGAAGGTAAAAATTTGTATACGAACATTACATGCAATGGTTTTTTTAATAATAATAAAGTTATAATATTAACTTTGCAATTACATAATCATATTTCTAATCCAAATCGTTTTTTGAAATATAAACATTTAAATGGTGGCTGTCATAAACTTTTATGCATACATGCATTAAATATTGAAGAACATTAAAAATATAATGACTGGCCTATGTGATATGGGGCATATATTTAGCTAAATGCTCCTCTCTAAAGTCAATGTTTCTAGCAGACTAATGAATTTATGGCCACTGGATATGGTTTTTCTGAGGTAAGTGTGACGATACATGACATTGCACGCTTATTGACATCTTTCCAAGGTTGAAACACTGATTGAGCGATTCCATGTGACATGATGCGGATTTCGGTAAGTTGTACTCCATCTTTTAACACACTTTCCGATGCTCATTCATGTTTATTTCGTGCTGTTACTGGTATTAAGGCGGAAGAGAAGATCAGTTCACTTCTCGTGAGCTGAGCTGCGCCAGAGCGATCTCACGCCACAGCGCCAAAACGGTATTTATGTTTTTGAATTTCGTAATAAAATGGACGTAATTTGAAATCTGAGACTTTGTGTCATATCGGAAGTAACAAAGCCCAAAGATTATTTCGATTTATTGGATGGGAGGCACGCTACAATGCCCCGTTCATTCATTGAGAATTGATTAAAATCGAGATATCAATATTTTTTAACCAGCCCCAAATCTTTATGTAAAATATTCAATGACTATTTAATCTCAAAATAATCTACGCATTTTGCATATGACATTTTTCAGATGTAACTAGACAAAAAACAACATACTAGTGAGAACCCCTCCAAAGAGCGGGCCGATGATAGCCATGAGCAGGATGCCGATTGGGAAAAATCGCGCCATCTTATGTCTGCGGAGCGTTGACAGAGCAAGGAGGGCGGCAGGCAGGTGGAACACCAATGAGGAGACAACAGCCCACAGGAACACCCCATACCACATCTCTGCCAAAAGAAAGACATCACACAGTTGCATGAAGAAACACATTCAAAGCCAACAGAGTCTATCAAATCTTCCCACGTCTGTGATGTAAACATCTCCCACAGAATCTAAGAAAAGATCTAAATGACTGGCATCATGGAAATTAAGACTGATAGTTAGTGGTGAAGCATCATTTGTTATATTACAAGCATGTGGTCCTGTTCATTAAATATTTAACTCCATTATTTCTGTCACACAACTTGAAGATAGACAGACAGGAAGATAGATGGATGGATGAATGAAATGGTAGACAAATGCTAGAAATACGGTTAGACAGACAGACAGATAAATGACAGAGATAGATAGAATGACAGATGGATAGACAGACAGATAGACATACAGAAAGAATGAGAGAGACAGACAGACAGACAGACATAGATAGATAGATAGATAGATAGATAGATAGATAGATAGATAGATAGATAGATAGATAGATAGATAGATAGATAGATAGATAGATAGATAGATACTTTGTTGAAGCGAACTTTGTTCTATCGCCTGTCGCGATAGTCAATAAATCAATTCATCGCACGATTAAAGGGGTGGTAAACCACGATTTCACTTTTCTAACTTTAGCTAGTGTGTAATGTTGCTGTTTGAGCATAAACAACATCTGCAAAGTTCCAACGTTCAAAGTTTAAAGCAAAGGCAGATATTTGCTTTTAAAGAAATACATTTCTAAGGACTACAGCAAACCGCCGGTAGGGACTACTAGACATTCCTCCAGGGTCTCTGACATCACCAGCCCCAATATTTACATCATAAACCCCTCCTCCGAGAATATGAAATAAGGGGGGGGCGAGGCCATTTTGTATCGCCGTAGGGAAGCGTTGTTGTGGTATAGTTAGTAGGCTGGAGAGTTGTTGCCGAAATACAGACGAAGCGCTGTTATTTTCATCCGGATTGCAGGTCCACTTTGTTCAGCCTTCCTAGGGATGGGGGTGCGTTGCAGTGCGTTTAACATACAACGTTATATGCATGCGTGTATCTGAGCGTTCACACCGCCGCCGGCGAGAGCGTCAAACTTCGCTCTGGCCGCCCTGCACTCGACGCTGTAGAAAGATTCACGGACGCGCTGCCGCTCTGACGTAGATCGAATGCTTGGTCTTTTTTAAAACTGCATTTAAAGGGGCCGCAAAGCAAACAATCATGTTCGCATTTTTAAAATCGGCATTTGTGCTGACTGACCACAGTAGGGTATACCCGTATAAGATAACATCATGAAATAATTTAAATGTGAAAGTTAACTTAATTATAGTTGCATGTTTGCTAATGAAATAAACCATTTAAAAGCCATTTGTGTGGTGTGGCTTTTGTGTTCTTGGAAGTGCTAGTCTAATGTCAACATGCAGTTTATAGGTGCTAGCCTTGGTCTTTAACATTAACATTAATTTGTGTGCAACCTACTTTACAATAACTGTCCTGGTTTAAGTGCAGCATTCAAATCGGTGTTTTTTTGAGCAAATGAATTGCATTCCCGCTGAAAAAAAGGCTTTCTAGCGCGAAAATGTTGCATATAAAAGGTGTTGCGCGGAATATATATATATATATATATATATATATATATATATATATATATATATATATATATATATATATATATATATATATATATATATATATATATATTATTATAGGGAAACCCGCTACCGCAAAGATCAACCTCTCCTCTATTTTGCTTGGGAACTAATGTTGTCGGAACCAAAGTTTACAGAACTGCGTTCTCTGGAATCATTTCAAGCGGAGCACTACTACATTCCCATTGGTTGCCGCCGAACCGCGTCATAGCTCATTACCATAAAGTTGACCTGATTCCAACTCTCCTCGACGCCCAAATCGTCCAAGACGCGCCGCGCCGCTCTCGCCGGAGCTCGCCGCCGGGCTCCCATTGAAAATGAATGACTTCCGGCCACTTTGACGCTCTCGCCGGCGGCGGTGTGAACACACCATATGAGACAGAGGGGAACAGGTCGCATTTGCAGCAGATATATGCTGCCCATCATAAATCAAAGCACGAGACAGACAGGGGTCGGAGGAGAAGACCGGAAAATGTGACATAATGGATAATATTCGTCTGTATTTGCAATACACGAGCCGCGGTTCAGCTGCGCGAGACAAACACTGCCAGTGTGAGACGGGCGCGCGCGGCTCCCGCTGCACATTTCACGGAGGAAAGCTTCCACAATCTTAACGAGTTCAATGGATTTAAAAACAGAAGCTGTTTACGGGCCACAACCTGTAAGTATGATTTATTTTTCGTCGATGTGTTTTCCTGTAATAGTTCGTATTGTTTATTTTGTACTGATTCGAAATGAGTCTGACACACGAGTCTTTCGGCTCTGACAGCGTTGCATCACGTGCAATATCATAGCTTATGATTTCCGAAAATATAGTAATTGTTACCATGTTGTTAACTAGTGATATCATCACAAGAACTTTTGAGGAATATGCAACATAATTCAGACAATTGTTTTTGTCATATGTATTATAATAACTGACAGACACTATCATTTCAGCCGCTCTGTGCAGCTCGAACATAGGATCAGCTCAGCTTCGCGGCTGAGACACGAATAGACTATTAACTTAAAGCTTTTACTCTTAAACACAAAAGGCACGTCCACTTTATTTTTTAAACAAGCCAGATCAAGAGCAGAAACGAAATAAAGTGCAACTCAAAACAGACGGGGCAACCTAACGCAGACAAGTTAGTTACCATCTTTATGTAATATGACATGTTTGTCGTCGAGCTGTGATATGCAAACTGTTGCTTGCAAAATTGGCATTCAACTTTTTTCCCATTTTCTATTTTTTAAAAATGCTGCCACACTGCCGATGTCTTTGTTGTCATGGTAGAAGAGGATTGACTAGGTAAACGCTCTCACAATTTAATAGCGTGCTTCAATCTGTCTCTCTTCTCCAGCGGGTTGGGCTAATCCAAAATAAGTGAAAACAAGGGGGGTGTTCTGAAGACAGACTGTTACCTGTGAAACAGGGGTGCTCTGAAAACACCCCCATTAGCAATAAGTGCTTTCCAACTGATGAATTGAACGTGGCCAAGCTGATGAAATGAACGTGGCCAAACTAATTAAATGAACGCTGCAAAAAAATCGACCAATCAGAATTTTGGTCGAGCCAGAACGTATCGACTAATAATCGACCTTATCGACTGGGAGATTACAGAGATTACATAATTCAATGTCATATATCACTATTTTCGATAGACACAGAATTAGATCAAAACTGTTTTGACAGACTAGTAAGAGTAAGATGGATAATTTGTATGGACAAGCACCCAATCCTCGCCCCAATGCCACCTCACCCCAGTGCCCCTTTTTTTGGTTTGGGCCACTGCCCCTCAAAATGTCTGTGCACCGCCCTGGCATTCACCTTCACCATTTCTCTCAGAAATGATGATCGTGTTGGTAAGTACTCTGTGTATCCTTTAATTCTTTTTTTACAACACCGGCAAAGATCGTTTACACTCATCTTTTTCTTCTAACGTTACTTCTTCCAGCGTGCGTGCAGACTATTTTCTCTTAAAGCCTTTTCTTTGATTCACATTAATGGCTCAATTGTCAGCAGGTTAATAAGACGCTTCCCCTTTAAGACTGAGTGCAGATCTAATAATATTCTCCCATTAATTCTCCAAACTATTTACACCCATTTCAGACAAACTGTGTTTAAGTGACTACTCTCCAATCTGGTCATTTTGACATAGTCTATTTGTTGTGTATTTGATGGTTTAGACACGCACACAAAGCCTAAAGTATAATGTGCAAGTCAGTCATGAAATTTAGCAACAGTAGACACTGCCTTTTACAACAATCACTGATTCTGACGTTAAGTTTAGGTTTAGGAAGAAATGACAGCGCGCTGCTGTGAAGGAAAGGACGTTGCACTCAATGGAACACGGCTAGTTTATAATAGTTTTACCTTCTTTTTATAATCCTTGGAAGTAATCCTCGAAAATTATATTAATATCACAGCCATAAAGTGTAACCAGATTAAACCTTTGTTTAGTTCTCTTGGCCATCGTCACTCATTTAACTGGGATTGTCGTGTTGTGCTCGCTGTAGATCTCTCTCTCCCTTTCTTCTGAATAGCGAATAGCAAAAATACATCACGGAAAAATGGTTTAATATGATCTCATATAGAAATGGCTGGCAGATATAGAATTTGCAAGATAACATCTATATATCAATTATGAATAGTAAGTGTATTTTCTTAATTTCTCCAGTACCGACAGCAGAACCGATAGCGTCTGAGTTTGCGATAGCGTCTCCGGTCTTTCATAATTTAGCACAGGGGCTCATTTAATACCGCGTTTCGGTACCCATCCCTAGTGCTTAGGGTCGTTGTCCTTTCAGAAGATGAACCTTCACCCCAGTCTGAGGACCAGAGTGCTCTGGAGCAGGTTTTCATCAAGAATGTCACTGTACGTTGCTGCATTCATCTTTCCCTCGATCTAGTCTCCCAGTTCCTGCTGCTGAAAAACATCCCCACAGCATGATGCTGCCACCACACTTTACTGTAGGCATGGTATTGGCCAGGTGATGAGCGGTGCCTAGTTTCCTCCAGACATGACGCTTGCCATTCAGGCCAAAGAGTTGCCTTTTGGCAAACTCCAGACGGGCTGTTATGTGCTGTCTGGTCACTCTACCATACAGGCCTGATTGGTGGAGTGCTGCAGAGATGGTTGTTCTTCTGGAAGGTTCTTCTCTCTCCACAGAGAAACACTGGAGCTCTATCCGAGTGACCATCAGGTTATTGGTCACCTCCCTGACTAAGGCCCTTCTCCCCCGATTGCTCAGTTTGGCCGGGCGGCCAGCTCTAGTTACAGTCCTGGTGGTTACAAACTTTATCCATTTATGGATGATGGACGCCACTGTGCTCACTGGGACCTTCATTGCTGCAGAAATGTTTCTGTACCCTTCCCCAGATCTGTGCCTCGATACAATCCTGTCTCGGAAGTCTACAGACAATTATTTTAATTATTTGGACTTCATGGCTTGGTTTGTGCTCTGACATGCACTGTTAACTGTGGGACCTTATACAGTGAGGAAAATAAGTATTTGAACACCCTGCTATTTTGCAAGTTCTCCCACTTAGAAATCATGGAGGGGTCTGAAAATGTCATCGTAGGTGCATGTCCACTGTGAGAGACATAATCTAAAAAAATAATCCAGAAATCACAATGTATGATTTTTTTTAAACTATTTATTTGTATGATATATAGGATGTTGGGTTTTTATTTTTGTAATAAATTTGAAAATATTTCAAACTTATTTCACGTTGTTTTAAATGGGGTATTGTTTGTAGAATTTTGAGGAAAGTAATGAATTTAATCAATTTTGGAATAAGGCTGTAACATCATAAAATGTGGAGAAAGTTAAGTGCTGTCAATACATTCCGGATGCAGATAGATAAGACAGCCATAACGACAGAAAAACAGAAAGAACTTCAGAAAAACGATTGATAGACAGACAGAACGATACAGAAAGAAAGAAAGAAAGAAAGAAAGAAAGAAAGAAAGAACATACTAACGGATATACAGAAAGAACGTCAGAAAGATAGACAGAACTACACATAGAACGACAGACAGACAGACAGATAGACAGATAGATAGAACTACACATAGAACGACAGACAGACAGATATATAGATAGACAGACAGACAGACATATAGATAGACATATAGATAGATAGATAGATAGATAGATAGATAGATAGATAGATAGATAGATATAACTACACATAGAACGACAGACAGACGTATAACGTTAGATAGATATAATTACACATAGAACGACAGACAGATAGATAGATAGATAGATAGATAGATAGATAGATAGATAGATAGATAGATAGATAGATAGATAGATAGATAGATAGATAGATAGATAGATAGATAGATAGAACTACAAATAGAAAGACAGACAGATAGACGTCCATCTTTCAGTTACACTATAATTTCAGCAAACACCGAACACAAGTAACATTAGCCGGACAAGCTAACAACTAGCATTAGTTGCTAACCCATCACCAGTCTGAAAGCGTGAGCTCCTTTTTACTGTAATGCAAATCATACAACACGATAATAGTATCTTATAGCAGCACAAACACGAGCTGACTGAACTGATGAATAATGTCGGCTGCTGCCTGAAGACTCACCGGAGAAATCGCACAGAGATGTGTCGTTCTTCCCGCAGTTGGTGGCATTTTTCCTCGGCACCAAATTCAAACTGAGGATCTGCTTGACGAATCCTATCTCCACGTCCTGCATTTCTCTTAAGATCAACACTGCGATCATGCGTGAAGAAAGTGTCAAATCCGAATAACAGCATTAGAAAATGAATGTGGGCTTGAGCAGAGCGTTTGTTTTTAGCACAGATGCTCATCCATCTGCATGAAGGTTCACTTCAACTGCGGCGCTGAGTGCGCGGATTTACTTTCATTAAACTAAAAGCACTATCGACGCTCTGTAACACTTTTGAAAAACCGGGAAATGTATAGTTTTAACGACCACAACTGTGTCGGTCTTGAGATTATCTGGCTGTCACCTGCGATTTGCGACAGGCTTGAGGGCGGGGCCTGTATGGTTGGAGCGCCTGTCCCTTCGCGGTATCCATAAAGCGTGATTCACATATCATATGGATAGAATGTGACTGTCGTTTACAAGTTTTATTTTATTTTATTTTATTTTTTTATTATTTTGTTTTGTTTTATTTTGTTTTGTTTTGTTTTGTTTTGTTTTATTTTATTTTATTTGATCTTAAATTGTGCAGTGTTGAAATAGCCAGGCAGGCAGGCAGAATATTATATATTATATTTTATTATTATTACTTTTAATAATAACCTTTATGATAAAATGTTCCCTTTCATTACCCTTTAAAATTACCACGTTCATTATTGTTGTTGTTAAGTTAAAAAAAAAAAAAATTCTGTCACTGTTGTGTTGGTACATGAAAATGTAAAAATAAATAAATAAATAAATTGTCATCGAATAGAAGGAGGGCAGAAATGTGGTAATTTTTTACAGTATTACTTTTTAATAATGACCATGATAATAATAATAAAATAATAATAATAATAATAATAATAATAATAATAATAATAATAATACAATGTACCTTTAACCTCTTAACTGTCACTGTCCCACAGGTGGGACGCCTGGTGCTCTTTTTTTGATTGCCTTTTTTTCGTATCATATATTTAAGTAATTATCATAAATTAGGTATCATTTGAAAGGTTACAAACTCAAAATTCATCCTGTGAAAACCGCTTTGACATCGGACATTGTATTACCATGGAAACGTTACTCTAAATTATTCTAGCGGGCTCCTCCCCTAGTGGGCGGTGTCATGTTTCATATTACAACCATTATTTTAACTACTTTATATTCAAAATCTTTTCCAATCTTGACAAAACACATTTTGTCGGAAAGGTCTGAGTCTCAAGGGTCCATATTTGGTGACTGTTTTGTGATGGAAGTGATATTTGGACAGAAATTTACAGGAAAATGCATTAAAAAAACAATAAATGGAATTTGAATGACACCCGGTGGCTATTTTTGGTACAGCACCTAAACAAAATCTCATGGGAACTTCAATTTTTGTGATATCAACTTCAAATTTGGAACACAAATTGGTTAGACATATGGCTTTGATTTGATAGTAATTTTAGAGTAAATTATTATTTGTAAAATACATATTTTATATGAAATAAAAAATATTTAATACAGTATTTTTCATTTTCAGTAAATTTAAACTTCCATAACTCTTTCATACTTTCATATTTTTAATTGCTTTCAGCACTTCAGCAATAATCTACAGAGTGTCGTCTTTAAAACAAGACCAAACTTTGGTCTATGTTCCAAAGCATTCTTGAATTACAGCCCTTTAAGTTTGGATAGTGCATTTTCATGTGTATTTTCAAAAAGGGGGGGGACAGTTAAAGGGTTAAAAAACTAGATTAATATTATTTATTCATTTATGTTGTTATTACATATTTGTACATTTTCTGTCATTGTTTTTAGAACAAGGTTAGTACAACCTAACAATGAATTTGAAGTCGAAAAGAAACGACAATTCTGGAGGCTGATGAGTCTTTTATAGATCAGATGATGCTAGCAAGCTAACACGCTCGGCTCTAGTAAAGCTAGCTGGTTAGCCACAGTGTTTCTTGTGATTGTTCTCGGAGTCTGTATCCGATTTAGCAGCTTATACAGCACACTACACAGATAAATAAGAATGAATTATTCGGACTACGACTCGGATGGTTATTCCTCAAATGAGGATACAGACTATGTCCCTTCTGGTAAGAGATTTTAGCATGATGTGTTAACATGGTTGTACACGAGCAAGAGCACAGATGTAGCTAAGTCGTCTGTGCTCTATATATCTATATATCCATATCTATATATGTACACATATACTGCCTCACTTTTGACATTATATATATATATATATATATATATATATATATATATATATATATATATATATATATTTTACATGTATGATAATGATTTCGTATGCAAACACAATTTCACAAAAAGTATACTAGCTAATGCTCATACTTTGGATTCATACATACTTATCTAGTATATTCTAGAGTGTATATGGTATATTAATTCATATCCCTCTTTGAAAATCTCAGGTGTTTTATGTGATCAGATCCAAGCAACGATTAATACGTTAATCCTTTCTGAAAGATGTTTATTTGGCTGTGCCTGTGACAGTGATGACAAGGATGAAAACAATTACTGGTATAATTCACCAAACCCCTGCTGGTCTTTCATGGTCATGTCCAACAGTCCTGATCTTAGAAGTGCCATAAATTGCATCATGGAGCACTGGATTAAGGCTCTTCAGTGGGTAGAGGAGATCCAACCATTGAACATAGTGACTTGGACAGATTCATTTACATCCATTCATGTACATCCAGGCAAGATGTTATATAAAAGTCCTGGAGAGCCTCTTCAGAATATGCCATTCTATATTTATCAAATAATTTTTTGGGCCTGAGCACCATTTATTATTATTTGTATCACGTTATGTGTGTTTATGTAGGGCTTGAGGTCCGGACACGCTAGTTTCAATTGAGTACAGCAGAAACTAAAGGACTAAATAAAATGGCTGTTATTAATGTAATAAATAATGGGAGATAAAGAGGTGGCATCTATATATTTAAAAACAAGCTGGTACTGAGAAGGAAAATAAATTGGACCAGAAGACAGGACATTCTGCCTTTTTAAGCGAGAAATATTGAGTGAGAAATATTCCCACTCGTAGATTAATTTAGGTAAATGGAATTAGAAAACCTGCCACTTCAGATTTTCCTGCTCCAAAGAATTTAAAAATCCTTTTAGGTTATTGAAAGTGACGGTTTTTAATAGTCTTTTTCCTTTCGAACAACAATGCACCAGTGCAGAAATGCATAGAAAATGTACCGGTAGAAATGCATCATAAATTGGTATATGTTTATTTCGTCTCAAGGTCATAAATATGATTAATTCCCATTGGTTTAATTTTTTCCTTTTATTGATCAGATGATAATCTGAGCGAGGATGACATGAATGAATGTGTGAAGGAGGACGCACTGGAAGGGGAGGATCACAACGAGCAGAAGTCTGAAGATGTGAAGATGAAAAAGAAGAAAACTAAAGCAGGCATTCCTATGAGGTATAATATTACTGTCGTATATTCTAACCCAACTAAATTTGTAAGTAAAATGTTCTCACTTTCCCCTTATTTCCAAAGAAAAAGGAAAAAAGGAGGCCTCAAACTGGTAGAAGATGGTGAGGGAGGTTCGACAGACCAACAGAAAGATGAAGATGAGCCAAAAGAAGATCTTTTTGTAACTAAGGCAAGAGGGAACAATGAAGATCAGCAGAAGAAGAAAGCAGATGATCTTTGGGCTAGTTTTTTGAGTGATGTCGGCGCTCCACCCAAAACATCAGCTTCGAGTGCAGACGCTCAGCAGGTAACTTAAGAAACTTAAAGGGATAGTTCACCCAAATAAATAATTCTGTCATCATTTCTGTCGGTAACCAAACAGTTGATGGAAGTCAATGGGGTCCATCAACTGTTTGGTTACTCATATTCTTCAAAATATCTTCTTTGTGTTCAGCAGAAGAAAGACATTCATACAGGTTTGGAACAACTTGAGGGTGAGTAAATGACAGAATTTGAATTTTTGGGTGAACTATCCCTTTAAGTAAAAAACACACTCAAAATAAAAAAAGGTTTACATTTGTTAAGGACTTCAGATTTCTGAAGATGTGTTGGAAAAACCTGTAAGTCTCACCATTAAATCAAAATTGACATTTTTTCTTTTTTTGTATTTAGTATAAATTATTTATCTCTGCACATTTTTAAAAATTCATCTGCGCTTGTAATCTTTAATCAGAATAACTTTCCCCTTCCTCTTGCTACAACATCTTTTCTCTTCTCTCATGACGTGTTTACTGGCACGAGGGTGGGACAACCTGTCACTCACATGAGATCGACCAATAGCAAACCACAACCATCCAATCAAAACCTGATGGACAAATTCCATTCCCGCCCAACTTTATTTTTCTTTTTTTGTGAAGCCATTTCACTTGGAAACACATTAGAATAGAGAATTTCATGCCGACTTTAAAGGAACAGGCCCCTTTTTTTTTAAAGTAGGCTCATTTTCCAACTCCCCTAGAGTTTAACAGTTTTACCGTTTTCTAATCCATTCAGTCGATCTCCGGGTCTGGCGGTAGCACTTTTAGCATAGCTTGGCATAGACCATTGAATCTGGTTAGACCGATCGCTCAAAGATGATGCTAGCGGTCTAATCAGATTCAATGATCTATACTAAAAGTGCTACCACCAGACCCGTAGATCGGCTGAATGGATTCAAAAATGGTAAAACTCAACTGTTTAACTCTAGTGGAGTTGGAAAATGAGCCTATTTTCAAATAAAGTGGAGTGTTCCTTTAAGAGTTCAGATCAACCTGTCAAAAACTGTTTTATTATTTCATGTTTATTTAAAGCTGCTGTCCATAACTTTTTTTTTTTTTTGTATTCAAGATTTACAAAAATTGTATAATGAGACTGTGCAACATGAATCCATTTTCCAAACCGTGTTTTGTCTTACCCTGAATAATTATGGTACACTTATAATAAGTGTTTATAGTGGGACTATTTCAGACCGGACTGGTAGGAACCGCTGCGGAGGAGCACAGTCCCTGCGTGACTCGCCATAGACATAAACAGAGAGAAGTAGCTCCGGCTGCAATGTTCTTCCACAAGACGCATGCAGTTCTGTTTATTAACAGCTAGAACGCTAAAAGTTATGGACTGCAGCTTTAATTTTCTTGTACTGACATTTGTCTCTTTTCTTGCCTTTTATTTATTTAAATTGTATTAATTTATGTGGTTCAGTGTCTTGATAGCCTTGTTTCTACAGTAAGAATGTTAAAAAAAATGTATTGTATTTATTTTGTGCTTTTGTTTTATTTAATAATGTACATAATATTTTGTATCTCTTATAGTCCACATCTACAGCTAGCACAGATAAGCCCAATAAACCCTCTACAGCGCCTCAGAAGCAGGAGGAGAAACCGAAAGAATCCTCCAAAATCACAATTACCAAGGTGTTTGATTTTGCAGGAGAAGAAGTTCGGTAAGTTAGAGTCTTGTGTGACTGTGAGTCTTTTATACGGCCACCAGATGGCAGCATGCATTCATTAATTAGGTGTAGAGCTGAACATGTTCTAAACATCTAGCAGTGATTGCTTTTTGCTTCAGAAATATGTTCTTTTCAAAATGGTGATGGGTAGTTTCATTTAATTGTATGTGCAGAGTTCTGTAACATACAGAAATATTTTGGTCATTTCAGTGAATGCTGTCATAGTTAATCACAATGCTGTCATCACATCTTAGCTCGTCTAGCTTGCTGCTTTTTAATAATTAATTCCAGTACATTGTATTTATGAGCCAGTCACACACGCAAAGCTGAGCCAGTAAAATATTCACATCCCACCAAGCACAAAGCACTGATAAGCTTTGAACTCATTTGATGAACGCAAGACGTGATTTATATTGACTTCTTGTTCTATAAAAAGAGTACAGTGGCCCCAAAAATACTGGGACACTTTTGATACTTAAACATTTATGAATTTTAATGCATAATTCACTAAATATCAAACCAAAGTGGCATCTGAAAACAAATGAATCCAGATGTAGATCAGCACTTATTTTTGACAACCAGAAAATATTCTATTTAATGCTTTTATTTACTGTTATTTTCATATACAGTCAAGTTATGGGGGGATTGTTTAGTCAAGAATTCAAGAAGATCCATGTTTTAAAGCTCTTTCTAACTACTCAGCCTTAAAACTAACATATAGTTCTTGTTATTGTTTAACTATAGCATTTGTTACAATAAGGGCACAGCTCAATGTTAGGCCAATGTTAACTTTTTTTCTTTCTTTTTTATAGCATTTGTTATGAAAAATTAGTCACCGTTAGAAACTATAGCTACAACATGTAATATATATACATCTTTAGTGAAAAATCTATTCCCTTAACTGATTGTCTATTATAAATTGTACTTTTATTCAAAATGTACCACAATAAATACAATAGGATGTGATCAATTCTAGTAAATGTGGTCATCATGAGTTTAAAAGGCTTGCAGGATGTCATTTTAGTGGCTGTTTTAGGTCATGTTCGACTTTCTCTGTAGTGTTTTACTACATTCTCAATAGAATTCAAATAGGTCGCACATTTTATCATCATCAGCGTCACATGGGAACGGCTCGTGCAAATCTTAACACTTTTGGAGCGCGCTGGTGAACGCACCTACAGTGATTCGTGTGCCCCTTAATTAAACAATTGGGCTTCAGTCACAGCCATATTGCACAGACAATTGATCCGTTATAAAAGCGAGAAGTAGCGGGACACAAGAAAAAGTGCTGGTACTGAATACCGCCCCACTTCGAGCACTGATTTTAATATATATTATATTTTAAAATGATGGCAAAGCTGAATTTTCAGCATTATTACTCCAGTCTTCAGTGTCACATGATCCTTCAAAAATGATTCTAATATGCTGATTTGTTTTAAAAGAACTTCTAGAAAAGAAAAACAAAAAAACATTATATATATATATATATATATATATATATATATATATATATATATATATATATATATAAAATGTTTTTTTGTTTTTGTTTTAAATGGCTTTACTGTCATGTTTGATCAATTTGATGCATCCTTACTGAATACAAGTATTAATTTCTTTAATAAAAACATACTAACCCCAATCTTTTGAACAGTAATGTATATCTTGTCATTTGTTTTTGAAGATTTTTAAAACACAGTGAGTTGATTGCGCATTATATCTCATGTTGTGGTCCGTAGGGTCACCAAAGAGGTGGACGCAGACTCACGGGAGGCCAAGAGTTTTCTGAAGGAGGAGAAGGCGTTGGAAGAGAAGGAAGAGCAGTCGGTGTCATCTGAGGCACGGCCATCCCTTCCGCTCTCCTCTGGATCCAGGTACCACCCCAGTGCAGCCCTTTAGTCCTGCGTTTTGTTGTTCCGATCTTCCTCAGTACATGTGAAATTACAGTTTACAACCATTGTGTCAGTTAATTAATGAAACTAAGTGGTTTTTAATGGTTCTGTTTTGTGTTTCACTCACGCAGAAGTGAATAACTCATTAGTGCTTGGCTATAATTAATTCTTTGTTATTGATGTTGTTATATTACAGTAATTAGATGTGATCTCCTTCAGTGTGGTTTGTGCTGGTGAATGGATGGAGACATCCGTGTGTGTTTGCCGTGCAGGACTAGAGGGGATGTCAGACGTGTCATTGATCTCTGACAGCTGTGATAGCGAGTCTGTGATCCTCTAATTCCATATCTGCCAGTAGGGAAAACCAGCAACACACAAGTATGTTTCAGCCGCAGTGGGCACAGATGTGTGTGTATACGAATTGTTTTCCCCCTAATTTTCCACTAAACCAATCAAAAATGGCTATAATAGTCTAGACAGGACGTCTATGGAGTTTGTGTACATTTAAGGGAGATTTAATCATTGTTGTGATCTTCCTCTGGGTCTTCACCGCTCCTTACATACGTTTATTTTGGACAGACGCTCTTGTATGTCCTCTGAATATTTGCTGAACAGGAAGTCATATTTTTCCCTGCACAGGATATACAGTATGGGGCGTTGGCATCCGCAGCAGGAAAGCAGCTTGAACCCCACCTCTCTCATCCCTTTATCATCCAAACGACTGTCACTTAATGTCCATGCTAAAAATACTCTATATTCACTCTGTCTGGTTTTGATTTCGATGGCTTTTAAGTGCTGGAATATCATTGCTCTGTCAGTGTGACTTTAAATCAAGCCTCTTCATATTCCAATGGCTGTTTTGCTCCAGCACAGCAGGGCTCCTGCTTAAACTAGGCACAGAAGAGCCTAAACACAAAGGGTACCTGTCTCCAATATTCACTCGCTTCCCTTCTCTTCCTTTAAGCCTCTTTTGTGTGATTTGAGGTTAGAGGGCTTGAGTCAGCACTGTGGCTCCCTCACACACACACACACACACACACACACACACACACACACACACACACGCGCACGCACGCACACAGGCACAGTGGCTCTCTGTTTCTCTACTTAACAGTGTCATACTGCGCCTCAACACAGAACTGCTGACGGTAGTAATGCACACGCTTCTTCCTTCTCCTGCATTTCTGTCCCCTTTCCATGCAGACAGATATTACTTTGTTACTTCTCTTGTAAGAAAGGTTAGCACCGTTGTGAAAATGGCAAGACTTTACAGTAAGGGTTAACATTATTTAATACATTAGGTACCACAAACTAACAATGAGCAGCTTTTACAGCTTTTATTATTCTAGGGTAATGTTTATTAACAAATATAATATTGTTCACTTGTTAATTTATGTTTGTTTATAATACATTAACTAAGGTAAAACAAATGATTAGTATACACTACCGTTTAGAAGTTTGGCCAAGGATTTTATTTGGCAAAGACACATTAAATTGGTCAATTGTAACAGGAAAGACTTTGACATTGTTACAGATATTTTTATTTTTTAGCAAAGTTTAGAAGAACAACATTTATTTATCAAAGAATCCAGAAAAAATCTATCATGGTTTCCACAAAAACACTTTTTCAACATTTGATGACAGTAAGGAATATTCCTTACTTATTCCGACATATTCGAATGATTTCTGAAGGATCATGTGACACTGAAGGCTGGAGGAATGATGCTGAGAATTCAGCTTTGCCATCACAAGATTTTAAAATATATTAAATTAGAAAACATGTTGTAATACAGTTTTATAATATTAATTTTACTGTATTTTTGATCAAATAAATGCAGCCTTGGTGAGCATAAGAGACTTCTTGTCAAAAACAAAATTTTTGAATGGGAGCGTATGTGGAAATTAAAGGTACACTGTGTAAATTCTAGTGGTGAGGTTGCGAATTGCAACTGCTCAACCCCTCCCTTTCGAAGCACATAGAGAAGCTACACTACACAAAAAAAAGGTTCTATATGGCACCAAAAATGGTTATTGGCTCGTAATCATAGGGGAACCTTTTTTAGTGCTATATAGCACCACTTTTTGTGCTTCAGTGGTTCTTCAGAGGTGCTATATAGCACCTTAGTCAAAGAACCGGTGAAGAACCACTGAAGCACCAAAATTGGTGCTATATAGCACTAAAAAAGGTTCCCCTATGATTACGAGCCAAGAACCATTTTTGGTGCCATATAGAACCTTTTTTTTTTTGAGTGTACGATGGCCGACACAGGACAAAGATGTCGTCATCTGAGACAGCAGAGAGTAGCTAGCGCTCTTTAGAGAAGTTTGTCTGCTTAGGGCTACTGTAGAAACATGGCGGCGCTAAATGGTGACTTCACTGTAAGGGCACCCGTGGTGTATGTAGATAGAAATGGCTCATTCTAAGGTAATAAAAACATAACGGTTCATTATGTAAGGTCTTTATACACCACTGAAAACATAGTTATGTATATTATATTGCATTTCTGTCAATAGATCCTCATGAATATTGCACGGTGTACCTTTTTATATGCCATTATAATTTATAATAATTCCTAAATAATTGCTGTTAAAGTATTGTACATTGTTAGTTCAAGATACCTACTGCACTAAATATTGTTAATGAATTAAATGTTATTGTAAAGTGTTACCCAACAAACTACGGCTGCAAATAATTACTTTTTACTGTATTTTTGATCAAATAAACGCAGTATTTATTACTATTTGATGATTACTATTTAGATAATCAGTTAATTTTGTCAATTGCGTTGATTTATTTGTATGATCAATTTGATAAAGAAGCTCATTTTAGCATAAATCGTTTGCAAAACCCTTCTTGCTTAAATTGAGATTAGATGGAATGCTTTATGTACGATTTGTTCTGCTTGCATTTCACGAAAAGGCCCAGTGGTTTCCAAAAAAAGTTGAAAATGTTAGAATATAAGAACATATATAAGACCCAGTAATCTTGTCAACCATTCACATGACTGAAATGTTTTTAAACAGCTCTTCAGTTTCTTTCTCCCGCCACACACACTCTCTCACTGACCCTCCATCTGTTGATTCTTCCCAGCAGCCCATTGGTGTGTGTGAGCAGGGTTCAAAATGTACACTTGCCAAGTGCCAAATTCAAGTAAAAAATGGATTTGTCAACTAAATGAAATGTATTTCCTACCAGTTGGCTGGTAACTTTATTAGGAACTGTAACATTGCACTTGTAAATTGTTAGTCTGACCTTAATTTATTTTTAATGAAATATTTACCTTTGTACTTTATGCTGGATGCATAGGTTTTTTTTATTCTTTCCAGAGCTCCATGTAACAACAATAATATGGAGAAAATGTAGTTTAATGATTGGTAAGAAATATTTATATACCTGTACATTTTCTTAATTCACCCGTCATTGCAGGCAAAAATATTTGGACACCGTGCAAGTTTGCATGAATGTGTGAATGATGACATTTAGGACACACAATTTGTGAGCACCATTTGTGGACACCACAGACTGATGTTACCTCACTGCTAGTGGTTCAAGTGTGGAGCAGGGCTGTGTAGTTCTGTGTTGTCTAAGTGCTATCGATCAAAGAACCAGCCAGATTTACTGATGCTTGTTCTGAGCTCCAGTGATGGCTTGATTGATTGTCTAGTGTCTCTGTGGTCTTATCACAGAACTTGATTGACATTGAGGCTGAGCTCCATGTAAGCACTCAGAAACACACAAACAAATCTGTACTTTATGGAAATGAAATGAAAGCTTGCGTATTTACGTACGTTTTTCAGTGCCAGTTGCGCAACACACTCAAACGGAGTCATCTGCCCTCTGTCTTCCTGTTTCTGTTCCATTTGGCTTCCTGTACGTGAGTGAGTAACACAACATACAGTGGTTCTGGGAAACCTGTGTGTATGTCTACTTATACTAATGATTTCCACATGCTCCAGTCGCAGCTCTGCTTTTCTAATTATAGATCCTCATCCCCCTAGGACCCTAAAAATAGGACTTTGCTCCTCATTATTACAGAACAGTCACACAGTCTTCGTCGGGTCAAGCCATATGTTTGCAGTGTGTGTATGTGTGTGAGCAAACTTAAAACCTCCCTTTTAGTTCATAAATAGAGTAAAAACAGTTAACAGAAGATTCCATTTACTGTTTCAAATAAATGCTGTTCTTTTGAACTTTCTATTCATCAAAGAATCCTGAAAAAAGTGTGTGTGTGCGTGAGTTCTCCCACTTGGAAATCATGGAGGGGTCTGAAATTGTCATCGTAGGTGCATGTCCACTGTGAGAGACATAATCTAAAAAAAAAAATCCAGAAATCACAATATATGATTTATAAACTTTTTATTTGTATGATACAGCTGCAAATAAATATTTGAACACCTGTCTATCAGCTAGAATTCTGACCCTCAAAGACCTGTTAGTCTGCCTTTAAAATGTCCACCTCCACTCCATTTATTATCCTAAATTAGATGCACCTGTTTGAGGTCGTTAGCTGCATAAAGGCACCTGTCCACCCCATACAATCAGTAAGAATCCAACTACTAACATGGCCAAGACCAAAGAGCTGTCCAAAGACACTAGAGACAAAATTGTACACCTCCACAAGGCTGGAAAGGGCTACAGGGAAATTGCCAAGCAGCTTGGTGAAAAAAGGTCCACTGTTGGAGTAATCATTAGAAAATTGAAGAAGCTAAACATGACTGTCAATCTCCCTCGGACTGGGGCTCCATGCAAGATCTCACCTCGTGGGGTCTCAATGATCCTAAGAAAGGTGTAAATCAGCCCAGAACTACATGGGAAGATCTGGTCAATGACCTGAAAAGAGCTGGGACCACCGTTTCCAAGGTTAATGTTGGTAATACACTAAGACGTCATGGTTTGAAATCATGCATGGCACGGAAGGTTCCCCTGCTTAAACCATCACACATCAAAAGGCCCGTCTTAAGTTTGCCAATGACCATTTGGATGATCCAGAGGAGTCATGGGAGAAAGTCATGTGGTCAGATGAGACCAAAATATAACTTTTTGGTCATAATTCCACTAAACGTGTTTGGAGGAAGACGAATGATGAGTACCATCCCAAGAACACCATCCCTACTGTGAAGCATGGGGGTGGTAGCATCATGATTTGGGGGTGTTTTTCTGCACATGGGACAGGGCGACTGCACTGTATTAAGGAGAGGATGACCGGGGCCATGTATTGCGAGATTTTGAGGAACAACCTCCTTCCCTCAGTTAGAGCATTGAAGATAGGTCGAGGCTGGGTCTTCCAACATGACAATGACCCGAAGCACACAGCCAGGATAACCAAGGAGTGGCTCTGTAAGAAGCATATCAAGGTTCTGGCGTGGCCTAGCCAGTCTCCAGACCTAAACCAAATAGAGAATCTTTGGAGGTAGCTCAAACTCAGTGTTTCTCAGCGACAGGCCAGAAACCTGACTGATCTAGAGAAGATCTGTGTGGAGGAGTGGGCCAAAATCCCTCCTGCAGTGTGTGCAAACCTGGTGAAAAATTACAGGAAACGTTTGACCTCTGTAATTGCAAACAAAGGCTACTGTACCAAATATTAACATTGATTTTCTCAGTGTTCAAATACTTATTTGCAGCTGTATCATACAAATAAATAGTTAAAAAATCATATATTGTGATTTCTGGATTTTATTTTTAGATTATGTCTCTCACAGTGGACATGCACCTACGATGACAATTTCAGACCCCTCCATGATTTCTAAGTGGGAGAACTTCCAAAATAGCAGGGTGTTCAAATACTTATTTTCCTCACTGTATATATATATGTATATATATATATATATATATATATATATATATATATATATATATATATATATATATATATATATATATATATATATATATATATATATATATAATTTATAAAAAATATTACACACATAATTTGTATAACATTTAATAGTTTTGGAAATATCTTTATAATATTTCTTAATCTAAATTGTATATATTTAAAATATTATATATAAAAGCTAATTGGTTACTAGAGACAAACCTTAACTCTAAACATATCATTATTTGTTTTTAGGGTTATGTTTAGCTACTTTTCCATTGTTTTTTAATGTATTCACACTAAATGTCTGGCATCTTTTGTTGTTTGGTATGAGCACCGCATTTCTAGAATGCCGTGTCAAGTTAAAAGAAGTTTAACCTTTAAATATATCACGTCTCTAGACCTGGTACTTTTTTCGTTCCACTGACCTGCGTCTCACCTTTTAACAGCAAAAAAACGGCCCTTACACTAGTTTGTATGTACGTAACTGCAGGGAACTGTACCACCACTGTTCTTGTCGGTTTGCATGAATAGAAAACATGTTATTCTCGATTATATACTGTATAAGTTCACACAAGCAAAGCGAGAAGTGTTTTGGTCCGAGCAGTAATATTAATAGCCCCTTGTGCAGTGTGCAATTTGCATGAGTCTAACCTCTTTGTTTCATGCTTTCTAGTTCTCAGTCTTTCCCACGCACAGGGCAGTAAAGTGAGTGAGTAATTACTTCCTCAGATTCTGTTTAGATGCTAATGAGTAAAACTCGGCTGTTTCATAATAATCCATACAGCAGTGAGGTAAATGACATGTTATCTCAGCCATCATAATTATTTTAGTTTTATGTCACACTGTAAGCCATCTATGCCTCATGTCGTGGGTTGTGTTTAGAAACCTGGGCTAAGTGCCTTGCTCAAGGGCACAGTGGTGATGGCTTATGATGCTCTCTTTTATATAGAAACATTACCAGCCCTCAGCTATTCCACATAACCAAAATCATATTGCCGGATGAAATCCACCACCTGACATCATTAGCACCATACTCTAACACAGATGTTTTCTAACTGGAGCCCGAGGGACCCCCACAGTGAGTGCTAGCGGGGCCTTGTGAGATTTGTATTTTTATGTACATGCATATATTATTGTTATACATTTAAACAATATATATATATTTAATTCTTTTTTTACTGTATGAACCTACACAAGACAAGTGGCTTGGAAAATTAATGGATGGATAATAAACCGGTGTATGTGTATGAACCAAAATCCTCTTAGATGTGTAAACTATTATAACATTTTATACATCTAAAATGAATTGTGGGTAGAAAATGATAACCTAATACAAAGCAACTATTTGCACAATAAAAAAGCTAATGATTTAAAGGTGATTTTAAATTAAAAATGTAATTCTTTCATTAATTAAATATTCTCATGTTGTTCCAAACCCGTAAGACTTTTTGATGAAATCTGAGAGATTTCCGTCCCTCCATAGATGGCTACTCAACTTTTGTAAAAGATTGTAAAACTAATCCATATGAACAGAGCGGTTTAGTCCAAGATTTTCTTTAGAGACTTGATGAACAGTTTGAATTTAGACCTTTATTCACATATAAACATTCATCAACTCACACATCAGTTGGTAAATGGAAGCTCAAGCATGTTTGCTTGACGTGTGAGAACCAATGAGGTTAACTGTGTTACGAAGCACGTTTGAGCTTCCACTAGAGGTTTGTTCTCGCCCGTCAAGCAGGTTCAGTTGAGCTTCTGTTTATGTTCGCTGATCAATGTTTATGTGTGAAATAAAAGCTTACATTAAATCAGTTCATCATATAAAGTGATCGAGTCTCTTCAGAAAGTGATCAAAAAGAACTTCATTTGTGTTCTGAAGATGAACGAAAGTCTAATGCAGGGGTGGCGAACTCCGGTCCTGGAGGGCCGCTGTCCTGCATAGTTTTGCTTCAACCCTAATCAAACACACCTGAACAAGCTAGTCATGGTCTGAAGGATTACTAGAAAGCTAAAGGCAGGTGAGTTTTATCAGGGTTGGAGCTGAACTCTGCAGGACAGTGGCCCTCCAGGACCGGAGTTCGCCACCCCTGGTCTAATGGGTTTGGAACAACATAAGGGGAGTAATTAATGACAGAATTTTTGGGTGAACTATTCCTTTAATTTTGGGAACAACATTTTGTAATGTGGCGAGTAATATGTTGTAGTTTTTTTTGTCACAATATACAGGTGCTGGTCATATAATTAGAATATCATCAAAAAGTTGATTTATTTCACTAATTACATTCAAAAAGTGAAAAATGTATATTATATTCATTCATTACACACAGACTGATATATTTCAAATGTTTATTTCTTTTAATTTTGATGATTATAACTGACAACTAAGGAAAATCCCAAATTCAGAATCTCAGAAAATTAGAATATTGTGAAAAGGTTCAATATCGAAGACACCTGGTGCCACACTCTAATCAGCTAATGAACTCAAAACACCTGCAAATGCCTTTTAAATGGTATCTCAGTCTAGTTCTGTAGGCTACACAATCATGGGGAAGACTGCTGACTTGACAGTTGTCCAAAAGACGACCATTGACACCTTGCACAAGGAGGGCAAGACACAGAAGGTCATTGCAAAAGAGGCTGGCTGTTCACAGAGCTCTGTGTCCAAGCACATTAATAGAGAGGCGAAGGGAAGGAAAAGATGTGGTAGAAAAAAAGTGTACAAGCAATAGGGATAACCACACCCTGGAGAGAATGGTGAAACAAAACCCATTCAAAAATGTGGGGGAGATTCACAAAGAGTGGACTGCAGCTGGAGTCAGTGCTTCAAGAACCACCACACTCAGACATATGCAAGACATGGGTTTCAGCTGTCGCATTCCTTGTTTCAAGCCACTCTTGAACAACAGACAGCGTCAGAAGCGTCTCGCCTGGGCTAAAGACAAAAAGGACTGGACTGCTGCTGAGTGGTCCAAAGTTATGTTCTCTGATGAAAGTAAATTTTGCATTTCCTTTGGAAATCAGGGTCCCAGAGTCTGGAGGAAGAGAGGAGAGGCACACAATCGGTCCAGTGCTTGAGGTCCAGTGTAAAGTTTCCACAGTCAGTGATGGTTTGGGGTGCCATGTCATCTGCTGGTGTTGATCCACTGTGTTTTCTGAGGTCCAAGGTCAACGCAGCCGTATACCAGGAAGTTTTAGAGCACTTCATGCTTCCTGCTGCTGACCAACTTTATGGAGATGCAAATTTCATTTTTCATTTCCAATAGGACTTGGCACCTGCACACAGTGCCATAGCAACCAGTACCTGGTTTAAGGACCATGGTATCCCTGTTCTTAATTGGCTCGCCTGACCTTAACCCCATAGAAAATCTGTGGGGTATTGTGAAGAGGAAGATGCGATATGCCAGACCCAACAATGCAGAAGAGCGGAAATCCACTATCAGAGCAATCTGGGCTCTCATAACACCTGAGCAGTGCCACAGACTGATCGACTCCATACCACGCCGCATTGCTGCAGTAATTCAGGCAAAAGGAGCCCCAACTAAGTATTGAGTGCTGGACATGCTCATACCTTTCATGTTCATACTTTTCAGTTGGCCAAGATTTCTAAAAAATCCTTTCTTTGTGTTGGTCTTAAGTAATATTCTAATTTTCTGAGATACTGAATTTGGGATTTTCCTTAGTTGTCTGTTATAATCATCAAAATTAAAATAAATAAACATTTTAAATATATCAGTCTGTGTGTAATGAATGAATATAATATACAAGTTTCACTTTTTGAATGGAATTAGTGAAATAAATCAACTTTTTGATGATATTCTAATTTTTATGACCAGCACCTGTACATGGATCATTATAAACTTTTATATTGGGGTCCTTGGCATCAAAAAGTTTGAAAACCCTGCTTTGACCAACTGAGCTAATGACTCCGTCTGCT
Source organism: Romanogobio albipinnatus (assembly GCA_023566225.1). Classification (NCBI taxonomy): domain Eukaryota; kingdom Metazoa; phylum Chordata; class Actinopteri; order Cypriniformes; family Gobionidae; genus Romanogobio; species Romanogobio albipinnatus. Next base: position 44,133,639 of record CM042251.1, read on the forward strand.
GTACTGCTACTGCGGTGTCGTGTCAAGATGGAGGAAAAGTTGATTTTAGCTGTTAGCTAAAACAGCAGTGATTTTCCCTGTTCTTTACGATATGTCTCTGTGTACATACAGAGACCGATTAAAAAAAAAATGATACATGGAAGGAGGAGGGTGATCTGCTAATGACGTTTATAGGCAACCGTAGTGGGAACGCCCACTAGCGACATGAATCTCTGGTGCTGGCGACATGCAGCGACAAAATCACTGGCAGTGTGAACGGGGCTTAAGTGTGGAGTTCAAACTAACAATCTTTCTGTTACCAGCTCAGATATTTCACCATTCCACCCACCCATAATGAGGTCGCATTGAGCAGAGGGAAGCTTGTTCTGGTCTAAATGGGGAAGGCCACTTTAGGATTTCATTAGCAGACCTGAAATGACCTGTTCCCTGTCTTCTCACAGCTGGACACTGTGGCAGCCGGTCCTCACGCTATAATGAATGCATGTTAACTGAAGTGAGGGTTCGATATCACGCCCCCCTCACCGCCGGTCACATCAGAGCGCTGTTGCTGTGTGCTCCGTCTCCCAGCTAATGCTTCTGACAAAACCAGGCCACTCTTCACTCCCCTGGCATCTAAAAATGTGCCGTGGCCCTGAAAGAGAGTGGGCCACACAGTTTCCTGTATGTCAGTGTGTGTGCTCCTGCCAAAACAGATATCCTCCCAAGTGGCTGCATGTTAAACAAGGGATCGCAGAAAGGCATCATCTCGGGAGGCGGTAAATCTGTGGCAACAAACTGCGGTTGCACCTGATGGTATTGTATCGACACATTGAGACGTTCAGCTGATGTTTATTTATACCTTTTTAATATTTCCGTCCAAGTGTTTAAACCATTGCAATGACCTATAATCAAGCTTCAGCTCTAAATACAGAATATTAAGAGCGTTTACTTCAATATCCAAAGCAGTGCTCAATGTTTTCTGGGAATTTGTCAATAACAATAATTCGATGATATTTTGCTGAGTGTTGTGTGTGTGTGTTTTTAATTTTAAAGAAATCTAATACTATCTTAAATTCAAAACTATAACCACCAGTAGGTGGTGGCAATTCATTGTCTTAATAAGGGACTCATCGAGTTATTCAACCATTTGTTTAAATGGCTGATTCATTCAGCATTGAAGTGAGTCACATGTTGCTTCTGTTCTAAATATGCCGAAAAATACGAATAAAATACCTGGAGGACCTACTACTTCCACAAAGATTCTGAAATGTGCATTCGATTGACATTTACTTTCCCGAGAGGAATTGTGAATGACAGTAAAGCGATGCAACTGACACTGGTAGGTCACGTGACAGTGACAACTTGATGAATGCAGTACGTCAATTTCCTTTATACTATCCCTCTACATACTATATAGAACATCCTTTTTTTAATGGTTGTGAAGTAAGTTTCAAACCAAAGTAACTGGACTGTGTGTGATTTCAGATGCAGCTACTGTCTTTATGAATGGGTCATTTTACAGAGCTGATTCGTTCAAAAACTGTATTGTCACCATCAGACATTCCACTGATGTTTATTTAAAACTTTTTTTTAATATTCACTTCAAGTGTTCAAACAGTTGCTATGACCTACAATCAAGCTTCAACTCTGAATGCAGAATCACGCATGCAATATTAAGAGTGTTTACTTCAATATCCAAAGCACTTCTCAACTTTTTGGGTGAAATTCACCACAGACGCTTTTAAAATGTCAAATCAGCCCTTGCTGTTTAGACACTTTACCTCCCTCCTGTTTTTCCGCGGTTCTTGAGGGCTCCATCAGCCTCCATTCAGCCTGTCAATGAGACACAACTAGAACACTTCAGCCCTCGTCAGGCCTCATCTTCAAACCATGGTTTGTGACGGCTCCTCTGCTTGTGCCAGGAAGTGTATTTCCGTCCTCGCTGACATGCAGCTGCTGAGCCTCAATTGTCTGAATGTTGAGGGAAAAGTTGGGTGATGCTCTCCACTCAAATATTGTGGAAACAGATGGGGAAAGTCACTTTGGGGGCCACTCCAGACCCCATTCCACATTTCACTGCCCCTGCCGGTTTCCCTTGAAATACAAAGAGAAAACCCTTTCAGGAAGGAAATTAGGCTCGTTAGATGCAAAATGGCTGGAAGTGATTATAGTAACTCGCTCTTATCGGTTATGCAGATATAATGAGGCCATAATTAGCTAAGGAAAGCTTTACGGATTTGTGAAACTACCAAACTGGCCTCTTATGTTAATATGTGAGTGGACCTGAGGATTGGAGCAGTGCGTGAGTGAGAGAAGAAATGGAAAGCAGGGAGTAGGCGTTGGCTCTGAAGATGGGAAATGTACTGACAGCTTGGAACTGAAACACGTGTAAGGTGAACAAAGTGTGACAGACTTGTGTTCACAGGGCAGAGACAGACGAGTGACGGCTACAAACTGCACACTCAGTGCTGACTTGATCTTAGATTATTCTTTTAACATTGCTTCTTAAAATAGATTTAACCAACACATCGCCTACACTACGGCCTATTCGCTGACAAAATTAGAAAGTATTTTCTTGATCTGGCAAGCTCTAATCTGATTGGCTTTTTTATAACTCTGGTAACAAAATTGGGTTTCGAGGTACTGGGTTGATACTTTGAGGGCTTTTGAGGTTGAAATAATCTTGCTGAAGTTTGTTAGTCTGTATATCTTGCATTCTGAGCTTCTGTGTCTGTACATTTAGTATGTACATTATCACAGTTCTCTACACAACCATTTTTGGAGGTTGTGGCACCATTTTCTAAATATTTTTTTTATGCCAGTCTGTATTTTATACAAGTTTTTGTGAAAAGAAAAACAAGTAAGTGAACCCCCTAGCAACATAATGGCAACTGCGTTGAAAATTTTAGCAGCGGCATAGCATAGCAATGTCCTGGCAATCTCCCAGAACACCTGCTTGCCTCTTGGAAGCAGTTTTGGCATGGCTCTTGCGTTCACATTTTTTTGTGTGTTGCCTGTGTTTGCGAAAATATAATAGTCATCCTGTTACCTGTTGGGTGTATGAGCACTGCAAAGACCGCTAATTCTGCACTAGGAGTGTGAGAGACCTCAAATGAGTTGGTCTAAATCACCTCAGTCTCTTATCGCCCAGTTTGTTTGTATCTTGAGGATGCATTTTCAGCATTCCAGTCTTTCTGAGTCTGTTCCACATCTTGTCTAAGACACAGACACAAAGATGTGCCTTTAATTTCCCCAAGCTGATTTGCTAACTAAAAAACCCCAGAGTCGTCATGTTTTCAGGCAATTTCAAGTTTGGTTTTGACGTGACATAAAGTGGTGATATCTAAGTGGCTGAGTTGTTAACTTACTTTTTAGTTAGTCTACCCATCATTGTCTTCGTTTCGGGCGATTTGTGAGCGCGCACAAAACAAGATGCTGGATTTATTGCACAAACCAATCATATCCAACCACAACTAATCATATCCAATCATAGTGCGATAGAGGCATTGCCTCCTCTCACGTGACTTTCATTTACACTCATTTTCAGTCATTGGGACAGGGCCTTAGACACGCACTTGCAAACTTCCCTAAGCCCTTGCCATTTTGAAGTGCGCTCCACTTAGTGAAGTGGACGAGGAAAATTTATATGGACAGATCCTCGATTTTTGACTGGGGGAGCGAGTCTACTTCATATGTACACTTCAGGTTGCTTCATATACCACAATGCAACACGATGGGACATCACCGCATATCGTGTTTAATTTACCCCACCACAGACAACTCTGATATATAATTTTTTTTAAATTATATTTAAAACAACCAAAAACGCATATAGAATGCTGCATTAAAATGCAGCCCAGGTAGTTCTAGGAACTAACCACCAGGGTAATTCCCAGAGAGTTCGTGTGACACTAATGTGAAACCAGACTTCATTCGCCCCAATGTCTGAATCATTCCATATCCCCTATGTAGTGTACTATGTGCCATCCACCATGTAAAAAAATAGTAAATGTGTGAGCAAGCCGCAGCTTCAGGGTCTGTTTATATTGTAGAGTGCGGGATGCTTTAGATTCTAGAAAGCATTTGATTGGACGGAAAATCTGATGAGAGACTAAGTGCAGGGGAATGTCATCAAAATCATTGATCCATATTGGCAGAAAAGAGAGTGTAGTTTTGAATGCTTATATCTTCTAAATGTACATTTTGATGATTGTTTTGGTGCACACTATCTAGTAGATAACGGTACGACATATTCATACTAAAAGCCAAAAAACTAAATTTTTTAAGGGAATTTAAGCTTGGAATGGACTGCACAACTTTTAAGATCTGAACAGAAAAACTGCATCATACACTAAATGACGGAGAATCACACTCTACCAGACTTTCAGGTCATTTAGAATATAAACTCTTGCAGAAACGCATGCCTCATTGCTAGACGCGTTACTAATGAAAACTATGTGCATTGTAATATCGGCTCAAAATATTGAACATGTTTGATGTCCTGTTAGTTTGTGCCTATCTTACACTACACAATTTTCTGTCAAATCTGCACACTGGCTTTCGGAAACTACCGTTGATTTGTCCGGACTGTAAATCAGGACAAATCTGTGTAGTATATTCTAGCCTTTAGAGTATTTTTTAGAAATATGAATGAGTGTTTTAAGCAAACATTGAGACACTGCAAATTTGTTTGTTTATATGTAAGACACAAATCACAGCTTAGGGGCTAGGCGCGGCTGTAAGTGTCACCTAAGTCCAGGTGGCTGATCACAGGGTCCAGGGGCCTGGAGCATAAAAGGTCTTTGAACTCTAGGTCTTAGCTCTGCAGGTGTGTTTACATGTACGAGTGTATGTTCATTAGTCGTCTATGAGCAGGTGTGCTACTCATTGTTCACAGGATGTAAATCTGTCGTTCATCGTATTAGGGGCGGAGCAGAGTTGCTCAGAGCCTCATATTCCAACCTAAACTGCTCTTTGAAGATTAAAAACCGAAAGAAAAACGGGACCATAAAACCAGAGGGATTTGATAGATTAGGGAGAATATCATATTTAAAATAAACACACAAACCAAGAGAGCGGTTGATGCCTGATCTCTCTGGCAATACTTAATTTGTATGTGACCGTCCTTCACAGGAAATGAGGCTTTTGCAAATTACAGTGTAGAATTTACATGGTCGACTTCACACTGGTTCGTTTTACAAATTGGGCTTTTTTGGCTCTAGGTTGTGCTCTTCACAAGGAACACCCAAATGTTATGCTGCAGTACACAGTTTGATGCTGTAACGAAGCATACATTTGAATATCTCTGTCTTTGCCTCACAGTAGTACACTGAATCTAAGATTATCTCGCTTAATTCAAATTTTCCTCATTTTGTTAAAGGGGTGGTAAACCACGATTTCACTTTTCTAACTTTAGCTAGTGTGTAATGTTGCTGTTTGAGCATAAACAACATCTTCAAAGTTACAACGTTCAAAGTTTAAAGCAAAGGGAGATATTTGCTTTTAAAGAAATCGATTTCTAAGGACTACAGCAAACGGCCGGTAGGGACTACTACACATTCACCCAGGGTTTGCTGACATCACCAGGCCCAATATACGAGAATATGAAATAAGGGGGGCCATTTTGTATCGCCGCGGGGAATAGTTGTTGTGGTATAGTTAGTAGGCTGGAGTGCTGTTGACAATGCCGACGAAACGCTGTTATTTTCATCCGGATTGCAGGTCCACTTTCTTCAGCCTTCCTAGGGACGGGGGTGCGTTGCAGTGCGTTTAACATACAACGTTATATGCATGTGTGTAAGAGACAGAGGGGAACACGATCGCATTTGCATCGGATATATGCTGCCCATCATAAATCAAAGCACGAGACAGACAGGGGTCGGAGGAGAAGATCGGAAAATGTGACATAATGGACAATATTCATCTGTATTTGCAATACATGAGCCTTCAGCTGCACGAGACAGGCGGGCACGCGCGGCTACCGCGGCACATCTCGCAGAGGAAAGCTTCCACAATCTTCGCGAGTACGGGCTACAACCTGTAAGTGCGATTTATTTTTCGTCGATGTGTTTTCCTGTAATAGTTCGTGTTGTTAATTGTAGCCTACGTTGTAGCAAGGATGTAAACATGTCAGCGCTGTTTGGCTCTGCAAACCAGTTTGTTAAATGCTCATTCATACTTAACGTTATCCGACAAACCCCTAACGTTACAAACTGTTTAAAATCTCAACAGCGAACTTGGCATTAGTGTAAATTATTCTTTGATTAGAGCTTTTATGTATTGTTTATCTACAGGCATGCTAAACATGGTTCTGTGTTTGATTTGGCTACTATGTTTAGTGTCCGTTCTTGCGACAGATATTTGGCAAATCGTTCTAAAAATACAAAAGTAACAGTGCCATTCAGGAGCGATCACTATAGATCCGCAGTCTTTACTCTTGAGGACTGAACAGGTTCTGCTCGATCATCTTCACTAAAATTGTCTGGGTCTGATTCGGGCTCTTGGTATGGTTTCATTGACGCCATTGTACACAAAGCTCAGGCTAGTAGCCTGAGGCTACCTGTAGAGGTAAGGGGCGTGACGCTTTCGAGAAATGTTCACTAGGCGGTTAGCGAATCACAACACACTGGGCCAGCTAACCAATCAGAGCCCATTGCGTATTTTTGAGGGACTGGCTTCACAGAATCCGGAAACCATCAGACCGTTTTTACAAGGAGGGACAGAGCAGTGTAGAATAAAGGTCAAATATATGAAAAATAATGCATTTTTTTAAAAACGAAGCATGAACACATGTTACAGTGCACCCCACAAACACAATCAAGCCTTCGAAAGAGTGTGCTTTACCACCCCTTTAATGAATAATGGGTCAAGATGTGTACAACTGTCTGTCTGTGAGAGATTGATTTCATTAGTTGACTAGTGAGTGGTAGGGAAGTCCTGTATAATAGACCCTTTTCACAGACTGTGATGCGTTTTAACGTAAATCCTGCAACGTTTTTCGTATTTTCATTTTTGTTTAAAATGGATGTACATTTATAACCAGTAATACTTTTGTATTTTATTACTTTTGCATCAAATTACAAAAAACAAGTTACCGCTGCTATAAGGGTGTTTCTAATACAGCGTCTATGGGAGTGATGGTAAAAATGAACATATTTCTCTCTTTTGACTGCCGTTATCAATCCCACTCTATTTTTCCCTCTTTTTGAAAGTTGTGAAATCACTATTGTGGCGTTTTTCTTTTGCTATTTGAGCAAATGGGCACACAAAACAAATATTTAATGTATTCTCTCATTCACAACTATAATAGTTAACCCACTATGACGACTTCTGCTCTGAGAAACCCGGAAATGCTCTATTATTCCAATTTAGAGTCGTGGCACGTTAACCACAGGTATGGTGAGTTTCTTATACAGGCACTAAGCACATTGTCTTTGCGTTAACTGACTATTTTTCTACAAATAAATACCTTAATAACGATCATTTTATAATATGCAAAGCTATCATAGTCCTCACAAACAAATGGAGACCTGTTGATCGTGGGTAATAATAGTAACATTGCGAATTGAACTGAAGTCTTGACAGTATTTGTCTTGAAATTTGTAGTTGGATGTAGGGCTGAATACCATTTTTTTTAGCTTTAGCTTTTCAAGCACTGTAATGTGACAGCGATGAGAACCATTTTGAGGGGGATGCCGGGTTTGCGGAAAAAAAAGAAGAAATATTAAAATCCCAGAATTGAAATTCGGATACCAACCCACCGAACTAATATTCTGGTCCAGCCCTAGTTGAATGTGGAATGTGAATTTGTTACAATTGGTGGTTTAATGTTGTAAAAAGTGACAGTAAAGACATTCTATAATGTCTTTTATAATGTCTTTTATTCTTTCAATTGATCAAATAATCCTGGAAAAACACCAAAATTTTAAGCAGCAAAATTGTTTTCAACATTTATAATAATAAATGTTTCTAGAGCACTAACTGTTAGAATGGTTTGTGAAGGATAGCTTTGCGATCACAGGAAAAACACATTTTAAAACATATTTGAATAGAAAGAAAGTTATTTTATTTTAAATAAATGGAGCCTTGCTGAGACTAGTGTATTTCCGACTACCCATGAGCAAAGATGGCTGGTTTCAGATCACGTAAGTTACCATTGAGATGAATGAGAACGCTAACAGATCTCCAGTTATTATAGACCTGATGAGTTAAATGTTGAGTGTTGTGTTGTTTGTGGAAGTTTTTAATAGCAAATCAAATTGTATCCTTGCTGTGTATTTACATGGGCATGAGTGACTCTTTTTATTGTATACGTTTTGGAGTGTGTGGACACGAGTGAAAACATTAGCATTAGCTGTTTAAATATGGCGTGTGGAGTTATGTGCGTGTGAACGCTGTGTGATTTGATGTGTATTGTGTAACCCTGCAGTCTCTCCTCTGGCTGTTCTTCCAGTTTCCGCTTGTCGGACAGAATGTGGGTCAGTGAGGCTGTGCTGGGGTCTCATGGAGGACGTGTGCATGGAGTTTATAGCTGCGGTTCGCAGGCCCACTCCTGCACTCGCTCGTAAATAGCTGGTCTGCAACTAGGCCAGTGTCCGTGCCTCGGGTGGAAAAAGGCCATTAGATGAGTACGAGCAAGCAGGCTACTGAGATAATAGAGATGAAGAGCTTGGGGTTAGCTGGCGTCCATCTCCCATGATGCCCTGTTGTGTCTTCTCTTATGATGTCAGAAAGGCTGTAATTACTCAGAGAGGAGATGGAGAGACTTGTCAACCAACTGCTGTTCAATGGCGAGTTTATGAGCAACTCTGTGAACTTACGATGACATGAACCAAAATAATGAGGTTGGGGAATCTACTTCCTGTCTTGAAAGGAATCGCAATGTTCCAGCCTACACAAAGTGCAGGGACACATTTAATCTGTGTGTGTGCCTTTAAATGAGATGATAAGACTTTTGTCATGGGAGAACTCTGACTGCAAATAAACAACTGAATTCACAGACTTCTGGGCTACTGTGTTGCCCTGTACATCCTGTTTCCCTTTAGACTTTAGACTTTGCCAATTTGTGTGCGTTTTTGCTTTTTAGGTGCCCGTATTGGCGTATAATCCAGTATATTGAATTGTATTAGCCTGTGAGTGTGTTGTATGTATATCTGTTACATCATCTCTCGTCTTTCTCTGTTTGAGCACTATGCGTGATGAGGCAGGATACAGTCACCTTGGGTCTGCGTTTAGCATTCTGCCCCAACGTTGTGTACTCTGGTCTGGCTCCCGGCCCAACATTCCCCACTTACATTGACGCTGCTGCATGGCACACAGGATTGACTATCAGTTGAGCCCTGATTGTATATTGATTCCCTGTCAGGATAGGTTTAAGCAGGGTTCCTGTTTCTCTGTGTGTACCTACTGGTTCTGTTGACTAAGCTGTTAAGCTGCAGGTAACACTTTCACTGTTAGAACTGAAGTTATTTCAGTATCCCAACCAGATACAACAGGTTTCCAGTGATTTGACCTACAGTAATTTGTCAGTTCAGATATATGGAGCTACATTTTTGACCAATGAGATTCCGCTGTGGGCAGGGCTACTTTTAAAATGGACAGGGAAATACTGGACCAAACTGTCCAATACAACTAAACATACATGGCAAAAATAAACACATATTTTAAAAATATGATGTTTTCTTTGTATCTTGCAGAGTTTTCACACAAATTGAATTTTCATCAGTCTCTGAAAAGACAGTTGGATGCCATCCAAGTTTAAGAAATGAGCCTAGCCTCCACATAAATAAACACTACAGCATTTCAGAGTCAGTGTGATGTTTATATTGCTGATTTGGTTATATAAAAATCTCTTTGTGATTTGTTTTTATGCCAATATTTGTGACTTTTAATAAGCCTTCAGTCGGGCAGCAGTCAGGTGAGCTCTCCCCATATGAAATTTGGAAGTTTGTGGATGCAGCTATAATGGAGGGAATATAATTACAGTATTGATTTTTTCCATCATTGATTTTTACTTTTCGCTGCCTTTTTTGCTCCCCAACATTATTTTTGTGTTGTCTGGCCTGACGGCGACAACCTTAGGAAAAGCACTGCTCTGAAACAGCTGTTATATCAAACAATACATTGAAACAAAACATTGAATTAATTTAATTTTATGGATGAAAAATCGGCAAAGAATGCAAATGGTTCAAGAGCTGACAAAGGTTGGCTAATTGAAGGTAAAATACAGGTTTGATCTGTTTAACATTTTTGGTCGTAACATTTGATGTTTAAATGTATTATTGTAAAATGTGAAAAATAGTAATAATAAAGTAAGATTTCCTGACCACCTATTTACTTCTAGGAATTGAACTGGCATTCCATTAAACCTGCAGATGTGTTAAAACATTCCTCTTTGTTTCCTTTTCTCCTTCCTGTTTTGCTCCTTGAATAATGTTGACAGTTTTCGCACAGATGGCAGACTCATTTTGTCAGACCTTTAGACAGTAGTCATGTGTGTCTGTTTGTGGGTCGCCTCATTCCTCTCTGTGCGCATGTACGGTGTGTGTTGAACACACAAGCCTTGCTAAATCGACTCGATCACAGTGAGGAAACGGTGACTTGCAGTTCATTAAGAAAGTAATGAAGCCTTTTTACCCTGCAGTGAAGTAATACAAGTTCACAGCGTTCATTTTCAGCTTGAAGCAGTGTTAGCAACTGATTTATATAAGGGGTTTTAAAGGGTTAGTTCACCCAAAATTGAAAATAAAGTCAGTAATTACTCACCCTCATGTTGTTCCAACCATGTAAGATCTTCGTTCATCTTCGGAACATAATTTAGTATATTTTTGATGAAATCTGAGAGCTGTCTCACTCCTCCATAGGCTTTCAGAGGGACTGAAACTTGATGGCCCAGAATAGTAAGTAAAAACGTCATTTAAGGAGTCCAAATGACTACAGTGGCTCTGTATTAAGTCTATCATGCGACGAAAATACTTTTTGAGCGGAAAAACAACAAAAATAACGACTTTATCCCACTATTATTGTTCAATTTGAGCCTCTGACGAGAGTTCGCGGGTCGTGGCACTCCCGCGAACTCTCGTCAGAGAGTATATAGTGGGATAAATAGTGGGATAAAGTCGTTATTTTTGTTGTTTTTCCGCTCAAAAAGTATTTTCGTCGCATGATAGACTTAATACAGAGCCACTGTAGTCATTTGGACTCCTTAAATGACGTTTTTACTTACTATTCTGGGCCATCAAGTTTCAGTCCCTCTGAAAGCCTATGGAGGAGTGAGACAGCTCTCAGATTTCATCAAAAATATACTAAATTATGTTCCGAAGATGAACGAAGGTCTTACATGGTTGGAACAACATGAGGGTGAGTAATTACTGACTTTATTTTCAATTTTGGGTGAACTAACCCTTTAATGACATGACAATGTGATTATTCTCTATTTTTAAATTGAAATTGCAACACCTCCTTTCATTCATTTCGTATTCTGAAAACAATTGTACCCTCTCCCTGTACACACGTACATATCCACACAATTTTCCTTCTCGTTCCTCATGGCAGACTTTCTCCTATGACTCGCCTGAGCGTGAAACCGTCTGTCCTTGGACACCCCGGTACCCTCTAATGCACCCCAAGGTCCTATTGCCGGCCCTTATACCCAATGTAGACCCCCAGTACACACACTCCCCCTGGCACCCTCATTTGAGAGGGAGGGCCGCAGGTCCGTACTCTTCAGCTCTTTCATTCCACAGATTGTTTAACATTTCATTACTGCAGCCAAGCGCAACCTCAGTGTCAAGATGACTTTGGTAACGTTCAAAACACATTTTTGTTCCAGCAGCATGTTGTGAGAAACATACCAGCTATGTTATCGCCAGCATAAGATTGCCTCTATACCCCCACTTTGGACCATCATTTTATTACTTGTTTGTTTTTTTGTTTTTTTACAAATTAAAATCGAAAAAACTTTGTTAAGAAATGCAGGAAGAAGCACTAAAGGATATTTATTACAATTTGATTATTGCTATATCTTATCTCTTTCATTTCTGTCCTTTATGATATCTTCCTGCATTTATTAGAAAACATTATTTTGATGCAGATGATCTGTTTCCACTTTAAAATCCAACTGTCTCTTTAAAAACACATTTCAGCCCCTCCTGTTAGAACAGCCATTTATAATATTTAAAAATCCTGATCCAAAATATGTTTGATCTTCCTTCCTCTAGTGTGAAGAGGCCAGCGGGCATGGGGAGCATCCTGAATCGCATCGGTAACAAAAAGCAGAAGATGAGCACTTTGGAGAAGTCTAAGATGGACTGGGATGCCTTTAAAACAGAGGAGGGCATTTCAGATGAGCTGGCGATCCATAATCGAGGCAAAGAAGGGTATGTTTAAGCCTCATTAGTGACCCAGACAAACACATCATCTCATATTATCTTCCATTAGTGTCTCACACTAGCTTCCGAGATTTTCATCAGAGCTGAATAAATATCATTAAGTGTGTTAAGTGCTTAAAGCCACAACATGCTGTCGTATAGTATTTCACTGCAGGTTTTATCATACATTACAATTCATTAATTATTCACTGAAGTTAGCTGGACAGTGAAATGAATGTATTTGGGGTAAAACCATATGCTGCACATGCATTTGATTAACATGCTGACCTTTGCGGTTGACTAGGGATGAGCATATTGAGAATTTTTGCCAAGTACAAAAAAGTGTGTATATTCTGTTCTGGCCAAATTGTAAGACGGTTCATAACTGTTTCTCATAACTGTTTCTCTGTTCTCTGTGTTAATCTGTGTTGTCTCGTTTTCTACATACGTGCTCATGTGTAGGAGAGATGTGTGTGCCGAATATGTGGTCTGCTCACACACCTCTCATTGGTCGATTGAGAATGTACTCCATAAAGAGATATGCAGTGGAGTTTAAAAAAACCTGAGATATCTTTTGTAATGGAAAAGACATTTTAGATTAGAATTGTTTTTTAAAGTCCCCCAGCATTCAATAATTTCATCCCTTAAAGCTAATCTTTGACAATCAAAATGACATATTTAAATGCTTTTTTTTTTCATGCCTTAAAATAGCTTGAATGTAACTACACCCTTGCTTCATTTAGTATATACGCTGATCAATGAATATGCAAATTAGTCCCCGCCTCCACTCATTCACACCGGCTCAAACTACTTGATCAACTCAACTGTAGTGAAAGCTACACAATGGCAAATTGAAATATAGACTTGGTCTGCATTACTGGGAACGCCCACAAAAACGTCATTTCCGTTTATGCCGTGGGGGAAAACAAGCTATTGGAATGAACGCGCGTAGACCTTGATCTTTACTCTTTGTAATGATTACGATTGATTTTTGCTTGGTGCAATGCTGAAAAGTTGCTGTGTGGCATTCTACACCTCTTATAAGTTAAAAATCCCTGATCTGAAGTTTTATACTGCCGAATAAACAGACGGAGCCGTTTGTCAATTCCGAAAGCCTGTGCAGTACGTCCATTACAATTAAACATTTGCACTACATGATGCTGGTATTATTGTAAAGATGAAAAATAAGAGATTCTGGGCTCATGTTTGTGCTTCAAGCTTACAAGCTAATATAGTCACATTACATGTACAACACTTAAATGACATTTGCTTGTCAAAATGCATGCTGCTCCCCCAAATACACAACATAATAGCCTACCTCATAAATCACCTGGTCTTTTGATGAAGACGGTTGCTATAAAAAAGCTAATAAAATAAAAAAACTGCTAATAATTTGAAGGCAATTTGAATAATGTTGTGACAATGACATGTCAACTCAAGATTTGATTTGTAAAATATATAAACTAGGAATTAATTTGTGCATGGCTGTACTAACAACAAGAAAAAACGAATAAATAAACAATTAAAGCTACATGCATGCAAGACTACAGAAAACGAACGGCTGTCTTAACTTTATCTTAACCCGTATTCATTGATGCCAAACAGCTCATCATATAATTTGGCTTTTGACAAATTATTTGACAAATTCTGGATTTTAGGCTTTTGACAAATGTTTGTTAAACGTGATTCTGCTGTAAATTAACGTTTGAGATTAGACTCTGCGCATTTCATGTTTCTATTCTAGCCAAAATGTGTATAGTTAAACAAACGCCCTTTGCATTGCACACGGCATATTCAGAAAAATATAAATGTCATAGTACAACACACGTTTTATGATCATTTAAAAACGTAAAAAGTATGTAATGCACACTTTAAATCCATTAAATTCAGGAACACTGAATAAACGTCTTCATCGGAAGACAGGGTGATTTATGAAGTAGGTATGTTGTGTAATATTTAGTGGAGCAGCAGCATGCATTTTGATGAGGAAATGACACCTCTGGCCAGTCCATTGGAATCCGACCCAATACGGCTCAGTTTTTCGAAGTATCTTGCTCTGTTGAGCGGCAGAAGTTATTCTACGTAGGCTCTACTGTTAACACCATACTTTTCCAGTGAAAGGATTGTTTTCCCCCACGCCACACCCCAGCTATGACACGACACAAACAAAGTCTACAGGTTTAATTCAGCTATATATGTTTTAACCAGAAACCAGATTCAGAAGAAGAGGAAGAGTGAATTATACAGGGTCGTCTACAAGTTGATGTATCAGAATGGTAATGCATTTTTAATATGTATCACTCTGCAATGTCGGACACAAAACCGTAATTGATATGATTAGCCTTTAGCTTTACAGTTATCATACAGCTAATAATGTGTTGCTAATGTTACACAAACCATGTTCCCTATTCGCCATCTCAGACTCAGACAGCTGCCTTCTAAAAATCAGCATCCTTAGAAAAGCTTTGAGCATCATTGAAAGTCAGTGGAGCAAAGCTGCGCCCCGCACGTTGACGGGATTGGTTACATGTTTGTGACAGTAGGAAACAGTGGCTGTTTCAAACTGGGCTTTTTAGATTGTTGTTGGTACACTGCGGTTTTAAGGAGAAAATACTCAGCAATAGTGTTGACTGAATTTCACAATTGCACAACACCACATAGACATAAAAATAACATTTAAAAAAACAGATTTTTTTATTATTCTTTTACCACAGGAGGGCTTTAATGATTCGAGCTGCACAAGTTTGTGTAAAACCTGATCATTTTTGATCTATTGTTTTAGTCATTTATAATATATATATATATATATTTAAATTCACTAAATTTGCATTCATTTATTTTACTCAGTTCTCTAACTAAAATGGCAGTAAAGGGCTTCGGTTTACTTGTGTTCATTCACTGTTCAGCTTAAACTCAAGTTCATCATTACATCGACATTATTGACTATGATTGGGTTATTTGAAACAGTCATATTCTTTCTACATTTATTCTTCTTCAAAATTATTATTCTCATCATATTTTCAACAACAGTATGTGTTAAAGGTCCCGTTTTTCGTGTTTTTTTGAAGCTTTGATTGTGTTTACAGTGTGCAATATAACATGTGTTCATGTTTCGCGTGTAAAAAAACACAGTATTTTTCACACAATTTACTTATCTGTGTACCGCTGTTTTCACTGTCCTAAAAACGGGCTGATGAGTTCCTTGTTCTATGAAGTCCCTCCTTCAGAAATACGTAACGAGTTCTGATTGTGCCAGCGGTTCCCGTGTTGTGATTTGACCGCAGCTTAGCGCACGTTGCCCGGTTCCTGTGTTGTGATTCGACAGCAGCTTAGCGCACGTTGCACGGAAAGGTCACGCATCTTAACGGGAGATATATGCGCTTAATGATCTCTACAGCGTCCCTGGGAAAGCCAAACAAAGGTGATTTGACTCCGGGATGAAAATAACAGCGTCTCGACGTCATGGCGACAAACACACTCAAACGCAAGACTTCCTCGTCTTCTCCACGCAACACTTCCTCTTCTCCACGTGGGAGAGCAACAAGACCACGCCCCCTTTTTTGCGTATTCTTGTGGGCGGAGTTTAGTCAACAAACTGTTCTACTGACGTCATTAAAGCAGGCTGTACCAGGATGTAGTCCAAGCCGGCCGTTCGCTGTAGGCTTTGAAAGGGAACTTCTGTTAAATAAAATACCTCGCTTGGCATTGAACTTTGAGCTTTATCATTTTACAGGTATTATTTATGCTCTAACAGCAACATTACACGCTAACTAAAGTTTGAACAATGGGATCACGAAGAACGGGACCTTTAAAAAATATGCAATTGTCATCATTTTCTTTCTCATCTTCGATATTGTTGATGAAAAACGAAAAGCAAAGAACAAATGTGTTTGTCTGTAATTTTGAGATCAACACTGCCCTCCTGACTGGTCTTGGATCAGTATTCAGTACATCAGCAGAATGAATGGAGTGGGAGCTAAGCCAATAGCACTTCATTTAAGCCTGCTTATCTTGCCTGCGATGGCTATCTTGAGGAGAAGGAGGAGAGGAGTAGGATTTCGGCTTTACTCCAAAGCTGATGATGCAAAGCTGTATCAAAAAAGCTCCTACAAAGAAGGGTTAAACGTTTAAACTACACTCTAAAAAAAAAAAGGTTCTATATGGCACCAAAAATGGTTCTTGGCTCGTAATCATAGGGAAACCTTTTTTAGTGCTATATAGCACCAATTTTGGTGCTTCAGTGGTTCTTCAGTGGTTCATCAGAGGTTCTTCACCGGTTCTTTGACTTAGGTGCTATATAGCACCTCTGAAGAACTGATGAAGAACCACTGAAGCACCAAAATTGTACTAAAAAAGGTTCCCCTATGATTACGAGCCAAGAACCATTTTTGGTGCCACATAGAACCTTTTTTTTTTTTTTTTTTGAGTATAGCGTTTACAGGAAGTGAGTGCAATTTTGGAATATTGACTTCTCGCTTTTATTAGAGCATCTTCACCATAGTTCCTGTTTGAGCTGGAATTGAAACAGGGTGTAGCTGAGTGGGGT
Source organism: Romanogobio albipinnatus (assembly GCA_023566225.1). Classification (NCBI taxonomy): domain Eukaryota; kingdom Metazoa; phylum Chordata; class Actinopteri; order Cypriniformes; family Gobionidae; genus Romanogobio; species Romanogobio albipinnatus. Next base: position 44,150,532 of record CM042251.1, read on the forward strand.
TTAAAACCAGTAAATATGTAAAACCTATAAAATGTTTAATAGATATGTAAATATGTACATTTGTGATATCATGTAACTCTTTGTTCAGACAGTCAGATGTTCTTCCATTGAAGCACAAAATAGGATAATTCTTAGATCATGCTGGAGAACATGATCATCAGGTTTGTAGAGTACATACAGCTCAAGTGCTGCTGTTGTTAAACCAAAAGAATGACTAACTACATACTAGAACATTATGAAATTCATGTTAACTTTCAATTCAACTTTTACCAAATTCTTATGCAGAAAAAAAAAATCATTTGTAATGGAAAAATCCCATTTAAATATGAAAATGCTAAGTAGAAGCTTTGTCATAAGTGGACTCTTTTGAACTTCTCTGTATATTCATAGATTTTTGGCTTATCCCAAATCGACCAATCAGAAGTGTGCGAGCAGACACTTGCACTGCGAGGTCACATTCTCGCCCACATCTCTCCTACATAAGCACATATGCAGAACACTAACAAGAAACACACAATTCTGAACACATGAACAGACCATTTTTCATTCCATCATAGTTATAAATAAAAGATGCCAGAGGAAAATCATTTTATAAATGCAGTTCTCACCCTCGCTTCCCTAATGTTAAGGATGGGGTTTCTGAGAGAGGATTTCAGTTTGATTCAAGAGACCTGCCCCTTCATCAATCCCCTTAACACACCATGTTCATCTCAAATTTAAAATTAAGTCGGCAGTGAAAAAGTTTACACCAGCTGTAATGGAGAGTAGGTACTGTTACAAATGAGCTCAAAGGGGAAATATTAATAATTAATCATAACTTGTTACAATTAATTATGAATATTTGGATCAGTTAACCGAATTAACTTAATGTATCAGAATTAATATTACAATCAAATAACCTGTTCGTCCAGTGAACATTCAGTACTGATTCTCTATCAACTCTTCACGGAAGGATATTTTCTGTGGCCACAGAAAAATAACTCTTTCTTAGCTCGTGGCTGTGATCGATTCATTAAATTGACAATTTATTTATAAATCAACTCGTACGAATGTGCAAGTTTATTTAACTAAAACACGAACACATAACTAACATAAATGCTCAACACAAAATCATACAAACATGGGGTATAATGGAAAATGGAAGTGACGGAGAAACCGGATCAGAACAGAGGAATGAACCAATGAAAAGAGTCTAAAACCTGAGAGAACCACCAGTTAAGACAACAAGCGAACAAAGGGGTTTATAGCTTTTACTAACTACACAGCGAATTTGTATATCGTACGTTACTTGCATTTGCCTTGAAAGGCATCCAAATATACAGTCGCAGGAGAAAGTCTTGATAGTTCGGTCCGATGTTGCAATCGATTCCTTCCGTGTTGAGCGAAGGAATGATGGTGAACTTGCAGATACTCTGTGATTGGCGAAGAAGGTCCACATGGCTCGGTGCGTGTGTGGCTGGCCGGCGCGGCTGCCGGACAACACCGGATGAGGTCACACGCGAACAGCGTTCGGGAATGGAATGTCAGCGAGTACTCCGTCCAACTCTAGAGGGAACTTTGTGGTGGCCTTTTAAGTTCCAAAGGCCACACCTTTGAGTTTTGGCTTGACCAATGAGGAAGGTGCACTTCTCAGCGGGAGAGTTCCTTTGTTTTGAACAAAGGGCTGACTCAGGGTGCACTTTTGGTGCGCACCCAGGTTCGATTGAGGTCTGAGTTTGGTTCGTTTGGATGATGTGGACGCTGTCTTCTGAACTCGGGTGCGCACCGTACCCGAGTACGCTTGAAAAGGTGGTCTGGGGTTCGGTTCATGTGAACTCCGGTACGGTTCGCTGGTGATATGAACGCAATCGCACTAAATCCCGGAAGTGAAAATTTGTGTTCATTTGTATTCTGATAAATAAAATGAACACACTGCAATCTATAAGAAAGTGATGTCCACCAAAGTGAGAGTCATTAAATGAGGAATATTTTGATAGGAGACACCAGCTAGATGGGCTACCATTAACTAGTAGTTCTATCATCAAGAATGCATAACATTATACAATATAAAAAAGACATAACAGCATTTTACGAAATGTACTGGGGAGAATGCATGTTCCTTCTTTTCACGAGTTCACACTTGCATATAATTTATAGAGAGTAATTCAATGCGTATTTGCCGTGCTGTCCGGGGGGAGGGCTTCGAGCTCGGAATTAGGCCCGAACCCAGAGTACCCCCCGTATATGTAAGTGGTTTTAGAGTTAAAAGTTGTGGCGAAGGGGTGGTGGAAGGGTTGCTGATAACTGTCAACAAACGGAGGTAGGACTGCTGCGTGTATATAGACCTCTATTGTTGATTAGCTGAGTGCTCTCCACCTGTGTCAATTATCTGAACGTGCTTCTCCCAAACCTTGTTTACAAAACATCATTAAACAGATTGTCAATGAATTAGTGGATAGAATTCCATTTCTATTGGGGATTGAGTTTCTGTTGGTTGTACTGTTCTCTCATTTGAGAACTCAGCCCAAGTGTCTTTGAAATGCATGAATTCGTATCATGGTGCGAGTTCACAGTGGGGCAACTAGCCATCACGGAGCCTGTCTGGGTCCTTGAGGAGATTAAATTGTAAAGATTGTGTGTGTTTGATCAGTCCATTCGCTACAGTACATATAGAGATGATTGAGAGGGAACAGTACCCTGTATGGACCGTTTCTTTACATAGCAAGCTAATTTTTGCTCGTCCCCAGGGTTACTACCACAAGCCTAAATACATGGTCTTTTCTGGCAAATTACAACATTATGATACAAATTATTATGTTTAAGGGATTGAAAATAAAGTTCATAGATTAAGTATACTTACCCTGTCAGGACTGACTGTAGTACCGGTAATCTAGAGATCAGTTTTTAGACTACAGAAGGCTTCGAAAATTAAAGAAGACCATAATTGAGATCTACACACACACACACAGTTTGTTTCTCTGCTCCATAGTCATAATTAGATTTCATTCATTGTGAGTTTTAGAAGGAAGTGAAATCTTTTGGCGGAATAAGAGTTTTTCATGAATGCATTCGTTTCCGGAGAGAGTAATTGCAAGGTTTGTTTTGGGTTTCATGCTCAAGATCATCTCGGTAGTGCATAAACTTTGTTGTTGTCTTGCTTTCCTCTGAGTTGTGAATACCCATCTATACTAACCCTGTCACCTTAGTTACCTATCCTACATTCCTCTGGGATGATGCTCCCAGATGCGTTTAGTGCAAAAACAAGTAGGGAGTCGAGGGAGGAGAGTCATTGCATCTTGTCCTGAGGGGATGATGATATACAATGACATAATTTTGGCATCCATTGGCCATTCTGCTTTACTAGAGATAAAGAGATGGTTCACCCAAAAACAAAACAATTTATTTACTTGTTTGCATGATGCTTCAAACCTCTATTACCTTTTCCTTTTTTCTGTGGAACACACACAAAAGAGTTTTTTTTGGGTCGATACAATGAAAGTGAATTGTGCCAAAACTGAAGAATTTGGGTTGAATCAAGTGATTACCCAAAAAATGCAAATTATCATTAGCCACGTTTCCATTACCCTTCAAATTGAAAATACACCCAATAGAAGCGCCTCAATTTAGCAAAAACTCCCATATATTGCAACAAAAAAAAAATTGGAAGGAATATTTCGCTAAACGGCAATGGAAACCGTTTGTTTTCCTGCATTTATAGGTTACCTGGCAAACGTAAAAGTCGTCATTCTTTACAGGTGGCGAGGTATGTTTGGACAGAAGACGACCGAGTTCTTTATTAAACTCATAAAAGACAAAATAATTACAGAAATACTAGATTCTAAACAATTAAGAAATGCCACAATTTATCAAGACCTCGAAGCCAGATAGGAAGTAGAAACACCCAGAAACACCTCATGCGTGGCCGCTCCCAAGTATAAGGGGCTTTCCTTGCCATTAATGCTTGGATAACACGCCAACGACTCCTTTGATTAAAAATAATGGCTAGTGCGCTGGCTGCGATTATACGTAAACCTACCAACCTCCATTGCCATGATTTTTGGATGACTTATCACGAGAGGAAAACATGTTTTAGCCGCATAACATTGGTTAATGGACACGCCGTCATTTCGCAATAGTTTTTATCGACATTTAGAATATATTGCAAAAGTTTTTGCGCAAATCTGTAATGGAAACCTGGCTATTTAAGCTATTCCTTTAAATCCCCCTGCACATACAGCACTGATGCTCTGGCTTTCTTAAAAGGGCCTGATGCTCCTCTTCAATAATATATAGATGAAAAGAACTGTGTTCTCCATCAGACAGTTGTAGGGAGTGGAACAGTTACTAAATTAAAAACCTGGCCTGGGGGTTTAAAAATAAAGCGGAAGAAATTATGGTCTGCCACTTTCCATATTTCTGTTTCTTTGAGAGGGATGTGGTTTAGGAGGAGGGCTGCTGAAGGGTGTGGAGGAGGCGCAGGCTGGAAAAGAGCATAGTGTACAGGCCGCTAGGCCAAACTGTATGCCCAGAGGACTGAAGGCTGATTTCAGTGGGAGACTGATGGTCGCAGATCTCTCTCGTTTTTTTTTTTTTTTTTCCCAAAAATGTAGGACAACAAATGCACCCAGATCTGTCAGAGCTCACACAGTTGGTAAACCCAGGGTCTCAAGTCTCTGGAGGCTAACGGTTGGTTTGGCATCAGAGCTTCCAGAGCATTCTGGGATTGAGACACTGGGGAGAGTGACCCTCTCCTGGGATTTAGGGGAAGTGGAGCAGCCATGTGACAGACTGTGCTCGTCAAACATTGCAGGCGGGAAGCACAATGTTTATGGAAATTAATTAGGTAAATCTAAAAGTAACATAGCTTTTAAATGGGTCAAACCATGAAAAATAAACTTTCTTAATTATAAAAAAATATAATTATAAAATATCCAGTGTACTATTGAAGCATATATTTATGTTTAGAATTCAAAACTTCCTCCTCAGTGGAAGAAGACAAATTTACCCATTCTGAGACGGTTATTCTGTGTTCATAAACCGTATGATGCATATTATTATTCATAAACACCAGAAGGACAAGCGATAAGAGTGGAATGTGGAAAAGTGCTTTTCCTGGCTGTGTGTAGCGCCTACTGCTCTGCAGATTTTTGCAATAAATCCCAACTTTAGGAAAGAACATGTATATAAATATAAATAAATAGTAATATTATTATTTATATAATATAATATAAATAATAATAATATAGAAAAATCCCAACTTTAGGAAAGAACATTGTGGAAGGGACATTAATTATGTAACTGATAATTTACCCTTGACTTTTTGCTTCAATATTTGATCGTTTTTTTCATCCTGCCACAATGTAATTGCATAAATAATTGTCAGAGTGAGAAAAGCGAAAATGGTTTTGATGCCAGAAAACTGACCATTAAGATTATGTTCACCAAGTACCTTAGTGGCGTGAAAAAAAAAAAAACGTATTGTTCCGTATTGTGATGTACATTTGAGAGCAAACAAATATCGATTGGATTTGGAGATGTGGCCATTGCATTCAGAAAATGGAGGCATATGAACATGAGCTTGCCGGGGCAGGGTTCAAGCCGATTAAATTGTGGGAGAAGTCCCACATACGTCATTTGACTGGAAAGTTCTGGTTTTGATATTGTGATTTAAAGATTACAAGGACAATTTTTTTTAAATAAATAAAACATGCATGGATGAATCATTCACAATAAGATCAACAGCATTTAGAAATGGGTCAAATTTAAATTAATTCCTACTTGGAAAAATGTATAGCTCTACCACCATAAAGCTCAAACCAGATGTGTTTTGAGTATGTGGTTGTTTGTGTGTTTCACAGAGATCCCATTAGGACATCAAACAAGACACAGGCAATCAGTTTTTGCTCCCTGTCATCTTTTCATCATTGGTAGGAGTGTGATAGGATATCTAATAAAATGTTCAGTCTCTGCTCCGTAGCATCACATGGCTTCTCCAAGGGTTTTCCTAGTGTGTACACTGCTCTCCAGAACAATTCATTTAGACCTCACATAAAGCTTTGTGTAGGAGATGCCCTTCTCTGCTGATCATCAGCCAATTCCCTTGAACATGAACCCAGACTATTATGAGGAAAACCACAAAACCAAATGATGTCAGCCTGAAAGGGCTGTTTTATTTTCTTAGTCCTCACCAGTGATGCGCGGGTTGATCCAAAATGAGCGGGTGCCTGCGGTCACCCGCGGTTACCCGCGGTTACGAGTCATCCAAAAATATTTTTAATGATATTCGGGTCACGGTCGGTCGGGTCGTCAATAAATCCTTATTTACCTTTTGAATGTTGAGCGTTATTAACTTTTGAATAAATGCTGACGCGGGACAAAATGCCCGATTTCCCAAAACGTTGAACTGAGCAATGCCATTGTACCATTTTAGGCTACTTTTAAATGCATATAGCTCAGTAAAGTCAGTTTTATGTATTTTCTGAGAGGGGCGGGATTTTTGTTGGTAAAGTCGGGGGAGCACCACGTCAGGGCCTGAAACATTTTCTCAATGGCCCAATGACGCTACGATGAGCATTTACTACGTGTAAAAAATGCGGGTCAGGAAGCGGGTCGGGTACAATATTTTCTTCTTTTTTTTTGCGGTCCGAGTTGCGGGCGGGTTAGTTGAAAACGTCGGTCGGGTGCGGGTTGTTTATACATTGACCCGCGCATCACTGGTCCTCACCACCTGCTTTTACCTTGAGTACCATAAACAGGGAGGTTAAGTACATGCACGTATAAACCTCTGACATCTAATGGATACAGGTTCACTAAAGCCACTATTTTGCTGTCAGAGACTAATTTTGGCCTTTGATTGTTTTGAACTTGCCTTTATGGCATTGCCTGAATGACTTTCTTTCTTCTGTGGAACAAAAACAATGTTTTTTTAAAATCTATACAATGAAATTGGACCCCATTAACTTTATTTGTATGTACAAAAACAGAAACATTCCTCAAAATATCTTCTTTTGTGGTCTGTAGAATAACTAAAGTCATACAGGTTTGGAACGACATCAGGGTGAGTAAATGGTTAATTTTTTTATTATTGCTTTATTCACTTGTAATGTAATGCACTTTGGAGTTATTGTGTAGCTTGTAAAGTGCTCTATAAATAAATAAATACAGTACAATACAATACATTTCAAAAGCTGAACTGGGTATGCTAGGTAAGGAAGACATACAAAATGTTCTGCGAACCACTGGAAGTGGCATTGTGAAGCGAGCATGCCTAAAAAAGAAAGAAACGTGTGTGTGAAATCACTTTACCACCTGAGTGCCTTGAAAAAAGTTGACATTTACCAACACCCCACTGTCCCCCACTCACTGCTGTGGTGCTTCGTTCCAAGACACAATGGGAAAGATGATATTCAAAGTAGACTAAGCAGTGTTTGTGTCATTGTCATTCATGCCAAGTGCTTGTTTGCATGTGCTTTTATTTTTCTTCACCATTATCTCCGCGTCCTCACTGTCTCTGCTCTCTGCTGCATGTGTCTGTAGGTACGTGGAGCGAAAGAACTTCCTAGAGAGAGTGGACCTGCGGCAGTTTGAGCTGGAGAAGACCGTGCGTCTGAACAACATGAAACGGTGACAAGAGGACAGAGCAGACACATTCGCTGATCACAGCACAGACTGTCCCAGATTCACGGACACCCTCTCGGTTTTCATTGTCATATAGGCGGAATTGTTTTTCAGATCTCTGGCCTGCAACAGCCCTCCAAAAACCGGTCTGCCTTCACAATCAAATGTTTGTTCATAGACAGCACCCACACCATATTTTTCTTCTTCCACAATTCCTTATATTGTATGTGTTCTTCAACATAAAAGAGAGTGTCTTCTCAAGGACTTTTTCCTCAGAAACCATTTTACAATCCACTGAAGTACTTAAGTCACACCTAACCATTCCGTGAGAGTGACATTAATGGGGAAGAAAACCTCATCAAGATCCTCAGATAAGGGTTTTCAGCTTACACTGAATTATTTTGCATAATTCATATCTTTGTTCCGACGGTGAGGCTTTTTGTTATATAAACGGCCAATGTTGCATCCTGTAGTGATGGTGTCTACTCCCAAGCATTTAGGAACATTCTTCATCTCATTTGATGGTTAAATGGAAGGGCGCAGTTGTTTTTGTTTTTTTTCCCATGTATACTTACTACTGTCTTGAGAATTTGTTTAGCTAAGAGTGGTTGTATGGTAATTACCCTGCCGTCATTTTAATCGTGTTTCACTGTTTGACAGAAATAAATCATGTCATTGGGTTTGGACACTTTCTTTTTAAATGAACCGTGTCTTGCTGTTAATTACTTTGACCTACTAATTAATGACTCCACCTCCTCTCTAAGGGTTAGCTTTTCTTTTCCCCATCCTTCTTTGCCAGATTATGCCCCCCTTTATACCCTACACTCCACCCCCAACACTGTCTGGACTGCTTTTTTTTTAACAAAAAATACTATCTAGGCAAGGGATCAGCAGGGTTTAAGTCACGCATCTCTGAATCACTAGTGAGTCGAGCATGAATCCTTCCCCTTTTCAAAACTGTAATAATATGCAAGATCTTTTAATACTGTTTTGCGACAATTCATCTTTTAATACTGTTTTGCCATAAACGGGACAACAATCAAAAGTGACATTTAAAGACATTTATAAAGTTACAAAATATTTTCTATTTCAAATAAATGTTGTTTTTTTGTTTGTTTGTTTTTTTACTGTATCCTGATAACAAATATCGACATTTGGCATTATCAGGACCCACAAATATTCCCCCATTGCATTATTACATTATATTCCACATTATATGGTAGTTTAATGTAGTACTGCCACTAAAACTCAGTAAACTTTGTCACAGTAATTTTCATTTTGGGTGAACTATACACAATACAGATTGTCACTATCCACGATACATATTGTTGCATTATTGTATTGCGATATATTGTGACACCCCTAGTAAAAACTGTGAAATATTATTACAATTAAAAATAACGTTTTTCTATTTTAATATATTTCAAAATGTAATTTATTTCAGTGACACAAAGCTGATTTTTATCAGTCTTCAGTGTCACATGATCCTTCATTAATCATTATAATATGCGGTCCCGCCGGTCCGTGTACTTTTTCGTTCATTCGATTATCCTTATAGAAACGGGTATTAAAAAACAAAAAACTGCTCCTTTTTCGTTTTTTAAACAAAACGAAAAACAAGAATTCAGCTTGATTTTTCGTTCAGAGGTGGAAAATTAATAAACGACTTGAGTATTCGATTTCTAGGTGTTATACGCCCCCTTTTGCTGATTGGTCAGCCGAAGATCAAATTTTTCCGTCATCAGTTCTTCCTCAGGTCATCACAGCAGAATAATAGTCCTGCGCTGCTATGGATTCTTAACGTGTTTATTGCAGCTACATTTCATCTTTTATTCATAAAACAATCAGATTAACGAATGGCTCGACACAACCTGTCCCGCGGCAGAGCCTAGACAGGGCTTTCTCCAAAATCACATACACTTCGCATCAGCTGGGTATGGATATATGAGGATATATGATGGCTGATAGCCTACCCTGGTTGCCCAGTAAAAATACATACATTTTAAATTAATATAATTAATTGTAAATTAAATATTTTAAACACTAATACAAAAAGGAAAGAATATCGCGTCTGCCCCGGGACAGGTTGTGTCGAGCCATTCGTTAATCGGATTGTTTTATGAATAAAAGATGAAATGTAGCTGCAATAAACACGTTAAGAATCTGTAGCAGCGCAGGACTATTCTGCTGTGTGTGGTAGGCTACTGAGGAAAAACTGATGATGGAACAATTTGATCTTCGGCTGACCAATCAGCAAAAAGGGGCATATAATTCCCGCCCAGGTCTAGAAATCAAATATTTAAGCCGTTTATTAATTTTCCAACTCTGAACGAAAAACGAAAAATCAAGCTGAATTCTTGTTTTTCGTTATGTTTAAAAAACGAAAAAGGAGCAGTTTTTTGTTTTTTAATACCCGTTTCTATAAGGATAATCGAATGAACGAAAAAGTACACGAACCGGCGGGACCACATATTATAATGATTAATGAAGGATCATGTGACACTGAAGACTGATAAAAATCAGCTTTGTGTCACTGACATAAATTACATTTTGAAATATATTAAAATAGAAAAACGTTATTTTTAATTGTAATAAAAAGTTTTTACTAGGGGTGTCACAATATATCGCAATACAATAATGCAACAATATGTATCGTGGATAGTGACAATCTGTATTGTGTATAGTTCACCCAAAATGAAAATTACTGTGTGACAAAGTTTACTGAGTTTTAGTGGCAGTACTACATTAAACTACCATATATAATGTTGAATATAACGTAATGATGCAATGTGGGAATATTTGTGGGTCCTGATAATGCCAAATGTCGTATGTTACCAATAAAAAGTGGCCAACATTATTTTAGATATATCTAGTCTGTGACAGAGTGCAAGCATATTCATCTATAATAATTCTGTATTTTCAGCTTCAGAATCATTAATATTTTTATTCTGGTATTACCAGTTTAGCACTTTAATCAACGGTACATTTTTGTGAATCTTTTATCCTATGTCTTGGAGTATCGCAATAATATTTTATCGTGAGTTCAGTATCGTGATATGTATCAAGCCGTGACACGAGTGTATTGTTACACCCCTAGTTTTTACTGTATTTTTGATCAAATAAACCATGGTGAGCATTTTCTTAAAAACACAAAAATTGTACAGACCCAAACTTTTGAACAGTAGTGTAAATTGAGAGGAGTATTAGTAGCGTCGCTATAATGATCTCAACAGTTATTGCTTTGTAAGTATGAATTATGTATATTTCAGACTACTTTGCACTACTATGTATTTTTGATGTATTAATTCTTATTTTTTTCCCCCTTAAAAACCATGTTGGGTCTTTTGATAGCATGGGCGGTAACTTCATCCTTTCACTTGAAGATAATGGTCTTGTTTACATAATTCAATCGTCCCTCTCCCTGTGCGTAGGCCTGTATGAGCACAAAGTTTGTTTACTGTCATTTCCTGCTGCTCCACAACCATTTAGAAGAATGTTCAGTGTGTTCCACACATCTATCCAGATTTCTATAATGGCTGACCCCCACAGCAGTCCCCTGCCTCACTGCTGCATTGCTTATTTCCCAAATGGAGATGAGTGGCTGTGCTGTGCTCTGATGTTGCCCTGTGCAGACATCAGGCTCTGCAGGTGGGAATTTGAATGATACTGACTGTAATTCCCTCACTTAATCAATGTTCTCAAAGCTGAGCACTGCGGGCTTTTGTGTTTTACACCAATAAACACCTACATGGCATACAGAAACGTGTGCCTACAAGAGCATACAGAAACAATTAAATCACAGTGCACATGTAATCTGTAGACACTCCATGCATCGCTGTACACTTAAAGGGGCTGTATGTAAATGTTTTTATGTATTTTATGTATTGGTCTATTGTTATGGGAAGGACTTTGCGTGCGCTCTCGAGAGCCTCTCTTCCATTCTATGACACACTACCAATAATGCCGAAAGAGCCATTCTGTATCATGTTTTAGTGTGCAATCTAAAGGGATTAATTCAAACTATAGTCTCACATAGCCAGATCTATATATTCTATAGGCTCAAATATATAAGTATTTCGGGGGAATCAATCACGTCCTGTTACAATCTCTTGTATGTTACACGTGCTGTACACAAGTGTGAGCATATGCAATAAGTTGCTGGCTGCAGTTCACTTAACGGCCAGAAGTGTCGCTAATAACAAGGGTTTCTTTAATTCTACATATAGCCCCTTTAAAGGAATAGTTCACCCCAAAAATGAAAATTCTGTCATTATTTACTCACCCTCACTTCTTTTCAACCTTGTATGAATTTCTTTCTTCTGTGAAACACAAAAGGAGAATTTTTGAAGAATGTCCTGGCCACTCTTTCAATAACATGAATGAGGACTGGGGCTGCATTGCTGCAACGGCTCTAGGGCCCTGTCCCAAATGGCACACTTCATATGCACTTTTGGTCTTGTGGACTTGCAATGGCTACCGTGTGCGTGTGTCCGTTAACCCATTTGTCATTTTAGGTCTCAGAAGGGTGCTCGCGAGCGTCCCCTTTGCGGTCGATATGCACCCTCGATGCGCACTTCTGCCGAGCCCGCACTGGTGCGGGTTCCACAGCGGACTTCTTCGTGACAGTCAAAGCGGTGTTACGTCTGAAAGTGATGAAAGTGCGGACTCATAGGAAGACCACAAGGGTTTAGGGTGCCATTTGGGACGGCCTAACACAGGGTCCCTCAAATCCATTCCTAAGGGGCTACTGTCCTGCAGAGTTTAGCTCAAACCCTGATCAAACTACCTGTGATTTTCTGCAGGCAGCGCTTGAGCACAAATGTACCTCACAAAACTGATTTCGGACAGACTTCTGAGGCAGCGTAACAGTTTAATGTTCTACAGCAAAAAAGAACAAGCTTTGGTGAGAAATTAACAAAAAAAATTAAGTCCTTTGTGCTTTGTACATCATAGAACGTTAGTGCAGAAAGACATATAGTACATCATAACATCATAATATACATCATATACATAATTCACCTGCTATATTGCTAAAAGTACCCGATTTGTCTTATCAACAGAGAAATATACCAGGATAACCTGGCTTCTCTTGAGACTCCCCAGCTTTGCAGCAATTAATGAGATGCTAAAGCCCGCCCACATGTTGACGTGATTGGATACAAGGTAGTTTGTGACGCAAGAAACACCAACGATTTCAAAACGTGTTTTTGACACTGTCTTCGGTTCACTAAAGTTTTCAGGAGAAAATACTCAACAATGGTGTTGACTTGAATTTGCATGTTTGTCTAGACTGGGTTGACCCAGCCCGATCTGCTGGCGATTTGATTTCACCCTGCAGCTCAGTCTGGAAACCTGTACATCTTTTTATCCTGCTTCTCTTACAAATTTGCAGGAACCAATCACAAACTGGCTTACCCACCTGGCACGCTATTGGCGGGTTTAACACGATGACGGATAGAGAAGCGATGGATCGTTGGTCTGATTGGTTGAAGGACTATCCAATTACGTACAGAGTCATTTGAATCACGCCCGTTGATCACGCCTCTAGTGCAGTAGAAATACAGAGCAGCAATGTTCAATCTTAAATGATTGAGCTTGGTCTGGTGATAGCCTGGCAATGGTTTGTCGGAAAGCTGATTAAAAACGCCACATAGACATATAAGCAACATTAAAAACTTGATTTTCACCACAGGGTTTAATTACTACAATAGTATGACATCACATACATACATACATACATTTACAAGTATTACACACAAACTGACCAGCAACAGCAACTTTCAGACGCCATCTTTCTTTTTCTAGCTCAACTCTCAATGAATAGAATGCTTAGGATTGTGGGATATCAAAGGCTGCGAACCGTATATCTATGTTGCCTTCAAAAATCGATCAGGAGAAGGTATCTCACAGACAGGAAGTGAAGATAACATTGGATTCGGACATGCTTTGATGCCTTCCTACCTTGGAATGCATCCTCCGAAGGCAGCCCCAGTGATTCTGAAGACCTTGATTAGCTTGCTCAGGTGTGTTTGACCAGTGTTGGCGCTAATCTCTGCTGGGCATTGGCCCTCCAGGGCAAGATTTGAGGAGCCCTGCTCTGACACGAAAGCAACATACATTTTTATTTATTGATGAAACTTGTCCTATTGTTTGTGCTCCATGAGAAAAGCAGTTTTTCATGCGCAATCACTCTTTTGAGTCAGATCTTTTCAATGAAACCTGAAAGATTTGTTCACAAATTTTCAATCTGTTTCAAGTTCAAGTCACTGACTCACTGATTAACAGCTCACCAGAGGGGAACATTATCAATGAATGATGACATAAATTACAGTCTGTTCCTCACACATTGCTATTGTATAGTCTTCAGAGGACTTGTAATGTAAGCATACGAGATGTATAAAAATACATTTTTATGATGCTTTTGTGTCCTTTTTGAAGCTTGAAAGCCCCTGGATTAGACCAACCTGAGGGTATGATAATTTAATTTTCATTTTTGGATGAACTAATCCTTTAAACACTCTTTCCATGTGAATATATAAACACTCTAGGCATAGTGGGAGTTTAGAGAGGTAACCACGCTCATTTTTATTCATGTCCTCCCCCTCCCACTCAAAGTCAATGGTAAGTGTATGGTGTTGAGGAGTGGAGCCCGTCATCCTCATCTTTATTCAAATGCACCTGTCCTCTCCTGATTTCCTGATTTGACTTTCTCTCTTGGGTCTGAACACTGCTGTTAGCTCCTAAATAATGCTTTCATCCCTCTTTCTTTTCACTTTTGTCATTTTCCCACCGCTTTCATCTTGCGTTACACTTAGACATGTTGATGACACAAGTCTGATTTTCCTTTCGCAATTGTCTGCCATTATCATTAACTTTGAATTCCACTTCACAAGACGTCTGTATTTCAGTACTTGCGTTCACCTCTCTCTTTCATCTTATCTACCTTCACTTCTTGAGTGATTTCACACTACTAAAAAATTCTGATTTATTAGCATTATTTAGATAGAATGCAAGCAGGCCGAAATAGATGCAATCAAATGGACCCACAGATCCAATGCTGTTAAAGAGGTGTAGATCCTTCTATATAAAAAGACCTTTATGGAGCAACAGGGCCTTAGGTGTCCATTCGGAATTCCTGTAGCGTATATATAGCACAACTTTACCTCCAGGCATGTGTATCTGTCTGTCACCAAGTGCATGACTTCAAACAGGGGCAGAAACCTTAAAAATAGACTGCGCTGTTGAGAGGACAATTATAAACAATCACTGTGATGAGA